>JANBXA010000007.1:71067500-72267500 GCA_030556225.1 Cricetiscus sungorus
TTGGTCATTTATTCCTATCTCTGTGCCAGCTTTCTAAAGACACTACACAAATAGCTCCATTGGCTCTAATGACACCCGAGTCTGTATGCTTAGTCTAAACCTACTGGTCTTAGCCTACTTAGTCTAGACCTAGTCTGTCTTTTCAGAGTTCATTTGGATGGTGTTTGCAAAATAATGCCCAAAATGGTGTGACTGCTGCCATCTTAATGAGGACAGCTGTGTTACCCACACAAGACCCTCAGAAAGAGTCAGAGGAAGATCATAGATCCTCACCTGAAATTATAGTCACTCCCCTGTATCCTGAACATAATTTTGCTCAGTTAAGTATTCTTTTCTTCCTACCTGACAAGCAACTGGCTATTGATAACTGTCAAATACATCTCTAATCTGCATCTGTCTTTACTCCTGGCCCACGTATTTAAACACCCAAATAATAATTCTACCTTGATTAAAGATAATGGTGCTGGCACAACTGGATGAAGGTGTGTAGAGAACTGCAGACAGACCCATGTCTATTGCCATGCACAAAACTTAAGTCCAAATGGATCAAAGACCTCAACATAAATCCAGCCACACTGAACCTCTTAGAAGAGAAAGTGGGAGGTACCCTTGAAAAAATTGGTACAGGAGACTGCTTCCTGAACATAACACCAGTAGCACAAACACTGAGATCGACAATTAATAAATGGGACCTCCTCAAACTTAGAAGCTTCTGTAAGGCAAAGGACAGCTGACAAGACCAAACAGCAGCCCACAGACTTGGAAAAGATTTTCACCAACCCCACATCTGACAGAGGGCTGATCTCCAAAATATACAAAGAACTCAAGAAACTAGTCAACAAAACACAAAATAACCCTATTAAAAAGTGGGGTACAGAACTGAAGAGAGAATTCTCAATAGAGGAATCTAAAATGGCTGAAAGACACTTAAGAAAGTGCTCAACATCCTTAGCCATCAGGGAAATGCAAATCAAAACAACTTTGAGATACCATCTTACTCCTGTCAGTATGGCTAAAATTACAAGTACCAATGACAGCTTATGTTGGAGAGGATGTGGAGAAAGGAGAACACTCCTCCACTGCTAGTGGGAGTGCAAACTTGTACAGCAATTTTGGAGATCAGTATGGCTGTTTCTCAGGAAAATGGGAATCAGTCTACCACAGGACCTGGCAATTCCACTCTTAGATATATACCCAAATGATCCACATCCATGCAACAAAGACATCTGTTCAACTATGTTCATAGCAGTATTATTTGTAATAGCAAGTACCTGGAAATAACCTAGACACCCCTCAACTGAAGAATGGATAAAGAAGATGTGGCACATTTACACAATGGAATACTACTCACTGGAGGGAAAAAAAAACAAAACAAAACAATGGAATCTTGAAATTTGCAGGCAAATGGATGAAACTTGAAGAAACCATCCTGAGTGAGGTAACCAAGTCACAAAAAGAGGAACGTGGTATGTACTCACTCATATATGGATTTTAGACATAGAGCAAAGAATTGCCATAATTCACACTGCCAGACAAACTAGGATACAAGGAGGAACCTAAGAGATTCATACAAGGTCCCTTACAGAAGGGGAAAGGAACAAGATCTCCTGAGCATAGTGTGGGGTTGTGGGGGGCAGTGAGTGAAGAGGGAGTTAGGAGAAAGAGAAGGGGAGGAGAGGAGAACATGTGGGACTAGAAAGATTGAGTTGAGGGACGAATAGATGAGAGAGAGAGAGAGAGAGAGAGAGAGAGAGAGAGAGAGAGAGAGAGAGACCAACCATAATAGAGGGAGCCATATAGGTTTTAAGAGAAAACTGACTCTAGAGAAATGTCCAGAGACCTACAAAAATGACCCCCAACTAACAATCTGAGCAACAGTGGAAAGGCTACCTTAAATGCCCTTCCCTGATAATGAGATTGATAACTAACTCAAATGTTTTCATAGAGCCCTCACCTAGTAGCTGACACCCACAGCTAAACACTGAGCCGAATTGGAATCCAGATGCAGAGAGAGAGAGAGGACAAGACCAGGCTACAGAAACCCACAGAGACAGCTGACCTGAACAAAAGGGAACTCATGGACCCCCAGACTAATAGCTGGGAAACCAGCATTGGACCGACTCAGACCCTCTGAATGTGGGTCTCAGTTAGGAGGCCTGGGCAGTCTAAGGGACCTCTGTCAGTGGAACCAGGATGTATCCCTGGTGCACGAAAGGACTTTGGGAACACATTTCCCATATGGAGGGATACTCCCTTAGCCTAGAGGCAGGAGGGAGGGCCTAGTCTCTACTCCAAATAACTTGATAGACTTTGATGCTCCCTCCTGGAAGGCATCACCCTCCCTGTAGAGTGGGGGAGATGGGATGGGAGGGGGTCAGGGGGCTTGGGAGGAAGGGAGGGAGGGAGAGAGGGAACTAGGATCAATATGTAAAATAAGAAAAAATATATATATATATATACATCTATAAAAGATAGTCACATGTAACATGTCCAAAATTAAGTTCAGTACTTCTCCCCTTGTTTCCATTTATACATCATTACCCACCCAGTTATTCAAGTTAGAATCTTTGTTACTCTCAACTACTTTTCCTACTTCATCCCTCTCAATAATTTATCATTGTTTTACTAATTTCAGCTAACTCTAGCATCCACACTGTTCTTTCCACAGCAAGTGCTCCTAAATTTCCTCACACTGGTCCTTCTGTCTCCAGCTCACTGCCACTTGAGTCACATTTCTATTAATTCTTGCTTCTCAAAAATGCTCACTTTCATACCAGTAAGATGGCTCAGTAGGTGCTTGCTGCCAAGCCTGATGATCTGAGTTCAATCTCTAGAAACCATATTGTAGGTGAGTACCCACTCCAGCAAACTGTCTTCTGACCTCCAGATATACACCATAATGTGTACACACACACTCAGAGTCAATATTTCACTTATGCATGAATTTCACACACATTCACAGTCTCAAAATATATTTCACTTATGCATGAATTTATCTTTTGCCTATTTCACCTGCAATATATTGCTTAATACCTACAAAGCATTTTGAATAATTTCTCTGATACACTGAAGCAGATTTATTTTTAAAGATATACAAGAATCTTAAATGACTAGCAAACCTAAAATTAACATAGTTTAATAACATCTAGACAAGTAATTTTTGCCTGCAAATAATTTTTGCCTGTACCAAGTATTAAGCTTTAGGATCCTGTGCATGCTAGGCAAGAGCTCACAACACTATATCCTTAGCTAAAAGGATTGTTTCTAAATGTATTTATGAACAGTAGAACAAAAATATAAACATAAAGGAAAAAAGTAACTCAGAGATCATATTTACTTTGACAAATCTCATTAAAACTAAAATCAAATAATACAATAAGAAAAGTAAAGGTAGTTGGACAAGTAACTAGGTCTTTTAGAGACAAATTATACTTCCTAATTATTCTACTATCATCCAAATGTAAAGTTGTAAAATGAAGACTTTTTCTTGGGTGGGGAGGGATAGTGTATGTGTGTGTATGAGTGAGAAGACTAGAGGTGGTCTTGGGTGTCTTTCTCAATTTCTGTCACCATATTTCTTTACACAGGGTTTCTCACAGAACTTGAAACAAATTGATTCAGCTAAGCCATTTTGCCAGGGATGTTCCTGTCTTTGCTTCCCACATACTTGGATTACAGATGCTGTGCATAACTGAGCCTGGCTATTTTTATATGGGTTCTAGGGATCTGCACTCAGGCCCTCATGAAGCACTTTACCAACTGAGCCACCTCACTATGCCTAGAAACTACAGTTTTAAATAATGAATTATCAAAATCAAACTGTCATAAAAAATCAATGACTTTTAAACTACGTTCTTATAATGATAGCATCAGCATAAAAAGCACAAATCTGAAAAAAAAAAGTTCCAATAAAAAGAAAGTCAATGAAGCTGATCCTCAGAAATATAATTCTATCATCGAAAATTATGTTCTTCTGAGATTATATATACTACAAACTTCCTTATGTCATTAGTGTTAAGAAAAATAACGAGGGGCTGGGGAGATGGCTCAGAGGTTAAGAGCACTGTCTGTTCTTCCAGATATCCTGAGTTCAATTCCCAGCAACCACATGGTAGTTCACAATCATTGATAATGAGATCTGGTGCCCTCTTCTGGCATGCAAGGCATACATGCAAGCAGAACACTATATATAATAAATAGAGAAATCTAAGAAAAAAAGGAAGGGAGGGAGGGAGGGAGGGAGGGAGGGAGGGAGGGAGGGAGGGAGGGAGGGAGGGAAGGAGGGAGGGAGGGAGGGAAGGAGGGAGGGAGGGGGGAGGGAGGGAGGGAGGGAAAAGAAAAAGAAGCTAGGTGGTGGTGGCAGCATCAGCATACACCTTTAACCCCTGAAGGCAGCACTCTGAAGGCAGAGGCAAGTAGACCACTGTGAGTTCCAGGACAGTCAGGGCTTAGACAGAGAAACTCTATCTCAACATTTTTTTTTTTTTTGGAAGAATAAAAGCTTAGGAATCCTTTCCCAACACTTTACAAAGAATATTGATGTAACCACAAATATAGCATTTACATGCAGAGAAGAAATAAAGTCTGTGCTACAGGCTTTTTCTTTTAGGCCACCAACCAGTTCCCAAATCATGACACAGACTTGTTCATTTTAAATGCTCGGCCTAACTTAGGCATGTTTCTGGCTACCTCTTATAACTTAAATTAGCATGTTTATCTATCTTTTGCTTTGGGGTTTATTACCTTTCTTACTTCTGTGTATATTACTTTCACTGAGTCTCTGTCTGCTGGCTGGCAGCTGCCGGACTTCTTGCCCCAGGCATCTCCCCCATTCTCTTTTTTCTTCTCTCTTGAGTACAGATTTCTCCTATTTATTTCTCTGTCCACCACCCTTGCCTATCATTCCTCCAGCCTACCCATTGAATGTCCAGCTTTTTATTAGACCAATCAAGTGCCTTAGGCAAGCAAGGTGAAACAGATGCAACATATCATACATAATTAAACACACATCCGGACATCATTAAACAAATGCAGTGTAAACAAAATAACATACTTTTATACAGTTAAAATAATATTCTGCAATATAAACAAATGTAACACATCTTTGCCTAGATAATATTCCACAACACTGCAGTACTAACAGTCTAGAGGGTGGTGCAGACAAAAAGAAACACCTACTCTGTCTGTAGCAGCTGAGCCACAGCATGCCTTTAACCAATAGGCCAAAAGTGTGTGCTACAGGATGCATGAGACAGAGGCCTGGTTATCATGGGAGGCCACGTCTGAAATATATGTGGACAATAAGTTAAGATCTTTCCAGGATACCTTCCAGTTTTTAAGTGTTTGCAACTAGTAAGCTAAATAGAACAATGGAGAGAAACAAGAAATTCCATATATGTAAGAAAATACACCTTGGAGCAATTCTGGCTGAGCATCCCTATTGGAAATAAATTCTTATCTGCTTCATATTTAGGAATATGTGTGTCTATACAATGAGATATATTGGAATATGACCTAAATGCAAAGGAACATGAAGATAAAATACCATGTACACTTTATTCACTCAGCACAGTTTTCCTAGGGAGGTCGGGGGAAGTAACAAGATGGCTCATTAGGTAAAGGAACTTGCTGCTAAGCTGGACAACCTGAGGTTGATATCTGGAACCTAGATGGTGGAAGGTGAGAATCTACACCTTAAACTTGTTCTCTGACCTCTGCATTCGTGCCATGGTAGCTCGTGCCCTTCCGTAAACAAATAAATGTTATGTTGAAAAATAAAAGATAAAAGAAAGATATTAAAGGCACACTTTGTCTTCTTGGTGGTTTCTGGACTTATGCTGACACAAGTATAGATATACTAACAGTTAAAATAGTAACAAACACCATGAACCCCTTTACCGCATTTCTGGAAACAGAGAGCTAGCTATATCCTTACAATACAGGATCACCATTTGGATGATGGTATCATATAACAAGCCACCTTACTCAGATTTCCCCATTTTACGAGGGGGGGTGTCTTTAATCCCAGCACTTTGAGGCAGAAACAGGTGGATTTGAGGTCAGTGTCATTTACATAGATAGCTCCAGCAAGATGGCTCTGCAGATAAAGGCACTTGCGACCAAGTTTAATAACTGAATTCAATCCCAGGAACGCAAATGCTAAAAAGAGAAAATCAACTCTGGAAAGTTGTCCTCTGATCTCCACGTGTACACACACACACACACACACACACACACACACACACACACACACACAGAAAATATATTTTAATTAAAAATATCTCAACTGAAATTAATAATGGCAAAGACACTTTAAAAACAATAATGGTTGGGTGATGGTGGCTCACACATTTAATCCCAGCACTTGTGAGTTTGAGACAAGTCTAATCTACATACACTGTAAATTACAAGACAGCTAAGGCTACACAGACAAAACCTGTCTTGAGAAACAAACACACACACAAACACACACACACACACACACACACACACACACACACACACACACACACAAAAAGTAATGTAGTGGCGGTATACTCTGGTATCAAACACATAAATTTCATATCATCATAGATTATCATAGCCTGACTATCTTTTAGAGAGAGTTGTATAATAAAACTATACTAACTCATGAAGACAGTTCTATAATAAAGGTTAGAAAATCAATTAGACTGATTTTTCACTTGTACTTTAAATAAATACATACGCTTTGTAGATTTTCATCCTACACAATTCAGGCAGTTTGGAAAACTTATTGACAGTTTCATATAAACTTAAGCAGACATTTGACCATGACCTAAGTGTTTTTCTGTTTTAACCCAAGAAAAATGAAAACATGTCAAAGATTCTCTCAAACATCCAGATCAATTTTATCCATAATAACCAAGCTCTGGAAGCATAACTATCCACCAACTGATGAATGAATGAACAAACTTTGTGTTACTTAGAAATATGAAGAAACAATGTGTCTCTGGGGTTAGGGGGTACAGCTCAATTGATCAGTACTTACTTAGCATGTAAGAAGCTTCAGATTCCATTTCTAGCACCACATAAGCTGGGTGTGGGATACACATCTATAATCATAGCTCTGGTGTTAGAGCCAGGAGGATGAGAATTTCAAGGTCATCCTTGACTACATCATAAGTTTAAGGTTAGCCTGAGCTACATGTGAAAGGGGAAGGGGGAAGAAAGGAAAGAAATACTACAGCAATGAGTATAGTTCAGTGACAGAGTACATGTGTAGCATGGGTGAGACCCTGGGTTCAATACTCAGCACTGAAGAGAAAGGGGGTCAGTATAAAGCTGTCGGATTCTATGTATATGTCACTCTAGAAAAGACAAAAACATACAGACAGCAGATCTGCAACCACCAGGAGCAAGGGAGGAAAGACTGCTTAAGGGCATAAGAGGACTTTTTGTAGGGAAGGAAATGTTCTATTATCTTGATTGTAGCAGTGACTACTCTAGTGTTTATGTTGCTTAAAACCACTCAACTGCTCACTTAAATTTTCTGCATATAAATTACTCTTGAATAAACATAAATTATCCTATACAGAAAGAAGTATGCATTTCATGCATGAGATTATAATTTATGCAACATTCTGAGTTTCATTTTAAAAACAGAAAAGGGAACTGGAGAGATGGCTCAATGGTTAAGAGCACTGGCTGTTCTTCCAGAGGACCCAGATTCAATTCCCAGCTCACACCTGCCTGTAACCCCAGTTTCAGTGGACCCAACATCCCCACACAAACATACATGCAAGCAAAACACCAATGTACATTAAAAAAGAAAGAAAGAAAGAAAGAAAGAAAGAAAGGAAGAAAGAAAGAAAGAAAGGAAAGAAGAAAGAAAGAAAGAAAGAAAGAAAGAAAGAAAGAAAGAGAAAGAAAGGCAAGAGAGAGGGAAAGAAAAGAAAAAATTTCTTCCCTTTGTTGGGTGTGGAAAAGAGTCATTCATAGTAGTCATAGGATAGAGGTGGGGCTTTCAAAATCTCAATCCAGCTCTAGGGGGGAATCTACCTGGTAAAAGAGCAACCAAAATAATAGGCAGTTGGTGCATACCTTTAGTCCCAGCACTCAAGAGCCAGAGGCAGGTGGATCTTTGTGAGCTGGAGGCCAGCCTGGTTTACAAAGAAGGAAAGCTAGGGCTGTTACACAGAGAAACCCTGTCTTTGGGGAGGAGGGGGACAACAACAAAAACAAACAAAAAAAACAGCCAAAGCCAAACATATTGTGTCAGAACCTCAAGGGGCAACCCTGAGTGGGAGATCAGAGACTGAACAGAATGAGAAAGAAGCATGTCCACAGATGGGGAGAAGCCAACATAAAGAATTAGACAGAGCTTGAGCAAGTGGAGACTCTGTGTTGTGGCATCCTGACATGGACACTTAGATCCAACAGGACTAGAGGTGAGAGAGGAAGATACTCAGCATGTTGAGTAGTTATAAACAACAAAAAAAAAAAAAAAAGGGAGGAGCTGGAGAGGTGGCTCAGTAGTTAAGAGCACTGACTGCTCTTTCAGAGGACCTGGGTTCAATTCCCAGCACCCACATGGCAGCTCTCAGCTGTCTGTAATTCCAGTTCCAGGGGACCTGACACCCATGGCAAAGCACCAATGCATATAAAATACAAAATACAAAAAAAAGGGGGGGGTATGTGTGAAGGATAATGAATACTGATTTCTCACTGTTTGAGAAGACCATCAGAATTCAGAATATGAGAAAGGCAAAATCTAGATTGCTAGGTAAAAGTAAGAGGTACTAGAGAAAGTTCACAGTTTACAATGTATAGAGACAGTAATATAGGTGTGTGTGTGTTATACATAAATATATCCTCCAGTTCCAACCATAAAGAGGGTATGGGGATAGTTATAACCCAATAGTAATAAAAATGTTAGCACTGAGAAATTAGCCTCCACTAAGAGAAAGCATGGATTCCTAAAGAAACAGTTGATTCCAAAGCAAAGTGCAAAATAAGCCGAGAGCTAAGAATGTAGCTCAATAATAGAGCACATAAGTGGCCCCATGTCAGAGCCTCAGCACCACAGAAGAGAATGCATGCCAGGAATCTGTTATGTCAAAATAATGATGCTCAAAGAATGATGAGAGACAGAAATGACACAGAAGCCAAATATGTGAGCTCCCATTGGCCAAAGTGCAAAACAATTTAAACATCAAAATAAATAGTCTGAATACCTGTGTCCTCCAAAAACCCCTATATTGAAGTCCTACCATCCAAAGTAACAGAACTAGATAGAATCTTTGGGAAGTACTCAGGTCATGGGGTTGGAGTCCTCATAAACAGGTAATTCCTCTATTAAAGAGATCCTATAAAGCTCATGCAGCCACTAGTTCTTTGAGGTTAAATAAAGTGAGAGTATGGCTGTGTATAAGCATGCATCTGACTAGACTTCACATTTGTTGGCACTTTAATTTTAGACTGTCTAGCCTTTACAACTATGAAAAGTAAAGCCACTGTTTATAAATCATGCAGTTTACAGTACTTTATTATAATAAAACCCATAGCCTAAAACAAACAATAGCAGTATAATCTACTATAAAAGACACATAAATCATGAATCTATATTGATGTAAGTATATGACAGATCCATTAAAATCCTGATGAGGACAAAGAAACCTAATTTCAAGGTTGTAGTTGAAAAGGATTAACTCTGTAGTAGATAAGCCTGGCAGATGGTCCTGGAAGAGCAGGCCCTCTCTGGCCACAGCAAAAGAGCTGGCCCCACCCCTCACCACAGGTGTGGGACAGCTGGCCCAAAGGGCTTGGTCATGGAAGAGCTGGCTCTGCCCTTTGCCTAAAGGGCAGTCCCAGCAGCCCTGACTGACCAAATCAGCTACACCCAGACCCACATCCAGGGCTCTGAGTTGGCCCACCCCAACATCTACCCAATCTATGATCTGCCAGAGTGTGTGAAGGCACTGGTCCTGAGGAACTATAGTCACAGGATCTCTAATGACTCTGGGTGACAGGATATTCAAGAGAAGTTTTGGTGAGGGTCCAGTATTGATGGAGTACCAGAAGCCAGAGGCCTTGGACCAGACCAACAACTCACTGCAAAGAACATTTACAAGTAAAGCTGAATGGACAAAGGGGTACACTACATGACACACTGCAGCTCTTATTGCCACTAAGACAAATGGAAAGGTGTTGGAGAGGCAGGAAAGGTGGAGGATTGAAGTGGGGGGGGCTGTTTGTTTTTATTTTAATTAATATTTTTTAATTTTCTTTTTGGAGGACTGTTATGGGGGTGATAGGGATATGGAGGGACTTGGAAATGAGCAGGGTTGGAGTGCATGATATGAAATTCCCAAAGAATTAATTAAAAATTATGTTAAGAAACGAAAAGCCTGGCAGACACTGATTACAAGTAATCAAAGTGAAAGTATGTACCAACTGAAAAGACACAGTGATCATCACTGCTGTGATTCACTTGCCCAAGTGTATGTATCCAACTATGAGAGCACAGAGGTTTCAAGTTGAGGGACATTCTACAAAAATAACTGACCTATAATCTTCAAGAAAAAGATGAGAACTGTTCCATGCTGAAAGGGGGAGACTAAAGAGATAATGAAACAATGAACACTTAACTGTACTGAAACCTTTTTCCAGTTATGTGATTAACAGCATAATCAGCAAACCCCAAAGCTAAGTGGAATACTAAGTCAATATGAATGTCCTGTTTTGATAATTGCACTGTCATTATGTAGGACAATGTTCTTGTTTATATAAAATTCACATTAAACCATTCTGAGTGACAGGGCATAACATCAGCATCTTCCTCTCAAATATTAAAAACTGTGTACCATACTTGCTATTTTTTTCAAGTTTGTTACTGTTTCAAAACTGTTGGGGGGCTATGGGCTTTAATTCCAGCACTCTGGAGGGGAGGGTTGGGAGGGGGACACAGGTCATACATAGAGAGTTCCCGGAGAGCCAGAGCTCTGTAAAGAGACCCTGTCTCAAAAAAAACAAATAGGTAAGTAGGTAGACCAACAGACAGACAGACAGACAAAATTACTGTGGGAGAAGGAGCAATGTACTAAAAACTGAACAAGGTTAAAAACAAAACTGATTCTCCACACTGTCAGTCTAGATAGCACAGACTATGTCATCTTGCTAAGAGGCTGAAAAATTACTAAGAAATAACATGGCATTTTGGAGCACACAGAAGACTCTCTCTAAATAGAGCCCAATGCCTCTGTGTGTGTGTGTGTGTGTGTGTGTGTGTGTGTGTGTGTGTGTGTGTGTGTGTGTTTATGACGGAGTGGGCATGCATATTAGGGCACACCAATGAAAGTCAGAAGACAACTCTGTGCAATCAGTTCTTGCCTTCCACCTTTTCGTGACTTCAGAGATCAAACTCAGGTCTCCAGGCTTGCCCAGCAAAAGCCTTTAACGATTGAAGCATCTCACATACCAGTAAGCAGTTATCTTAAGTGACCTCAGTCAGGGAGTAGTGAGAAACAAAAGAAGTGAAAGATCCCTTCTCTGAAATAAAGTCTTGGGGATGAGTAAGAGGTGAACAGAAAAATGCTATACTGTGGCTATCAACGATTAATCATGGACAAAGCACAAACAAGCACCTCCTGGGACAAAGAGGCTGGAGAGCACTGATATCTAAACTTCCTTCCAAGTTTGGGACTGGAATTACCCTGAAAGAAAATAGCTTCCCCAGCTCACCTCGTTAGTACACCCCACTTATCTATATATAGCAACAACGAGATACAAACACGAAAATAAACGTGCGTGGACCCTGTATACTCCTGGTTGTACAAGTCCGTCAATCAAAGTATAAAAAGCAAAGCATCTGCCAAATTGTTCCTGGCGAAAAATTCTCTGATCAATTAAAGAAGACAACCAAAGCACAGGAAAGCTAAGTAAGAGCACCTGCGGTGGCTGCCTGGCTATCCTTACTTAGAGAATCATTTCGTTCTGGAATGCCGACACATGCGTCCTGAAAGAATTTCCTAGAAATGTTTCAAAGTGCACGGGTCCTTTGGCCTTTCCAAGTACCGGGCGTTGGGCCGGGATGTCCAAGCCCCCCTCCCCCCCCCCCAGGGCAGGCGGGAGGTAGCACTGAACTCTCTGGACTTCCTCTCCGGGAGGACGGCCCCCAGCGTCACTCTTACTCAGGATGCAGGGCACAAGTGTATTCCTAGGAACTTCGCAGTGTGCTCCCGCCCTCCCAACCCCGCCGGCACGAGGGCGCGGTCCCGGGTGCCAGCAGCCTCTACCGAAGAGCGTGGCGGCGCGCGGGCAGGCTCCCCACCGGCCCAGCCCCCCAGCCCCCGGCCGCATCGCAGTGGCCTAGCCCTGCGACCGCCGTCCCGCGGTTCCCTCACACACGCCCACCGCCAGCCAGGCTCGACAGCGCAGCGAAGGCCTAACACCAGTCAACCCACCGCTCCTTCACCGCGGGACCCGGCCCTCCCGCCTCCCCGCCTCCCGACCACGACGCCCGGCCCCGCCGAGCCCACTGGACGGCTGCCGGGGGCGGAGGCGAAGCCCGGGGGCGGCGCCCGCCCCACACCCTTACCTGGCTTCTCGTGGTCGTAGCCTACCACAATGAAGTAGTCGGCTAGCCGAGCCATGACCGCCGCCGTCGCGCCCGGGAAGCGGGTTCCCGTCGCCGCCCTCGCCGCCGCCGCCCACCCGGCCCGGGCGAGCTCAGCATTTTCCCTTCAGCGGCTGTAGCGGTAGCAGCGGCGCTTCAGCCATGTTTGACAACCGAGGCGCGCACTGCGCCTGCGCCGCGCTTCGTGCCCGCCCCTCCCCCGCCCCACCCGAGAGGGCTCGGCGACCCGGTTCCCGGCGTTCGCGAGCCCACGCGGCGCTCCGAGGCCGCTCGGACACGCGGCTCGGGAAAGTGGGCGGTCGGGCGCGGCCTCTCCACGCGCCGACACCGAGGCTGCGCGCTTAGAGCCGGCGTGCTGCCTCAACGTCCCCCTCCCCTTATTATTTATTTTCTTGGAGCTGGGGTCCTTCCTTCCGCCTTCTCCCTTTTGCAGTTGGGGGAAAGCGAATGGAGGGGCACGGGGTCACTTGGAAAGTTTGCTCTTTTTTGCTGCTTGTTACCACCGGCAGCACGGAGGAGATCCTCCCGCCCTTGCTGGAAGCTTGGAATTTGCACCGCCAAGTCTTTTTGCTGCACGTTTCCTGTTTATGTTGTGCAGATGGGAATTTTAGAAACATGCCACCGAGCAGGCGGGGGAGGGAAAGACTTGCGCAATCCTCAGAGGCGCCTATGGGTTCAGGGCTGCCTGGGCCAGGAATGGCCAGTTTGGGCTTTCCTCAGAACGCCCGAGGGAGTTGTATTCCACCTAGCAAAGGGGCATCCCCGGGATCCTCCTGAAAAGGGCGGGTCTCTCCCGGGGAGCTCCGCCCGCCTGACTTTCACTGCCTTTCGGCGGGTCTCAGGGTTCTAGTAGCTGAAGCAGGTGTTACCTTCCAATTTGCTCCACTGCAAACACTCAACAGAATGAGTTCGTGGAGCTCTGAGTCCAGTCTCAACATACCCAAGTCGATTGAGTTTTTTAAAAATATCCCCCACTAATGTTTTCGAATTTGGCTAACACAACACTTGGATGAGTTTACTTTTTCACTTTTTAATGATCATGAAATTTTAATAGTAGAATATATATGCGAATTAAGATTGAAGTTTTCGGAACCTGGGGTTTAGAAAAGACCTTAGTGAGAATATCACTCACTGAGGGTTTGATCCTTAACATATTGTACATAGTAAGTGCTAACGTGTTTAGCACAACACACACACACACACACACACACACACACACACACACACACACACACACACTGCAGTAGACTAGCAGAAAGCTAGTGTCTGGAGCTATGAACTCAAGTCCAAAGGGTCATCGTCTCAGCTGCTCTGATTAATACGTTCTCTTTTCTGGGCCAGCATTCCCCTTTCCACTTCCGTGCTGGGAACTTAGAGTCTTATACATGCTAGGCAAGCTTTGTACCATTAATCTATATTTCCAGGAAAAGGCCAGACTTTTTCAGCACATGCCTGAGTGGGTTGAATTATGCTAGAATAATTGAAACTGAAGAGATACTTTAATTCAGGACCTCCTTTGTAAACTGGCCATTTGTCAGCATAACTACAGTGATGAAAAGAAGGTTGGTTTTCAAAATAATAAAAGCAAACAAAACCACTTACCACATCTCACAGAGAAAATTTCCCATTAACTTCCCAGGGAGCTCTTCCTCCACTTTTTCAGTAAAGAGTACTCTCACTTCCTCTAGAGATAGCCCATTCCACTGGTGAACAGCCATGTTATATTATAAAGCCCTTCCTTAGCTGGCGTTTGGTGGTGAATGCCTTTAATCCCAGCACTTGGGAGGCAGAGATAGGCAACTCTCTCTTGAGTTCAAGGCCAGCCTGGTCTACAGAGTGAGTTTCAGGACAGGCTCCAAAGCAACACAGAGAAACCCTGTCTCAAACAAAAAGAAAAAAGAAAAGAAAGTCCTTATGCACTATGTCAAAGTTGTCTTGCAGCTACCCTCTCTGAAGCTACCTGGTAGAGGAGAGACACCACATGACTCTGTCTTAGTATGATTTTGAAAATGATTATTGGGGGGTTCCATAATTTTACCTTTTTGAAGTTTGGGATAAGGTACTGGGGAGATGGCTCAGCAGCTGAGAGCTCTATGCTGCCCTTCCAGAGGACCAGATTTGATTCCCAGTATCCACATAACAGCTCACAACTAGTAGTTGCAAAAGATCCAACACCCTCTTCTGGCCTCCTCCACCAACAAGCACATATGTGGTATGCGAACATGAAAACATCTATACACATGAAATTTAAAAATCTTTTTTTTTTTTCTAATTTTTCAAGACAGAGTTTCTCTGTAGTTTTGGAGCCTGTCCTGGAACTTCATCTGTAGACCAGGCTTGCCTTGAACTCACAGAGATCCACCTGTCTCTGCCTCCTGAGTGCTGGGATTAAAGGTGTGCATCATAACCACCAGGCTGAAGTAAAAATCTTTTTTATAATTGGGATAAAACTTATCTATCATAAAGTGAAATATACACTTCAATGGCATTTAATATATCTCACTGTTGGACAATCACCACAACTATCTAGTTTCAAAACATTTTCTTCACCCCTTTCCCTCTCTAGGCCTTGGCAATAACCAGTTTGCTTTCTAACTCTTTGGGTTTGCCTATTGTGGGTGTTTCATGTAACTTGTTAGTATATGAGTTTTTGTGTCTGATAATATTGTTTAGTATACTGTTTTCCAGTTTTATTCCTGTTGTAGCATGGGCACTTCTTCGTATTATACTAGAGTGTCAATATTTCATTCTGCATTTCTGTTGAATAACACTCCACAGTGTTATTGCTTATCTGCTGATGGGTTGGGGCATTGTTTCTACTTCATGGGTACCACCACCATGACAATGCATAACTTGTATGTATCAATTTGCAGTTCTTTTGGTATATCCTTCAGAATGGCACCATTGGACACTACTGAATTACATATGGTAATTCTGTTTAACTCTGAGGACCCACCGTTTTCTACAATGACTGAATGAGTTTAACCTACCAGTACTGAACAAGGATTCTTGTTATTTTGCTTAGCTATGGACGGATACACAAACCACAAAACTCAATAGAACCCAACTAGAATTTATTGGGAAAAGGGAACAAAGGGAGGGGGTAGGTGTTACCCAACCAGGGGAAAGGGGGAGGGGAAGAAGGGGAAAGAAGAGAGGATAAAGGGACAAACAGGTGGGAGGCCCTTGATTAAAAGGGAAAGTTTGCACATGTGTACAGAGTCCTTACACAGCCACATAAAGTAAGCTAAGTATCTATCTGAATGCTGCTGTGAATAGCCTGCCAGTTGTCAGGGAGCAGAGTCAGCATAATGCCAGGGTACCAACAATTCTAACTTCTTTTTTTAAAACAAGATTTATTTATTATGTACTCAGTGTTCTTCCTGCATGTCTGCCTACAGGCCCAAAGAGGGCACCAGATCTCATTACAGATGTTTATGAGCCACCAACTGGTTGCTGGGATTTGAACTCAGGACTTCTGGAAGATATGTCAGTGCTCTTAACCTCTGAGCCATCTCTCCAGTCCCTAAATTCTAACTTCTTTATATCTTTGTGAACACTTTTTTTCCTGGTTTTTTTTTTAAATACTATAGGCATCATAATAGGTATAAATACATTTTTTGTTTGTTTGGCAGGGGGATTGTTCTGTTTTTTGTTGTTTTGGTTTTTGTTTGTTTGCTTGCTTTTTGAGACAGGGTTTCATTGTATAGCTCTAGCTGTCCTGGAACTCACTCTGCCTGCCTCTCCCTCCCAAGTACTGGGATTAAAGTAATGTGCCTGGCCCAGTAGGTATAAATTATTAATCTTTGTTGTTGCTCCTGAGACACAGCCTCACTAAAGACAACACTAATCTGTAACCTAGATTACCCTTGACCTTTGGATCCTCCTTCTTTACCACCCCCCCACACACACACACACACTGGGATTAACAACATGGAATTAACCACCAGGCCTAACTAAATGAATGTCTTACTGTGCTCTTATATTTCTTTAATGATTCATGATGCTGAGCATCTTTTCCTGTGTACATCAGCCATTTCTAAATCATCTTAGGATAAATGTCTATATAAGTCCTTTGCCAATCACATCCTCTTCCCACCCTCTAGAGATGTAACCCTTGGCTTCCCCCATGCTAGGCAAGCTCTGTGCTATGGAGCCCAACCCCAGGTCCAGCCCTGTTTGTCTTTGTTGTGTTTGTAAACTCTGAGGACTAGATCCCTATCACATATAAACTCTGCAGATATTCTGTAGACTGTCATGTCATTTTCTTGATCCTGTCCTTTGGCTCACAAGTATTTAACTTTGGTAAAGTTCAAAGTTTATTGGTTTTCTGTGATTTTTGTGTTATATCTAAGAATCTATTGTTGAATTTAAGATCATGGAGATCTACTTCTATGTAAGCAATTCATAATTATAGCTCTTGTATTTGGGCCTTTGATCCATTTTTAGTTGACTTTGTAGTGGTAGGATTCTCATTTTACCTTTTTTTTTTAGATCTATGTTTATTCTCTTCTATGTTTATTCTCTCTCTCTCTCTCTCTCTCTCTCTCTCTCTCTCTCTCTCTCTCTCTCTCTCTCTCCCTGTGTGTGTGTGTGTGTGTGTGTGTGTGTGTGTGTGTGTGTGTGAACACAAGCCCGCATGCCTGTGATGACCAGAAAAGGATGTCAGAGCCCCCACACCTAGAGTTACAGGCAATTGTGAGCTACCCATCATGGATGCCAGGAACTGACCTTAGTTCCTTGGATATGAATCACTTGGATATGAATCTCTTAATCACTGAGCCAGCTCTCCAAACCCTCGTTTACTTTTTAAATGTATATTATTTAAATTCTATTTGCAACTATTGGTATTTTCCTTCTGATGTTAGGAATGAAACCCAGGGTAATGGCTATTCCTTCTACTAAGATATATTTTCACACTGCAAGTTTATTTTATGTATTTATTTTTGCTTTATCAGAGTTGTTTTTCAAGCCTAGAATCAAGCACTACCTTCCCAGGTATATATATTTACTCAATGAAGGTCTTAGGTAGATTGCTGAACATTTAAATGGCTGTTTTTTATAAAAGAGGTTTTCACCTGTCCTAAGGTAATGTCTAAAGGTACTGTGTTCGTATCTACACATGAACACATTAGCATCCACTGAAGCTGTCCTTTGCTTTCTCACCCAACAACTGTCAGGCTGCTGAAACTGATAAGCCTGAACAAGGCAGCCTGATTGCTGAGGTTGGCTGAAGGCCATCCCATGCCCTAAGATAACTACCATCATCTTCCACCAACAGGGAGAGGACAAAGCAAGTCTAGATTTGTTTTGCTGAAGGCTGCGAGCTGCAAGGAAGAAGGCTGTACAGCACAGTGATGAAGGGTACACAGACAGATGGCATTCTTTCTTGCCTTAGAAGACAAACTGGAGCTGATTACTAGTGAGGAAGATTTCTCACCCCTGTACTCCTCCAGTGGGCTGTGGTGGGATGAGTGGTTTAACTGTACAGTCATTTCAAGTGCTTCCTGTGGTTAGCCACCACAGTTCAGGGAGGCAGTATGATAGTTGGATTTGACCATATGTCCTGCAGGCAAGACCTAAGGAGGTGGGGGGCGGGGCCTTCAAATTGTTTCTACCAACCCATAACAAAGGAGACTGAGAGCTGTGGTGGAAAATTCCCTGATCCATTGCCACATCTCTAACCACTCAGTTGCCTAAGCAAGAAACTTAATGACTGCTACCCTTGATGCTGGTCTTTCTCTCAGCCCCACATTCGTCATTCATCCTTTTGCTCCAACTTCCCACATATCCACTTACCCTCACATTGTTGTCACCTCCCTTACCTGTTTCCTTGTTCATTAGTTCCGTGTAAGTAAAATACAGTTTTATTTATGTAAGTTTTTTTTTTTTTTAAGATTAGGAATTATGTATGCCAGGCTAGCCTCAAACTTTCCAAGCACTGGAAGATGACCTTGAACTTCTGATCCTCTTGACTCCACCTCTTTGTTGGGATTACAGGTACCAAGCTCAAGGTTTTGAATGTGCAAGACAACTGAACTACATTCCCAGTCCCTAAATATAAAGACAAAAAGCAGGCTAGTGACCAGACCCTGTCTTAAAATTAAATGTGTGTATCAAGCACACTGTTTTCACTTTGAACTATGCTTGGGGTGCAGGGAAGAGAACTTCAGAGATGGCTGATAAAATGTGTCCTAGACCATTGAATCTCGACATTCACTTGAAATACTCATGACTGCAGCAGCTACAGTATAAATAGGTACTGTGAGGTTTTATAGTCTGCTTTTAGTTAGATTGCATGTTTGGTGAACAGGCCTTGGCTACATAATTTGCAGAGTCTAGTGCAAAATGAAAGTGAAGGATCCCTTATTCAAAAGTTAAGAATTGCAAAAGAGCTTCAGCAGAGCATTAAAACAAGCCCATGGACCTGAACAGTGCATTTCCACAAGGCTGGCTGTGTTAGCAAAGAGTGTGTGCACACTAGTGTGTGTGTGTGTGTGTGTGTGTGTGTGTGTGTGTGTGTGTGTGTGTGTCATGCCGGCACTGGAGTGGGGTGGGGGAGTGTGAGGAGATCCTGTGCACTCTAATCTCCCCTGGGTGCAATCCTCCCCACCTCAAAATAATCTTTGGTTGTTGTTTTGTCATGGTTGTTGTTGAGATAGATGATCTTAGTATATAGCCCAAGCTCACACTCCTCCTGCCCCAACATCCTGCCGGCCAGAATTAGGTTATGCCCAACACTGAAAACTAACTTTTAAATTTTTTGTATGTAAAATGTAGGGATTTTTTTAAAATTTCTGAAATGTTATTAATTTGACAGGACAAAAGGATCTTTGAGGTAAGTATGCATCAAATCATTTCTCTCCTATTTTCAAACCCTTTGTCTTAGTTACTTTTCTATCATTGTGCTAAGTTACCATGACCAAGGCAACTTATAGAAGAAACAGTTGACTAGGTACCTAGAGTTTCAGAGAATGAGTTCACAATTGGTGGGGACCACGGCAGCAGGCAGGCAGGCAGGCAAGGCATGGCACCAGAGCAGTAGCTAAGAGCTTGCATCCTGGTCTACAAGCATAAGGCAGAGAACTAACTGGAAAAAAAAATCTCAAAACCCACCCTCAGTGACATACCTTCTTCAACAAGTCCACACTTCCTAATTTTCCAAGTTTCTGCTGTTAGAAGAGCCTTCTCTGTGCCTGTTGCCTTCTCTGTATTCTCTTTCACTTATCCCATAGCAAGTTTCTTTCTTTAAGCTTTAGTGAGGTTTGCCATCGGGCTCTATCATGTGCAAAGACTGTCTATATCTGCCTGTTTTATACAGGGGCTAAGACTCCTACTCCATCATAGAACAGTCGCTTCACATGTGTGAGGTAAAGTAGAAGAAGGAAGGAAGGAAGGAAGGAAGGAAGGAAGGAAGGAAGGAAGGAAGGAAGAAAAGCAAAAGCATTACTTTTCTTTGTGCATATAAGATTCTACTAACCAGGGACCAAATATTCAAACATGATTCTATAGGGGTCATTTTCATTCAAACCATTATACCCCTCAAAATGTTCAGTGCCACAATGCATCATGTACTCAGATTCTTGTAGTTCTTTTTTTTGTTTGTTTGTTTGTTTGGTTGGTTTTAAGACAATTTCATATAGCCCAGTATGACCTTGAATACCTGATCTCCTGAATGAATGTTCCATCTACACGCATGTGTCACCACCTTTTTTTTTAAGGTTTATTTATTTTTATCTTTTGTGTGTATGAGTGATATGAATGGTTTACCTGCATGAATATAAGTGTACCACATGTGTGCCTTGTACCCCAGGAGGTCATAAGGTATCAGATTCCCTGGAACAGGAGCTACAGAAGATTGCCAATAAACATGGGCATGCTAAGAACTGAATCTAGATCCTTTGCAAAAGCAAAAAGTTTTTAGCCACTGAGTCATCTCTTTAGCCCTTCTGATGTCCCTTCAATTTCTTGTTATTCCTCTTTTCTCCCCTAGTACATTCCAAACAAATTCACCTTTCCGTTTCTCTACTGAACTAAAATTTTCTCACTTCTGGGCCTTTGTATACATGTGTTCTTCCTTCCATCCGGAGTGTTAGGTTCCTCTTGCTTTTCTTTAGTGGGATTTATAGTGAAGTATACATTTCTGTGCATCTATGAGTTTGCTTGTGGTGGATTACCTCGCAAGAGTAAAAGCTTATAGTATTGTTGAAAATGTTATTTTCTCTTTCACAGATAGTTACTGCAAATTAGGTACCCAGAACTATACTAAAGCCTTTCCAACAATACAGGCCTTTAACAATGTCTTCATAATCTGATTGTAATACAGAATTCTTATCCAGAGGACAGGAACATGGTGGGTGCTCTCGTTTTATTTGTTAATGCCAGTCTTGTGCCATCTGTAATTAATGTCTCCTAATGTCTTTTTATCTTGCTCTGTTACTGCTGTTAGAAGAGCCTTCTCTGTCTTCTCTTTCATTTATCCCTTAACAAGTTTCTTTCTTTAAGCTTTAGTGAGGTTTGCCATCAGGCTCTATCATGTGCAAAGACTGTCTATAATTGCCTGTTTTGTGCAGGGGCTAAGACTGCAGTTCCATCATAGAACAGTTGCTTCAGACACGTGAGGTAAAGGAAAAGAAAGAAGGATGAAGAGGAGTAATGCAAAAGCATTACTTTTTTAAAAAAAATATTTTTTATTTATCTTGTATATAGTGTTCTTTCTGCCTTCATGTATGCCTGCACTCCAGAAGAGGGTACCAGATCTCATTACAGATGGTTTCGAACCACAGTGTGGTTGCTGGGAATTGAACTCAGGACTTCTGGAAGAACAGTCAGTGCTCTTAACCTCTGAGCCATTTCTCCAGCTCCAGCATTACTTTTCTTTATGCACATGCTCTGCCTTAAAGCCAGGGGTTAACAGTCTTCCTGTCTCTGCCATTCCAAACAAGATAGAAATCACAGATTCAGAAACAGCTGTTTATTTGGTGCCAGAGTTTTTAACCTGGTCCATCTTCGACTTCATACTGAGCTGTTTTTGTGTGTGTGTTCATTTTCTAGGAAGAATGTCTATTTTCATTAGTCCTTGTGAGAAGTCAGATCCCCGGAAGATGCCCTGAGCTTTGCATCCTGCCCTACTTATCCCCAAGAGACCAAATCCGAGAAGCCGATTGTGTCCTCTCTGTAAACCACTTGATGTTATGACTTCAGGATGCATCTTGAACCTTGTTTTCAAGAGAATGTTGTAAACAATCCCTGAGCTTAACAGGCATTTTGTGCCTTGTGAATAAAAATGCATCGTAAAATTTCCTGTCTGAAAAGAGGCATCTGAGATCATTGAACAAAGCACACAGTTGCTTTCATTTTAGTTACTAATATTGTTAGTACTATTTATTGTTTCTCATTGCTTTTCTAAAGACTGGAGTATGATGACCCTAGTGTTAGAGACTGTGTATACAGTGTTAACTAAGAAATGAAACCTCCAAACATTGCTAATAATTAGGTTCAGATTTAGGGCCTAAAAGTAATTCAGTTGTATTGTGAGGAAGACATTGAAACACCATTATTCAGCAAGCTTTTAGAGTATATGTATTATATATATGTATATATATATATGAATGTATATGTATGTGTATGGTGACAGATGTACACATCAACACAACTTAAGAACTCTAGGACACACACACACACACACACTGGATCTTCATTAACCAGGATTTTTTTTCTTTCTGTTTTTTTGCTAGGAAGATTTTAAGCATGTTTCTTCCTTCACTTCCTTCCTTCCTTGCTTGTTCAATGTGGATTTACAATCATTGCACTTGAATGGGTGCAATTCTGTGTGCATGTGGCCACAAGTACCCTGCCGCCTTACTTCTTTAGACCTTGAACCCAAAATTCGTTCTAAATGACCTCCTCCCAACCAGCCCCCCTCCCCTGTACTTGTGATTAAGTAAAGCAACTCATTTTCACAAGAAGGGAAAGAAGAAGTAGATACCCAGACGTGGTGAAGTCCTCATCTACTTCCCACTTTCACCCTTTAGCACTTTGGGGCGCAGGTTGGCAGAGGCGGCCCACCCACGCAAACCACAATCATACAGTCGCTTTCTAAGATTTTCTAACAAAATCCTCCAAGTTGACAGTCTGGGACCTCGCCTAAAAAAAGAGTTGGCCAGGCGACAATCTCCTAAGTGCCAGTGCGGCGAAGAGCACCCAGGCTGATAAGGCGCGTGCCAAGGCGCTCAGGTGGGGATTCCTGGCACAGCGCCAACACAAGGGCACAGACAGAGGAGCTCGGTGGAGCCAAGCCATGGAATCCCTTCTTTCTCCCTCGGGTTTGCTGGTTGTTGAAGCCACCTGTGGCTCAAAAAGAAGTGAAGGGGGGTGCGGAGGTTCGGGGTGTAGCTCAGTTGATAAGAACTGGAGCAGAAAAATCAGAAGTTCAAGGTCATCTTCAGCTACTTAGTTTCACAGGCTATACGGAAAACAGGGGACCCTATTCAAATAACAACACATTTCGGCTACGAGCATACTTGGCGATCATGTCCCAAGCCAGAGGGAACTTCGGGTCACCGACTTTCCTCAAATACGAAGCAAGGAGGCAATGAGAACCAGCCTGGCTGGATTTCTACAGACAGCCCCCCTCAAGGCTGGTAGGGACTGGAGAGAAGGAGTCCAGCTCACGAGACTTGCCCTGGCTGTGAGCCAACGCGCGGCTGTCCTTGACCTCCTAGGCAGACCAAGGCTCGGGCCAGGGAAATGAAAGTAAAACCTGATGTGGCCGGGGGCCCAGCGGGAAGTTGGCCACAGGTAGGTCGCATCCTCAGAGAGACTGACAGCTGCTGCGCAGGGACAGACAGTCTCCCGGGATGAAGTGAAAGAAGGGCCGGGGAAAGGAAGAAGCGAGGGGGGGGGGCTTATAGTGAAGTTCTGGGGTTCCTGGGAGCCCCGCAGTGCTGTGTGCTACCTGGGGTCGGTGGTGCAGATACACCACAGCCTGGCTGGGGTTGATACGGTGATTGTCCCACGGCTCAAAAGGCCCTAAAGTTTGCCTAGCTGCAACACTTTCAACATTCGTGTCCCAAAACCCTACAGAGGCAGAGCCTGGAATCTGCCCCTCGCCCCAAGTGGAACTCAGATCTCCTGTTCTAGGAAGATTCCCCAGAATAAGTAACCTCAGTGCGGCCATTTCTCGCCCAGGTGCAATGTCCACTGTTCAGTCTGGGGAGTGACAAGTGGGTTGAGCCAGCTGCGCTCAGCCCAGACCTCGCTGTGAGCAAGGTCCGCGGGACACAGTGCCTAGCCGGCTTTGCACTGGGTCTCAGGACACTTAATGGCAGGTCAGGTAGGAAGCTTGGAGATCTGCCCGGGACGCTAGGAAGAGCACATGACTTGTCTGTATCCAAATCATTGGGACCGAGGACTAGGAGGAGCTGGGGGTAGACAAGGTCTTTAGCTTCGGGACCTTCCAGGAAGGTGGTGGATTGACACAGGAGACCTGGCTTCGAGGCTGCACCTATAATGCTGAGTTTGACCCTAGAAGGGAAGTAAGTGAACGCAGGAATCTGTAAAGAGCCAAACGTGTTCGAACTGATTCACCGTGAATTAGCACATATCTCTGGGCGGGGGCCGGAATTCTCTTCTCCCCCTTGACGAGAATGCTGACCTCCCCAGTCCGAAGAATTCAGGCCCCGACGCCCCCATCTTTTGAGATCGGACTCTATAGCTTCCCAACTTTAATGTGACTGGACAATATACTTCCCTTCTCTGAACTTCAATACACGAAAACCCCAGCTCAGGAGTGTGTGTAAAGATCAAAAGAGGTTAGGATTTGCCAACGGTAAAGCGATTAACATAGGTGAAGCATTAGTGTACTCCGTGTCAGTCACTCCTCACGTTTACAATGGGGGAATGAAGGCAGCCAGGCCAACTTGCAGGTTATAGCCTTATAAGGCATAATAGTATTACAAGGAGGAAAACAAACTTTCTTCCTATTTTTGACTATTCCTGTATTTCCAAATAGGAATGTAAGTCCTGAATCTTCAGATAACTACTCTCTCTCTCCAAACCCCAATTTTCAATTCAGCTGTTCCCAGCTTTGCCTTTATTACGAAATTTTTCTAGCTAGCTCATCGAGATACCCTTCACTCTCAGTCTCTGTCTCAGGGTCTGAGCCTCACCCTTCCGGGGGTACCCTGAGGGTGTGTGTGGGGGGGGTCGAGGCTCAGTCAGATGATAAGCCGGCAGGGGGCGCGGCCCATTAGAGGTCACAGCTCCCCAAGTCCAGGATTACGTTAGCCTTGTGTCCCACCGATCCCCTGGTTCTTACAGCTCTATCCCAAAAGATCAGATCAGCACTCTGAGCTGTACAGGTTCTGGGAAAAGCATCCCCCACCCCAAGCTGTTCTGGCCTTCTTTCCCGTCTCACTGTCTGAACCCTACGGCAAGAAATTAGGGCAACGGAAGTCCTTCGCCAGTGTAATCTTCCAGAGACGATCTCTGAGACCCCTGGCCACAAAAGACCTCTACCTCTGTCCCAATACCTACAGGCAAGCTGCGGGGCAGTTCAGATCTTAGAAGCAAGCTGCGGGGCAGATCAGATCCTAGAAGCAAGCGCTCTGGAGGAAAGGGAGGGCTCCAGGGCAGATCAGGCCCCGCCCCCCCGAGCGAGTATAAAGTGCTGGAGCCGGAGCTGGATAGTCAGTGGTTTCTTGGTGACGCTAGGCTGAACAGCTCCGGCTTTACCGTTCCTGGCTTCTCATCCCAGTCAGTGTTGGACTTTGGGGTTTTGCCACTTTCAGAAGGACCCCTCGGACTTTCTCCTTCAAGTGCTTGAAAAATCACCCCTTCAGCAGGTGAGGATCGCTGGCCTCCAGCGTGTTGGGGAGGGGGACGGCTTTGTCGAAGGCCAAAAACTTATAGCGCTGGACAAGGGGAACGGACCACATTAGGGTACCCACGCATGCCTCAGGTCTAGCTCATGCACACGGCTGGAGTTCTCCTGAGATCTTTCCTCGTTGGGCTATGATCCTAGCAGTTGAGTTGGAAACCTCTGGAAGCCTGGCGCTGTGCAGTGGCTTCCTTTGCCTTGCTTGTCACCCACCCAGCCAGTGCAAAAGCCTCTGGCGCCTCTCTGTGCCAGGGGGAGATAAGCAGCTGGGCCAAGTACAATGCCGCCAAGCCCCCCCTCCCCCGCGCCGCCCCACCGGGACTGTGCCCCACCGGGACTCTGCAGCTGGCCTTGTTGCTCACACTAGGCTCCTTGCTCCTTTCCAGGGCATCTGAGCATCGCCACAGAATGAAGCTGGTTACCGTCACCCTGATGTTCCTGTGTTCACTCGCCTTCCTAGGCGCGGACACTGCACGGCTAGATGCATCCTCACAGTTCCGAAAGAAGTGAGTTTGGGGCAGTGCTTTCTTCAGTCCTAATAGCTGGTAGTAATGGAAAACTGATGGATGGTCCAGGAGGGTTAGAAGGGAGTGGATACAGGAGCTGGCTGGGACACTTCTTGAACACAGGCCAAACGCATCTACTTGTGTTTTCTAGGTGGAATAAGTGGGCGCTAAGTCATGAGAAGAGGGAACTGCAAGCATCCAGCAGCTACCCCACGGGGCTCGCTGATGAGAAGACAGTCCCTACCCTTACTCTTGATCTGATCCAGGACAAGCAGAGCACATCTAGCACCCCACAAGCCAGGTAACTATGCCCTTCGCAGAGGATGTGCCCTCTCTATTGCCCTGGCCCTGGGAATTGTCAGGGCTGGACCGCAGCTTCGGTGGGTTGATGAGGTCTCAAGTATCCTTCCTTCTCCGCAGTACTCAGAATGTAGCCCACATTCGAGTCAAACGTTACCGCCAGAGCATGAACCAGGGCTCCCGCAGCGCCGGATGCCGCTTTGGGACCTGCACAGTGCAGAAATTGGCCCATCAGATCTACCAGTTCACAGACAAAGACAAGGACGGCGTCGCCCCCAGGAACAAGATCAGCCCTCAAGGCTACGGCCGCAGGCGCCGGCGTTCCCTGCCAGAGGTCCTCCGGGCCCGGACTGTGGTGTCCTCCCAGGAGCAGACACACGCAGCCTCCCAGGCACAACCGAATCATCTCCAGGCTCTTTAGGATTTAGGTGCTGCGGCAGCATTGAACAGTCG
The DNA here is from genome assembly GCA_030556225.1 of Cricetiscus sungorus. Lineage (NCBI taxonomy): Eukaryota > Metazoa > Chordata > Mammalia > Rodentia > Cricetidae > Cricetiscus > Cricetiscus sungorus. The sequence continues at coordinate 71,094,235 of JANBXA010000007.1, forward strand.
GGCGAGTGTCCATTGGCGCCTGCGGAATCAGAGCTTCGCACCCAGGGCGGACTGAGACAATCCTGCAGAGATCTGCCTGGCTGCCCCTAGGGGAGGCAGAGGAATCCAAGATCAAGCCAGGCTCTCGACAGAAACATAATTACAGGCATCACCCTCCGGGCAGGGGTCTGAGCCACTGCCTTGCCCGCTCACAAACTGGTTTCTCACGGGGCATAAGCCTCATTACTACTTGAACTTTCCAAAACCTAGCGAGGAAACGTGCAATGCTTGTACAGCCAAAGGTAACTATCATATTTAAGTTTGTTGCTGTCAAGAGGTTTTTTTTTTTTGTAATTTCAAATATATAGAGATATTTTTGTACGTTATATATTGTATTAAGGGCATTTAAAAGCGATTATATTGTCACCTTCCCCTATTTTAAGATGTGAATGTCTCAGCGAGGTGTAAGGTTTGGTTCCGTGTGTGTGTGTGTGTGTGTGTGTGTGTGTGTGTGTGTGTGTGTATGTGTGTAAGGTGGAGAGCGCCTGATTACCGCCTGTGGAAGAAGAAAAAACATTGTGTCTCCGTATCTATTTACATAAAATATGTGATCTGAGAAAAAGCAAACCAATAAACTGTCTCAATGCTGATTCATTCTTGGTTCATGCGTCTAGGGAAAGATTGTCTTGGTTTGGATCGCCTGGGAGTGTTGGGATCTTGCCTCTTGTTTTGGGAATTTCTCTGTGCACGGGCTTATCTGTCACGAGCTCCGTTGTCCATATGGGTGCACAGAGTGCGTGTCCTGGGTGAGAGTCAAGATTTCTCGGAGACACCCGAGTTCGCCGCTTCGCGTGGCGGCCAGACCGGGTTGGGTAGGAAGAAGAACCCTAGTTGTTAGACGAGACTGGGCTCCCTTGGTTGCGCAATACACTCCCAATTTTATGGGGTGGCTCACCGAACCTGGGCTAAGGCGTTGTTTGGATACTTATGGTGATCTTCGAGGCTTTCTAAGTAGAGAGTTTATGCTGTAGCTGCGGGACTTAAAGTAAAAAGCTTACCCCTACAAAATGTTCGCACGTCTTTGGGAAACCTTGTTAGTAGCCCCAAATCTTCACTGGGCCCTAGCGTCAATAAGTGGGGCTGTGGCACCCCCTGCTGGTCATCATGCGTGGTTCCCAAAAGTTTTGGAGTAGTACGTGCGGTTTAATAAGTTCTCCTACGTGGGAGTCAGCACACAGCCTTAATGAAAGAGGAAAGAAGAAGAAAAAAAAGCAGTTTGCAGATGCCAACCGGGCTCCCCCGACCTGAGCGAGGGCTCCCTGTGTTGGGACAGTGACTCAGCGCCCACACGCTGTGCAGCGAGCAGCTGGTGGCCGGAGGCTGGAGGACGTGCAGCCGGAACCGTGCTCCTCTGAGGGCCTGAGACCTTCATTGTTCGTCTCCCCTTCCAGCTCTCCTCTTCCTTCCTCTTTCCCAAGCTTTTTTCATGCTCCTTCCACTTCTCTCTGGCTTTCTCTCTCTTTTTCCTTCCTCCTTGCTTTCTGTCACCTCCGGATGCTGTGAGGCGCGCTGGATCCTAAGCTTGAAGACCCGAGCACAGGGACTATTAGAAAGGGAGGCTAATGTGGTGCCATATGCCTGCCTACCTAGGAGGTGGCTGATTGTTCAGCCAATCCCTGAAAATCAATTATTGAGCTTTCCTGAAAGTTTTCCTGAAAGTTTTGCTGGCCCTTTGGACCAGCCTGTACCTCTAGCTGGTTTAGGGGTTTCTGGAAGCTGTTTGGAGGATGAAGTGTTAGGAGATGGCATTACAGTGCCCCAGCTATGGGGCCCTATGTTTTTGTTTTTCCTTTTTTTTTTCTTTTTTCTTTTTTTCTTTTTTTTTTTTTTTTTTCTTTTCCCTTGCAGAAGCCTGGTCAATGAAAAGCACTGGTCCTGAGTCTGAATCCAAGCACAGCCTGATTAGAGACAGCTCCTGCTTCTGAAAAAAAGCAGCCAGTGGCACGTAGAGCTCCCCTCACAAAGCCTCAATTGCTGGCACCTGGCTGTTAGCAGTATCAGTCCCATCCACTTCCCTGTCCTTTTTGATATTAACAACTTCGCGAGGCTCCCAGAACCAAGTAGGTCATAAATGCAGTAACAGACCATCCTGGCCTCAAGGACTTCTTGCTAAGTATTCACTTGGACCTGTGCCAGGCACAGGGCATATATGAGTGAGGAAATGACTAGAAACTTCAAGCCTACAATTTCTGCGCCAGTGGGTTTAGGGTGGTCTGAAGGGGCTACGGAAACTGCTGAGAGCAGAGACCACGTTGGCCTCATAGACACTGGCTCAAGCCATTCACTGGTTTTCTTTCTTTAAGCTAAGGTTTGTCCTGTAGCCACAACCCTCCAGCCAAAACCTCACTTGGCAGTACTTCAATCTGCCAGACAAAGCTGCCAAAGACAGGTTGGGCACTGGCTTAGGGGCAGCTGGGAGCAGGGAACAGGCATCTAGCCTTCGTCTGAGGAAGTCTTATGACTCAGGGAATTTAAGGCAAGTGTAACTATGGTGGTTCAGCCCTGAGAGCAACCAGACAGCTGCTCAGCTGGAGCCTTTCCCATGGCTAAACCTGTGACTTGAGACATTTCTGAGCAAACAGAGACCCTCTTATGACCAGCCCGGTACAACATTTGGGATTAACTAAAGGTCAACATGAAGCTTTGGGCTCTTCTCTGGGAGCTGTTCAACTAGCCTTCTCGATTTTTTTTTTTTTTTTTTTTTAATAAGGTGTTGAAGGTTATCGGCGGGATAGGGCCTCCTCATGCCAAGAACACATCATTTATCAATGGCGTTGAGTCATTTGTGAGCTGATTTGAACCTGTCCACAGCTGAGAAGTAGTCACAGTTTTTATCTGTAGCTACTGTTGCTGGCTGTGGGGATGGTTTTGTCCATTTGTAATTAACCAAGGCAATTTCTTAAAAATTCAACACCAACATGTTGCCCAGCAGCTAAGGGTGGAAAGGAGCCTTGGGGTGGGTGGGATGGACACTGATTCTTTTTTAGGAATCACTTGGTGTCAGACATTCTCCTAACCAGTTTATACACCTTATCTCACAGAGTTCTTACAGTGGCTTTGTGAAGTAGGTGTTATTATCTCTATTTGTAGATAAGGAAACTGAACCTCAGAGACAGAAAGTAACCTAGGCAAGGTCACACAGTGAGTAGTCAGTGAGGGAGCCTGGATTTGTACCCAAGTGCTGCAGGCTATTTTGATGCTACAAAGACTTAAGCAAAGTGAGATCATTTTAACCTTTAGACTCTCAGACCAGATGTCCTCAAATGTCCTCCGACTGCAAGGATGGCTTGGGTAGGTGATTTACACCTGTGGTTCTGAGAGCTTCCCATGGGGACTAGTAGGCTGGGAAAGGGGAGTCACTGCAGCAGTGAGCTGAACACAGGCAGAAGAAAGAAACGAAGTGACTTTTACATTCTTGGTCTCAGTTTGAAGCAGGAATTATAAATCAGGAATAGCCCTTTCCCATCCTGAGCTAAGCCACTGACCTCTTTGGTTTGTATTGCCAAATATAGTTAGAACATACACTGAATGGCCTCCAGAGCTGGCTTCTGAGAGAAGGGCCTTCTGAGCTATTCCTGGCCATGTGCAGTCCTGCACTGTAGTTCTGGAGTGGCACAGAAGAACACCTGTGTCTACAAAACAGCAAACAGCGATTCTACCCTTGAGGCGGGACCTTTTGTTTTGGCATCTGCTGTTCAAGGCAGATTTTGAGTGGCGGTTTTGAGACTCTGAGGGAGCTGAACAGGCTGCCCCTCCTTTTCCCAGCAGAGGAGCAGGAGGCCTTGTTATCCTGAGTTCCAGCGAGGATTTTGCCAAAGCTGGATTGGAGACTTCATCTTCATTTGCATGGGAAGAAGGGTGAGGCTAGATAGATATCTGGTGGTCCCACTGGTCTTGTTCCAGAGCTATTTTGGAACAGTCTAGAATAACAATAAAATGACTGTGGCCACACAAGCAGCTGATTTTAGTAGACTATTATACATTTATCTAACAGCAGGAAGTATTTGACTTATTACATAGTATTTATGCAGCACAGCAAAGACTCACCTTTATTTCCATCCTTAGCCATAATCACCATTATTTTATACTTTTTTAAAGATATTTTAATACATTATAGATGCATGTGTTATAGACACATAGACATACACATCTAATACACAGACATATTCTTTTAAGAATGGAACTCTTGGGTGGGGAGAGGGGAATTAAACATACTTGTCAGCTTAAGGCAAATTGTCATTACCAGCTGTACAATATTTCTCTCTTATATTTATTTTATATATCATATATACTATATATTGTGTTTTATATGTTATATATATATTAATTTTCATATCCTTTCCTGAGTCCTTGATAGCAGCTTTATCAAGAATTTTATTTTTGGCACTAATATGCTATGTAGCCAAGACTGGCACTGAACTCCTGATCGAACTGAACTCCTGATCCTCCTGCCTCTACCTCCTGAGTGCTGGATTATGGGTATGTACCTCTATACATGCTTCTGAACAGCTCTCCTTAATATGTTTGATCTATGTATATGTGCAAGTGGGATTGTAAAATATGTCATTTTACACCTACATGTTTCAATATACAAATATATTGTTACTTTTTTTCATTTCCCAGGTTTTTTTTATTTAACACATAAGAACTTTTACTACTTTTTATTTTTCCTATCTTAAAAAATAGTTTTTAGTTTTATTTGTTTTTTATCTTTGTATATGCATGCTGAAGTCTATGTGTACCATGTACATGTAGGTAGTTGCTGAGGCCATAAATCATTTGATCCCCTGCAGGGGAGAGGTGGTTGTGAGCCGTCTGATGTGGGTGCTGGGAACTGAACCAGGGTCCTCTGGAAGAGCAATAAGAGCTCTTAGTCACTGAGAAGTCTCTCCAGCCACCTCTTGTCTTAATTTTTTAAGCATACAACTTAAATTTATTATTACTATTATTATTAGTAGTATTAGTGTGTGCCTGACTGTGTGTACATACACAAGCATCCATGCCATCACACACTTGCAGAAGTTAGGAGAAAACTTTCAGTAGTTGGATCTCTCATACTGTGTGTATTCCAACCTCAAACTTAAGTAGCAGGCTTTTACCCACTGTATCTTCTCACCGGCCCTTTCCTATCTTTCAGTGAAGGGTAATAGTAGCATCACCTTTGCCATAATAAAACTTGTAGATAAACATCCAGTTCCATGACCTCTTATGGAGGTGAGTATGCATTTCTTAATCATCTATACTCAGAATTTTCACCATTTAGTCAAGAGGCTTTAGCGCTCAGATAATGCTAAATTGCAGGAGCTGCATTTGAGACAGCCTTGTACAGGTTTCTAGTCTTACCAGCAATGCGTCAGACTTCTCAGCTCCCCACAGCTTTGCCAGCTCTGGCATATGTGATGGTTAATTATGTATGTCAACTTGGCTGGGCCATGGGATGCCCAGCTAGCAGGTAAAACATAATTTCTAGGTGAGTCATTGAGGGTGTTTCCAGGGGAGATTAGCATTTGAATCAGCAGATGGTGAAGAAGATCCACATGTACCAACCTGGTCATCTATCATCTGGTCTATTGAGACTGTAACAGGACAAGAAAGTGCAGAAGAAAGGGAAATTCCCTTTCTCTTCTTGAACTGGCATAGTCATTCCCTCCTACTCATATAGACATTGGATTCCTGGTTTTGGACCTTCAGACTCCAGGCCTTACATCAGCTGCACCCCATCCCCAAAGACAAGGAGCTACACCCTCAACTCTTCAGATTCCCAGACCTTTGGACTCAGATTAAGTTATACCTTTGGTTTTCCTGATTCTTCAGCTTGCAGATAGCGGATCTTGGGGCTTCTCCGCCACCATAATTGTGTTAGCCAATTTCTATATTAAATACCCATCCATCCATCCATCCATCCATCCATCCATCCACCCACCCACCCACCCACCCATCCATCCATCCATCCATCCACCCATCCATCCATCCATCATTTTGTGGTATTTTGTTTCTCTGGAAAATCTTACAAATACAGCATGAATCCTTTTTTTTTGATGCATTATTTTGATGAATATAAAAGTAAAATTGTCTAGACCTGGGGAGGTAACCCCTGTGACAAAACGCTTGCCTGGCATATTTTAGACTCTGAGTTTGATCCTCAGCACTACCTACACACAAAGAAATAGAACACAAATGCAATGTTGCTTACATTTCCATAACTCTTCCCTGGTGGAGTTTAATATGCCTATATTTACTCATTTATTGGTTATGTGAACTTTCCCTAATGGGCAAGGCAATTTAAAAAGAAGTGGGATTTTGTTTGCCTGTTGTTTGCTTTTTTCCACTCATCTGTGTATCTTGGACATCTTTCAGTGACAATAAACACATCTATATACAACATCATTTTTTATGTCCTTCATGGCATCTCATTAGAGAAAAAAATCACAATTTGTTTAACCATTCCTCTCTGTTGTTACACAATAGAATTTTTCTATATTTTTGCCTTTAAAAAAGCTCCTATGTACTTCTTTTTTGCATTTCTTTTTGGATCATTTCATGACTGTTTTTTAGGATAAATAATTGGAAGCAAAATGGTGGAGGGGCAGAGCCAGGAGGATCTCTATGGGTTCTAGGCTAGCCAGGGCTACATAGAGAAACCCTTAAAAATATTTATATAATTTGTGCACATGAGTGTGGGTATGTGTGTGCCAAAGCACACAGGCAGAGGCAGAGGACAGCTTTTGGGAGTTGTTTCTCTCCTTTTGCTGTAGACTAGTAGTCAGAGGCCAAGCTTGTACAGTGCCTTTACCCATGATCCACCTCATAGACCCACAAGGTTTTGGTGTTGACCTTGATAATCTTGAATACTTTTTTATTTTTTGGTATTTAGAGACAGGATTTCTCAGTAGCTATGGAGCCTGTCCTGGAACTCTCTCTGTAGACTAGGCTGGCCTTGAACTCACATCGATCTGTCTGCCTCTGCCTCCTGAGTGCTGGGATTAAAGGAGTGCACTACCATTGCCTGGCTATACCTTGAATACTTAAGAATACTTAAGTTATAACATTGTTCTAGTAGCATAGTTATCATTATCAGATGACTCTTCTGCATGCTTCATTTCCTATTATAATTTGAGTGTTCTGGTTTATTTTATTAAAGCTTGATCTGTGGTGACCCTGTGGTCTGGACTGAGGTGAGTCACTCCACAAAGCTTGTTTGCTTCTTTTTGAGACAGGGTGTGTGTGTGTGTGTGTGTGTGTGTGTGTGTGTGTGTGTGTGTGTGTGTTTAAAACATAAACATAAAATAGCCTTTTCCTTCTATGGAGACCAGACTGTCCTGCTCCAATTACTCGCTGTTGTATGGAACAATAGCATTCAGGCTGTGTCTTGTCTTGAATGGCTGGCTACGTTTGTAAACAGCAGTCGGCTGCATATTTAGTGCAAAAGCTTAGGCAGAATGATTCTGCATTTTGTTTTTGGAAGCAAACAACTGGCACAAAGAATGAGACAAAGACTTATAAGTAAATAATGTTTACACAAATGAAGTTATCCAAGCAAATTAGGAACACATGGGTTTATCAAAGCCCTCTTAGAAAAAAACAAAAACAAACAAACAAACAAAACAGATTTATGAATTTATCAAACACACCAGACCAACAGATAATGTAAATCCTCATCCGGTTCATATAAAAGGAGGGACACCTAGCACTGGGGAATGGCACCCATCACCCAGTCATTACATCATCGGGTCCACAAGTCTTGCCATCCACAGATGAGGAGTTCCTGAATGCCAGATGCAGCTCTGTGCCTGGACCAGCTTTGTGACTTTGGCGATGCCCAGGTCTTTGTCTTTAGTTCTGGTCTCTGGTTATAGAGGTCCTTAGAACTGTTTTTTAAACCCTTTATTTGCTATTCTGTAACATTACATATGTGTATATGAGAGAAGGGTAATGTGTGGTCTGAGAGTTAAGTGTAATAAGTGAGATTGGAATAAAAGAAGTTGTGTTTGCCAAAGGCTATGTCTACCAATTGATATCAGTAATACTTGGTGATATAAAGCCAAGGGCATTGATATAGCTTGTGAATTTGTTATTCAATCAATAAACCATAATGTGGCCCTTCTTTCTTTCCTTTCTTCCCTCCTTTCCTCCCTCCCTCCCTCCTCCTTCCTTCCTTTCTTCTTCTTCTTCTTCTTCTTCTTCTTCTTCTTCTTCTTCTTCTTCTTCTTCTTCTTCTTCCTTCTTCTTCTCCTCCTCCTCCTCCTCCTCCTCCTCCTCCTCCTCCTCCTCCTCCTCCTCCTCCTTCTTCTTCTTCTTCTTCTCCTTCCCCCCTCTCTCTCCCCCTCTCCCTCTCTCTCTCTCTCACTCTCTCTCTCTTGATGGGCTCACTGTGTAGGGCTGGCCTGCCTCTGTCTCTCCAGTGCTGGGATAAAATGTGCCACCACCTAGCTGAGGTATACTTCTGACACAGTTCACTCCTGCCACCTGCATAATTCACATTGCCATGGGCCTACATGCAAAATCTTTTTCTGCCTTAATATTTTAAAACAACCACTTTTCTTTTAACAAGGTCATGATTTTTTTTCATCCTTTCAACATTTTAGTGTAATGGAATTTATTTTGTTTATGATGAGAGGCAGGGGTTTAACTTTATTCTTTCTGCCAGCCATTCAGCACGCACATGGAGTAAGACATAGCTCTGCAAGATGCATCCTTCAGTGTCTCCGAGTGGAGTCTGAAGTTCCCTGAAGTGAGGACAGGCATAAGCCAGCCAGGTTCTTTCTCCAGCTTCACTCTTTTGGGTTACATGTTGGGGCTTCATGTCAGGTTTTATTTGAAGAAAGAATTTTATTTTATTTCATCTGCTTGTAGATGAATGAGTACTCTGATAACTTCTCAAACAGTAAATGTTTGAATGTTTCTGGTCCTTTAATTCTCTTCTGTGGCTCAGTCTGCCTTTTCCTGAACTAATTTCACAATATTGAAAAGCCTATTCTGAAACTTCTCAAACTCATGAAAAAAAATAGAGATAATAAAATAAAAATTCTTATGTTTATTATTACAACCCAGCAAGTGAAGTTGGTTGTGGTGGCACTGGCCTGTGTGTCATCCCATACTTGGGAGGCTGAGGAAGAAGGGGTTGCCCAAGCTCAAGGCTAGCCTGGGTTACATTATGAGTTCAAGGCTAGCCCTGGTTTCATACCAGAACCCTGAATCAAAGCAATTTAACATCTATTATGATTTGTATATTCTAGTTTCTTTTTGTACCTGCTGTTTTCATAAAATCCTCCCTTCTTTACTCACTTCTCTCCTTCCCTCTCTCCTTCATCTTTTACCCCAAATCTCATTATACATCCCTTCAAAAAATGAAGAAAGTCTTCTTATATAACCATCACTTAACATAAACAATAATTTTGAGGTACTATCTCATACCCAGTCTATAATTAAATTTGTCCCCAAATGTATTTGACAATGGTTTGTTCCAAACATATGCCAAAAAAATTTGTTCAATCTCTAAGGATTTCTTAACCTAGAGCCAAGTCCCTTCCCTTTTGTTTTCATGCCATTGACTTCTTTAAAAAAAAAAAAAAAAAAGAAAGAAAAAAAGCAATGTATTCATGAGTATGATTCAGAACATTCAGAACTTCTAGTACACAGACAGCTCTGGAGTCTCCTCTTTACCCCTTCCCCCCCTCCCAATAGGGCCCCAGCAGAGACAGCCTGGCCTGCCGGGCATGGGTGGGGCAGGTGGCACATCTACCAGTGTTGCAGTATTTCTTACATAGAAAGAATCTTGCAATGTCGTTCCTCCTGCTTTTCCATGCTACACTTTTTCCACTTGACCTTTCCCCCAGTAAGTCAGCAGCATCGCCTCAAGGAGAATTAAGATTGGTACAACTGGAATGCAAGGAGAAAGAATCAGTCTGAACTAAGCCAGGCAGTGTTGAGTTTTCTGGCTTTCTAAACAGCCCCTTGAAACCCACATCAAAAACAATGGTTTGAAGGTCAAAGCTTTTTACTCACAGAGAGGCAGGTTTTGTTAAAAGGAGAAAAGGCTCTTCAGAATCAAAAGGGAAAGCCGGAAGCTCCTGGACTTGGGCTTCACCCATACGGGAAGAGGCTGGTGGGAAAGTGTCCTGAGTTCTTCACCCAGTCCTCTGGAGACCTAGGAAGTGGTGGGAGGTGGAGGGGTGATGAGAAGGGACAGAGAGTAGAGAGGGGCATCCAGCCTAGACATGGCAGGTCAGTCTAGTTCCCAGTGGGGCCCGACCACACATTCATAGTCACCCCCAGCCATCTAAATGATTCTAGCTGTTCTGAGCAGGAATCCTATCAGCTGTGTTCCTTCCTTCCTTCCCACTGCTGGGATACTGTCCTCCACAGCAGCCTCCAGGCCCCGCCTTCGCACAGATGACCCTTGCCTATACCCAGACTCATCGCTTAGCCCCCTCCCCCCACTCAGATTGCTTCACACCACAAATAAACACCCATAAGCCTCCCCCAGCTTGTGAGAACAAAGTGATGGTCACCTACCTCTGAGTTAGGTGACACAGGGCTTGGGGAGGTTCACGGTAAGCTGCTTACAAGTCACAAACGGTCCTAGATCCCCAGCCTCACGTTGCTTCTGTGTTGAGCCTAGTTGGTAACCTTTTGTCCCAATTTGATGGACGCCAGTTGGAGCAGTGATCCTTAACCTCTTTCGCCTATTAAAAACATATGAGGAGTTTTGCAGAAACTCCTGATGGGAGCACCATGCCAAACTAATCCAGCTAGACGCTGTCTGGGCAGGGCACAGTGCCATTGCTATTGTGCACAACATTTATCCTGTGAGGCCATTCCACTTTATTCAGTTCACATATTGTTATTCTTCAGCAGTTCCAAAAATGGTTCCATAACAGATTAGAACAGGAGTTGATCGGTTTGTTTGTTTTAGACTTAGGGTGGCAGCCAGTGAGAAGTCCAGAAATTGAAGGGTTAACAGCAGCAGAAGGGCAGGTGTTTAGAGCGAAGACAAGCTGCAGCAGTGGGAATACAGCCAGCTAGTGATGAGGTAACACAAAACAGGTGTTCTGATGGCCCATGCAGGCACCCAGGAGGAGCCACAGCATGTGACTGGGTACCAAGAAGGGCAGAGAGCAAGGCAATGTGGTGTATACTTGTAGTTCCAAGCCTCAGGCAGGAGGATTGCAAGTTCAAGGTCATCCTGGGACCCATATTGAGGCAGACCCCACCCTCCACCCCATCCCCAACCCCCCACCCCCACCCCCGAAAAAACAAAACAACAGTAGCAGCAAAACTAAAAAACTAAATAATAAACAGATAAATGAAAAGAACAACAGAGAGCATTCTAGAAGCAAGCCTATTCAGAGAAAGAACTGGAGTTACTGTTTGTCATGGACTGAATGAGGGGTGGGGTAGCATTCATATGTTAAACTCCTAACCCCAGAATCTGAGGACATGACTGCCTTTGAAGGGAAATTCAGAAACATTTCCTGCAGAGATCATTCAGGAGTCAAGAATACTGCTACTCTTGCTGAAGAGTAGGGTTTAGTCCCCAGCATCCACATGGTGGCTCACAAAAGCCAGTAACTCCAATGACAGAGCTCTGATTCCCTCTTCTGCCCCCACCTCTGGAGGAACCAGGCATGAGTTTGGTGTACACACATACATGCAGGTAAACACTCATATATATAAAATTAAACAAACAAAGAAAGGAAGGTTAAAAGAAAGAAAGAAAGAAAGAGAGAAAGAAAAAACCCTAGTCTAATTTGTGCCCTTATTTCTATTGACTTTTTTTTGTGGCCTTGAATTTAAGATTCTCCTGCTTCAACCTCCTGAATGCAGGGATTTTGTCTTTCCACAAGAAGACCCATCCCTAATTACACAGAAAAGTTAGCTACCTGCAAGCTAAGGAGACATCCAGCTGGCAGAGTCATAAGGAAATAGAGCTATACTGCTTACTGCTTAATCTACCAGTCTTTAGTATTTTGTTGTGGTCCCAACAAATACCTGGAGAAAGGATTTGCAGGAACAGGGTAAGGCTACCACTTCAGAGACATAGTACTGTGGCTAGGTCTCAGCCAGTTATGTGACAAGGTTAGTGACTCACTGAACATGGAACTTACTGATCCATCTGGACCAGTGACCAGTCAGTCTCAGAGAGCCTCCTGTCTCTGCCTTCCCAGCATAGGGATTACACAGACACACACACACACACACACACACACACACACACACACACACACACACACACACAGGGCTATGCCCGGCTTTTCATAAGGGAGCTAGGAATCTGAACTCAGGGCCTTGCCTTTGTACAGGAAGCTCTTTACACTCAATCACCTCCCCAGCCCTTGGATTTCATTCATTCATTTATGTAGCAATGGTAGGGTTTTCGAATCTACTCTGGACTGGGCCCCATTCCAGGCACCAGATATATTACTGTTAGAAAGATTCGGATGACAGAGAATGTTGGTGTGTCCTGGAGTGTATAGAGAATGAGGTATTAATACCAAAGCAACCAATCATGGAGGTGATATTAGTTAATTCACATTGGTCTTGCATATAATTGCTTGTAGGGGGTTCAGAGACATTATTTGCAAAGAGGAAACTATGAGAGTTGGACAAAACAAATTATCTAAACCCATTTTAAGTATAGGACTTTTTTTCTAGAGGTGGAAGCTGGTTTTCTGTGCCAATAGTTTCCCTGGCACTAGGTGAACACACTTAAATGTTTCTGCTGAAGGCCCCATGTCTGTTCTTGAATTTAATACACAAATCCCAACTTCATCTTAACTTTGTTAGTTTTTCTGAAATGTCAAGGCTATGCCCCTCAAACTGGGGAGCTGGTATTTCTAGGCTGTAACCCCTGTGCTACTGTAGACAGTCAGATTCCCTAATTCAGATCACATTGGCTCTCCAGCCCTGTATGACCTTGATTGAGGGAAAAGAAAAGGTCAATGACAAAAATGTCCTCCAAACTAATATTTTTGTCCTCAATAAGTCCCCAATAAATCTATCCTATATTCCTTACACCAGTTTTTTTTTTAATTACATGATAAACAATGTATCAACACTGAATCAGCAATCTCTCCTTAAAAGTTGGGAAGCATCTAGAGTAAACTGTCAGGTTGGCCGTGACAAGCTGATAATGGGAAATAGCCATCACGTCTCTAGGATCCTGTTGCTTAGATATAGGCATCCCTCTGTGCTTTATCACTGTGGAGGACTCCTCACTCACCTCACTATTTGAATCACAGAAGTGATGTGAGAGTCCAAGATAGCCTGGCTGATCTACATTCTGGCCTTGTTTCATTTGGCAGGCAGTAGAGGGGACAGTAAAGGACTTAGGCTTTGAAGTCAGACAACCTTGAATTTGCACGCTGACTCTCCCTCTTCCCAGCCGTGTAATTGTGGGCAAATCTCTTTAAGTTCAGTCTCTATTTCATTAGCTACAAAGCCAGGGTAATCGTATTTACCTTATGGGCTTGTTAGGATGAATGATAGAAAGTGTATGAAGCTTTATCACCTGGTTGGCAGTACAGTCAGTGCTCATTAACTGGCAACTTTTAAAAGTAGTAACAACTAAGGATGTCCTCACTTAAAACAAAAAGCATCTGTTCTTTTGTGTGTTGTGCATAAGTGTGTGTGTGTGTGTGTGTGTGTGTGTGTGTGTGTGTATGCATGTGTGTACGTGCATGTGTGTGTGTATGTGTGGTGTATGCCCACATGTATGCAGGTCACTAGCCTGGTGTACATATGTGGAAGCCAGAGGAGGACTTTGGGTGTCTTGTTCTGTGCATTTCTTCCTTAGTCTTCTGAGACAAGGTCTCTCATTGAAACAAGAGCTATGTTGGCAGTCAGCAAGTTCCCAATCACTGTCCTGTCTCACGCCACCCTCCACCCTGCTCCCCCAGCACATGCACACTGGTTTTTCACATGGTTCTTAGTCTTCAGGTCTTCAGGCTTGCTCAGCGTCTGAGCTATCATCTCTCCAGTCCAAGTTGTCGTCCTCCAAGCTAGAACAGAAGGTTGCAGCAGTGCACAGACTGGCTTAGCTTAGACAATTGATACAAGGAACCAGACTTGAGGATCTCTAACACCTGCCTCCAACTCCAATAATCTAAAATGTTTTATTCAGGGAGAGAGGAGCATCACAGAGCCCCAGAAAGGCAGCCATTTTTTCTAGGCAGCTCCTCTAGAGACATGCCATGCTGCCTAGACCTTCCAGTTCTGAAGCTTACAAGACCCAGTTTGTACAAGAAAGCACAGCTTGGAAGAGGAAGTCTGGATAGAGAAGACCAATTAATCTCATGGCTGCAAGAACCATTCTTTTTGCGGGATAACAAAACGAGAGCAAAGGAACATTTGACCTTTCTAAGATTTTTTCTTTTCTTTCTTTCTTTTTTTTTTTTTTAGATGTGAAATACAAGGTATGCACACAATCTTGTTTTCTGTCAGATCCTTGAAAAAAATCTGGCATATTAACGATCCTCTTAAAATACCAAAGATGGGGCCAGAAGGGAACTTTTCTTTCTGAACAATGACCAAGAAGGGAATTCTAATGAATATTTTGGCACACAGATGTCATTTTCTGGCTCTTTCAGGACCTAAGAGCAGTGGGTCATAATTAAAATTGCTGATGGCAACTCCAGACAGTCAATCCAAATGTTTTCTCCATGTTGTCAATTCTGTGCATTAAGTGATTTAACATCCTGTTTGTGTAGTTAAACATACACACAGAGGGAAAATTAAATGTTGATATGAATTCTGGAACATTTCTCCAAAAGATATTGTTTATTACATTCGAAGGACTTGTATAATGTTTTCTTAGCTGATAAATTGAAATGAGCCTTTCCACAAAGAGAGCTGAGAAGTTCATCCTGAGGATGTCAGAATAAGATATCATTGTCTCCCTCCCTCCCTCCCTCCCTCCCTCCCTCCCTCCCTCCCTCCCTCCCTCCCTCCCTCCCCCTACCCCCTCCTTCCCTCCCTCCCTCCCTCCTCTCTCCCTCCCTTCTTCCTTCCCTTCCTTCATCTCCTCCTCCCTTTCTTTTCCTCTCCTCTTTCTTAATAGGATCTCTTGTAGTTCAGCTGGCCTTGAACTCACTATATAACAGAGGATGGCCTTGAACTCATCTTTCTGCCTCCACCTCCCTAGTACTGAGATTGAAAGAATGCACCACCACCCCTGGTTTTTTGTAGTGCTAGGGACTGAATAGGGATTAACATGCTAAGCAAGCACTCTACTAATTGAGCCATACTCCCAGCCCCAAGATCATGTTTTCTGTAGGAAAGTAAAACCAGCTCATATGTTTGGAGTTCAAGTCACACATTAAACCAATGAATGTTGTCCCCATTCAGTATACCAAGTGCTCTCCCAAGTGCTGTTGATGCTGTAGGTTCAATTATGTAACTTAAAAAAGGCCAAGGCTGCTCATTTTTCTGTCAATTTAACTTCCAGAAAGAAAACCCATAAGTACATCTGCTTAGGAACCTGCTTAGGAACCAGGTTTCCAATTTTTGTCTTTTTTTTCTTTAACAAATTTTGTATCTTTTATACAAGGGTAAAATAATCTATCTTCCTCTATCCCTCCATCTTCCTCCATCCCTCCATCCTCCCCATCCCTCCACCCTCCCCATCCCTCCACCCTTCTCCATCCCTCCATCCTCCTCATGCCTTCATCCTTTCTATCCCTCCATCCTTCTCATCCCTCCCACCCCTGCATCCTCCCCATCCCTTCACTCTTCTCCATCCCTCCATCCTTCTCATCCCTTCATCCTCCCCCATCGCTCCACCCCTCTCCATCCCTCCTTTGCCCCTAAAAACTGAAATGTGTTTTAGTTTCTTCCTGGATGGAAATGAAGCAGCTAAATTTAAGTGTTTCTGAGAGTTCAAAGTACCATTTTGGAGTGAAATAAATGGACAGTCACTTTCTTTTTAAAAAATATTGTAGATCAAATCTATTAAAGGTTGTTTATATTATTTTCTTTTTAAAAAAATGCTTATATTATGTGTGTGCATGCACCCACAAGTTTGCATGCCATGGTATGCATGTAGAGGTCAGAAGACAATCTGTGGGAGTTGATTTTTTCCTTCCACTCTGTAGGTCCCAGGAATTGAACTCAGGTCCTCAGGATAAGCAGGAAGTATCTTTATCCATTGAGCTACCTCACTTCTTAAAGGCAAACCTAGACACGCCCTGCAAAACAATTCAGCAAAGGCCTGGCTTGCAAGCTCCTGCACAATAACATGACAAAGCAAAATTTCCAGCTGCAGCTTGCACATTGGAAGCTAAGCATAGTACTAAGTAAGGCAAAGAAGACATTTGGGACAAATGGGAGAGTGGTCACAGCACTTCCAGCTAAGGAACCCAGCACTATAGCAGCTCTTGGGCTATGACGGAACTTTCTGAGGTCTGTAACTGTCCAGGTACCTCAGCTTCAGGTTCTGCTAACTTCCTTCCTCAGGGCCTTGGGTGACATTATAACAGATGGAGCAAAGACTGTAATGTGGGAACTAAGTAGCTAGGCACTCTTCCCCGTCATCATATTCAGGCTCCTTAGAAGAACTTTGTAAAGAAGCTGTGAACTAGAATCTTGACATTGGACTATAGGGTAGAGCCTGTGTGATCTGGGTGCCCTGGTGGCAGCTGCTTTCCTGTTTGGCTCACAGAATCAGGAAAACTGCTGGCTGTGGTCAGGGGCTTTGGGGAGACCCTCTGTCAGCACTCAGAGAACCTACTGGAGAGGACTCTCCAACTATCCACATGACAAAATGGTGGTGTGCCCATCTCTAAGCCAGTGGGGTGACTCAGACATGAGATTATGCCCTGACACTCAGTTCTCAGTCTATGCCAAAGGGTAAAAAAATGTAACCCTCTGCTGCCACCTGCTGTTTCCTTTGGAAGAATTACCGGAATAATTCTAAGCCTGTGTATTGGTTGATCTTTGCCAAATGCCTTGAAGAATTTGGGGGCTGTGAAATGTATGTTTATATGGTTCTGTATCAGGAGATCTGTTTTGTGCTGGAATAAACTGTTGGGTCCCATGGGTGCTTGCTCTCTTTTAAGCTAGTTCAATGGCTGTCTGCCTCGTCTGTCAGAATAAGACCAAGAGGAAGAATACTCACTGACCAGAGGGAGAACCTACAGGGCCCTGCCCAGGGAGCCCCTTGAGCAAGGTCCAAGCCTTGAGAGTTTGGGTATCACTTCCTCATGGGGCAGTGACGCCATATGAGCCATAACCGAAGGCTCATATGGACACATGGACTGTTTTCCAAGGGTGTGTCAGTGGGTAGTATTCCTGGTAAATACCCCTCCACCCCACACCGGAAGTGGAAATTCTCTTCCTTAGCAGAAGTAGCTGGAGGGTTTCAGATGAAGATCACTGTGACGTCTTCAAATATTTTTATCTTTGTCCTCTTTGAGGAAACTGAGTCAGAATAAGGAAGAGGGAAGTGAAGGGAACATTCCCAGGTGGGAGAATCTGAGCTCAGGTTAGATGTGGCGATAATGGTAAAAGTTAACAGTCATAAGCTTGGACAGGCCTGATAAGGGCTCTTACTCATCTGATTGGAAGCACAGAGGACACAGATCACCTATCTTGATAGTTCTAGAAGAGTGGCATTCTCTTTGTCCTCTTCTCAAAGATGTACTCACATGCAAGAGTTCCTTTTTGTTGTTGTCACTGGGGATTCTTTAAATCGTAATCTTTTAATTAGTAGAGATTAATGAGCCTGTTAAATGTGTTTTCATATAAATCTAAGTATTTTTTTAAAAAGTCAAATCTGGTACTTTTTAGATGATGTAAACTACTAAGGAAATGACCCTTGATATTTTCTCCTATCAGACTGTGCCTGATAAGGACCAGGTAGGTATGCAATGGCTCATTACTCAGTATCTTGTGCCATGGCTGGTACTTAGGGGCACACTTGTTGAATGATTGAACTGATCATCTCCATGCTCATCTCCAAAAGCCCTGTGGGGGTGGGGGGTGGGAGTAGAAAGGAGCAGGAGGAAGCTTCTCAGAGTTACTCAGATGGCTACGTCATAGGTAGACGGACCATGAATACTAGAGTATGAAGAAGAGACCAAAAGTTATATCATGTAGGCTTCAAAATGAGAAGTATTGTTTATAAAATAAGTATGACCCTTGAAAAATCAACAAGAGCCAGGCAGTGGTGGCACATGCCTTTAATTCCAGCACTTGGGAGGCAGAGGCAGGAGGATCTCTGTGAGTTCGATGACAGCCTAGTATACAGACAGAGTGAGTGCCAGGACAGGCTCCAAATTCTTCCCTGCCCTCTCACCCCCAACCCCTCCAAAAATAAAAGAAAAAATAAAAGAAAAACCAACAAGAAAGTTATGCAAAATTCCTTCCTCCCCTGTCTGGTTCTCCAACTCTTGCCCTTGTTAATGTGCTTCACAAGCCTGTGTTTATGTTCGTGCATTTTCTTGTTTATGTCCTGTTGCTCTCTTCTGTGGAGTTGTGTAAAGGCTTTGGGAATGTTGTATCGTAGCTCAGTCATGGCAAGAGGCCAGTCACCAAAGCGGTACTTCCTTGGGGGGCCAATGTGATCATGGCAATGGAAAGTGAGAGACCCTAGGCTGGAGGAAATCCCCTGCAGGTCTAGGGTAATGGTTTCAGCTTTCCTCTCCTCTCAATATACTCTTGACAGTTCCTAGTTCTCAAAGATTCTGGGTTGGCTCACTTTTCTTCTCCAGGCAGCGGAACAACTATTCAGGTGTATAATAAGTGTTGACCAGTATACTTGGTTTGAGAAGCACTTGGGAGCCCACCATTTGCATCTGTTGTCCTTGCTCATCCCCAGAAGCCCTATCCCTATCTCAAAGATCCAGGCAGAAGGCATGACTGGCTTCTTCACTGTGAGCTGGTGGGGAGGGGAGGGATGGTAATTGCTGAGAGCTCTAAAGATTGTCAGAAGGTTGGGTAACTGACCAGTCACAAGGCCACCACAGCTGCCGCCTGACAAAGGTTCTCACACAAGGACATGTGCTAGGCTCCATGATGATCAGGTGGACAGGGCCATTGCTTCTTTAGCAAGTTTGTCTTTTGATGAGCCAGAAGTCTGGCAGGTGGTGTCAAGGCATGATTGTTTTCCAGTGTTTTTCGATACCAGTTCTTATGCCTCCTGTTGTGTCTGGTAACTATGATGCTGTCAAGAAAATACAGCGGGGCCTCTCTGAGTTGAAAAAGAGCACTTTTGCAATTAGCCTTTTGTCCCTTCAGTCTGTTTCTCTTAGAACAAATGTAATGTTAGTCGACATAGTGTTTAAAATAGTTCTTCTGGTGAGTCACCTAAAGCAAGCTGCAGATACGCTATTGTTTCAGCCATAGCAGGTTTGACATGCAAGCCAACTCCTAGTTACCACTCATGGGGGAGCGGGGACTGTTGCTGTGTGCTCACGTGTGTTTTGAGGCTAACCTTAAAAAAATGTTCTGAGAGCGTGAAAAGCCTCAGATGATGCCTTGGTACTGCCCATCTCAAGAGGAGTTTAACTTGCTGCAGAGGCAAAGGGTCTCCACAATCTCCGTGGTCCTCAGGACCCATCATTCATTACCTCCCCTACCCCCACACAGGAGTGTAGACAACCACAGGGAAATCTCCAGGAGGCCACAAAGAAGGAAGGGGCAGAGAACTTTGCAGATGCTGAGGAAGAAATGAAAGCTTTAAACAGAACATTGTGCCATGGCTTGAAAGGTCATTATCTAGTTCACACTTACCTCACAATCTAAATATTGTCAGAAAATGGATAGGTTTGCCAGGATCATGAGCAGTGAAATCACTCAAAATAGCTCTCCGGAATCTTCAAGGCCAATGTGGCTCTGGCAGGCCACTCAAACCTGTTGCTGCCTGTGAGAGACCTCAACAGCAGTGAGGCATGCAGCTGCCTATAGGAAGGGCTTTGCTCAGCAGCCCTTGAAAATTGCAGCCGCCTCTCACATCAAGTGAGTTGTCATTGTCTTTCTGTTTCTCCTTCACCAACTTCAAGAGTGGGGAGGGGACTTGTGCTCTTTTAGTGAAGTCCTCATTACCACAGGCCTCTGAACACTGGGCCCTTCCTTCCCCCTAGCTGTGGCACAGCAGTGCGGTGTCTTAGCATGCAGCCACAGCTACCAACCAGCTTTACTCTGCCCCTGGCCCCACCCTGGATTGGCTAAAGCCAGGTTACCTCCTGCCAGGCAGCTGCTGGGTCAAAGTCCAGAGCAGTTCTCCCAAATAAACAAGTCCAACAAAGGCAGTTCCCAGCAGAGGACAGGCTTTGCTCCAGAATACTGTTTGCAAATCTGTTCTTTGGATCTGGAAGATTATTCCTCAGGGGGATCCGTGCTATATGTTATGGCGGAATTCCCAGGCTAGCCCACACCAGTGAATGAACCCCGAATGGACTTAGAATGAAGTGCTCTAGACACACCATTATAGGCAAAAGAGATATTTACTGAGCCATGTAGGATGC
Source organism: Cricetiscus sungorus (assembly GCA_030556225.1). NCBI lineage: Eukaryota > Metazoa > Chordata > Mammalia > Rodentia > Cricetidae > Cricetiscus > Cricetiscus sungorus. The sequence continues at coordinate 71,114,736 of JANBXA010000007.1, forward strand.
AGGGAGACATGTGAACTCAGAGTTACTTCAACCCCAGCTTTTTAGAGGGTTGCCTCCCACTCTGTGTGTGGACGGTACCATCCTTTGGGCTTTGGTCTGTTGAGGAATATTTATTTAATTGCACCATGAAACCCTGGAGACTATGTTAATAAAATCAACCTTGGATCAGGGGGCTGAGCCAGTGACTAGTTGACAAAAATTAGCTATAGAGTACAGAGGACCCAGGAAGACGGCTTAGGAGGGCCCAGGAAAATGGCTAGAGAGACACACAGGAAGCAGTATGGAGGGACTTGGAGTTTCACCATTGTTTTGGTTTGGGACAAATGGAGACCTCTTGCTGGATTCTCTGGCCAAAGGGAAGGTTAGCTGGTTGCTTCTCAGCCCCTCTGGGCCATCAGGTTTTCTCCCTGAGTGCTTGAGCTCTGACTGCAGGGCAGCAGGGCTGCAGACAGTAGCTAAAATAGCAGTAGATTCAGGTGTAGCCGTGAAGCCAAAGGAAAAACAACATGGGTCCAGACTAAATAGTAAGGAGAAAGAAGGCTGGTCACTGGCACTCCCCTCTCTGCTTCCTGACTTGGGATGATATGACCAGGCACCTCAAGTGCCATCACTATAAACTTCCTTGACACAGCGGTTTATACTTTGACACTGTAGACAAAAAAGAAACCCCTCCTTCCATAAGTTACTTTTGGTGTTTTTGAAATTTATTTTTATCTTATGTATGTGGATGTTTGGCCCACATGTGTGTCTGTGCACCATGTACATTTCCACAGAGACCAGAAGAGGGCAACAGATTCCCTCAAGCTGGAGTTACAGATGGTTATGAGCTACAATGTAGGTTCTGGGAACCCAGCCCAGGGCCTCTGGAAGAGCAGCCAGCTCTCTTAGCCATCTGAGCCTGCCTCTCCCTATTTTTTAGTTTTTGATGGGGTCTCATTATGCAGTCTGCTGCTTCCATCTCTTAAACTGAGAGACAAGGATCCCAAGCTGGCTTCTTCCTCTCTGTTTTCTCTTCCCGTCTCCTTTCTTTGGTGTTCCTCTTGCTGTCCCTTCTCAAGAGTTGGGATGGATCCCTGGCTGGGGAAGAGCTATTTACTGAAGGGCAGAAAGGAATGCCTCCAGTTTTGCTCTGGTAACTTCTTTGCATGTAGCATCCTAGGTTTCAGATTAAATGGTTGATTTAGACTCCTGCAGGTGTTTGGTAAGACAGTTCTCTGGAGTCTTTGCAGGAAAGATGGGAGCCTAGGAAGGACAAAATACCTGGCTACAATGAAGAATGGGAGGGTGGAGTACACATAATGGCTGAAAATAAGATTCTCAGTTAGTTCCGTCTTCTAGATTCAGTTAGGTTCAGGTTCCCAGTGCAAGAAGACTATAATAACAGAATAAGTTAACAAAGCCAGCATGATAGAATTTTCAGGAAGGAACCATGATTCCCATGATAATTACCACTTTGTTATCATCGTATGTCTCTGTGTGTGTGGGAAAGAGAACTCATTTGTCTGTCCTCACATACTGTGTTCAAGAATATGCTAGAATAGAGGACAGAAAAGGTGTGTAAGAAAACATTACTTCACAAAAATGGGATCAAGTAGCAGTGGAAGGCTGGTGAGATGGCTCAGTGGGTAAAGAACTTTTTTGCTGAAGCTGATGACCTGAATTTGATCCACAGGACCTACATGGAAGGAGAAAATTGGCTCTTGACAATTGTCCTCTGACCTCTACATGGGCTCCATGACACCAGTGAGTGTATGCACATATACTTCTGAAAAATAAATAATTGTAAAAAATTATGTATATAGGCCATGTTCCAACAGGGGAATGGATGCCTCAATGTGAAACTAGAGCTCCCGTGTGGTCTGCCTAGAACAGGATCAAACCGCCACCCTCTTATCTGGATAGTAGATTTATGACTGTGTTGAAGAATTGCCTTAGCCTTTGTTTTTATCGGCCACATTCCATTAATGCCTCAGAATGAATCTGTGGTCAATTAAAAGCCAGGTTGTTTTTATTTTTTATTTATTTATTAATTTTTTTTTTTTTTACATGAATTGCTACCAAGTCAGGAATCCCCGTGAATCTGCTCTTGAGGATGTTTTTGGAAACTAAGTACAGAACTTTACAATGGTCCTCATTGAATCGCAGGCCAGCTTGCATTTTGCTTCTTTATCTAGCAGCCAAGACTCTAAACTTTGTGCTTACCTCCTTCGTTAGTTAAGCCAGTCTATAAAACTGTAGGCTGAGGCTGAGTATAAGACAGATGACTGAGTCACGTGGCAGGCTCCTGCTGAGGGACACCCAGTGCATCAGCCTCTGTTGGGAGGGAGAGTCAGACAGCTGCTAACCCATCTCATAATGGTCCTCTGGGTATCTGCCATCTCTGGCTCTGGAGATACTTTGTGTGATACTTTAATGAGATCAAGTTATACTGCCCTTGACGTTTCTATCTCTGGAATTTTGGCCCTGACTCAATACCTTGCACAGGGTAGATGCTCAATAAAATTTTGTTGGATTAAATTGAACCCTGTGACTCATCATCCTCTTAATCATATATTTACAAAAGGGAAATGAGACACCTTTCAATGAGGACTCCCTTGGTTTTTAGTATTCTTCATAGTCATTTTATTTTCTTTATGAGATAGGGTCTTATCCTATATCCCATACTAATCCAGAACATAGAGAATAGTCTAGGTTGGCCTTGAACTCACAGTGACCCTCCTGCCTCTGCCTCCCAAGTGAAGGGGTTACCGGTGTGAGTCCTTATGCATGACCTCTTTCTTGTTGCTTTTAACCAAAATGCAAAAAACGGAGCTGGGGTTGGAGCTCAGCAGCAGTGCTTGCCTTGCTTGTGAGAGGCCTTGGGTTTGAGTCTCAATACTAAACAAACAAACAAACAAACAGCAAAATAAAACAAACAAACAAAAAACCAGAAGAGAAAGAGGAAGAGAAGGAGAAAGGTGTCAAAAACTGCAGAGACAAGGTTAAAGTATTTCATATTATGGGAAAATAAAACCAGAGGGTATTTGTACAGAGAATTTCTGTGGAAAGTCTAGGCAATTGGTTTCATCTCCACTTAGTTCAAGGAAGAAAGCCAAGTAGACTCTCATCAGCTCAGGTCAAGAGAGAATGGATTCAGGCTGGAGAGTTAGCATAGCATTAGAAGCACAGGCTGCTCTTCCAGAGGTCCTGAGTTCAATTTCCAGAAACCACATGGTGGCTCACAGTCATCTATAATGAGATCTGGTGTCTCTTCTGGTGTGCAGATAAACATACAGACAGAGCATTCATATACATAAAATACACAAATAAATAAAGCTTTGAAAAGAGGGAGGGGAAAGAAGGGAGAGAGAGAATGGATTCAACAGGACTATCTTTAGAGTTTGAGCTCTGTTGTATGTGTTTTTAACATGTATACAATTTATTTTATCAGTTTAAAAATTGTTGTTTTGTCTGTATGTGTGTCTGTACCGTGTGCATGCAGGCCAGAAAAGGGCACTGGATAGTCTTAGGACTGGAGTTATAGATGATTATGAGATGATTATGTGCTTCGGTGTGGGTATTGGGAATTGAACCCAGGTTTTTAGGAAGAGGAGTCAATACTCTTAACTGCTGAGTGGTTTCTATAGTCCCCACTTTATTTTATTACATTTTGTTTGTTTGGTGTGTGTGTGTGTGTGTGTGTGTGTGTGTGTGTGTGTGTGTGTGTGTGTGCATGCATACATACAAGTGTGGAGGGCAGAGGACAACCTGGACAGCCTTTGGGAGTGGCTGTCTCCTTTCACCATGAAGGTCTGGGTCATTGAATTCAGTTCATCCACCTTTTCATCATGCATCTTTATCAACTGTACACACTTTGTTTAAAGTTTTTTTTATTCTTTTGAGACAGTGTCCCACCATCTAGCCCTTGACATTTAGACCAGGCTGGCCTCAAACTCACAGTGATCTGCCTGACTCTTGAGTGCTGGGATTAAAGACATGTACCACCATGCTTGGTTCCTAAAGTCATATTTTTATTTCATTCTTAAATTGTCACAATTAATGAGGAGTAGACTTATTCCCATTGGACAAGACTCAAATGGTTTTTGTTTTGTTTAGCTTTTCCAGACACAGTTTCTTTGTGTAGACCTAGCTTGTCCTGGAACTAGCTCTTGTAGACAAGGCTTGCCTTGAACTCACCTGCTTCTGTCTCTGGAGTGCTGGAATGAAAGGCATGCACCACCACTGCCTGGCCAAATATTTTTTATTAAAGATTTTAATTTATTTTTTATGTGTTGCTTAAGTGTATGTCTGTGCACCATGTGCATGAAGTACCAGAGGAGGCCAGAAGAGGAGACTGAATCTCCTGGGACTGGAGTCAGACTGTTTTGAACTGCTATGTGGGTGCTCGAAATTGAACCTGGTCATCTGCAAGATTCATTGCTCCTACTCACATAGCCAGCTCATCTTTCCAGCCCCCAAAACTTATATTCTTAAACCCTGATGTCATTAACATCTACACCTTAATTCTCTGTCCTACTTTTATTAAAGAACACTTTTGGATGCACAGAAAGCAGAGCAAATAGTGCTTAGCTCAAGTTCCCCCACTTTTAAAAAATTTGTTTACTTATTTAGGTTGTTTGGAGACACAGATTCATGGAGCCCAGGCTTTCCTCAAACTATATAGTTGAGAAAAAAACTTGAACTCTTGATTCTCATGCTTTGACCTTTCAAGTGCTGAGATCATGAACATGAACCACCATACCTGCCCTCTATTATTAACAATGTACATCAGCATGGTGTGTTTGTTATAACTAATGAATCTGTCACCTGTTTATTTTCTGTCTGTCTGTCTGTCTGTCTGTCTATCTACCCATCTATCTACTGTTTTGCAGCACTGAGGATTGAATCCAGGCCTCACTTGTGCTAGGTAAGTGCTTCAGCACTGAGCTATATCTTCAGCTCTTGCTAATTTTCAATCTATTTTGATATAGCACTTTTTGTAGCCCAGGCTAGCCTTGAACTTGCTATGTAGCTAAGGACAACTTTAAACTTCCAATTCCCCTACGTCCACCTCCCAAGTGTTGGGTTACAGGCTTATGCCATTATGCTCTGTTTATGTGGGACTGGGGATCAAACCAGGGTGTTGTGTCTCTTAAAAGCAAGAACCCTACCATCTGGACAGTATCCCCAATCCCTCCCAAGTCTGCTGGCTTTTGTTTCCTTCTCCTGGAAATGCAAGGTTGGCTATCTTCAAGACATTGAATTCATTTTTTGCTATGTGGTCCAGATAGAAGATGGGTGAGGCCTGGAATTGGAGAAGGAGAGAGAGACAGATTAAAGAGCATCTATGTGGCAAAGCTGGCAGAGTTTTGTTGACTAGATATATGTAGAACTAAGATATATGTAGAACTAAGAGAAGCTGTGAGCTCAGATTATGAGTTTGAGGCCAGGATGGTTTACATAAAGAGTTCCAAGACAGCCAAGGCTACATAGTGAGATCCTGTCTCAAAACAAGAAAAGAGAAGAAAAATTCCAAGTTGTGCTATCTACTTGTGGAGGTACAAAGTTTTAATGAGAACATGTCCCACAGGCTCAGATGTTTGAATACTTAGTTCCCAGTTGGTGGGGCTGTTTGGGTATGCTTAGGATGGATGGCTTTGCTGGAGGAGGTGTGTCATGTGGACCAGCTTTGAGGTTTCAAAGCCTCACAACATTCCCAGGGTGCTCTTTCTGTTTCCTCCTTGTGGTTCATTATGTAAGTTCTTAGCTTCCTGTTCCCGTCCCTTGGCCTGTCACTTGCTGCTGTGTCTTCCTGCCATGATGGACTCTTATTCCTCTGGAACTATGAGATAAAATAAACTCTTTTGTAAAAGCTGTTATGGTCATGGTGTTTTATCACAGGAATAGGAAAGTAACTAATACAGAAGTGAATACAGGAAGTTGGATGGGAGCATCATAAGGTCATGGTGACATCCTGGGTTGGATTTACCCATGGGATATCAAGGTATTCTTGTCCAAAAGAACGCTAGAAATTATGAGTTTTCAGTTCTGTGTGTAGATCGGGCAGGAATAATTCCCAAACTAGAGATCATGACAGAGGCTCTATAACTTCAACTAGGATAGACCCAAGGGGCACATTTGCAGTAATTTAAACCCTTGGCAGTAAATAATTGAATGTGAACTTCGGGTCAGCAAAGAAATGAAAATTTATCTTGGAGACCATGAGACAGAAAGAGGCCAGGACTTTGTGGGGAGGATTTTGTGGTAATTCCACTCTCCAGGCTTAGGCTAATGACTGCTGCTTTTCTACTCAAATGAAAATTTGGGATTTAAAAAGGCAGCTAAATTAACCAATTAATACAATTTCAGAAAAAGTAGAGAGTTGGGGCTTAGGTAGAGTCATGTAAATGGCCATAAAGTGGTGTGGAGTCAGGTTGTGATGAAAGTGCTCCCAGGTGGTATGTGTCTTACAATCATAGCATTATGTTTACATTTCCTTTAAAATGTAATCCCCTTGTTCTTGGCCAGTGCTGTAGATGGGCTCAGTCATGAGCCCTTGCATCTGCCTCCTATTCCTTGCTGTCTATAGGGGCTGCAGCACATATCAGCTCCCAGACTCTGTTCCAGGGGAGATGGCTGTATAGCACAGTTTGGGAAGTTGGTTGATTTCCAGTATGGAGTTTCCACACATTGCTTGCAGCAACATCTGTCTGTAGCCAACAGAAGGAAAGCTGAATCTTAGAGGGCTGACTCTCCAAAGATGCCTGCTAGCATCTCATTCTAGTTCACTCATTTCTTTTTGTGCTTTGTCCAAAAAAAAAAAAAAAAAAAAAAAAAGTGTTTGGCTGCGGAGATGGCAAAGTGCTGGCTACCAAAGATGAGGGCCTGAGTCTGGGTCCTCATTACCCATGTACAAAGCTAGATATACAGTATGTACTGGGAAGGCAGGCAGGAAGGAGGATCCCTGTAGCTTGCTGGTCAGCCAGTCTAGCTGAATCAGAGAACTCTAAGTTCAGTGAGAGCCCTGGCCTAAAAAAATAAGGTGGAGAGTGATTGGATAAGACACCTGGTGTTGAACTATGGCTTCCAAATGCATGTGTGCCTGCTTGCATACCTACATGTACACACTCAGGGATATGCATTCCTGTGAGCCATGCCCCAAGGTGTTTGTAGACCTCCTCCTTTCTCCAATGGGGCTTTCCCCAAAATGAGATTCTGGAGGCTGGATCCCTGTCAGGACACTTAACTCTTGGTAGCTAAACTCATCATCCACAGGCTTCTTCCACAGGCGGTAATCAGGCTCTCTCCACACACACACACACACACACACACACACACACACACACACACACACACACACACACACAGCCTTTACTTTTTTAAACTAGTACTCAAGTTTTCACTCTGAGCTTCCCACTAGAATCGGTAGTGGAATTTTCAAGTCAGTCCCTCCTGCTTAGCTCATTCTGGAATTTCTGATGACGGGACCTAAGCCTTTGTAAGTTTTAGAACTCATCTGCCAATTCTAATGTGCAACTCATACCAAGAACCTGTGGTTTAAGCCAGTGTTTGTGGTGGTGAGTGTTTTCTTGCCTTTCTTAGCTGGGTGCAACTGTGATTGACACATGTCTCACAAGTCTCTTTAAACAGTAAAAGACTAGAAGACTGTTGGGTCTTCAGTCACTATCTAGGACTCTCAGGAGATGTGGAAAAATACAAATATCTTACTTTTCTATTCCAAAAATCTTTCCAGGAGCTGTTTAAGTGAGGCTAGAGAAGTGTCATTTCTCCCTGGCTTGGAAAAACTGGGACAAGGCTGACCTCAGTTTTCTATCTCTATAAACCTCAAGATCACCTGGGAAATGCTGATGTTTTAGCAACCAGACTCTATCTCCGGGGTTGCATTCTGTACCCTAAGATAACATAACATTAATTCTCTGACAGAGTTTAATCTTCTATTTCAAATGTTTTAATATTATATATCAGCAATTTGTAACTTTAAAGATGATTTACCTATTCATTTATTGAAATAAGCTCTCATTGTGTATTCCTGGCTGTCCTGGAACACACTGTGTAGATCAGGCTGACTTCAAACTCACACTGATCCTCCTGTCTCAGCCTCCCAAATGCTTGGCATTGTAGGTGTGAGCCACCATGCCCAGTTGCCAATTTTTTCAGTGGTGTATCAAACCATAAACTTTTCTCCGTGCCCTTTGCTACAACCCTGTTAGCCACAGAAGCATCATAAAACGTGCAACTGTGACACTGACGTTGTCCTTGAAACTTCAGTGACTGTCAGCTGTCCTCAGGACAAACACAGCTTAGTCACCTAACCTCATTCCTGGCCTTTTCTCTTTTTACCTTCTAAGGTCCACACTTCCTGTGCTGACAGCCAGGTCAGGGCCTTGGCTGGCACTTAACCACATTTGTTTCCCCTCATTCCACCTTTTTGCTCTGCCCCACTTTATCTGCTTGCCTCCTACTGAATCTTCTTGTCTCAATTCAAATATAATTTCCTCTCAGAAAACCTCCCCTTTTTATTTTTGACAGGGTCTCCCTAAGTAGATAAGGCTGACTGACCTTGACTTCAAATCTGTCTCTTGAGTACTGGGATTAAAGATGTTCTCCACCAGTCCCAGGCAGAAGACACAGAAGACTTTTTTTTTTTTTTTTTTTTTTTTTTGAGACAGGGTTTCTCTGTGTATTCTCTGTGTGACAGTCCTGGGTTTCCTGGAACTCACTTTGTAGACTACGCTGGTCCTGAACTCACAGAAATCCGCCTGCCTCTGCCTCCCAAGGCTAGGATTAAAACTGTGTGCCATCATGCCTTGCTCCATCCATATATTTTTTAAAATTATTTTTTAAGTTTCATTTTACATTCCAATCAAAGTCTTCCTTCCCACCCCTCCTCCTGTCCCCCCCCCACCTCCTCCCATCTACCTGTTATCCACTTCTCCCAACAGATAAGGGCTCTCATGAGGAGTCAAGAAAGTCTGGCACATTAAGCTGGGGCAGGACCAAGCCCCTCTCCCCTGCTGAGCATGGCATCCCCTCATAGGAAATGGGCTTTAATAAGCTAGCTCGTGTACCAGGGGTAGATCCTGGTCCTACTGCGAGGGGACTCTCAGATAGCCCAAGCTTCACAACTTTCTCCTACGTACGGAGGGCTTACTTAGGTCCCCTGGAGTCTCCATAACTGTTGGTCTAGAATTCATGAGTACCCACAAGCTTGGTTCAGCTGTCTATAGATTTCTCCATCATGACCTTGACCTCCCTTGATCATGTATTACCTCCTCCATCTCTTCAACTGGATTCCTGGAGCTCAGCCTGATGCTTGGTTGTGGATCTCTACATTTGGTTTCATCAATTACTGGATGAAGGCTCTATGATGATAGTTGGGATATTCACCAATCTGTTTACAGAGGAAGGCCAGTTCAGGCACCCTCTCCACTATGGCTATCTGGGGTCTTATCTGGGGTCATTCTTATGAATTCTTGGAAATTTCCCTAGCACCAGGTTTCTCCCTAACTCCATAGTGGCTCTCTCTATTAAGGTATTTTTTCTTGCTCTTCCTCTTGGTCCCTTCCCCCCCTTTACCATCCTGTTCCCTCATGTTCTCATCCCCCATACCCTCCCCTTTAACAACTCCCTTGCCCCAGTTTACCCAGGAGACATCACCGAATTTCCCTTCTCAGGGCAATCCATGTGTCCCTAGCTTCTTGTTACCTAGCTTCTCTGGAGATGTGGATTGTAGTCTGTATCCTTTGTTTTAAATCTAATATCCACTTATGTGCAAATACATACCTTTTTTGTCTTTCTGAGTTTGGGTTACCTCACTCAGGATGATTTTTTTCTAGTTACACCCATTTGCCTACAACTTTCATGATGTCTGTGTTTTTTTTTTTTTTTTTTTTTTTTTTTTATAACGGAGTAATACTCCATTGTGTAAATGTACTACATTTTCTTTATCCATTCTTCGGTTGAGGGACATCTAGATTGTTTCCAAGTTCTGGGTATTATCAATAATGCTGCTATGTATATTGTTGAGCAAGTGTCCATGTGGTATGATTGAGTATCCTTTGCGTATATGCCCAAAATTGGTATTGCTAAGTTTTGAGGTAGATTGATTCCCAATTTTCTGAGAAACCACCATACTGATTTTCAAAATGGCTGTAAAAGTTTGCATTTCCACCAACAGTGGAGGAGTGTTCCCCTGACTCCACATCCTCTCCAGCATAGGCTGTCATCAGTGTTTTTGATCTTAGCTATAGTGTAAGATGGTATCTCAGAGTCATTTTGATTTTCATTTCCCTGATGATTAAGGATGGTGAGCAATTACTTAAACAGATTTTGGTCATTTGAGATTCTTCTGTTCCCTGTTTAGCTCTCTACCCCATATTTTAATTGGATTATTTGGTATTTTAATGTCTTGTTTCTTGAGATCTTTATATATTTTGGACACCAGTCCTCTGTCAGATGTGGGGTGAAGATCTTTTCCCAATCTGTAGGCTGTCATTTTGTCTTATTTACCATTTCCTTTGCCTTACAGAGGATTTTCAGTTTCAGGAGATCCCATTTATTGATTGTTGCTCTCAGTGTCTGTACTACTGGTGTTGTATTTAGGAAGTGATCTCCTGTGCCGATGCATTCAAGGCTACTTCCCACTTTCTCTTCTATCAGGTTCAATGTAACTGGATTTGTGTTGAGGTCCTTGACCCACTTGGACTTGAGTTCTGTGCGTATCAATAGATGTGACTCTATTTGCATTCTTGTACATGTCACATTCAATTATACTAGCACCATTTGTTGAAGATGCTTTTTTTTTTTCCATTTTATAATTTTAACTTTTTTGTCAAAAATCAGGAACTCATAGATGTGTGGATTTATATCAGGGTCTTCAATTTGATTCCATTGGTCCATCTGTTTGTTTTTAAGCTAATAATATCAAGCTGTTTTTATTACTATAGCTCTATAGTAGTGTTTGAAGTCAGGGATGGTGATACCTCCCGGGAGTTCCTTCATTGTACAGGATTGTTTAGCTATTCTGGGTTTTTTGTTTTGTTTTGTTTTTCCACATACAGTTGAGTAATGTTCTTTCAAGGTCTATAAAGAATTGGGTAGGGATTTTGATAGGGATTGAATTTGTAGATTGCTTTTGGTAAGATTGCCATTTTTATTATATTGATCCTACCTAGCCAAAAGCATGGGAGATCTTTTTATTTTCTGATGGATGTTTTCTTCAATTTCTTTCTTTAGAGACTTAAAGTTCTTGTCATACAGGTCTTTTACTTGTTTGGTTAGGTTACCCCCAAGATATTTATATTTGTGGCTATTGTAAAGGGTGATGTTTCTTTGATTTCTTTCTCAGCTCAGTTATCATTTGTATATAAAAGAGCTACAGATTTTTTTAGTTAATTTTGTATCCCACCACATTACTGAAGGTGTTTATCAGATGTAGGAGTACCTGGGTAGAGTTTTTGGGGTCACTTATGTATACTATCATATCATCTTCGAATAAATGATAGTTTGACTTCTTCCTTTCTGATTTATATCTCCTTAATCTTCTTTTGTTGTCTTATTGCTCTATCTAGAACTTCAAGTACTATATTGAATAGAAATGGAGAAAGTGAACAGCCTTGTCTTGTTCCTGGTTTTAGTGGAATTGCTTTGAGTTTTTCTCCATTTTATTTGATATTGGCTATTGGCTTGCTGTAAAATTGCTTTTAATAGGTTTAGATATATGTGTTCTTTGTATCCCTGATCTCTCCAAGACCTTTATCATGAAGGGGTATTGGATTTTGTTGAAGGCTTCTTCAGCATCTAATGAGATGATTATGTCTATCCATATATTCTTCTCTTTCTTAGTATCAGTTATTTTATTGTATTATTGTTTTTGGTTAGGAGTCAAACCCAGGCAAACCAGGTGAGTGCTCTGCTCTCAGCTACATCATTGGCTTCATAATTAAACCTTTTTATCTGTACTCCACTCTAGAGGGAAACAGACAAAGCTTGGGTCTGTATAGGTGATAGCTACTAGTTTACCACTGTAACAGGATAATTAAAAGGCCCAGAGACAGACATTGGGGTTCAAGCTTCAAGCTAAAGAAAAAAAAGCATGGCCACTAGCTTTTTTTTTTTTTTTTTTTTTTTTTTGAGACAGGGTTTCTCTGTATTGCTTTGGAGCCTGTCATGGAACTACTCTATAGATCAGGCTGGCCTTGAACTCACAGAGATCCACCTGCCTCTGCCTCCCCAGTGCTGGGATTAAAGGCATGCACCACCAATACCCAGCATGGCCACGAGTTCTGATCTCTACCTCAGACTGAAAGTATATCCTGGATCTATCAAGCCTCAGAATGTAATCCTGTTCATGTGCTCTTCAATGTGGCTGAAGAATCCTGAGACTGAATGCATCTGCCTTTTATACCTCTCAAATCCTGGGATTAAAGGCATGAGCTGTGATTCACTTTTGGGTAGCACAGGGTAGTCTTGGACTCAGAGATCCACCTGTCCTTCTCCTGAGTCCTGGGATTAAAGGTGTGTACCACCATTGTCTAGTTTCTATAGCTAACTAGTGTGACTGGCTTTGCAAACTGATCTCCAGTGGCTTTATTAGATCATAAACAATATATCACCACATACCACAGTATTCCTTCACATCTGGAAACAGCACCTTTTTGATAACTAATTCTCATGTAGTTTCTAGTGAGGCTGGTGTGTCTTTACACAGCCTAAAGCAATCATGATAAAGGACTATGGTAAGATAATGATAAACTATAGTGGATGCTGGATTCAGATCTAGCTCTCAATCTGGATATGGCCAAGATAGGTTTGTAAGCCCAGAGCCTCAGAGGTGGAGGCAGACGTTTCAGGATTTCAAGGCCAGCCTCAGCTATATAGTAAGTTTAGTATGTCTACATGAGACTCTGCCTCAAACAAAACAAAACAAAACAAAACAAAAAACCTGAAACTCAACCCAACCCAGCTCAATCCAACCAAACCAACCAAACTCTTTTCAAATCCTAGCTGTTCGCCTTATGGTGTATGGAATCTTTGTGGGATCTTTGTGGAGTTGTCTTTTCATGTGTGTGTTCTGTAGTAATCTCCCATGACAGACACATTTTGAAGAATGACTGTGGATGCTTAACTACAAGTCACCAAGTTATCACAGGCTCTCCAAGGCATAAAGTTGGCCATTTACAGCAGCATTATGTCATTAAATGGAAATGGTAGACATAAAGCAGGCTCATGGAAGTCCTGAAGGTATAAGCAGGGCCCCACGGCCTCTTCTCCTCTTTTGCATTGGTGACCTCTTACTAGTTCTGTATGACAGGTTATATTGAGGAGGAAAGACTCCAGGGCTTGTATCACAGCAGTTCTGTATAATATTCATGGAATTACCCCAAAATGGCTTTGAATGATGGGGTGACTGGAATCCTCGCAGTTGAAGTGTGGCTCTATATCGGATCATAGGCAGTGGCTAGTGGCTTGACTGGACAGTCATGGCTCGTGACTGAACAGTGGATGACTAGAGGTCTGAGAAAGTAGTCTGTGAGCAGAAGTCTCTAGGTTGGAAAGGAATGTGAAGATGTGGATTATCATCTAATGGTCACCCCTCAAAACAGGAGCTCAGTAAGCAGGTTGGTCTGATGGCCTGTTCTCTTTCCTATTCCTCTGATTAGCTTGGTCTTAGTTCAATAAACAAAATGACCCATGGCTTGTTCAGAGGCTCCTTGACATGGATTTCCAGTCACCACTCTTCAGCAGGACACTGCAGTGAACGCATTCACAGGACTCACGGAAGCCTCTGGGGAGAGGCTGCTTTCAAATGGTCATCCATGACCGAAGGGACAGACTTCGTTCCCACCAAATTAGTCACCATAGCTACAGAGGTCTCTCTCCTGTTCTCAACAATTCCTCCAAAACCACTGTCTAGGGATTGACAGATGGTGTTGCTGACAGAACACTACTTCTGACTTGGGAACTCACAGCAAATCAAGTATGGCAAAGGTGTCACACTCCTTTTCGTGGAATTCACTGAGCTTGGCCTGTTCCCTACCTCCTGGACGTGGTGGCCTGGTCCAGTGGTGGAGTGACCTTTCAGAGACTTAGTTACAGTGAGGATCAGATGGAGCACCTTGCAGTGCTGGAGAACAAATTAGATTCACATGTGTTGCTGCATTTCCCATCACTAGTTTTTATGAGTCCAAGAATCATGGATAGAGATGAGTATACTCTTCACTATTGCTCTGAGTAATCCACTGGGAAAATTTTTTCTTCTCATTGCTACCACTTTAGGTTTTGCTAAAGTGACAAGGCAGGAATTCAGAAATGGCACGCTGATGTTGACATGTGTGCGAAGGCCACATGGGACATCTCAGACCAGTGAATCAACAGGAAAAAAAATCTGTCTTTCTTAAGGGATATATATAATGTCCTAGTTAGGGTTCCTATTTCTCTGATGAAACACCATGACCAGAGCAACTTCAGGAGGAAAGGGTTTATGTGGCTTATGTGTCTTGAATCATATATTTAGTCGTGTATGTGTATGAGTGCCAGCAGGCAAGGGGAAGTTAAAGAATGGCTTTTCAGACTCATTTCTCTTTTTGCATGTGGGATCTGGATGTTGAGCTCAGGTTATCAGGTTTGTGTTAGTAAGTGCCTTTACCTGCTGGGGCATCTCACTGGTCCCTATTCATTTATTTTTGAAACAAGATCTACTGTGTTTATTGCTGTTCTATATCCAAATTATATCTGGAAATTTTCCAATTATGTGTTAAGTAATGAACTTAAACCTGAGGCTCATGAATATCCTGCTTGAGGGATAACTGGACATTCTTGCTTTTGGCTGAGTATTAAGGGGAAGTACCAGCTTTATCCCTGTAGTGAGACAAAAGTCTGAAAGTTCACTAAATAGACTCTGACTTGGGTATTTTGTAGTCCACACGATCTTCCCTTCTTTATTACTGCTCATGTTTAGAAACCAAACTGCATGCCTTTACATCATTTCTCCCAGAAGTGTCTTCTGGAAACAAGAAGCCACCATCTCAAGGAGTCTGGTTTATCTTTTCTTATCTACCTACGCTGCTGAGTCTATTGAGTGATGAAACATCGTGATCGAAAGCAACTTGGGGAACAACATGGTGTTTATTTCAGCTTACATCCTGTAGTTCATTGTCCAGAGACATCACAACAAGATCTCAAGGCAATACCTAAAGCAGAGGCAATGGAAGGGTGCTGCTTACTGGCTTGATCCTCATGGCTTACTCAGCCTTTTTCTTATAGCACCCCAGAACCACCTGCTCAGCTCAGGGGTGACACTGCCCATAGTGAACTGGAGGGACCCTCACATAGATTATCAGTTAAGAAAATGTACCACAGGATTGCCCACAGGCCAGTCTGTTGGGGGAATTTTCTTGATTGAGGTTTCTTCTTCCAAAATGACTCAAGTTTATATCTAGTTGATGTAAACTAGTGAGCACACCTTTCAATATGGAGGGAATTACAAGGAAGCTGTCCACCAGGTCAGCAAGGTAGCTCAGTGGGTAAAAGGCACTTGCTGCTAGGCCTGACAAACTGAGTTTAATCCCTGGAACCCACTCCTGAAAGTTGTCATCTGACCTCTGTGAGGAGAAGCTCTGGAAGCAGACACGTCTGTAAAAGAGTAATTGATTAGAACTGCAGTGATGTGGATAGGTCGGGATGTTGACAGCTTGGAGCTATTTGTACCTTATCCTGGGGGTAGCTCTAACCTCCCATTAGCTATTTCCTTGCCTACCTATGTGTTTGACTTAACATCCTGTGATTAACAGATATAAACCATTGATTATCTTAACAAACCACTGTCTTCCACCAACCCTGAAGCTAAGGATGTTAATCAGATAGCATCAGACCTGTGGGAGAAATTCCCCCATCTTGCTGTCATGGCCTCTTTGATGTACCCACCAATGTATTTTAAAACTGCTTTGATTTAGGGTTTTCTTTATTCTGCTACTATAAAACAAAAAACCTGTATCTGTATGGGAACCTGGGGTGACTTACCTGCATGTTTCCTGAGCCTTGGTCACTCAAATTTGGCTCCAGAATAAAGAAAGTTTTATTCCTTTGAGGTAGGAGCTCTGCTTTTTGTGTCAACAGCTGTGTGATACACCGCCACACTCTGAATAACCTCTCCTGCCTACAAAATAGGTAAATGAAATGCAGCTTTTACAAAAGGCTTATTTTAAAAATTTCTACTATTTATTTGGTGTATGTGTGTTTTTCCTTCATGTATGTCTGGGTACCTCTTGAGTGCTTGGTGTCTGTAAAGACCAGAAGGATGCATTAGATCCCCTGGAACTGGAGTTATCAGCAGTCATGAGCTGACTTGTGGGTGTCAGGGATTGAATCTGGTACTCTGGAAGAGCATCCAGAACTCTGAACTCTTAAGCCATTTGTCCAACCCAAAATCTATTTAAAAAATTATGTGTGTATGTGTGTGAATCTGTGTAAATGAGTTTAGGAAGTGGTCAGAAGAGGCTGTTGGATGCCCTGGAGCTGGAGTTGGTTGTTATAAGCATCCGCTGGTGGGTGTTGAGACTGAACCTGGGTTTTCTCTAACTGTTCAGCACCTCTCCAACTCCAGTAAAATGCAATTTTTAAAAAGAGTGTGTCTCATGGATTGGTAAATTAATATAGTGAAAAGGAATATTCTTACCAAAGACTATTTATAAATTTGATGCAGCTCCAGTCAAAATCCCCATTTTATTCTTCATGGAAACAAAAACCAAAAATTGTCCTAAAATTCATATGGAACCATAAAAGACCCTGGATAGTCTGAAGACCGAAGCTGGAAGGATTACCTCCCAGATCTCAAGACACATTTCAGAGTCATAGTAATAAAAACAGTATGTTACTGACACAGAAACAGACATGTAGACCAAGGAATGTAGACTAGGAGGTCAAAACTAAAGACTCAAAAATGAGTGAGTACATTTAGCTGCAGCTATCTAATATTTGACAAAGATGTTAAAAAATAAAACAAAAAACGTGAAACAAACAAAAACACTAGGAAAAGACAGCTTCTTCAACAGATAGTTCTGGAAAAACTGGATGTTCATGTGTAGAATAATGAAATTAGACCTGTATCTATCACCTTGCACAAAAACTGATTCCAAGTGGGCCAACAACCTAAATGTGAAACTTAAAACACCAAACTTCTAGAAGAAAATAGGTAGTACCCTGCATGGTAAAGGACTTTCTGAATATCATTCCATTTGCCCAAGAATTAAGGCCAATAATTAGTTTTATGAGTGGGACCTCATAAACCCAAAATTGTCTGCACAGCTAAAGAAACAATTAATGGAGTGAAGAAGAAGCCCACAGAACCTGGCAGAGAACTAATATCCAGACTATTTGAAGAACTCAAAAAACAGAGACAAAACAAACAAACAAAAAACAAAAAGAAAGTTTCATTCAAAAAAAAAAAAAAAATGGGCCTGAGACCTGAACAGAGAGTTCTCAAAAGTAGAGAAAAATATCTAAGAAAATATCTTAAAAAATAAACATTGTGCTTAGCAATTAGGGAAATGTGAATCA
This sequence comes from Cricetiscus sungorus, assembly GCA_030556225.1. Taxonomy (NCBI): domain Eukaryota; kingdom Metazoa; phylum Chordata; class Mammalia; order Rodentia; family Cricetidae; genus Cricetiscus; species Cricetiscus sungorus. The sequence goes on from JANBXA010000007.1 coordinate 71,132,292, forward strand.
AAACAACTTGAAGTTTCATTTACCCCATTCTAAGACCAACAAAACAATAAACAACAAATGCTGGAGAGGATTCAGGGAAAGAAGGACTCTTATTCATTGTTGGTGAAATTGCAAACTGGTCTAGCCACTTTGAAAAGCAGTGTGGAGACCCTCAATAAGCTAAAAATAAATTTGCAATATGTATCAGCTATACCATTTCTTGGTATATGCCCAGAGGCCATCTAGAGGCCATCCAACACCATAGATTCCTCTGTTTAGCCATGTTCATTCATGATAGCTAGAAAATGAAAACAACTCGATGGCCCAGGCAGCCCTTATCTGAAGATCACCTCTGCCTAAATCTCTCAAATGCTGAAATTATAGACATGTGCTATCATGTCTGGCCTTTCTTCCTGGGTATTTTCTATCTGTAGCTAGTTTACTCTGAGGATATAGAGCATGTGGGTATACAGGCAGACTTTTTTTTATCTTGTACAGCATGATGTTTTGAATATGCACTCACACACACTTCTGGAGTTATGCAACTGAGTTCATTAAAATAAAAATTTCTTCACATATTTATTTGTGTCTGTCTAATTATTAATTTCTTTACACTTATTTACTTAATGTGTATATGTACAGGCAAGAATAGAATCCAAAATCAAATAAGCTCCAGACAAGCAAGGAGTTGACTGCCAGAGCTGTTTCCTAGAATTCAAGGACAAGTCTACACCAGAACTAGGCCCTCAGGTACTGACCCATCTCTGCATCTCCTGTCTCTGTGCCTGCCTGTACACCCCTGTCACTCCCATCTTCTACCTCCTGTTATCATTGTGTGTGTGTATGTGTGTGTGTGCATGAGCACATGTGTGTGTCAGAATACAAGTGTGTGGAATTGACTCCTTCCATCTGTATGTGGATTCTGAGGATCAAGCTCAGTGTGTCAGGCTTGCATAGCAAGCACATCATCTGAGGATTTCATGGATTGTGTAAGCATACATGTATTATATTTGTAATCTGTAAGGTAAGTTAAACTTATATTTTAATTCATATGCACAAATTGTTCAGAATAAATTGGTTTCATTACATTATGACATTTTCATACTTACATATGATGTATTTGATCATATTCTCTTCCTGAACATTTTATTTAAAAATTGTCTTAAATTTAAAATATAACTCTTTTTTTTTCCTTATTCCTTTTTCTTTTTTCCAACCCTTCCCTTGTCCCTACTCCCTTGCTCTCTTTCAAATTCTTGGCTTCTATTTCTTTAATTGTTGTTACATATTTGTGTATATATATTCCTAAATTTATAAATACAACCTTCTTGACCTAAATAATGTTACTTGTGTGTATATGATTTCAGAACTGACCACTTGGCATTAAATAACCAATTTGAAGGTTCTTCCCTGAGGAAAGACTATTTCCCCTGCTCTCAGCATCCTTAGTCGCTTGTCCTTCCTTGTCTAGCCCTGGGACCCAGTGAGTTCTCCTCTTTCATGTTAGCATGCATGTTATTTCCCTGATTCAGGTCTTGTTTAGACAGCCATGCTGATGAGACGTCATGGGTGTACCTTCTCTGATATTTTTAGGAAAATCCTTGTTCCTCCTGCTCTTAAAATCTTTCCACTCCGTCTTCTGCTACGATCCACGAACCTTAGGTGCTGGGTTGTGTTGTAAATCTATCAGTTGGGTCTCAAGCTCCTCAACTCTACATTTTGATCAGCTGCAGTTTTCTATAATGGTCTACGTTTGTTGCAGGGAGATGTATCTTTACTGAGGGTAGGTTCTAAGCTTATTTATGGGTAGGGACTTCATCTATATTTTGTGTGTGAGAAACAATGACTAAGGGAAAATTAAGTAATTGGTTCATGTAAATGGCAGACTAGGAATTTTAAGCCAGACTTTCTTATTTCTAAGGAATGTTTGTTTCTTCTGTTTTCTTTGCTTGTTGGGGCTGGGTCTCACTATGTGTGGAACTCACTATGCAGCTTCAGGGTTGCCTCGAACTCTCAACCACCCTCTCACCTCAGCTGCGGTTAAGGATATGAGTCAGTACACTTGGCCCCCAAGAGCTGTCAATCAGGTGATGCCTACTTCCCCTGACCCCCAACCCCTTGCCCCCTGGCTCTGGCTCTCCAGATGTGCTATATTCAGTCTCACCTCAGACTCCAGGTGTTAGCTGATCCCTTGAAGGCCAACTCACACAAGTCAACTGTTTTTTCTGTACTGAATTTTGCCCTTGGGTTTGGTGTGCCTTTGTGTATGGGACCCCCTAACCCTGAGCCCAATTTCTCATATGTAAAAATAGATGCTTCTGAGAATCATGGTAGCTCATTGACGTAGATGGTTTTATCTTTTGTGTCCACTGCCGACTTCTACCTCCAAATTTGATCATCTTGACAATTATTAAAGAATGCATTTAAAAACCTGACCTCATAAGGGTCCTTTTAAAGGGATAATTGAATATTCTTCTTTTTTGCTATTAGAGTTTTGCTTGTGAGGTTTGGCAAAAGACAGAGGAAGATATGGAAGAGGAAGATATGCTCAGAGAGTATAAGCAGTTGTCTCTAAGCCTGACTTCCCCATGACACACATGGTTGAAGGAGAGAACCCACTCTCTCCGGTTATCTTCTCACCTCCCGACAGGTACCTGCACTCAACTGCACCTCCATAGTACTCCCCAGGCACACAAAATAAATAAAAGAGTAATATGAAATATGTATTTTTAAATTGTGTGCATATGTTTGTGAGTTTGTGTGCATGACTGCAGGTGTCTGTGGAGTCCAAAGGAGAGAGCCATATCCCCTGGAGCTGGAGTTATAGAAGCGTGTAAGCCACCCAAAACGTGTGCTAGGAACTAACTCAGATCCTCTTCAAGAGCAGTATGTGCAGCCCCAATAAACATAGTTTTAAAAAGGAGGCTACATCCATGGAGAGGCAGAGAGAAGTGGGGATGAGACTGTAGGTGTAGGGGAAGGCTATGTTCATGGAGAGGCAGAGAGAGGTGGAGACAAGGCTATGGGTGTATTGGGAGGAGACTCTGTTGCAGGAATTAGAAAGGCTGGAGAAAGAAAGAAGACAGGGAGACAGGAGATTAACAAATTTTCTGATATTTTTATTTAACTGAAAAATAATTTTTGAATCTACAATTTCCTCTTGGTATTCACAGGAGTTTAGTTCAAGAGTTCCCCAAACAGATCTAAATCTTTGGGTGCCCCAGTCCCATTAATTTATTAAGTCTTTAGGCTAGCATAAAATGTAATGGCTTCCATCATGGCATCTTCAAACACATCCCAATATTTTACATAAAATAATTTAGTATTTTTGTAAAGCAACCCTTTTGCAGACTTTAATTTGAAGTTATTTTTAGCTTTAGAAATTACATAACTAGTAGCGACTCTATTGTTTAGGGAATAAAAACCAGGGAAGATTATCTGTACATATTCAGTATACATGAAGTTAAAAAATTTCCTCCTTCTTTCCTCTCTTACTTCCTTTATCTACCCCTTCCCCCTTCCTTCCTTTGTTTCTCCTTTTCTTGGCAAGGCAGGTCTCCCTAAGCTCAATATCTTTTCACTTGAATTCACTGTGGAACATTACACACCTAAGCCCCAAAGTGCTAGGATTACAGACATGAGCCACAGACAGGAGTTACCATGCCTGCTGTTGTCCTTCCCTCAGTATTTTCCTTCTGTATTCAGTTGACTTTGGAGATATGGAATATGTGAGTATGGAGGGCAGACTGCCTTACCATGTACAGTATGGTGTGTTTTGAATATGTACACTTTGTGGAATGGATAAATGAGGTAATTGAAATATATATTACTTCATATGCTTATTTTGTGGTATATGGAGAGTTAAAAGAATCTATTCTCTTAGCAGTTTCAAGAATATAATACCTTGTTATTAACTGAAGATATCAGATGTTCAAAGATGTCTTGAGTATTAAGATTCACTAGTGGTCTTCTCTAAATGTCCCTTTTTAGTTCCACGGAGTCTGTGGTCAAGTGTTAGGTGTTCACTATTGCAGTACATGTGGCCTTTTTAAGCTCTGAGCACAGGAGGCATGCTAGTTGCTAGTCTTGTTGCTGTGGCAACATGATAGATGCAGTTCAGGAAAGGAAGGGTTTGTTTTTCAGGCTCACAGTTCATCGTGGAGGGAAGTCACTGCAGCAGGCAGGTGAGGGAGTCTGCTGGTCACAGTTAGCAAGCAGAGAGTGTTGAATGCCAGTATTCGGCTCTATTCCTTCTTGTTATACAGTCCAGAACCCTAGCCCATAGAATAGTGACACATATTGCTAAGGTGGGTTTATCCGCTCCCAGAGACTTACCTCCAAAGTGATTTTAGATTTAGTCAAGTTGATGGTCAGCATTAGTCATCACAGGTGGATTATAAGTAAGTAGGAAGGTAAGTGAAATCTCTGGCCAAGGCACTCAACCCATGGAAGCAGCTCAGTAAACATCTAGTTCCCCTATTTCCTGGGGAGCCTGGAATCTTGGCTGAACTTCTTAATTTCCCTCACTACAGCAAAGGGCTTCACATGCCCAGACCTCTCAGAATGTCTGCCTCTCTGCCAAGCTATTTTCTGAGAGCTCTATTGGATAGCCTGGCAAAGCACCGAGCTGTGGAGACTTTTGTCCCATCTCACTCTTTGCAGAGTTCTGTCGAATTACATGAGGCAGGAACACAGCTGTCACACACTCTTTAGCCTGCTTGGGAGAGTCCTGGGTAAGTGCTGATGTAATTTGTTTTTTTTTTTTTTTTCCAGAAACTATAACAGGCTTCTGAGTTAAGCATTTGCTCAGCTGGTCTGTGCCAAAGACGACAGGTGCTTTGTGTCACTGCCTGTTGACAATGGCCGCGGTCATGTGCTGGTCCTCAAAGGCAAAGCCATTCCAGGGTAAAATGATTTTGAGGGAGGTGAGCTATACCAAGAACCCAGAGAGATCACACTAAGTGTCCCAGATCTTCCAGACATAATGCAATGGGTGAAGCGAGGACATGACAGCCAGTTCAGACTCCCACTGTCCAAAGGCACACATAGAGGTGCCATAGATGCTTTAATTAGGATGGCCAATTTGTTTGAATCAGAGGAATGCAAATTATGTATTTACTTGTTTCTCTTTTGCTACATCATGAGGCTTAGGCAGGCAGAAGCCTCTTTATCATCTGCCTGCCTCTTAGCACAAAGCCAGGCATAGAGGACCCACTGACAAAAGCTTATGAGATGGGTAAATCAATGTGATGGCTCTGGAATTCTCTCTTTCCTAATTCTTTATACTCCTTGGCACAGGCCCCTGCTTGCCACAGGTGTCTCCTAAGAGCTTGTGTCCCAGCGTTTCCTTCTCATCCTGGAAACGGAAGTTCACTTTGAAAGCGGCTCCATTGTTTGTCCGGTTTAACCTGCAGCTGAACAGGAGCAACTGGATGCATGCTTGGCACATGTGTGTTTTTGTGATTGCTAACACTTCCTTTCAGTTCAAGTATGGCCTAGTATAACAGCAGGAGCCAGTACATTCAGGGCAGCTAGGATACTAAACCTCAGCATTCCTACCTTCTAGTGGTATAATTCAAACTGTAATGTTCTCAGAGCCCTCTTTCCTCTGTCCAGAAAGTAGATGGAACAATGTGAAGGTGGGTAAGATTGGAACTGATCATTGTTGGATCTGGGTTTGTGGTTAAGAGCATGTACTATATCGCTCTTGCAGAGGATCTGAGTTCAGTTCCTAGCATCCATATCAGGAGGCCCACACTGTCTATAACTCCAGCCAAGGGACTCCCTGCCCTCTTCTGCACTTCCTAGCTATAGGTACATATTCTGCCCCCTCCTATAAAAAATAACATAAATTAGAAATGAGATTTTGGATCACCGGATGGAGAACGTAAAATGATAGAACCCTTTCATTTATGATTTGGGTATACAGTTTGTCTCCTAAAAGAGGAAGTGTCTAAAGATGTTTTTCCTATGGGTCTTACACAAATTATATTTAAAAATTTTAATGATACTTTATTATTAAAAATCACAAGCTAGGTGGTGGTATATACCCTTAATTCCAGCACTTTGGGAGGCAGAGACAGGTGGATCTCTTTGAGTTCAGAGGCTAGCCTGGTCTACAAAGCTACATAGAGAAACTCTGTCTCAAAACACCAAAAAAATCACAAATAAATAAAAGCATTACAAGTCAAAATTAATATCCAAGTCTATGTAACATCATGAACCTATATACAGTTAGAATTGGCCTTAAAAATGGAAGCTGTGAAGCTTCATATTACATTTTCTGCTTTTAGTATGAATATATTTACACATGTATCACCATCCAGACAAAAAATGTCCATGATAGGATTAGAATTAGAAAAACAATTAGCTTTATATCCCCTTTCATAACATGTGTATATTACCTACACAAATGTACAAGAGAGTACAGTATAACACACACACACACACACACACACACACACACACACGAGAACAAGAAAGATCAAGTGTAAGGGGAGAGAAAGGAGTGAATACAGAGTTTTATACAAATTAGATTAAAAAAAAAACTTTATTTCTTTCTTTCTAAGACAGGGTCTCACTATACAGCCCTGGCTGTCCTGGAACTTTCTCTGTCATCCAGAATGGCCTTGAATTAAAAGAGATTCACTTGCCTCTACCTCCTAAGTTTGGCATTAAAGGCACACACCACCATGTGCGACTATTTGTTTTGATTTTTAAAGCAAGGCTAGCTGCAAGCTGTGAACTCCCAACAGTCTGGCTTCTACTTCGAAAGTGCTGGGATTACAGGTGTGAACTAACCATGCCCAGTGCTTTTCCTGCTGAGGGTTGAACACAGGGCTTTGTGCATTATACAAACACTATACTGTCTGTGCTCCAGCTCCAGCCATAAAAAAAAAAAAAAAAACAAAGCAAACAAACAAGCAAACGAAGCCTCAATTTGTAATGAGTAAAATCTGATAACTTGGCTCTAAGAACCTGAAATTTCTACTTGGCAAAATTAGGTTAGCTGTTGTCATGAATTACAGAGTTGACTTTTCTAAGTGACTGTGTCCTAGTTTTATTTTGTTGCTGTGATAAAACACTCTGACTAAAAGAAATTTGGGAAGGGACAGGTTTATTTCAGCTTACACTCCCAAGTCCAATCCATTATTGAGTCAGGGACTCAAGACAGGAACCTGGAGCAGAAACCATAGAAGGATGCTATTTACTAGCTTATCTAGCTTTCTTAAATACCCCAGGTCTACTTGCTTAGGGATGGTGCCACCACTATGGACTGGGCTCTCCCACATCAACCGCCAGTCAAAACAATTCCTCATTAGACATGCCATGAGTCAATTTGATATGAGTAATTCTTCAATTGAGGTACCCATTTCCCAGGAGACTCTGGTTTGTGTCAGATTAACATTAAAGAATAACTGGGACAGGGACTGGAGAGATGGCTCATAGCTTAAGAACAGCAGCTGCTCTTACAGAGGTCTTGAGTTCAATTCCCAGCAACCACATGGTGGCTCACAACCATCTAAAACGGGATCTGATGCCCTCTTCTGCCATGCAGATACAATACTCATACACATAAAATAAATAAATCTTAAAAAAAGTAACCAGGACAGATTCCTTTTTGGAGCAGGGTTTATTTCCCATATATGTATTTAAACTGTTACTGTTCACTCTTAGGCTTTCTTCTTTCTTTCTTTCTTTCTTTCTTTCTTTCTTTCTTTCTTTCTTCCTTTCCTTTTCTTTTTTGGTTTTTCAAGACAGGGTTTCTCTGTGAAACTGTTCTGGAACTTGCTTTGTAGACCAGGTTGGCTCTGAACTCACAGAGATTTGCCTGACTCTGCTTCCTTAGTGATGGGACTAAAGGTGTGTGCCACTACCACTCAGCTCTTAGACATTTTCTAATGGGCTAGTCATCCTTTAGTTATAGGAGCCAAGAAATACACAAGACTGGAAAACAGTGTAATCCTGGTCATAGACTTGTGATAGAAAGGAAATAAGGAAAGCCTAGCTGATTCCATCAGGAATTGCTAGTCTCACACATGTAGTGCTCTGTGTCTGGATGCCTGCGCTGATGTCCGTTAGAAGTTGGACATTTCCATGAAATGGACACTCATGTTCTTAGACCACCAGGAACAAGACCAGTCCTAAGACTGGACTGGAGTGTGGAGAAATAGCTCCCTCCTTTTCCCAAACCTCAGGATTTAGGGGAATCAAGAACCTTCCCATTTTAGGAGGTAGCTGGCCCTTGCTTCATGTCTGGCCACAGCAGAAAGGAATGTGGGGGGTCACTCTAGGACCCAGGGAATCTGAACAGAGGCATTTATTTACTTGAGTTTCATTGTGTTGTAATTATCTGCTCTCCAACTGTTTACTAATGAGTCATCGAGTTCAGCCCAGTGTGGGTTATCACAAAGGGAGTTGGTAAGGTCTATACAACCTCATGCTGAGGCAGGGAACTGAGTCCAGGCAAGTTGGCTTCTGCAGTGGAGCAGGTGTTTGGACATAAGAATCTGCAACATGGAGCCAGAGAGCCGGCAGAAGTGGAATGAACAGAATTGTCTGGAACTTGTAGACATCTCTCCAGGAGCTTGGCCAAAGCCTGCATGTCTTGAAACCCAGTTGCAGGTGGCTCAGGTTGCAGTGTTATGCAGCCAGCAGGTGTGTGCATTTACAAAGAGGTGAAGCCTAACGCATTTAGGCCGCAGCAGAACACTGAAATTAACCCTGTTGCAGGGCAAGCTGTTCCACTTGGTCTCACCAAACATTGCAGCTGTGGTTGCCAGGAAGACAAACTGATGGCTCTCTGAGATGCCTGCTGGCTCAGATGTTCTAGGAGCCTATGGGGTGCTAGAGGCCCTGCTGGAGTCAGCTTTGTCTGATTCCCACCAGTTTCTCTCATTCCTTCCTCACTGATGTGCGGCTTCTCATCTGGCATGGAATGTGGGGCAATGTTGGAATATTTCAGCACATGCAGCTGGAGCAATGCTGTAATCCATTCGGAGTCTTTCTTAAGTGAAGAATCTTGTACTTTGGATGGTTATATTCCTGGAAATTGTGGCTCTGAGGTCTCTCTGACTGCAGAAGGGGAAACTCCCATTTAGATTGTGACATGCTGAGAAATTTTGGAACTTTTTTTTAATGTAGGGGAGACAAATCAGAAGAAACATAAACAAAACTTCAGTTTCAAAATAGCAAAAGAATACACAAATTTCTTGAAATTTATACATTGAGCAGACCAGGCCATGCTGGAGGACAGTGTATTTTCCCAAGATCATCACTGTGACTCTCCTACCTCATGTTTGTCCTGGAATAATATTTTGACATTGTACACTCTCTTTGAAAGATGGGGTATACCACCTATTTTCTTGAATCAACAGGTTTGTAACTTTGAGGGAAGTAATGTTGTGGAATGTGTGTGTGTGTGCATGTGTGCATTCGTGCATGTGTGTGTGTGTGTGTGTGTGTGTGTGTGTGTTTGCACACATGCACATGTTTGGTGCTGAGGAATGAACTGACTTTGTGTATGCTTGACAAATGTCTACATTGACTTACATGCCCAGCTCTGTATGTGATTTCTGAGTCTAGGCCATAAATGATGATATAATAATATAGTTTCTGCAGGTTTTTCAAGTTAATTAATTCATCAATTTTTTTGAGCATGTTTGTATGTGTGTGCATGGACATACATATGTGTGCACATGGAGGCCATAGGTCAACCTTAGGCATTTCTCAGCCACTGTCTACCTTGTGTTTTGAAACAGGGTCTCTCACTGGGACTTGGGGCTCACTAGGCTAGCTGGTGAGCCACAGGGATTCTCCTGTTCCTGTCTCCCTAGTGATGAGGTTAAAAGTACATCGCCATGCTCAGTTTTTTTAAAAATTTAATATATATTAACTATATATTAATTTAATAATATATGCATATTAAAATTTAAAAGTCAGGCACGATATATATATATATATATATGTATATATATATATATATGTCTGGGGATCAAACTCAGATGTTCATGCTTGCACAGCAAACACTTTATTAACTAAGCCATCTCCCCTGTCCTCCCTGCCTGTTTTTTAAGAAACATTCATTCTTGGAGCCTGTATTAGATATCTGTAGTTCCACTAAAAAAATGGATTCCAAGACATCAGCTTAAGGTAATACACATTTATTATTCACTTCACAATTTGTCTGAATTAGAAATTCAATGATGACTAGCTGGATCCTCTGATTCAAGACCTGTCACAAAACTGTGATTGAGGTTTTTGGAAAGGGCTAGAGTGGGGACACTCATCTGAAAAGTACAGATGGAGAATAGCCCATTTCAAGGCCACTTCCATGGTTTGAGGGATGGGTTCAATTCTTTAAGGCTTGTTAAACTGAAGGCCTCTGTTCCTGCTGGCTGTTGGAACCTCTTCAACATGGCAGCTTGCTGTATTAAAGCTAGCAAGAGCTATGGAGAGTTAATACATCATACGCCTTTGTAATTTAACAATGGGAAAACTATTCTCTCAATGTTTCCATGTTCTGTTAGCTGCAAGTTACTCAAGGGGATGAGATTACATAGGCTATAAGTTCCAGCAGGTAGGGATCATTAGGGACATTCTTAGAGGATTCTAACCACAGAACCCACTATGTTGTGAGAAAGCCAGGTGGGGGAGGGGCATAAATACTAGACAGATGAGTAAAAGAATACTCAGATAATTCCTGAATCCAGCCATTTGGTAATCCCCAGCCACTGAGTAGCAAATAACAACTGTCCTTGTCATACCCTGTGTAATTCCTGACCCATATAACTCTTGAAAACAATAAGCTCATGTTGTTTTGTGCCACTAAATAGTAAATGAAACACCCATGTGTCCTGAGTTTCATTGCTTACCTGCTTACCTAGTTTGACTACAGGAAATGCTCATTGAGTGAAATGGTCACTGGGTTGAAGTTGCATTTCAGCTCAGAGTTTGCAGCCTGAGAAAACTTGGAGAGTTGACTCAGGTCTGAAAACACTGAAACTCTCTGGTTGTCATAAGCATGACTCTGGCTCATCAAATAAAAGAAGTATTTCACTCTGAGCCTTGTATTGTATTAGTAGTACAAATGCCTTCGAAGGCACAGGGCCTTTCGAGCTTTCCTAGTCTGGTCCTAGGATTCAGGCTGAGCTGTCATGGCCAGGGGCACACTCTTGAATAAGGTAGGATGTTCCTAATGTATGTCTGATACTGGAGAGATTAACAAGAGAGAAAACAACAGGAGAGAGAGGAAAGGAGGGAAATGGAGGAGGAAGATACATGTGAACATGGTTGCCATGATGGTAGACACAGAGTTGAAGCCTTTGGGGTTGTTCACATTGACTGAAGAGAATAGGAGTACATAACAGAATTGTGATTTGTCTGTTGTCTAATGAGTGAAGGGACACCTTGGCCCATCATTTTCAGAAAAGTCTATTAATCTAATATATAGAATGCTAATTTTTTTCTATTATAGGGCAAAACTTTGTGCTTGGGTAGATAGAGTGCAGAACAAACACAGTACTAAAGGACCATTATCCCTGGGAAACCCGTCAAGAAGCAGATATGTGTCCTGGGTCTCATGGAAACATTGCAAGAAGCATTGGACTTTCACGGGCCGTGGTGATGTGTATTTTGAGCAATGTTTATATAGCTCCTGTGGTACAGGGGCCCCCTAGTAATGTGTAGGTTCTTTGAGCATTGGATATGAATGAGGTCCAGCCTAGTTTCTAACCCTTGTATCTTTCTTCACTTTCATGTCTATTCTGGTCTCTTGGGCTATGATTCCCCCAGGCCTCATTCCTGACCTACATCTATTGGCCAGTTGCTACTCCAGGTCTCTGGGACAGTCTGGTGATACAAGCAGTATTTAACTAAACTAAGTCCAATGAACTGGGATTCCACCATAGTTCACCCCTATGATTTGATTTTCTTTACTTCATACTCAGGTCTTGAGAAGTAAGACTAGTTTTTGCTCCCGAGTCCTGGGTCATCTCTTTCTCTACTCTGCAGCTTTTCATCTCTAATGTTTCACCTGTTCATTTCCTCCCAGGAGTCAGGAACTCTGGGCTCCATGCATAGATATGATTACAGGCTTGTTGTTTGACTTCTGAAAAGTTATATTTACTCTCTGGCCCTTGGATTGCTCACCTTGAAAATACTGTGATTATTAACTTAGCAAGCTTAGATCCATGTGCCCTGGCAACATGGCTAGTCTCTGGAATTACATGGTCTTGACAGAAGTTATAGATACATGGTGAAAGTTGAGACAGTGTCTTAGTTAGGGTGTCTATTGCTGTGAAGAGACATCATGACCATGGCAACTCTTAAAAAAGAAAATATTTCATTGGGGCTGGCTTAAAGTTCAGAGGTTGAGTTCATTATCATCATGGTGGGAAACATGGTGGCGTGCAGGCAGACACGGTGCTGGAGAAGGAGCTGAGAGTTCTACATCTTGATCTGCAGGCAGCAGAAAATGAACTAGCTTGAGTTTCTGAGGCCTCAAAGCCCATCCCCTAGTGACACACTTTCTCCAACAAAGTCACACCTCCTAATAGTGCCACTTTCCATGGACCAAGCATTCAAACACATGAGTCTATGGGGGCCGTTCCTATCAAACCACCACAGACAGGTTGTGATTGCAGGATTCATCAGGTGGGTGGTAGGGCCATGGAGCATAAAGTGGAGACAGGCCCAGAACTTTGCTTTTCAGTGCTCAAGTTATCAAACAGAGGCTCAACAGGTTGGGGAACAGGATGGATCTAACTCTCGAATGGGGAAATGCTTGCTAGGATAAGCAGAGACTGAGAGCCACACCCAGAGCCTGAACTAAAAGGATCTGGGTTTAGGTCAAGATTCAGTTTTCAGGGATCTTGGGAAGATGGACTGAGGGGAAATGAGGCTGAAGGTAAAGTGTGAACTGAGTCCAGATAATGAGAAGGCTGTGGCCAGGTCACTATGGGGCTATTTCTAGCTCAGCAGAAATAATTGGGACAAAGGTAGTAAGATGCTCTTATGAGTCAGCTGGTGCAGGGTTTTTCTTTTTTCTTTTTTGTTTGTTTGTTTGTTTTGTTTTTTGTTTTTTGAGTCAGGGTTTCTCTATGGTTTTGGAGCCTGTCCTGGAACTTTTTTTCTCTGTAGACCAGGCTGGACTTGAACTCACAGAGATCTGCCTGCCTCTGCCTCCCCAGTGCTGGGACGGCCAGGCACCACCATCACCTGGCAGCTGGTGCAGTTGTGATTGCTTAGACTCCTCTTTCTCCTCAGGCCTGGGCCTGGGGTTCAGACCCACCTATGGAGAGGGACAGATTGCTAACACCACACCTCTCTGGTAGGAGATTCTAGGATTCCCTAGACAGTCTCAGACACATGGGGGAAATGAGGGAGCTGCTCTACAGGCCACAGCATCCTCACTCATCAGGAAGAACAGGTCAAGGTTCCTCTGACCTGGTCCTCTTGGCATTATAGGTATTGAACCAGTCATTGGCCAGAGCAATGTACAGTGTTATGGCGTTGGCTGCAGGGAGGCAGAGAGAACCCCCAGGGGCTGCTGCCGGCAGCACTATCAATGCTTCCAAAACAGGAAAGCCAAATGAAATGAATGAGAGAGAGTGACAGCTGGGAGACAGGTCACATTAGCAGTGACTCTGGGAACAGGGCTTTCCACGTGAGCCGCAACCTTTCCCCTATAATAAGAAAAAATAATCCTCAAAACACATTTTCAGATCATAAGCTGCTGGTGTCAGGGAGATGTTCCCACCCTTGACCCAGTCGTCCCACTCTCGGGATTCTTTCATAAGGAAATAATTCAATGAAAACAAACAGCTAATCACACAAAGATATTTATGAGGCAGCACATGTTCAACAATAAGGAGCTGCCTCACATTTGGTACATCTGTTCAGGAAAGTCTCCTGGAGGGGTTGAGATGGCCACTCTGAAGGCTATGTGCCAAACATGGACATGCACAGTAAATGATATAGTGAGAATGTGATTTTAAACATGTAGTCCCTTGTTTCAACTGGTTAACTTAAAAAATATTTTATTATATTTAATTGTATACGTGTTGTGTGCCTGTGTGTGCCTGAGAGTCCCCCAACATGGGTGCTGGGAACTGAACTAGAGTCCTTTGCAGGATCAATACATACTCTTAGCTGCTGGGCCATTTCTCTAGTTCAATCACATTTAAATGATGAATTTTCAAAAACATGAATTAAAGTCAGATGTATTTGTTCAGTGTATGTCACGGTGCATATGTGAAAGTCAAAGGCTAACCTGTGGACATTCTTTCCTTTCATCATGGGGGTCCTGGAGATGAAACTCAATCATTAGACTTGGCAACCAGGGCCTTACCTGCTGAAGCATTTTTGCCAGCCTCCAAACTCATTAATTTCTCCCAAGGTTTTCATCATTCTTGTTTAAAATCCAAATGAGATACAAAAGTTACTTATGAGTGTGTATTATTTCCTTTTCCTGTTGTGACTTAAAAAGGGGGAACAGGACTGCATTGTGTATGAACATTCTTGAATAACCATACAAATGTCAGAGCAGCTGATTGATAAAACTGAACACTTGGGGACATTTACAACAAAGCTAGGTAACAGAATAGGGAGCATCAACAACCAGCCATATAGTGGGCATCTCCATGGGACAGGGAGTATAACAAGGTAGCAGACAGATCTGAAAACCAATGAGAAGCCGGATGGAAAGCACAGAGGCTCAATTCAAGAGCAGCTGGAAGCTGAAGGGCATGTCAGTGGTTGGAGACCTGAAGGGAGTGGTGCTCCAGCGTCTTTGTACATGAACTCTCAAGATGGAGTGACCCACCGTGTGCCATTTGAGACAGGACTTACCCTTCAAGTAACATCTAGGAGAGAATATGAGCTTCAGTAAGATAAGGACAGAAGAAACCAAAGAAAGAGAAGAGAAGAGAAGCAGAAGAAGAAGAAGAAGAAGGAGAAGAAGAAGAAGAAGAAGAAGAAGAAGAAGAAGAAGAAGAAGAAGAAGAAGAAGAAGAAGAGAAAAAGCTTCTGCAGAAGAAAACAAGTGTAAAACAGCAATGCTTTAACTTTAGAATGTGAACTGCCATTTTTGACACGACATTGAAACTACAGAAGAGAGTCCTGTGAGATATCAAAGGCTGTTTAGAGCCCTCTTCCCCGCCCCACCAATCAGCAATGTTATCTAGTTCTTCCATAATCAGTCTAACCAACTGAAAAATATCAGGGTGAAAGGTCCTGTAAAGAAAAGGAATAAACAGTAATATCACATGCTTACAGATAATACAAATATGTGTGCCAGGAAGATCCACTCAACAGGAGATCAAAATACAGAAACAGCATATGTTTAGTGAGGAGAATACAAACTAGAAATAGGAAGTCTCAGGTGAGAGCCAATGAATGGTTCAGCAGATAAAAGCAAGTGCCATGCAAGCCTGATGACCTGAGTTGGGATCCCCAGAACCCATGGTGGAAAGAGAGAAACGATTCCCAAGAGCTGTCCTCTGACCCCCACATGTATTCTTCCTTGTTCAGTGAGAGAATTTGTCTCCAAAAAATAAGACGGAAGGGCTGGAGAGATGACCTGGTGCACCAGGTTCTTTCTGTACAAGTGTAAAGAGCTGAATTTGGATGCCCAGCACCCTTGTAAAAAGCCAAGTGTTGCAGCATGTCCTGTAAAATCAGTGCTGGGAGCAGGGACACAGGTGGGTCCTAGAGGCTTGCTGGTTAGTCAGTATAGCTGAAGCACTGAGCTTAAGATTCAGTGAGAGGCCTAGTTTATAAACAACAACAATGTGGAAAACAATAAAGACAGACATGAAATCAATGTCTGTCCCCCACATGTGTACACATAGGTGAGCACATACACAACCCTCAACCATATACCACTACCCTCAACCATAACATAAACTTCGGGGTGGAATAATTTTAGATTTATTTAAAAATTAAGTAAGATAGTATACAAAATTCCTATATATCCTTTACCTAGCTTACCCAAGGTAAACATAACTGTGAAAGTAGCTCTCCAAATTCAGAAACCAACACTATCTGGGTGGTGGTGGTGCATGCCCTTAATCCCAGCTCTTGGGAGGCAGAGGCAGGTAGATCTCTGTGAGTTTGGGGTCAGCCTGATCTACAGAGGTAGTTCTAGGACAGGTAAGACTGATACACACAGAAACACTGTAACAAACAAACAAACAAACAAACAAACAAGCAAAACAAAATAAACCAACACTGTAACACCATTGTTCACTAAACTGCAGGTTTTATTTATATTTCACCAATTTTCCCATCAGTGTCCCTTTCCTGTTCTAGATTGAAAGTTGTTGAATTGGAAACAACACGCAGAACTATGTAACAACCTCCACAAGGCCCAGCATTAAAAATACTACTATTTGAAGCTTCCTAAAATATATACATATGTGAAAGGGTTATAAATGAAACTGCCAAATAATGAGAAACACAGAACCCCATCTGGACATCTCTTGTCACCAAATGAGGCTCCTAGTACTGGGATTGGGTTACTTATAATTGAGTTGTTGGCCTAAGGTGTCCCATAGGACCTTCCAAAATACCCAGGCTGTTGCCAAGACTATAGGTTGCTCTCCACAAACTGACATCTGATGACAAAACCTACACAACTCACTGGAAGTGGAGAGGTTGAGCTGGTATAGATATAGGCCTTCACCCCTATATCTTAGTGTGTGTGTGTGTGTGTGTGTGTGTGTGACTCTGTGTACTACCAAAAAGGAAACATGAAGACCAACCCAGCCAAAACCTTTGGTCTAAAATGGTGTCCTGCCTGCAAGATATATTAGGGCAATGCAGGCACAAAGCTGATTTGACTTTTAAGGCTCACTCACAGAGTGAGACCCAATACTCAGGTTCTGAATGACCAAGAACCTGAGTCTAGTTAGCCCAGGGACTTGGGGTAAAACCCAATGGTACTGTTCAAAAAAAGAAAGAAAAAAAAAAGAAAGAAAAAAAAAAAGAAAGAAAGAAAAGAAAAACAAACAAACTCTCCTAAAACAAAAAACCAACCCCTCCCCTCCAAAAAAATTTGGAAACAAGGGCTGGAGATGGCTCAGAGGGTAAGAGCACTGGCTGCTCCCCCAGAGGTCCTGAGTTCAATCCCAGCAACCACATGGTGGCTCGCAACCATCTGTAATGAGATCTAGTGCCCTCTTCTGGCATGCAAGCATACATGCAGGCAGAACATAATACATAATATACATAATAAATAAAATCTTTTTAAAAAAAGAGAATGGTCTCAAACAAAACAAAACAAAACAAAGAGTCCTATTGACATTTTGTTATACTCACAGATGAGTGCCTTCCTCAGCCATCATCAGAGAAGCTGCAGATGGGAATAAATACAGAGACCACAGCCAGACATTATACAGAGAGTGAGAGACATCAGAACACTTGGCTGGCCCTAATGGAATGTCTCCATCAAATCCCTCCCTTCAGGGACCAGGGAACCATTCAGAAATAGAGGCAGAAAGAGTATAAGAGCCAGAAGGGTTGGAGGACACCAAAAACAAGGCCTCTAAATCAACAGGATCAAAGCTCATATAAACTCACAGAGACGGAAAGAAACAGCATGCACAGGTCCTTTGTGTATACATTATAGCTTTCCAGGTTAGTGCTTTTATGTGATTCCTGAGTGTTGCAAATAAGCATGTCTCTTATTTCTTGTGTCTTCTCTTCTGTTTATCTTGTCCAAATCTGATGTGTTAGTTTTTGCTTTATCTTATTATTTTATTTTATTATCATCCCTTAGAAGCCTGTTTGCTAATGAGAGACTGAAAGGCAATGGATCTGATTGGGAGAGGGGGTGGGGAGGAATTGGGAGGAGTAGAAGGATGGGAAACCATAATTAGTATATATATTATGTAAGAAAAAAAAGCTAGTTTTAATAAAAGGAAAAAAAACCATACTACTCCTGAGAAGAAGAAAGAGTGTGATCCAGAATCATGGAAAAACCAATCTACCAATAGAAACAGACATAGATATTAAGGATATGATGCGATTAACAGGAAGGAACTTAAAACAGGGATACTTGAGTATTTAACTGATAATGAACAGGGAAGGGGGTGGTAGATATAAAAATAGCGACATGGAAATGCCAGGGTGACAGATCATGAAAAATATGGAAGACAACAAATTCTCTGGATGGGCATCATTAACAGACCAGACACTGTAGGCAAGGCGAGTGAACTGGAAAACAGCAGTAAAAGCCATTCAAACTGAGATACAGAGAGCAGAAAGAGACTGGGAAGATCGTCCACCACCTCTGTCACCTACAGGGCAGTAACAAGGGCACAATGTATGTATAATTGGAATCCCAAAGGAAAGCACAGAAGAATTAGCAGCAGCAAAGTTTCTGTATCTGATAAAACTATAAATCCACAGACTCAGAAAGTTCAACAAACCCAAAGTAGGATAAGATAGACATAAAGTAAACCACACCAAGGAACAACAGAACTAAACTGCTAGAACTCAATGACACAGGAAAAAAAAATCTGAAACTCAGCCAGACAAAAGATACATTATGTACAGAGGACACAGATATGAAGGACTACAGAACAAGTTTTTATTTTTTTTTTTAACACCTTTGCAGTGTGAACAGGAAAATCTATCAACCTAGAGTACTCTATCCAGGAAAAATATCCTTTAAGAGTGAAGGTGAGACAGTAGCTCAGTTGGTAGACTGTGTGCCTAGCATGCATGTAGCCCTGAGCACAATCCCCACCATCACAGAAACCTGGCTGTAATCCCAGCAGTCAGGAGATAGCAGCAGAAGGATTGAAAGTTCAAGGTCATCCTTGAATACTTGCATATCCATGCTTATTTCTGCATGTCTTAGTCGTTTTTTCTATTGTTGTGAAAAGATACCATGACCAAGGCAACTCAAAAAAGAAAGTATTTTAAGATAAAAAAAATCACAAGTGACAGCTCATGCTGACTAGGATGTGGAACAAGGGGAACACTCCTCTATTACTGATGGGAGTGCAAACTTGTACAGCCTCCATGGAAATCAATCTACCTCAAGACACAGCTATACCACTCTTGGGCATATACCCAAAGGACACTCCATCCTACCACAAGGACACTTGCTCAACTCTGTCCATAGCAGCTGTATTCATAATAGCCAGAAACTGGAAACAATCTAGATGTTTCTCAACAGAAGAATGGGTAAAGAAAATGTGGTACATTTCCATAATGAAGTATTAACTCTTCACAATAACATCATGAAATTTGGAGGCAAATGGATGGAACTAGAAAAGATCATCCTTAGTGAGGTAACTTAGACCCAGAAAGACAAATATGGTATGTACTCACTCATAAGTAGATATTAGCTGTTAAGTAAAGGATAATCATAGTACAATCCTCAGACCCAGAGAGACTAAGTGACAAGGAGGGCTCATGGGAGGATGCATAGCTCTCCCTTGAAAGTGAAAATGAAATAGATTTTTCAGGTGGACTGGGGGTGGGTGGGGATGGGAACAGCAGGGTGCAGGTAGAGTGAGATGGGGAGGGATGCAGGAAGAGAGTACTGGGAGAGACTGGAAGAGTGCTGGAATTTGGGGGTTTGTATGTGTCTTGCCTGTGAACCTGTAATGGTGACCACACCACCTTTAGGTGTGGCTTCAGGCTGATGGCAGCAGAAAGAGAGAAACATGAGATGTGGTCTCTCTCTCATTGTCTCTTTTTCTTGGGTCAGTGCTTCTGATCAGAAGGGCAGAGAAACATGATGGTTCTTTATTATTCTTTGTGTAAGTATTCCCCAATAAACACCCATTTATCTTGGGCCTAGTGACATCATTACACTCCTGCCTTCAGGGAGTATTTGGGGAATGTTGTAGAAACCTAGTGCAGTGGAAATTCCCTGACTCCAGTGAAGTCTCCTAGTAATGGGGGATATGGAGCTTAAACTGGCCATCTTCTTTAACTGGGCAAGGCTCCTCACAGCGGGACTTGGACATCAACCCTACCACAAAATCTTTGATCTACACTCTGTCCTGCCTGTAAGATGTGGGGTAAAGATGGTGCAGAACTTGTGGGAGTGGCCAACCAATGACTGGTCCAACTTGAGACCCTTAACTTGACAGTGAATCCATGGCCTGATACTGCCTAGATGACCAGAGGCTGGACATCCCAGAGACCCAGGATAGAACCAAAAAAAAAAAAAAAGTCAATGAAATGATTATTGTCATAATTAAGCCTGTCCCTTTGTATGTTGATTTTAAAAATTAACAAAACAAAACCCCCAGAAAACCAACTTTGTGCTCTTTACAAGATGAAACTCACTTTAAATTAAAGACCCAGATGGGTCAAAATTAAATAAATAGAAAATATATCCAAATATATCCCTTATAAACACTAAACTGTTTTAGAGAAGTGGAATGGCTATATTAATACAAAGCAAAATAGATTTCAAGACAAGAAAAACTACCAATAAGGAACTTAGCTCAATACTGAAAAGATTGCTTACTGAAGATTTTTAAATGTGTACACCCAACAGAACTTCAAGACACATTTGTCAAAAGCTGACAAAGAGAGCTAAAGAGATGGCTCAAAAGCAAAAGCAGAAATGGATGAATCACAAGTAGAGTTAGAGACCCCATCATTCCTTTTCAGTCACTGATGGAGCAGACAGATGACCAGTAAGAATTAAGAGCACAGACTGTTTTGGGATGTGGTGGCAGACATCTTTAATCCCAGCACTCTGAATTCAAGGCAGGCTGGGTCTACAGAGAGTTCCAGGACAGCCAAGGCTCCACAGAGAAACACTGTCTAAACAATAGCAATCCCACAGAGAGCCCAGCATACCTGAAGCTGCTTGGTTTGATACCTATAGCTGCATAAACCTGGCATGGGAGTGCACACCAATAACTTGGCAGGTGGAGGCAGAAGGATCAGGAGTTCAAGGTTGTCCTCAGCTATGTACCAAACTTGAGGCCTGCCTGAAAACAAAGGGCTGGATATGATGGCAAAAGCTTTTAATCCCAGCACTAGTGAGGTAAAGGCAGATGGATTGTTATTAGTTAAGTTCAACCTGGGCCACATAGTGACTTTCAGGCCAGCATGACCATGTAGCAAGACCTGTCTCAAAAGACCAAACAAAAACAAAAACATACCCCAAACAAAACCAATCAAGCAATAACAGAACCAACAAAGTATTAAGCTCCATCACTTTAACCATCATGGAACACTAGCACTCAGCCACACTGAAACACATTTTCTTTGCAAGTACATGTGTAATGTTCTCCACAATAGACACAATAATGAGTCATGAAGTATGTCTCAATAAATGAGAGTTGAAATTATATGGAGTTTCTGACTGAAAATGAATTAAATTATAAATCAAATGGGAAATTATCACTACCAACAACATGAACAGATATTAAAAGGTAGTTCTCTGAATAACTCATAGTCACAGGAGAGAAAGTACATGCTGACCTGAAAGGCAATGAAAACTCAAGACATCAGAACTGGTGTAAGGACAATACTTTCAAATAGATTTAACTTGAAATGTTCATATTAGAAAAGAAACATTCCACTCCCCTGCCCCCTGAACACTGTAAAAATAACAAATTAAGTAATAAATAATGGAAGGGAATAAGAGAGGAAATCAGGGGCTAGGGGGATGGCTCAGTGATTAAGAACACTTGTTGGTTGCTCTTGAAAAGGACCCAGGTTTGGTTTCCAACACCTACACAATGGCTCACAGCCATTTATAACTCCAGTTCTAGGGCATCCAATTTCCTTTCTGACTTCTATAGGCAAGAAGCACACATGTGGTACACACACATACATGGGGGTAAACAATCATCCACATAAAATAAATACATCTTTTTTTTTTTTAAAGAGTGGAAATCATAGAGCAAAGAATCACCAGCATATAATTCACACTGCCAGAGAAACTAGGATACAAGGAGGAATCTAAGAGATTCATATAAGGTCCTTCACAGAAGGGGAAAGGAACAAGACCTCCTGAGCATATTGGGGGGGCAGTGAATGGAGATGGAGAGGGAGTTAGGAGAAAGAGAAGGGGAAGAGAGGAAAGCACATGGGACTAGGAAGATTAAGTCAGGGGAGGAATAGACGAGAGGAGAGAAAGAAAGAGAGAGGAAGAGAGAGAGAGAGAGAGAGAGAGAGAGAGAGAGAGAGAGAGAGAGAGAGAGAGAGACATACCATAAAAGGGGGAGCCATTATAGGTTTGAAAAGAAAACTGACTCTAGAGAAATGTCCAGAAACCTACAAGACTGACCCCAACTAACAATTTAAGCAAACGCCCTTCCCTGATAATGAGATTGATGACTAACTTATCCACCATCATAGAGCTCTCATCTAGTAGCTGATGAAAATAGAAGCAGACACCCACAGCCAAACACTGAGCTGAACTGGAATCTAGATGCAGAGAGGGAGGACAAGACCAATCTACAGAATCTCGGACCTGAACAAGGAGGAGCTAATGGACCCTCCCCCCCTGACTGGTAGCTGGGAAACCAGCACTGGACCTACTCAGACCCCCTGAACGTGGGTCTCAGTTAGAAGGCCTGGGCAGTCTAAGGGACCTCTGACAGTGGAAACAGGATGTATCCATGGTGCACAAAAGGACTTTGGGAGCACATTCCCCATGGAGAGATACTCAACCTAGAGGCAGGAGGGAAGGCCTAGTCCCTACTCCAAATGACTTGACAAATTTTGTTGATCCCTCCTGGAAGGCATCACCCTCCCTGTGGAGTGGGGAGGGGGATGAGAGGGTGGGCAGGGGCCATGGGAGGGTGGGAGAGAGGGAGGGAGAGGAACTGGGATCGATATGTAAAATAAGAAAAAAAAAGAATAATAAAAAAAAAGAGTGGAAATCAATAAAATAGCACCCAGAAAAATAGTCAACAAAAATGAAAGTTTGGTTTTTAAGAAGGTTGGTAAAATTGGCAAGAAAGAGAGAGAGGAGCTTTAGAAATGCAAAAGGGGCCATCATAATAGACCCCATAGGTATTTTAAAGGGGAGATACTGTGAAGAGTTTGTACTTAATAAATGAAGTCTATTATGCAACAGAATGGAATACCACAAACTCACCTAAAGAATAGGTGAAGGGGAGGGGGTGGAGATATGGCTCAGTGATTAAGAGCACTGGCTGCTCTTCCAGAGGACCAGGGTTCAATTCCCAGCATCCACATAGCAGCTTACAACTGTCCATAACTCCAGTTCCAAGGGATCTGACACCTTTACACCAATGCACATAAAATAAAGTTAAATAAATTATTTTTTTTTTTAAAAAAGAATAAATGAAGGACTTCACTTAGTTTGTTCTAGGTGGTCAGCTTTATCCTGACCCCACAGCTGGATAAAGATGTTACAAGAAAACTAAAGACCAGCATCCCACATGAGTTCTTAAAATACCAGTAAACTGGAAACATAGTGTCTGAAAAAGAGCACAAATCATGACCAAATGGGGCTTATTCCAGGAATGAGAGGCAGATTTATAATTCAAAACAGAAAAATCTGCAAATATGTAGAAATTGGTTAATTACTCACAGATTTTGCCTAGTTTTATAGAGTTTAATTTTGTACATTTGAAAAATCAAGTAGCAGAGATAGGAAGATGGCTCAGTGGGTAAGAAGGGTATTTGCTCTGCAAGTACGAAGACTTGAATTCAAATCCCTAGCACCCAGTAAAGGCTGGAAATGGCCCTGCATGCCTGTTACCCCAGCAAAGGGCAGGGAACACTAAGGAGAAAGTTGGGTTCTGAGAGCTTGGCAGCCAGTCAGCCAAAATTCAGAGCTTCCATGTTCAGTGGGAGACCCTGCTTCAAGCAATAAAGCAAAGAGTGGGAGAAGACACTGTCATCCTACTCTGGCCTCTATGTGTATGCACACAGATGCTTACACTTGCATATTCATGCACACACACATTCATGCACAAAATGGTTTTATTTTTTTAAATAACATAGAACTTATTTGGATGTTTGGTGCTGGAGACAATTTTTCTTTTTTTTTTTTTTTGGTCAAAGAGCTATTTTTATCAGATAATTTGTTGAATACTTTTATACTTATTTTTGTTTACTTTGCTATGTATCAAGTTACTAATTTATGTATTTGTCCAGTACTTTTGACAGTATTGTCATTAATAATGTTTAGTAATAGTATTTTAAACATTGTTTGTTTGTTTGTTTTGGAGATGGGTCTCATGTAGTCTAGGTTGGTCTTGAACTTTGTAGCTGAGGGCAGTCTTAACTCTTGATCCTTCTGCCTCTGAGTTACTGAGTGCTGGGGTTACAAGCATATGCCACCATGCCTAGTTATAGCTTATGTCATTGGTGCTTATCCCTTCTCAGCATACAAAGCTTCCCTCCTTATCCCTTTTCACAGATGCATAGTGTACCATTGAATGACAATGGTTTATTAATGGTTGTTTAGATCATTTCCACTTTTTTAAACTGTGGAAATAATAGATAGAAATAACATTGTACATACACTTTTAAAACATAGATCCAAGGATAGCTTTAGGATATTCTTGTACATTATAGTGCATGTTGCTTACACTCATTATATAATTTAGTCTCTAAAAGAGAAGTTAGTAGATTAAAAACATGCATTTTTATGATTTTAAAGTATTACCACCTTGTTCCCATTGCCTATACAAATACATAATACTACAAAATAGCAAGATATGTGTATCTATAGCTTGTTAGTCCCTGACGCAGATCTAATACCCCTGGAAATGTGATGGAAGTATCTTTGTTCTAATGAAATGACTATTTGGGGGACTCCTGGAGGAGGCCTGGTCACCAGAAACACCCATCCATTTTCAGTCCCAGCCCACCATCTCCAGAGAGGGAAGAGGAGCTGGAGCTAGAATGGAAAATGGACCAGACTTCTGTGAGGAAGACCCACAAACACCCCTCAGCTGCAGGTTGAGTGTGTGGGTGTATGAATGTACCCACCTCTGCAGGGGCAGACACTCTCAAGCCCTGCATACTTCCCATACCGCTTTATGCATATCTCCACTTGTCCCCTTTGTCACATCTGTCATTATATATAAACCAGTAAATGTATTGCTTTGAGTTTCTTCAACCATTGCAGCAAATTATTAAAAACAAGCAGAGAATTGTGGGAACTCCCAATCCACAGCTGATTGACACAGAGATAAGCTGCTTGTAATTGGCCTCTGAAGTGGGGGCCAGTCTGAGCCTGTGGGGTGTGCACTAACTCTGGGTGGCTACTCTTAGAATTGAGTTAAATGGTAGGGCAGTCAGTTAGTGCCTGCAGAGAATTATGGGAGTGTAAGACAGACAGCTGTGGGGCTGGAGAGATGGCTCAGGGGTTAAGAGCACCAGCAACAATGTCTGAGGGTGACTGCTGACCCATGTCTTCAGCATGGTCCCAAACTTGTTGATTGTTAACACTTTGTTTTGTTGATTGTTTTAATTTACATCTATTCTATTTTTAGTGAGTTTTAAAGCTCTGCTTAATGATTAATTTATTCCTAGAATTTATTTAGTAGAATTTTAATATACAGAATTGATAACTAAGGCCTGATTGATAATTTTTAAATGTATCTTGTTTATTTTGTATTTTCTTTTAGTGCATTGGCCTTAATTTCTAGAGCAATATTAAGGAATAGCACTGAAACAGAATATTCTTTTGAGTTTCTGATTTTAATGAACCAATTATAATTTTTCTTTTTTTATTGTATTTTAATTGTAAATAAGATATTGCCACTCTTTATTAAGTTAAGAGATCCTGGTCTGTCCTTTCTATATTTTAAAAGTAAAACAAACAAACAGAAGTTGGTGTGGAATTTTAGCCAATGTTTTTTACATTGTGGGCCTGAATGATTTGCTTTCTTATCGATGAGCTGTGTGTGTATGTGTGTGTGGGTGTGTATGTATGAAATCCAGTGGTCAACCTTCAGTGTCTCAGGCACCATCCACCTTATTATTTTTTGTATTATTATTTTATTTTTTATGTGTATATGAGTGTTTTCTTTTCTTATTTAGAAATGTAGTTTTCATTTTATATACCAACCCCAGTTCTCCCTCCTTCCCCTTCTCCTGCTCCCCCATCTCCTTTCTTTCCCTCTCCCCACCACTCCTCAGAGGGGGTAAAGCCTTCTTTGAGGAGTCAACAAAGGCTGGTATACTAAGTTGAGGCAGGGCCAAGCCCTTCCTTTCCCCTGTATCAAGGCTGAGAACCCACCATAGGGAATGGGCTCTAAAAAGCCAGTTCATATATGAGTGTTTTGCCTGGCATGTGTGTCTGTGATCCTGGTGCCTTCAGAGGACATCATTTCCCCTGGAACTAGAATTAGGAATGGTTGTGAGCTGCCATGTGAGTGCTGGGAATCAAAACTGGGTCCTGTAGAAGAGCAGCCAGTGCTTTTTAACTGCTGAGCCATCTCTCTAGACCCCGCCTTGTTTTGGCACAGGGTCTCTCATTGAGACCCAGAGCTTGCCAATTAGGCTAAGCTGGCTGGCAATGAGCTCCAGGGGTCTGCCTGTGTCCATCCCTCTAGTGCTAGGATGAATCTGCTCTTTTACACAGGTGCTGGGGCTCCAGTTCTGGTCCTCAAGCTAATACACCACGTACTTACCAACTGAGTGGTCCACCCCCACCCCACCTTTAACACAAGAGCTCATGTATCCCAGGCTGGTCTTGAACTTGCTATGTAGCAGAAGATGATTTTGAACTTGTGATCATCCTGGCTCTGCCTCTCAAGTTTTAGCCTTCGCTACCATGCTGGGTGGGTGTGATGGTGGGGATCAAACCCAGGGCTTTGGGCAAGCTAAACGAGCACCGTATCAACTGAACCCCATCCCCAAACCACGCCGTTTAATTTTAATCACCAGAGGAAGCTCCAGCTCACTCCCGTGGGCACTTCTTTCCCACATAATTTACTGAGCTTATTGTTGTTCAGTTCTCCCCCTGTTGCTTCCTGTGTGTGCTTTCCTGACAGGTCTTGTTATCAGAGTTTTGATGAGCTCATAAAATGAACAGAGTAGCTTTTCTTCTTTGTCGTCTCCTCAACAAACTCCTCTCTGCTCCCCTGGACTGGAGAAGGCAGGGCTGGATAAGTTCAGACGCGCTCCAGGGCCTTTAGGGGCCTTCGCCTTCAGTAGGTTCCTGGCTTTCTTCTTGTGTTGTCTCTGGCATTTCTGTCTCTCCTTGGGCCCAGCTTCCCTGCCTTCTCCCCAGCATCTTTGCTTCAACCTGAACTGGCCTCTGAGTGAACCCAGGGGAGGGGATTTCCTTGGCAGATGGAGGTTCTCCCTAAGCTCCGCCCACTTCCTGCAGGAGCTCTCCCAGCTGGCCTTCTGCAGCCTTGGCCTGCCCCTTGGCCACCATGTGTGCCCTGGTTGTGGCTTCTCACAGCCACAAACACTGAAAATATGATGCACTTCCCCAGGTTCACTGTTTAGAGATGGACTGAAGAGTCTAGGAGTTCCCAAGAGCAGCTGGTTTGAAGTGTTATTGCAAGGAGGCAGTGGGCTTGATTCGGCTGTTTCCAAAGAAAGATCAGAGGGCAGACTCAAAGCTGGATGGTACTGACAAGGGAAACAAGAACTGGATGTCTACCCAAAGACACTGAGGGTCTGGTGTAGATTGGCTGCATAGTTCTGCAAGCCCCAGAATGGCCTTTGTCCTGCGCTTTGAAACAGCTTGTATGTCCAGTCTTTCTGTCCAACTCTCACTGAGCAAAACCAGATGCTGAGGCCTGAGCTATGCACTACAGTACCTGGCTTAGGCTGACTCTTTTCTTGCCATCTCCCATGATGCCATCTGAAGCCAAGGCCATAGCATCTAGAATCTGACTGATTTGGGGTTTGAATCTTGCACATGTCACCAGCTGTGTGACTTGGGTAACACTGGTTTAGAGTCTGGAGACTGGGGTTAGATGATGTTGGCTCTCCTGATGGACAATGAACATTTACTAGTCTGTGAGTGGGCAATAGAGTCCTTAGGCCTGGACAATAATAAAACATGCTCTAACCAAAGCAGTTAGTACACATGAAAACATGAACAAAAGTGAATGGTACTATGAAGTCTACAGCAAGGCAAGATTGAGGATTACAATGCACCATGTCACAGCCACCCCTAGGTCTCTCTGTGGAAGGTCTTCTGGATGAGAGAGGCTGGGCCAGATAGTGTGTGGAAGCACTCAAGATTACTAGGAGTTGAGCTTCTACTCAAAAGAAAGAGAACTGGGGTCAGCGGGTTGATACAAACCTGGTCCAGCTGGGCCTACTAAGAACCATGGTCAGTGGGTGGGGGACTGGTCCCAGGGGATTGGCTGGTGCTTTAGAAGATGAAAATGAGTGGGCATATGATCTCAAGTCCATGGACTCTTTCTGTGTTGAGGTGAGGGTGGGGTGCAGTGTAAGGAGTGAGGGAAGGTGAGGGAGGGCCCAAACTTGAGGCAGAAGACCCAAGTGATCTCGATTCTTTGGACTGGTATGTGAGGAGGCTGTGGAGAATGACTGGGGAAGGGAACAATTGCCAGAATTTTTATTTATTTATTTATTTATTTATTTATTTATTTATTATTAATTTATTTAGCTTTAGTCCCTCCTCTGCCTTTCTGCAGTTCGTTACTCTTAGGCTAAAGAACCATGGGTACTGTTTGCCAAATATTTCCAGCTTTCTCCTCTTCCAGGCACGTGATAGGATTGCACTTCTTGGCTCCCTGTGGCTGGCTGGAGATGGAGTGAGAATTTATGGCCAGTGGATTGTGCATGAGAGGGACATACATCATTTCTGGGCTAGAGCATTTCATCGCCAGTGCAGGGCCTTCCATGGGGCTTTCTTTCTGCCAGTGGTATGGATGGTGTTCAAGATGGTGGCTGCTCACTCCATGAAAAGTGGAACAGAACCCTAGTGTGAACAGGGAGCATGAGGGAAATACCCCTCTGCTGCCCTAAGGCTCCTATTTTAGCCACACTAGGTCTTTTCAGATCTGGGTCTCCTGTCTATTCCCACAATCATGCTGATTTCCTTTCTTAAAAGTTCTGTGTCCCCTAGTGAATTCCTCCTTCCCTCTTTCTCCACCTATTTATTTCCTCCCCCCTTCCTCCATCCCTCTTTTTTCCTTTTGCATATGCATGTATAGGTACACACGGAGACCCAAAATTTAAGTCAAGTTTCTTCCTCAGTTGATCTCTACCTGAACCAGGAGCTTCTGACTCTGACTAATCTAGCTGTGCAGCTTTCCCCAGGGATTCTGCCTCTTCCTCCTGAGTGCTGGGATTATAGGTGATCACAACACCTGCCTGACTTTATACAGGCATTGGGGATCCACACCCCCATCCTCATGTATGTGTGGCATGTTTTATTCACTGAGCTATCTTCCCTAGCTCTCCCCACTTTTTTTTTTTAAACTGGCTATTGACCTTCAAGCACACCTCCCTGGGCTCTTGGGCCACAGTGGTGGTGCTTAGTTCTAGTTTTGAGACCTTTAAAATCCTTTATTGGACTATGGAGAAAGGTGGGCTCCTCTCAAGCAAAACTGGGGACTGGAGGTGGAGAGAGGGTAGAGGACATGTGGTGGCCAACGTCTAAGGTGGTTCCTGTCATCTCCACTTCCTTCTCCACACTCTGTGGATACCTGCCTCTCATCTGGTAGGGAGGGCTTGTGTGACTGCTAGAATATGACAGTAGTGGAGGTACGTGGCTTCCAAGATCAGGTGATGGAAGACATCTATCTCGGTCTTGGTCATTCTTTCCACCTTGGATGATTTGCTTTGTCATCAGAAGTCATGTGAATGATCTTGAGATAGGTGCTCCTGATCCAAACAAACCTCTGATGATTCTAACCTAGTCTAACCCTTGATGATAATCTCAAGTGAGACAGACCATGGGCTAGCCAACCCTGCTAGCCATTCCTGATTCCCAACTCCATAATAACCATGTGGCTTTTTTAAGCTACTGAGTTTAGAAGAAATCATTATGTAGCAATAAACAACTAATACAGGGAGTGTGGCTGGGAGATTATTTGGGACATAATCAAGTGTAGAAGAACAATGATAACAAGTCTCTGCTAAACCCAAATGTACCCTTGTTCTGTGATAGACTTAGCCACCTTGACAGTTGGTAGTTCCAAAGGCCATGTTTCTTAGATGCCTTTGTGAATAGCTGTTGAGGGATGGTACTTTTCCCAGGAAAGAATGGTTCCAGTTAAAAACACATTTCAGAGTCTACACCTTTAAACACCTTTTTGTGTTGTTAAGGTCTCATGGGGATCAGGCTGGCCTTGAAATTGCTTATGTAGCCAAGGATATTCTCAAACTCTGATCCTCCTGCATCTACCTGAATGCTGGGGTTTCAGAGTTGCACCACCATACCTGATTTACACCATGCTGTGGATAGAACCCAGGATCTTGAGTATGTAGGCAAAAACTTCATCAACAGAGCTACAGCCTCAGCAGCTGCAAGGTGAGTGAAGAGACTTGCTAGGCTTATCCTGTGCTTCAAGAAGTTTCAAGGACAAGATGAAGCATGTTTATAAAGAGTGTAAAACATTGACACAACAGCTACATCCCCTGAGCATTGCTGGGTGTGACACACAGGGACAGAGCCTACATGACATCATCAGTGTCTCATGTGCCAGTGGTGGGGCTGACAGGAAGGATCAACCTCAGAAACTAGAGTGCCATAGAGACACATGTGTCTACTACAAGCAAAGATAGCCCGTGGAATGCCTCACACTGGAGAAATAGCTTACCATGTTAAGAGGGAGTATGAGCCAGAGAACCTGGAATTATTGTTTAGACACCATCGGTTATGCTTGGAGGCTTGCAAAATATAAGGAAACCTGTCACCTCGACAAAACCACGAGAAC
This sequence comes from Cricetiscus sungorus, assembly GCA_030556225.1. Lineage (NCBI taxonomy): Eukaryota > Metazoa > Chordata > Mammalia > Rodentia > Cricetidae > Cricetiscus > Cricetiscus sungorus. The sequence continues at coordinate 71,163,119 of JANBXA010000007.1, forward strand.
TACCTCTCCACTGCTTAAGTACTTACCGTGGTTAGGACAGACAGATGTGGGTCAAAAGATATGAGTTCAGTTACAGTGGGGTGTGTTGGCACATGCTTTTCATCCCAGCACTTTGGAGGAAGAGGCAAGTGGATCTCTGTGAGTTCAAGTCAGACTATACTGCATAGAGAATTTCAGGCCAGCCAGGGCTACACAGTGAGAATCTGTTTTAAAACAAAACAAAACAAACAACAAAACCTTTTTTCTTTTTTTTCTCCAGGTAGACATGGAGTTCAAGAGATCTAGTGTATAGCACAATGATTATAGCTAGCAGGACATATTCTTGCAAATTGCTAGGATAGCTTTCACATTTGAAAAAGAAAGGTAAATATGTAAAGTATGGATATATAAATTACTTTGATGTAGCTATCCTACAATATACCCTTAGATCAAACATCATGTTTGATCTATATATTGTAAATATCTACACTTTTGTCAATTGAATTATTTCATGGTAGAAATGTGGGCATATGATAAAATACCAAATGCTATAAAATATGGATACATCTGAAAACATTGAACTTAACTAAAAAGTATCTAGTACATGTCTTGACTATGAAATAAATAACACAGGCATATGATATTTTGGATACTTTGTTAGGTGGGTATTATTTGATTTTCACAGGTAAGGAGCCAGGCATTACATAACTTGCTTCTTCAGAGGTAGAAGCAGAGGCCACACAGGTAGATGACAACCACCAGGGAAGTCACAGTCCTCTAGCGCCCCCATCTGACTTGGAGCATCTAGCATGTGTTATGTTGTACATTCCTGAAGCTCTGGCCCTTTACTGGGCAGGTCCCCAGGAAGAAAGCCCTTGCCACTCTTAGCTGAGTCAGCAAATGTGTGGATGATTTATAATGGCCATTAGTGGGGTGCATTTGAGGCCAAGCATGAACCTCCTATACTTCAGCTCCACACAACTCTGTGCAGAAGCAAAGAGGAGTCGAATTCCTGGAATTTGTCTAATAAAAAAGATGATCTTGTCACTTCAAGACTTGTAGCCAGTTTCAGAAAGGAGAAATGATGAATGGCAAAATGAGTATACTTCATTCGGTTAGACTATGCTTTTAAAAATTGCTACTCCTCCACAGTGAGATGAGCTTTTTGCTTGTTTGCTTGTTTTTCTTTTTTAATTTTTAATTTTTTGGGTGGTTTTTTTTTTTTTTTTTGGTTTTCTTTTGGGGGCAGATTGCAAGGATGGAGGCGGGATATAGAGGGGTAGAGAAATGAATGGGATTGGGGTGTATTATATGAAATTCACAGAAAAAAATCAATAAAAAGTAAAAGAAAATGGCTGCAGTAGTTTTGTTGTTGTTTTATTTTATTTTATTTTATTTTGAGTCAGGGTTTCTCTGTGTAGCCCTAACTGTCCTGGAACTTGCTTTAATTAAAAAAACAAACAAACCAGCAAAACTCCCATTGTTTATTAGTGATTGTTTGTATGCATGTTAGGATACACTCATGCAGTTGTGTGTGTGTAGCTCAGGGGACCACTTTAGGAAAGTGAAGGTCTCCTTTCATCATATGTGCCTTGGGATGGAACTCAGTCGTCAGGGTCAGTGGCTGGAATCTTTACCTGATGAGCCATCTCACCAGCTCCACATTGCTAAGTACTATGTTGTATATGTACATTTTGACACAAGTAAATGTAAGGAATAAAAAGAGGGGGCCTGGAGAATGGCCATCATCTAGGAAATGGGATTGTGGAAGGAAGTTTCTGTTCAAACGGTGGCAGGATAGGAAGGCAGAAAACTAAGGGGACATGCGAGGGAAAGAGGTCTTCACTGGGACTTCTGGTTTGCCTTTCCTGTGGTGCCAGGGGGTTGGGAAACTTCAGCACAAATAATTCAGCCAAAAGTCCCTGCGGAATTCATGTTTTCCTAGAGGCCTGTCAAACAAGGATTTTACAGATAACAAATGAGCTGTGTTGACTGAGGGCCAGGGTGAGTTCTACAGTACTAGCTTTGCTTGCTCATCCCTAAGTCTAAACAGGGCTCTTGATAAAACTGCCTGACAATTTCATTCACAGAAGGGCATTCTTTAAGATCAAAATGAGGTAAGCCACCTCATATTTATTTTGATATGTTGCCTTAAGTGTCCCAGGCTGGCCTCAAACTTTCTCTGTAGCTGAGGACACCTTCAGCTTTGGAGTCCCCTGCCTCTATCTGCTAAGTACTGAGATTATAGGTGTGTGCCTCTTGCTTTGGCTATCATACTACTTTAATGATGGACCTCAGAGAATTGGAATTTCCCCAGGAATCTCATGCTGGAGAAAGGAAAGGCCAACTCCTAGTGCCAGGCAGGAAGAGATGTCACCAGACTTCTTGTCAGCAGGATAGCCTGGATTCCCTAGTTACAATATCCATAGTCATCTATTAAAACATAAGCCACATGCCAACACCCTGGTGTTGTACTAGGATGGTCACTGGGCCACCTTATTGCCTATCTTCCCAACTACAATTGTATCAAATGCATTTCCTTTTTCTGCTTTTTGAGTTATTTGTGTGTACAATTGACCTACTGAAGATGGGTAGATGATCCTAGCTTGTTAGGGTTTCCAGTCCAGGCTCTGACCCCAACAATTCTGGAAACAAGTGGACCTAATGACATCGTGGGCATCATCCCTGGGTTAAGGAGAAGCCCCAAATGAGTTTTCTTCTGCCTGTATCTTTGGGCTACATGTTAGACCTGCAGCAAAATACAGGAAGCCAGTGTGGGAAGTCAGTCCAAGACTCTGAGAGCTAACAATGGGAAGCCTCTTTTCTCCTGCTGCTGGGCTCCCAGGCTCTCAGAGACAGCCCCTCCCTGAGGCTTGAGACTAGCATGGGACCAAATTGGAAGTCTTGACTACTGAAAGGTGGGAGGACTTGGGTGTTCAGGGGGTGAAATGGTCCTTGGTTTTGGTCATTGTCAAGAGAAAGATCTTTAGAGGCCCAGGCTTCATCTTAGAGATGTGGAAAACTAAGAAACATGTGAAACTAAGGCCTTTGGGAGCTCTTAATCCTTTCTGAACCTCTGAAATGTATTAAATGGTCCCTCTTCTGTCTAGTCTACTTTTCCAAACCTCTAGGCTAGGGATGAAACATACCCCCTACACACCTTTTGCCATGCCGTCCCAGCCCAGGATCAAAAGTGACCCTTTGGGCTGGGAACATGCTTCACTCAGTAAAGTGCTTGGTGTAAAAGCATGAGAACCTGGGCTTGAATCCCTGGCACCCATGGAAAAAGCCCAGCAAAGAGGTGTTCATCTGTAATGCCAGCACTGGGGCTTGCTATCCAGCCAGACTAGCTGGATCAGTGAGCTCTAGATTCAGTGAGACAGCCTATGTGATTGATGGTTTAAAGGAGAAATGTCCCATATAGTCTCATTTATTTGAAAACTTGGTCTCCAGCTGGTGGTGCTCTTTGGGGGAGATTATGGAATCTTTCTGAGGCGGTACCTTGTTGGAGGGAGTATGTCCCTGGGGCACAGGCCTTGATAGTTTATTGCCATACCCCACTTCCTTTGTGTAGATGAAAATGTGATCAGCCGGCTTCCTGATACTTGGAGATAAACTAAACCCTTTCTTCCTCTTAGTTGCTTTTGGTCATGGTATTTTATTATAACAACAGAGAAGTAAATAATACACCCTGCCTCAAAAATAAGATGGGAAGCCAGGCACTGGTGGTGCACGCCTTTAATCTCAGCACTCCGGAGGCAGAGGCAGGTGGTTCTCTGTGAGTTTGAGACCAGACTACAGAGCTAGTTCCAGGACAGGCTCCAAAACAATACAGAGAAATCCTGTCTCGAAAAACAAGCAAACAAATAAAGATGGGAAGCAATTGAGGGACTTAGGAAGGTAACTCAATATCAACCACCTATCTCCACATGTACTTGCATATATGAACACACACACACACACACATACTGAAATCAATCATCAATCAATCAATCAATCAACCAACCAACCAACCAACCAATCAACCAATCCAGAGGCCCCTGTTATAGCCTTACTCATTTCCTTCACTCTTCCCTTTGCTTGGAGACAGTAGGCTTCTGTATTTTGTTCCTAGATTGTATGCATCAGGGGAGACACTGGCTTGCCGAGCTTGGATTCAGAGAACTTCTCTTCCCTTCACTCCTTCGCGTGTCTTGCATCCGAATCCCAGAGCCATCTTCCTCATTTTGTCCTATAAACCAATCACCCTAGTCCTGTCACTTTGTCCTTTTGTCCAAGGCTTCTAATATTCCAGTTTGTCCTAGTCTGTAGTCTCTAAGTTCTTGTTGGATTCCTTTCACTGAAAACTCTCCCAAATAAATCACAACTATCATGTCAATCCTTCACCTCTCCCAGAATAGCATGAGGAAGAGTTAGTAAGGCCTTGGGAGAACATCCAGGAAGCCTGTGTGTTGTAGATGGGAAAACAAGCCACTCCTCTGCCTGGAGTACAGAGGACTCATCCAAGGTCTTGGCTTTGAGTTGGGGCCAGAAATAAATGTCTCTGTCTTCAGGCCTTTGTGCTTTCTTAGTACTGGCTTCCAGCCTCCCTCTTCAGGCTTCCAGCGAACCTTCTCTGGCCTTGGACTTTCAGGTGTCATATCCATAAAGGCGGGTTGGCAGCTCAACTTCCAGCAGAAGAAAGCTAGACCAAAGGAATGAAGATGTTAGCCCATGGTCCTCTTGATAGTGTCTGGGGGAAATGAATTCTGCTCTCAAATAATTGTTTGAGAATGAATCGTGTGAACAAATAGTATTGGGGTAGACTTCACTCTGAACCTGAACTTGGTGAAGGTTCATGGCTATTGGAACTGCTGTCCTCCTCTTCTGTCTTCTGGCAAGAAAGATGTTTTGTTTTTGTGACTTCTGGTGGTGTTTTTCTCATCAGCGGGGGCTGATTCCTGACTGAGTTCCAACTGAGGCTGCAGGCTCTACTCTGAGAGCTCTGGAGGGAAGGAGACAATGACATTTACAAAGCTCTTTTCCAGGCATACTCATTGAAGTCCTGATGACAGCAAGGAAGCCCTTATTAGTCTCTTATTTGCTGAGGGCACTGTGGCCCAGAGAGGATGAGTGCTTAACTCAAGGCCACACAGCCAGCAAGTTATTGCAGCAAAGGAAAGTAATGTTGAAAGTACAGCTCTTGAGGCTGAAGACTGGGTAAATGCTTGTCCCACAAGCATGAAGTCCTGAGTTCAGCTCCCCAGCACCCATTTTTTAAAGCTTTGGGCAGTGGCTTATGTTTTATAATCCCAGCATAGGGGAGGTGGAAAGAGGTGGATCCTTGAGTCAGGCTAGCAAAATCTGTGAATTTCATGTTCACAGAAAGGCCCTGTCTCAGAAAAAAAAAACCAAACTACCTAATGTTGACTCCAGCCATGTATACACATGTGCATACACCCACAGATATATTCCCCCACAGAAATACATACATCTCTCACACCTAAAATAACTCTTCCCCACCACCAAACAAATGGTTTTTGTCTCTGTTACTCACTGTGAAGGTCTGAAGCTGAGACTCCACTAGCTGTGAAAACTTGACCAGACCTTGACCACTATCTGTTTCCTCATGCTTAAAATTGGGGATCTAGTATGTTTCTCGTCAGAATGCTGAGTGATTAAATGGGTCACTATGTGTAAGGTTCTCAGCCCTGTGTCTGATGGATGGGCAGGGAGTTCTCAGTGTGGTTGGCACAGTGCTCGGTCAGTCTGCCCTCATCTCCAATGGGGATTCCCCGAGGGGATCTATGGGGAGATTGATTTCAAATGTCGTCATACTGTATGACTTTTTGAGATTACCCATGTTGTCTGCTCACTTAATTTCATTAGAGCAAAACAAAACAAAACCCTGATACTTGAAGATAATCCTACGTAATCATGCTTGTGACTCAGAGCAATTAGGCACACTGGGTCAGTGATCCGTATAAATAGTTGAATTAATTATTATGTTTATGTAACCAAGTGACATTTTAAGATGGTCTTTTCATTGGTATTCTTTGCTGTTTACTGCATATCTATGCCATCACATCTTTGTTATAGGTACCACTTAATCCCAATCTCATGCCCTTGAGGTGACTCACATAAAGAGACAAAAATAGGAAAAAAATGCATTAGACATGGCATTTGGGAATTGGGAGAGGGGAGATGGGAAGCAGTATAAGAGGGGTTTCCTAACTGATAATGCCTAAAACTGAACTATAATAAGATAAAAAGAGGGACTTTAGTTTCTAAATAACACTTTAAATACTTTTTCTTCTTGTTGTAGTTTTATTTTGAGGCAAGTTCTCACCGCATAGCCCAAGCTGGTTGCAATCTTCCAATCCTCCTGCTTCAGCCTCCTAAGTGTTGGGATCACAGGTGTACATTACAATTTCTGGCTAAGAAACACTTACTGTGGAAAAGAAAAAAGTCAAGAAATTCCATTACCTTAGTGTTTTTAATCTGTTAAATCAAATATTAATTGATTTTACCTTATGTAAAACACACACACACACACACACATGCACACACACACACACACACACACAGAGTAACTGCTCTTTCAGAGGACCCAGGCTCAACTCTCAGCAACCGCTTGGCAGCTCACAACTGTCTATAACTCCAGTTACAGGGGACCCAACACCCGTGGCAAAAAACCTTTGTACATAAAATAAGAACTAAAAAAATTAAAGTATGACCTCTTTATGACCTCTTCTATTTATCCACCAATTCATTTACCTATTCATCAATGCAGCCTCTATCTACCCATCCATCTGTCCATGATGCACTATCTGCTTTTTTTTTCTTGGTCACCTACCTACTTGTCCATGCACATGAAGGAAGACACCTGCAACAATGTTTTATTATACCATCTATGGTTATTTGGGGGTGTTTTTATATTGAAGATACAAGATTTTTTCTTTATGTACTCTAATATTGTTCAAATACTTATATTAACCATATATTGCTTTTATAAAAATAAAAAATCATAAAAAAAGGAGGAATCTATGCTCCTGAATTCCATACATTTGTGGTCTCTTTGTTTTTGTTACTTTTGCACATCTCAAATTGTCCAATTTGGTTCATCCAATACCTCAATACTTACAGTGGTTCCTTCCCTAGTCTCTGCATGCACCACTCATGGAGTCCTCAGTGCTAGAGACCTTGAGTGACAGGCTGTTGCTGGCCTGATGGGAGGCATAGGGCCAAGGGGAGGCATGGGGCTGTGGGGATAAGGAAAAAAAGCTGAGGGTAGGAAGGCAGGAGAAAAGCTCTGCGTCCTTGGCATTCCTTGCCTTGCTTATGAGGATATCAAGCCTAGAGGGAAGAATAACTTGTTTAGAGTCACCCTGTCACAAGCATCTAAGTCAATCAATTGTCCCCCCTCTAAAAAATAACCTTGCCTTGCCTAGACATCAGCGAGTAAGGAGAAATGAAAGGTGGGCTCTCAGGTCTCTAGATTTGACATGGAACTAGAAAAATAAAGGGGTCATCAGGAACACATCCCCTACATTTTCCAGCAACTGATCCTATTTTTGTACTAGGTTCGCCAGGATGAATATCTATAGGGACTGTTAGACCCTCTAGAAGCATCTATAGCATGCATTACAGAATGTTTAGAAGATCTCCATGTGGACTGACTTTATGTGGGATTTGAATGGTATGGGAAAGATTCAAAGAACTCTGGAGGCCTGTCTGCTGCATAAGGGGCTACTGCAAGTTGAAGTAGATTCTCATGGTACTTTACATTTTTTTTGGATAAGATGGTGCTAGGGGTTTGGAAGGGATGCATTCAGGACCCTGGAGGGCAGCCCCTGTACAACTCAGCAAATTGTCAGCACCTCCCTTGTGGACAGCTCCATACTTCCCCAGCAAATGACTGGAATGTCCCCACTGGGCCACCTTGTGTGTTGTGAATGAGTCTCTCTGTCTCTGTCTCTGTCTCTGTCTCTGTCTCTCTCCTCTCTCCTTTCCTCTTCTTTCCCTCCCTCTAATTCATTTTGATATAAGGAAGTTTCAATTCAAGTTTTATCTTTTTTTAACAGGCATGATGTATAAAAAGGAATACACAATCATTCAAATAAAGAATTCCTTTGGCTAAATATAAGAGTTGGAGTGATTAGTTAGAAACAGTCGAGGGATGTGTTTGTCATGGTTTAGGAATGTTTTATAACAAGATTTTTTTCTCCAGAACCAAACCAACTTTAAGGTCACATCATCTTACAAAATTGTTTTGGGCTATTTCCCAGCGTTAATGCAACATGGGAGGGGTTAGCTGGGCATGGAAACCTTAGAATTCCAAGTATTTTTTTAACGGCTTCAGGCTAAAGTTCAGAATTTTTGAAATCTGGGCTGTCTCAGAAGAATCCAGAGTTTGGATGACCATGTCCATAGCCAGCAGTCTAGCATGACTCAGGTAAAAGAGAAATCAAACAGGAAGCAGAGGCCTGTCGTGACACTGCAAACACCCTGCACAATAAACAAAAGTGCATGCAAAACTTCCTGCTGACCAAAAGAAGAAAGGGCTGAAAACCCATGAAGCTATTGCTGTTTCATTTAATGTGAGTGGAACATTGGCACACCATTCTGTAAGAAAGCATGTGGCCAGGCCAGCTGCTGCCAGCAGAGGCTCATTCACTTTTAGCAGATGCCTCACAGAGCAGGCTTTGTCTTGGGAAGTGTCTTTGGCTATAGCATGGGCCTCGTGAAGCCCAGTTTTGTCAGTACTGGAGGTGGCCTCATCTGAGCTCGCAGGTGCCTGTTGTGCTGACTGCGTGTCAGATGATCACTGGCAACAGGAGGCACAGGGGCTTGAGGACTGTGGTGTTGGCTACCTGTAGTCAATGTCTCCTCCGTTTCTTTAAGTCAGAATCTCACTATATAGCCCTGGCTGACCTGGAACTTGCCATTTAGACCAGGATGGCCATGAACTGACAAGCTTGACTACCTCTGCCTCTAGAGTGCCCAGTTAAAGACGTCGCCTCCATGCCAGGTTATTCTCTTTTTCTATAAGAAAAAAAAAAAGATTATTGGGGTTGGAGAGATGGTTCAGTGGTTAAGACTGAATGCTGCTCTTCCAAAAGGCCTTAGTTAAGTTCCCAGCACCCATGTTAGGCAGCTCACAACGCCTGTAGTTGCATATCCAGGCAAACCAGTACTTCTGGTCTCAGCAGGCACCAGCACACACGTGTACATGTTCACATAATACACATGGTTAACAGTAAAATAAATATTTAAAAATGATTAAATTTAATCAGATTGTTGTACTTCCTACTCTTGACCCCAAGAATAGCCTCTTTATGTGGTTCTAATTTTATTTGTCAAATGGAAGTTGTCAGCATCCAGTTCTCAGATTGATGGGAAGAACTTGCTGATACCCAGTTGTGCTGCACAGAGGAAATGGGGTTGGGGAGAAGAATCAGACCAGTAACTGGAAAAGGAGGAACATTCAGAAAGAAGGTATTTGATGTGTTCTGAACTTTTCATGACCGCTGGTTCTGGAGTTCATCTGGAATAGAAAGTGAACAAACCCAGCCAAGAACATTTTGGAAAAGAAGAATTTGCTCTATTTGATATCAGAATCCACAATAAAGCGACAGTGTTTGAAACACTGTAGGACTGGCATGGGGATAGACAGGCTCTTCCACAGAGCACAGTAAGGATACAGGAGCATCTTGGGCTCCATGATGAGTATGGTGTTTACCATGAGAGGCCAAGGGGTGGAGAATGGGGGGGATTGTCAATATTTGATGTTACTATAGGTACCTACTTGGAGAAGAATTAAGCTGAAATTGCTTTCCCACACATACAGAAACACAAATATTCAAACAGACTATACAAATAACACTAAAGAACAAACCAAAAAAATTTTAGAACCAAAAAAAAAAAATTAGTAGGCTTCCTTTCTTACCCAGAGGTTTGCATTTCAAGACATTTCATGCTTTAAATGGAGGATTGTACTGACCACCCTCTCTATATACATACATACACAGCTACAGCAAAGTGTAACTTATAAAGGAGCAGGAGATTGACAACAGTAGCGATAAAATAGAACAATTAGAATAATATGCTATAATAAATGTTCAGAAAATATGAATTGTTTATTTCTGGAATTTTCTATTTCTGTGTGGGGATCAGGGTTGACCATAGATAACTGAAACCATGTGAAGTGAAATAGTGATAAAGAGGGACTTCTGTGAAGCAGAATATTATTGGTCAGGAGTGGTGACCAACCCTAGCACTTGAGGTGCAGATATCTGTGAGTTGGAGCCAGTCTGGTCTACATATTGAGTTCCGGGACAGTCTGTGCTACACAGAGAGACCCCATCTAAACAAAACAATACAACAAAACAAAACAACAGAATACAAAACAACAAAAATCTTGGGGTGGAAAGGACCACTCTAAAATTCTAAAGAAAAGTCTGGCAGGTTTGAGACTATAACGTGGAGAACTGTTGTGTAAGTTAAGGCACTGTAATCATGTTAAGGTCCCATCGAAATTCACCCATGTCTCAGTCTTCCTTTCTCTGGGATCTGCTTCTCTAGGTCTCTCCTATTTTGGAGCCCTGTCAGCCTGTTTCTTAGTCTTAGCTCCTGGTCCCTTCATATCTTGGGGTTTTCTGTTAACTTCATCGCTGTCTCCTTCCTTAGGTTTTGTCTCATACTCTATCCCCCAAATAAGAGTAGATGGGTCTTGGATAAACAGTAAATTTCATGGATAGAGGAGGGTGTGGGGTGGGGAGGAAGTGTTACGAAGAAGAAAAAAGGAAGTGAAGGGCACAGTAGAGGAAAAGTGTAGACCCATCAGGATGTCAAGATTCATAAACACACAGTGGCCATAAGACAGATGGAACTATGGCTAGAAGGGGAAAGGACAAGTCTGGGCAACTTTAAGTGAAATATAAGTGGCTGAGTGGGGGTTCCATGGGATCCTGGGTTTCACTCCTCAGTGTCTGGGCATCTGGGCAGCCCAGGGCTCTCTCCAGATCTGAAGATCATTTCCAGGGAATTGTCCTTAGTCAGAGAAAAAGGAAATATTGCTATTCTTCAGAGTCACTCAGAACTATGAAATTCACTAAACTGTGTCATTGTCATGTATCTGAAAAGGACCTTTGTAACTGCCATAATTATGTTGATTTTATGTCTTTTAAATTTAATTTAAACTAAAAGTCTAGATTTTCTTTATTTTTTTTTAAAATACTCAATTCTCCCTCCGCATAAAACAGGATGCCACTTAACCTGAACATATGTAGATGACATTTTATCGTCTAAAGCTTTTTTTCTGGTCTTTGCTTTTACTGAAGAGCCTGAATGCTCCCTGAATGACATCTGGGCTCTGTCCCACCACCTAGTGACATACATTTAAGGCCAAAGGCTGCTGGGTGAGGGAGAGTGGTTACATGCTTCTTTCTGATGTGACCATCCTCAGAACACAGACACCATGTTCCGAGTTGTGTTAGTGGAAAGGGAAACATTTCTGGTAACAGTAGCGGGTGGGGTTGTTATTTCCCTGACAGCTATTTGAAACCTCATGTTCTCCCTCCCAGCACAAGCCTCTCCCCTGGGCACAAAATGACAAGATTTTTACTTCCCACCATGGGCAGCAGAGTCCAGAAAGACCCAGAGCATATGCAAGGGAGACAGTGACAGGACCTGAGCCCAGGTCAGGGGCAAATGTTTCTTGAACTCCTCTCTATTACTGTCCCTACTCTCTGTGCTCCTGTGGATGCTTGTATGTCCTCAGATGTGCCAACTGGAGGATGTCTGCAACCCTTCTACCATCCTGTACACCACCTCCTGACAGGTTCATATACACGGAGTAGTCTGCCTAACACAATGTTCCCAATCAATCATTCATCAGTTCCTAGGTAAGTAGCCTTGGGGGAGGGGGGCAGTGACTAGGAGTTCCCTTTGCTTTTGCCACCCCATTCATGACCTGATGTTTCCTATGTGTGCTTCTTAGCCTTTTTGGAATCTCAATTTCATTCAAGATTGTTTGGTGTCATATTCTGATGTCCTCAAGTCTTAATGTCTTTCAGAACAGAGAGAAGCCACAAGTCATTCTCCCTCTCCCCCAGCTTATTGCTCTGATCCAGAGTCTGCATCTGTGATGCGGGATGGCTTTCCCACCCCCTCCTCTCCCCCTTCTTTCCTAAGGTTTGCACATGCTAGGCAAGAGCTCTTGATCACTGTGTTACACTTCCATCATTCTTTTCCTCAAATAGATTGCCCTCCATGGTTGGGGGTTTTATGCTAATAGTTTCTTCCACTCACTGGTGACTGTCCAGAGACTCTTCACAAGTAAGGGGGTAGGAAGAAATTTTCATTTTGCTACCTTATTTCCTTCGGGGGAGGGATGTGTGGTGATTCATTAGTCCCCATACTGAGCATGGGCTGGATGACACCCAGGACACATTCTTGGATCTCGTGCCTCCCTCACTGGCTTCAGTTAATATGACTCACTTTTATTCCTTCATTCAGCAACATTAGACACTCTGTGTGCTCTCTCAGTGCCAGGGCCATCTCTGGGCACTGCATGACACCATGTACCAGGCTCCATTCCTAACCTTGAGAAGCTTTCCTGATTCTCTGGAGGAGACAGACACACCTGGCAAACTGAAGTGTCTCCTTGTGCTGGGACAGAGTTCACAAAAGTCATGGTGGGAGAGCAAAAGGAGGTTCTTGATCAAGACAAGAGAATAGAGGAAAGCCTAGTGTTCTTTATAGAGGCTGTTAAATTTCTGGCCAGAGGCAGGATAGGACAAGGGGAGCCAGCCAAGAGGGAGTTAGCCTGCAGTGAAGCTTCTGGCCAGGAAGGGGAGTGAGAGGCCTCCAATGTAGCCAATGTAGCATTGACACTGTTTTTCTTTCTTCTGGAGTGCTGCCACGTGCTGCTGCCGCAGAGAGCATTTCACGGGTAGATGCATATTATCGCAATGTGTTTATCTAGGAAACCAGAGCCCAGCTCTAGCATCTGTTTTGCAGCAGAGCCCTGAGTGAAGTCCAATTTTCCAGTTGGGTTAATAAAAATAAAACTTGGGAAGTTGTGGGCTGGCTTCATCGGGGTTGAGTCCTGGCCTTATTCGGGGTCATGGATCCACTATGGACAACCTTGCCAGTGAGGGAGGAGCTGCCAGTTAGCTCTGAGGAACACACCTCACAAAGGAATGATGGCTTTGGAGTTTTCTCTGTCTCAACCTGACATGAGTTGATGGAACACTTGCTGTGGCCAAGGCACTGGGCTGCTGGTGGGGATCAAGCAAGATGCAGATGGGGACCAGAACCTGAGCTGAGATGTGTGGAGCAGGACTAGGAAGCCAGATGGACCTGCAGGACACAGGCTTGTTAATGATCACTCCTTTGAAATCATCAGGGCATCAGAGCCCTCAAACTCACTTTTAAAAGCCAGCTCAGGGAGTTGGGTCAGGGGTGATGGTTCTGTTGTTAAAGTTAATGTTCTGAAGCTTGAGGACCAGCCTGAATCAGTCACCAGCAAGCACATACACAGCCAGAAATGGTAGTGCATGATTAAACCCCAACACTGGGGAGTGTTAGGAAGCTCTCTGAAACCTACTGGCTAGCCAGTCTGCCTGAACTGGTGAACTCTGGGCCAATAAGAGATCCTGTCTCTAAAACAAGATAGGTAGCACCTGAGGAACGACAGTCCAGGTTGTCCTCCAGTCACACACACACACACACACACACACACACACACACACACACACACACACACACATACACACACACACACCCCTACACACAGAGACACATACACATACAGACACAGACATACACTCTCCCATTTCTTGCAGTGGGGTTTCCACTCTTTAGATGGCTTAAGTGAGAACATGACTATCCCCAGCTTCTGAGTCCTCTCTTGATTTCTTTCTTTTGTTATTCCAAATTATTTGGGGTAAAGGTGCTAACTGGCCCTATTTGAGGTGTGGATAGTCATTCTTGGTGACAGCAGCTATGGCCAGGAATTTGGAATCACATGCATAAATGTGTCCAAGGGAAGCCTACCCTGAGGCACCTTGCTGGTGTGTTTGTGTGTGTGTGTGCTCTCCTCCATAGAAAATGCTTATAGATCCAACTGTAGACAGATTTACTTTCACACAACTGAACCCTTTGAAAGGGACAAGTAGGGAAACTAAAGCAACTTTGTGGTGCTCTTTCCACTACACCCTGTTCCTCTGGCCCTGATGTGAAGCCAGTGATTGTGAAACAGACTGCCTAGTGGCATTCCCTTGGGAAAAGCTGCAGACTGAGCAGCATTGATTAAAGATAATTTTGCTGGCAGAACTTGGAAAGAGCTGGGAGCTGAACCCCATGGGTGTGGCCAGTGTGACCCTTAGGGAAACTAGCAGAGAGCACATGTCATAGGCCCTGGCAGGGTGGCCTCTCATAGGACAGATGGTGCATGGATGAGGATGGACCCTTATTTTGTTGGGAAGGTTGGGACCAGCAGTGATGACACACATCTTACCTGAGTCTCAGTTCAAACTAGGGACTTTGAGTCATGCAGTAGGGTCAGGGGGAGAATCCTTTCCTTTTCTGAGGATGAAAAAGAGGGTCCCCAAAGAAGGCTAGAGAGCTTGCTTCTAGAGGATCCAAGGGGAAAGAAAATTCATGGCACTTTAGTCAGTCTGAAAGTTATTGTCTTTTTTTCCCTCTGTATTGCTTTGGAGGCTGTCCTGGAGCTTACTCTGTAGACCAGGCTGGCCTCAAACTCACAGAGATCCACCTGTCTCTGCCTCCCAAGTGCTGGGATTAAAGGTGTGTGCCACCACTGGCGAAAGTTATTGTCTTAGACAGTGTTCTATTGCTAGGAAGAGATACTGTGACCATGGCAACTCTTATAAAAGAGAGCATTTATTTGGGGATGGCTTACAGTTCAATTTAGTCCACTATCCTCATGGTAGGGAGCATAACAATGTACAGGCAGGCATGGTACTGGAGAAGTAGCAGAGAATTCTACATCTGTATCCATACACAGGAGGCAGAGAGATCCATCCGGCCTGGCTTGGGCTTTTGAAACCTCAAAGCCCACCCCCAGTGACATACTTACTCCAACAAGGCCACACTTACTCTAATAAGAGCACACCTCTTAATTCTTTCAAATAGTGCCACCCCCCCTGTGACTAGACATTCAAATCTATAAGCCTATGAGGGCATTCTTATTCAAAGCACCACACCTACTGAGCAACCACATTGCTCTTATTCCTCTGTCTTGGGGAGGGGTATAAAGCTAACATTTCCCAGGATGCTGTCTGTGGCATGTATACCTTGTTCTCTCTCTCTCTCTCTCTCTCTCTCTCTCTCTCTCTCTCTCTCTCTCTCTCTCTCTCTCCTCCCTCCCTCCCTGCCTCCCTCCCTCCCCCTCCCTCCCTCCCTCCCTCCCTCCCTCCTCTCTCTCTCTCTCTCTCTCTCTCTCTCTCTCTCTCTCTCTCTCTCTCTCTCTCTCTCTAGCATCTAAGTGGCTGGAGCCAATCTTACCTCCAGTCTGGAGCCCATCCCGACAGTGGCTTCATCTATATTCTACTGGAAAGCTCATTGCAAGGGGCAGTGGGCTGAGTGAGCTGGAGTCCTCCCCTGCCTTGCTGTGCTGTGCACCCACTAGCCTGAGCCCTGCCTTCCCCTTCCTGGTGCACTTGGCTTTGTCTCCCTGAACTCAGCCAGCTTGGGGCTCCATGAACATTTGTAGCCTTTGGGTCTGCTTCCTGTTAGGCATCGCAGTGCACCTTCTCCTGGCTCTCTGGCCCCCTTCCTTTCTGTCATTGCTTCCAACTAGCCTGGCTGTCTGTATTAGTTACTTTTCTGTCACCTCGATCAAATCCCTGATAGAAGCAGCTATGGGAGAAGGTTACTTTGGCTCTTGGCTCAGACGAATGTAGTCATCATGGCAGGGAAAGCACAGGGGCTGAAGCAGCTTGGTCATGGTGGTAGAAGCTTGCAGCACAGCTTGTTCACATCTTAGTACATCAGGAAATAGAGATCTTATGTACAATGCAGGGCCCAAGAGGCTTATATTCAGCAGCTGAGCCCTGAGTATCAAAGATCTTATCACCTCCCCAAACAGCACTACTGGCTGGAGACCCAGTGTTCAAACACATGAACCTGTGGGAGACATTTCAGACTTAAGCCACAACACTGATGTCAAACAGACATGCGCTTTGAAGAGTCTGCCCCCGCAGTTTGCAGCTGGGCTGGACTTGTAGCTCAAGTTCAGTGAGGCTCCCCCTGTTCCCTTTTATTCCTTCCAGCCCTACATACTTCCTCGGTGAGTTCATTTTCTGTTTACTTTTTTATTTTTAACTTCAGCGTGTACACTGATGTTACGGTTTGATTCTGAAATATTCCGTGTTGCTAAAATCCTTTTTGGAGGGGGAAGATGCAAGCAACATCTACCCTTCTCCTTAAACTAAGGCCCCAACAGCAAACTGAAGCATAATTCTATCCAAGTTTACTCTGGGGGAACCGATGTGTTTATTTGGTTTCCTTATAGAACACAGGTGAGGGGTTACTTAAGGAAGTGAGTGCTCCTTTCCCCAGTACATACAGCCTTACCAAGTAGGGATGAGGGTTTTCCCAGAAAGCCCTTCTCCTATAGTGTCCTCCCCCATTACATCCTTTGACTCTCCCCAAAGTCATATGCAACTAAGGCAAAGGAGAAACAGTCTATGGCAGGGAGTGTCTGGATACTCAAGTGAGCATTCTGTGGCCCTTCCCACCCAATAAGCCCAACTTAGCTAACCTTTTATGTAGAGTAAAGCTGCCCTCCCTGAGACAGTGGTTGCTTGGTTCAAAAGGCAATCACTAACAGGGTCCCTCCCTACAGGGTCATGCTTTGAATGCTTGTTCCCCAGCTAGCGGCCCTACTTTGGAAGTTGTGAAACCTATAGGAGGTAAGGCTTACCTGGCAGATGTGGGTCACTGCATTAATTATTTTCTCATCACTGTTGCAACATGCCTGGCAAAATCAAGGCACAGGAGGAAGTGTTTACTTTGGATCCCACTTTGAGGGGAAGTCTGTAGGGGAGGGGAAGGCACTGTAGCAGGAACATGAGGTGGCTGGCTATGTGTCCACAGGGAAGCAGAGATGAACAGTGATGAGCAAGAACAACACGGATGCTCATGTTTTCCTTTTACTGGGACCATAGACCATGGAAAAGGGTGGCCTTCCCCTTTTGGGATGTTTCATTCTAGAAACATCTACATAGACACACTGAGAAGTTTCTAAGATGATTCTAAATATAGTCAAGTGGTCAGTGAGATGGCTTAGTGGGTGAAGGTGCTTGCTGCCAAGGTTGAAGACCTGCGTTCAGTCTGAAGGACCCACATGGTGTAATGAGAGAACTGACTTAACACAAGTTGTCCTCTGGCTTCTGTATGTATGCTGTGACAGGCCTGTACACACTTTTACATATGAATAAATAAATACATGTAAAAGAAAAATCCAGCCACGTTGAAAGTTTAACCATCACAACCTTTGAAAATTAAACCCATGATTCTTGCTGCTCTTGTGAAAGCCAAAGTTACATTTGAAGTTTTAATTACTATGCCTTAGATATCCAAGGAACAAAAATGCCTCTGGTCTGCAAGCCCCTTGCCCAAGGCAGATAGTTCCTGAACTGTTGGAGGCTATTGTTTATGGGAGATAGCAAGCCACATGTTTTCACTCTCCTAAACAAGTTTGTTTGACCCATCTGCACCGGATGTGCTTGATCACATGTGGGTGGGAGGTACATTGGCAGGAAATAGGATGTATGTTTGCCTCTGACTGAACCTGATGGGAAATGCAATAAATTATAGGTTTTCCTTTTTAAGCCTTTGCCATACTTGATTCTGGGCCATTTCCCAGGAAACTGGACATGGTCCTGGCCAGAGCACACTCACCTGGCCAGTGTCATGGTGAAAGCTTCAACCCAGCCTCTGGCATGCATATACCCAAAGAGTCTGGAATGTTATGGTGGAAGTTCCACCCAAGCTCCCCTTCCCCATCTCTCCCCAAACCCTGCTGCATCTCAGAAAGCCCACCAAATGATGACCCCTCCCATAGAGATGCTCAAGACCACTCGCACAAGGTATTTAAACTGCTCCCCAGAAAATAGACAATTGGTTTTTCTGGTCTCCCTTTATGGTCTCCTCTCTGGGGGTCTGGAAGGCCATCCAAGAGTGTTGTATTCATTAAAAATGGGCTTTTTCTAATTCCCTTTGATTTGGTTTGATATGGATTGCTGCATTGGTGGAGAAGTTTATCTGGATGTATAAACTTTTCATCCAGTATTTAATTAATGCTTGCTTTAAATTTGGCTTTAAACTTTGGTAGTTGTTATAAATAAAGTGTGAGGTGAATCTTGGCGAAGTCCATGGCAGGTGAGGTTGACCGAGGCAGAGAGACAAACATGCCAGACAGATAGAGCTTAAGTGAGAAGTTTTATTATAAAGGGAAGTCTGGGGAGGGGGCGGGGGGATGAGGTAAAGAGACACAGAGACACAGACAGAGAAAGAGGACAGAAGAGAAGAGGGAGAAACGTAGAGTACTGTCTGCCCAGAGGAAGAAAGGGAAAGAGAGGAAAAGAGAGAGTGGAAAAAGATTGAAAGTGGGCGGGGTCTGTCTTTTAAAGAGGTCCTTTGCACCTGTATGCAAACTAGTAGTCATGGAATCCTGGGCTGACCAGAGTACTGTCTGAGTGCATTCTGCCAGGTGACAAGGGCAGGCCAGCATAATGCCTGAATTCTTACAGCAGTAGTCTGATCGGTGGGATTAACACAGTGCTTTCTGATCCACCTGGATGCCAATGGTCTCGCCACATGTTTCCATACTACCATGAGCTGAGCCATGCTACCATGCCTTCCTGCCTGCCATGATGGACTGAAAACTTTCCTCCCTTAAGTCCCTCTATCTTGTGCCCTGTCACAAAGAAATGAAAGTCATTATATAGGTAATGTCATTTAAAAACATTGGGCAAATGTACTTATATTTTACATATATAAGTATATATATTTATACATATATATTTTACATATATATATTTACAGTGCTTCTGTACTTATATGTTCATCCTTCACTCAACTTGTAGAACACTACTAAAGTTGAGTAGAGAAACAACACAGTAGCAAGTAATGTTTATAGTCCTTCACCCACTCACTCACCCCTGCATGGAAAATGCTGTTTGCCCAAATTCTGAACCCCCAAATCATCAGGAGGCCCACTCTGAAGCAAAAACAGAGTCTTTTGTTATTTAATGAGTTAACTGTGTTAACTCGTTTCCCCCATCCACCCAACATAGTGGTTGGCGGTTGGCGTGAGAAGGACCTGGAGGAATAGCCAGGCGGGGAATGTATTGGGGTGTGCAAGGGGAGTCTTTAGGGTTTACACAACAGTCTCAGGATTGGTGAACTTCTGGGTCTGGGTGACCAGTCCTGTGTTGATTGGTCAACTGGTTGTTATGGTCTATTGGCCCTGCCAAGGCGGTTGCTAAGCTCTGCACATCACTGTTAGGCCACTTTTGCTGTTAAGCTTGTTCAGAGACTGCCAGCTAACTTCTGTTTGATTCTTTGCCATGTTGAGGGTATCTGACTTCCTAGTGACTAGGGGCAGGTCTGGCAAGGTCAGTAGGCCAGAGACTCAGCACATTTTGCTGAGTCAGAGGCCTATGTCCTGCTGGGTCTTTTCTGCAGCCAGTTATGGCTGCTAAAGCAGGGGGCTAGGTGAGGGTTTGGTTCCTTCAATGCCAGCAGGCCATGGTATTCTTCAAATATGAGGCACATGAACACCATCTGTGCTAGTTTGCCTTCTGTTGCTGTATGAAATACCATGACCAACTGGTATTGGGAGGGGACTGTTTATATCTTCTTACATTTTACAGACTGTAATCTAGGAAAGCCAAGGACAGAGTCTAGAGGAGAAACTGAAGCAGAGGTCCGCTTACTGGCTTGCTTCCATGCTCATATTCAATTACCTTTTTTATACTATCCAAGACCAAGTGTCTGGAAGTGGTACTACCCATAGGGGGCTTAGCCCTCCTCCACCAACTGGCAATCAAGAGAATGCCCTACAGACACACGAGTCTGGTGGAGACAGTACCTCACCTAAGGATCCTTCTTCTTGGCTGTCTCTGGCTCTTGTCAGGCTGACAAAATGTAACCAGCCCACCATCTATAGGAAGATGTCTATCATTCCCACATGCCACTCCACTAGTGTGGCTTCTCAGATTGGATCAAGGGCCACTTACTCTGTTTGCTATTTTACTAGTTTCTTCTACCTCCTTTACCAGGGGAAGGAGTTTTCTAACAAAGAAAGTTTATTGGAAGAGAGCCTTTTAGGGAATTTTACTAAACAATTATGTAGCTCCATATGACAGATAATATGCTTCCACACCTTCATTGAGCACAGACTTGGGGTCTCCACGTTTGACAATCAGACCTGGACAAGAAGCAATGACTGATCATCAAGAGGACAGTGTCTAGAGAACACACACGTTGCTTCAGTCAACTGTGTGTCCATCCACAATCAAGGTCTTCTCGTTGGGTGAAAATAGCACAGCCCCGATTTAACATGATGATATCTTCTAGCTCCAGTGCTGGTCCTTGGTCTTTTTCTGCCCATTGTACACATTTTGTGTCAATTTGTGTGTCCTTGCTTGATTGCTATGTCTGTGACACAATGCCATTATCAAAAACAACTTGGGAAGGAAGGAAGAGTTTACTTCTGTTTATAGTTTGTAGTTCATCTTGAAAAAAACATCAGGGCAGGAGCTCAAGGCAGAAACTTGATGGCAGGAACTGAAGCAGACAGAGGTCATGGAGGAACTTACTGGCTTGCTCCTCCAGGCTTGCTCAGTTGGCTTCTTATACACCCTGGTGATCAGGGATGGCACTGCTCAAAGTGTGCCTAGCCCTTCCACATCAGTCATCAACCAAGAACATTCCCCTCAGGCCTGCGTGCAGGCCAGTCTGATGATGGCATTTTCTCAGTTGAGATTATCTCTTTTCAGATGAGTCTGGCTTGTGTTCAGTTGACAAAAAATCCCAGTCAACACAATCTTCTAGAATCTTCTCCCAATCTTCTTTCTATTGCAGCCTTTATATCTGCCTTTAAGTGGGATCCATAGCTCTAATACTCCATGCACACAGACTAAATTTCTGAAGCCATTTCTCATCCTTCTGAGAATCTAAATTTGGAGCCCACTACCTTTGCAGTTGGGCTCTATGCCACAGCTCCTTTATTACCACCAAGTTCTTCACTTTTGTCACAGAAAGCCAGTCTTGTTGCATCCATGTGTAAGTCCAAGGTTATTGAAGTGTACACACAACATGTTTACCCTCCCTCTCTTCACCTCCTCCAGAAAACATCCAAGATGTCCATGAGGGAACCCCCAGCACCACCTCCTCTCCTCCTCAGTTACCTGTTTGCCTCCTTTGTTATACAATATCTTGGTATCAGAGACAACATTTTTGGCTAGGAGTCTTTTTCAGTTCTTTGTTGGTAGTGTTAGGGTTGAGTTTGATTTCCCAAACACCATAGTAAGTAATTTCTCTTACCACGTAGGTCAGGCAGGATAAGGGAATGTAGTAGTGTGCAGCTGAGGCAGCCACTGTCCTCCGCCTCTCACTGAATATTCTAGAAGATTTCATGTGAGCTCATTCTGATAACATTTGGCATGAGTTGCCTGCTCCATCAAGTGTGCCCAATAGTCATTTGTGTCCCTTCTGTTGGTTGCATGAATCACTGAGAGTCCATAGATAGCAAGCCTTCTCCTCTGGAATTTGTCCCCGATGTTCCAAGGAATGATGCTGATATTGCAAAACTAAGTTCTGTCATGTAAACATGTCCCAGAGTATTGTGGGTCATCCTGCATCAGCTCATCAACCCGTGATTCAGTGGAGTCCAAGCAGCTCTGCCCCCAGCGAAGAATGAGAAAAGCAGGCGGCATTCCTCAGCCATTTGGTTTTCATTTTCCATCTCATCCTTCAGGAAGGTATTTCCTGAGTGAACTCATGGATGAGTTTTCTCATCCAGAATCTGGAATGACATTGTCCGCATTTCTGAAATGGGTCTCCAAGACCTAGGAATGGGTTTTCCTGTAGCTAGAGTCTTTTCAAACTACTCCCCATTTCTTAGACATGATTTCCATTACTTTATGCTCAAATCTAGAATTTTCCCATCCATCCATCATCCATCCATCCATCCATCCATCCATCCATCCATCCATCCATCTATCCATCCAGGAGGTCCTCTGCCATTATTTGAGATGGACAGTAGAAACACTGTGTGAGAAATGGTTTCTTCTTTCTCTCAAGGAGTCTTGTTGTTTCCACTGAGCCCTATTTCTGTCTCTCAGGGCTCTCTGATATGCCTACCTCCAATCTATACTCACAAGAAGCAATAGTAGTGAGATTGGCAAGAAACACAGAAGCATATAATTATTATTAAAATGTGCCCAACACAAGCTGGCCAAATGCTATATAGTAAATAAACAGGATAGCAAAAGAGAGCAAGAAATTAGAGAGGAGGGACCTGCTAGGGAGGGTGTTAGCATAAACTTTCTAAGGAGGTGACCCTGAGGTTAAGATCTGAGAGATGTGCTAGAGGAGCAACAACATCCACAGAGCCACACAGGAGGAAGGAAAAAGAAAAGAAGAGAAAAGAAATGAGAAGGCCAGGTGATACACACCTACAATCCCAGTGCTTAGGTGATGGAGGCTAGAGAATCAGGAGCTGAAAGACATCCTTGGCTACATTGTATTTGTGGTGAGCCTGAGCTAGGTAGTGAAACATCATCTTGAAAAAAGATAAGGGAGCAAAGAAAATATGTTACAGAAAGACTGTGGAAGAGTAGAATGAAGTGAGGTGAAGGAGGAATGCAGGAGTCATGGCTGGGCAAAAAGCTCAGGTGCCAGGAGCGATTGTGGCATAAATCTTAGAGATTGCCAGCTTTTTCCTTAGACTAGCCCATTGAGTTACAAGATTGCTACCTTTAGTCCCAATCTACCTTCTGCCACTCCCCAACTTCCTGAGAAGTAGAATTTAGGGCTTATAGGAATGCAGTTACGTTACTTGGTAACCCCAGTTTATGCAGTGAGGTAATTTAGCAATTCCCAAGACTTCTTCCCCTGCTAACAACCTGCTTATCTCTACCTGCATTTCCTCTTAGCTGATATCCTGCTCACCTTCAGTGACCTATAATTAAGAACACCAGGCAATCCACTTACCAGGCAATAACCTCCTGCCCTCTGATTTCTCACCTTACCTAGCTTCCTGCCCTAACCACTATATAATATGCTTGAGGAAAATAAAATTTTGCAGCTTGATCAGAAAGCCTGTCTTGCTACCGGTTTCTCATGTCTCCTGTCCTTCATTCCGGGTCCTTTGGGGTTCAGGCCTTCGTTGTTGCCTGAGGTAAGGTAAATGGAAGGGGTCAGGAAGTTTCAACTAAAGGGGCTTTAAGGGAAGTGGATGGTGGCTTGGCCTCATGTCACAAGAGATGTTATTGAGTGTAGTGTAGCAAGTCCAGCTTAATGGGCAAGGGGATTTCATGCCTGACTCCCAGGCTGCTCCAACCAGAATGCATTACATGGAGGTAGGGAGCAGAGATGCTTTGCAGGGTGGAACCAACCATTCATAGATCAGCTCTGGCTGCTCTTTTAGATACTCATGAACCATCTGACCATCTTTGGCAGATGGGACAATGGGGGAACATGAGGTTGGTACCAAAGAACTGTAGGCCGGGAGGTATGCTCTTTGAGAAGGAGCAGGAGTGAGAGCCTTCTCATCCCATCGCCACAAGCTCAGCTCTAGTTCCCAGGCCCTGCAAACTTCAGGACAAATGGCTCAGGGGTTGGGGTTCTCTGCTACCCTTCTCATCCTAGGGTCCCTGCAGCCTCAGGGCTGCTCGCAAGTGATGAGTCTGCTAGAGCAGGGGAATTTTCCCTTCTCTAGGGGACTGGCTTTTCCGAGGATTGTTCTAAATTCCACTGGTGAGTTCTTGCTGTCCTGGAAACAGCTCCTCTTTATGTAATCCCTCTCAGAAAGTGACGAATCCCAGAAGAATGCTTCAGTGTTCAGATGTAGCCCAGGCAGAGGGCACCACTCACTGGTGGCTTGGAGACAAGAGCAGAGGATGTGCCACAGGCAGGGCTGGAAAATGGATGCAGGTGGCCGCTGAGTCACCAGCTCTAGATGAGAGGAAGGGACTATCGTTCTCATGTTCCAGGCAGAAAGGGGACATTGGAAAAGGAAGGGGCATGTCACTTCTGAGGGGGTAGGAGAACACAACGTGCCTCTCTGGATTCCAGGTCGGGAACAATTTCTTGCTGAGGGCTGTGAATTTGCTTCAGGACTGAGTTCTCTGAATGGAAGACTGACTTAGCTCTTAAAGGACATGGGGTTCTTGCTGCCACCATTCTTGGCTCTAGAGGACACACTGTGGAGGGGCAGAGTCCTTCATGATTAGCTACTTGTCTCTGTTTACCAAACATAGATCCCTAAGCAACTTCTTCAGGGAGGAAGGTATCTATCACCTCCTGATTGTTGCTTAGGGGTCTCTGCCTAGCAGGATAGGGTCTTCTCTCCATTGGATGAAGTCAATAGTGGATGAGGTACAATAGTATTGGCAATAGCTGTATAATGTTGCTGGAGGAACAGAAAGATGATGAGATGTAGAGATAGGGGGATCACTGTGAGATGGGGACTAGCCTGGGCATAACTTCAAGGACAGCCTGGGCTACAAAGTGAGACTATCTTAAAAAGCAACCAATCAAACAAACAAAACCAAAAATAACACAAACATCAACTTGTACAGATGGCTCTTGGTGACCTTCTCCCTCATCACCCTTTCTCCATCCTCAGCTACTTCACATTGGGGTTAAATGCAATCCCACCTCTAAGGATGAGGCAAGACAAGAGAGGATTTTTTGGGTATATCGCAGCTCAGGAATGGTGCTAAATTACTATATAGAAAACCCCCACACCTTTCTCGTTTTTTGTTCCATCTCATGGGGCTCTCTGTTGTTGTTGAATATCTAACCCAGGCCCTCACATTTGGAGCTGCCTCCTCTTAGGAGTCTTACAGAATTAGGACACCTCCCCTGGGCCAACATTTAGTGACTGTGACATTCTTCAGAATAAAACCCATCAAACTCCATGCCTGGCCACCTTCTACTACTTCTCTGTCCTGGCTATGCTGGTTGCTTGCTGCTCTCCCAGTATGACTCCCCAGGAGCTCTGCCTTTGCTGGCTCCTGTCTTGAGATACTTTCCTCTCACAGAACCTCCTACCCTACCTCCTGCATCCTTTCAAATGCCACTGTAACTGTAGCCTCTGTGCATCTCACACCAACTGGTCCCCTTGTCACCAGTCCCTCTGTGCCCAGTCTCCTTACTAGGCTGTTTCTCTTCAACAAAATATTAGATATTCATTTGCATGTTGCCCATCTCTCCTGCTTGAATGCAATTGTTTCCTTTGTTGCTGCATTCCCAGTACCTAGAAGAAAGCTTGGCTCATGTACACATTCAATAAATATTTGTTGAATGAGCAAGTGAGTCACTGAAAATTGAGGTCTCAGTGACTGTTTATTACTGATATATAATCTTCAGTGTTGATGTTTGTCATTTGTGTCAACATTTTCTTTTAATCAAATCCATTTTCTAATATCATTGTCCCATGAGTGCAAGGGACCTCCTCAGCACTGGGCATGAGCCATACTGTTCCTGGAAGGATTGCAAGGAGCAGATATTCAACCTGGTACCCAGGTTGATGTACTAGAAGTACTTACAGCCACAGAGGGAAGCTCAGGTTGCAGCCCTGTCTGTGGATGAAGTAGAAGAAAGGGGTATATTGGGCTATCCAGAGGATTAGAACCACGTGTGAGCAAGTGTGTGTGTGTGTGTGTGTGTGTGTGTGTGTATGTGTGTTTGTGTGTGTCTGTGTTTTTTTTGTGTGTGTGTGTGTGTGTGAATTAGGTGTCTGAGTGTGTATATGATTTAGATGTCTGAGTGATATAGGATGCTTATATATACATTACATCTCCTAGGGATTTTCATGAAGAGAGATTTGTTTCAAGGAGTTGACATGTGTGTCATTGTGGAATTCTTAGTTTTGGGGACAAGCTGGCAAGGCCACACTCCAGGTCAAACAAGCTTGGTCAGATAAGGCTCACCCCGTAACAGCATGTGATCTGCTTTATTCAAAAGTCTGCTAGTTTAAAGACTTATTTATTTACCTGTTTATGTTATGGGTATGAGTATTTTGCCTACATGTATATATGAGGACCATGCATGTACCTGGTACCTAAGGAAGTCAAATAGGGCAGTAAATATTCTGGAGCTGGAGTTACAGACTTGTGTGAGTTGCCATGTGGGTGCTGGGTCCTCTGAAGGAGCAGCCAGTATTCCTAACTGCTGAGCTTTCTCTCCAGACCTGAGTCTACTGTCTTAAATGCTAATTTACCTCTACACCAATATGGAGGCTGGCATCTGAGCCAACCAGACTCTGTTCCCTCGCTTACAGAACTAACTGCTCTGGGGACCTGGTTTGGCAGCAGTATACTAGTGAGGGGTGGTGTGGCAGCTGCAGTGTGCTAGATTTAGGAGTTGCTGCTGTGGCCCTTGTGGAGCAGTGACATCAGTCTTCAGGACTAGAGGCTTTCAGGGGGTCTGGGAGGGATGAAGAGCTCCTATATGGTCTGGCTTACCCCTAGTGTTGCTGGAAGGCATTATCTGTTGGAAAAGAAGATCAGAGGAGCCAGAGGGTGCCTGGCTGCTCACAGGCTGCTGTGCAGAGAGGACTGGAGACAGGCAGGACCTGAAGGTCACCTAGAGCTCAAGGACAGGCTAAACAGAAGCAGGAATGTAGGAGGATAGACTGGACCTGCACTCATACAGAGGGCTGCTCACATCTGGTTCCTCTTGGTGACCTTGTCCAAGGCTCACACACACTGGAACTGCCCTGCAGGTTCTCCACCTTTCTGGACTTCCCAAAGAGTCAGTCACTTCCTCCCTGGTGTCATCAGTCCCTGGGCTTGTCTCTGCAAAGCATGTTTCAGGCTGTATCAAGGGTGCTGATGTCTACCTAGGCCCCACCACCTCCAAAAGACTGACTTCTTAGGAACAGGCTTTCCCCTCTTTCATGTTTAGGTTCCCTGGGCCTGTCACAGCTAATTCTAGATCTCTGTGGGTATTGAACAGCTGGGCCTTGAATGAGGCACTCCTGCCTGAGTGTCTGGGACTCCAGGGAAGAAAACAATGGGGAGGAGATGAAGTGGAAAGCTCCGTGTCTCCTGTCTCGGATCCTTTTTTCATTGTATGAATTTAAAATATCCAACATGACACTTTGTTGTTATCTCTAGTTATATCTAATACATACATTATCTCACAGTTTACATATTCATTGACTAATTAACATCCATTATCTCCAGTTTCTCCTCTCCTCCTTCCAATTTAATATTAACATTTAAATCCTACTTTCTCAGCAAATTTCCAGTGAACAATATTGTTAAGTACAGTTCTCATGATGTACTTTAGATCTCCTTCTATTCTTCCCATAAAACCACAACTCTGTGCTTTGACATTCCCCTCCCCCCAGTTATTCTCTCTTCTCCTGTTGCTACATGTTCACTGTTTACATTTGTTCATTTATTTAGAATGTGTGTGTATACCATAGTGAGTATGTGGAGGTCAGAGGAGAACTTTTGGGGATCAGATCCTTCCTTCTATAATGTGGGTTCTAAGGATGGCAGTCAGGTCATCAAGCTTGGTGGCAAGCCCTCTTAACTGACTGAGCTATCAATATTTTAAAAACAGTATTCCATATATAACTTAGATCATGCAACCTTTTTTTTTTTAACTTGTTTGGCTTATTTCACTTAGCTCAATGTCTTCTAAGTTCACCCTGTTTCAAATGGCAAGATAAAAGGCTGTAGTTTCATTACACATACAACACACACACACACACACACACACACACACACACACACACACATACACCACGTTTTCTTTATCCAGTCATCTGCAGATAGACACTTAAGTTGTTTCCATGTCTTGCCTATTATGACATGGTGATGCAGGTGTCATTGTGAGGTGACAATGTCACTCCTTTTGGGTGTGTGCACCCATATTGGAGCCTATGGCAGTTCTAGTGTGGTCTTGGAGGACACTCATGTTGTTCCCATGGTGTCTGCACTGTTTCGCCTTTATCAGCAGTGTGCAAAGGGTCTGCTTTCCTCCAGTTCTTGGCTGATTGTACTGACTTTAACCTTTGACACTAGCCACCCTGGAAGGTATGAGCTGGTGCCCTACTGAAGTTTTAATTGACATTCTTCCGATGATTACTAATGGCAAGCACTTTCCACACCTGTTGGACACTTGTAAGCCCTCCTTTTGTTTCTCTCCTGCCATCTTGGCCTTCTTAACTACCCCCTCCCACCACCACTTCTACTGAAAAACCCTTCCTGTTTATTCCATGCTGTGTTCATAGGAAAATCCAAACCAGGTGAGGGGGGCAGATCTGACAGGTCCCAAGTAGTCCCCCTGACACCCACCTTACCATACTCATGCTGTGACCCACTGGCCTCCAGTGTGGAGCAGGGTGGGACAATAGATCTTTTATAAGTATTAGGAGAAGGACTGTGGCTCAAGGGTCAGCCTGGAACCAAGGGTTCCAGGAAGTGCTATAGTGAGTCTTTTTCTGTCCTACCAGTCAGCTCCCAAATAACCACATGGAGACTTGTTAATTTTGAAAGCTCAGCCAATAGCTTGTTTCTGGCTAGTTCTTATTACTTAAATCAACCCATTTCTATCAATCGATGTGCTGCCATGTGGCTTGTGGCTATTATCTCTCCTCCTGCATGTCTTGTACCCTGAAATTCCTGCTTAGCTATTGGCTGTTCAGCTTTTCATTAAACCAATCAGAGTGACTCATCCTCACAATGCACCAAAAGATTATCTCACGACAATATGCTACCAGACTGTCTCCTGACTACACTGTAGGAGACTCAGGATTGTCTTCAGAGACCCCGGTCATGAAGATACATAAATGCCTGTATTGTCAGCCACAGGCTGTGTAGCCCATGGCCACCATAACTATCTTTACATCTACAGATGGGGGCAGTCATGGGAGGATCAATGTGAGGATGTTCTGAACAGTACTTTTGCACATCTGTCCTTGATAGATACTGGCTGTTCCTAGGACTGAAATGTCCTGGTCTCTGGCCTAGTTTTTTTAATTTTTTTTTTGTGGGGGGGGGAGGTGGTATCAGTCAACATGTTTGACTAGACTAAGGATGAAATGTTCTAGTTGGGGTGGTCAGTAGCTTTAAGGACAGTAAGTTCTTAACCAACCACCATGTGTTGACTTGACATTTGTTATATGAAGATGGTACAGTACATTGTGAGAGTCATAAAAAAATATTGCTTCTCTACAGCCACAGGGACAGATTGTCTCAGCTGGTTATTAGGTACCTGTCGCATGTCTGTCTGTGTTCTAGACACTGAGGATACGTAATCATCTAGACAGCTAGATTCTTGCTTTCATGGAAATTCTGGGCCTTTTGTCCAGTGTCCTGGCTTATCTTGTATGAAGCTAGTTTCAGAATCTCCTAAAGCAAGAATCCAGTGGCTTCTTTCTCTCCTTCTTGGATGCTAGCATCAGTGTTGCTGGCCTTAATTCAGTTCTGTGCTGTGGGGCAAATGCTGGGCTCAGCAGGAGCACAACCAAGGTCCTTGGAGACCAGAGGCAGCCCCCATCTGATGCAGGAAAATGGGGAATCCTTAGAATTCTGGGACTCTATTTGATTTGGGCTATCCATATCCATACCCTTCCTTCAATGTATTTGACAATCTGGGACTCTCTCCTGCACTGAGCCACGTACACACTGCACTTCAAACATTGGAATGAATCACTATGGCAATGTCTGATTTCCATTTAAACATACGAGGGGATGGGAGGCAGGGCCCCAGTTTGCCTAAACTCATTCTTGGTGCATACACAGTAAGGCAAACTGTGTCCTCTGAGTGAAATAGGGAAAACCACTATTTACTATCTTATGCCTATGCATAATCAGGCATGCATATATATAATTAAAATCAGATAAATCATGGGAAAGGACACTCCTGGTGAACGTAGACTAGAACACAGAGTACTCACCACTATATGATCATGGCAACAAAGGCTTATATAATCCATGCTTGCCAATCAAAACAGGAAGAACACCCTTTCTCACCTCCTATCAATCAACTCTTCATCCTCCTGAATCCGTGTAAGACCCCAAACAATAATGCACTGCCTTTTGGGGTACTCTAACACAAGTGGCCACTGCTCTCTTGCAACATATGCTGTACTGTTTCTTTAAATAAAACTTGCTACGTTGCCCTTTGTGTGTGCTCTCTCAATTCTTTCAATATGATGCCAAGAACCAGTTCAGACAGCTAGTGACAACCAGCAACACGTCCGCCTGTTTCCCCTAGTTGACTGTCTCCTCCCTTGGCCTCTGGGCTTTGTCAGGGATGGCGCCCACACAGAGCCAAGCATGGCTGAGCTCAGGGAGGGCTCCTGCATCTCCTCTACATTGCTCTACAAGAATTTATTAAAACTAAATTCCTCAATTTCAGGCGCCAGTGTGAGCCTTCCTGAGATTTCCCAGGTGCTGGGAACATCTCATTGTGCCCAGGTTTCTAATCCCCAGTCCCCCAGTTTGGCTTGGGGCTCTGCAGTGCAGGCTTGGCTCCATTGCATCATGGAGTCAAAGCTGATAATCTCCAGGGTTCCCAGATGGCCCTGCTGAGCTGGAGGCTGCCTGGGCTGGCTCCTGGATCCAGGATGGCACAAGGAGGTATTGAGTTGGGTCCTATGCCTACCCCTTGTTTTCTGTGTGACATGAGCCAAGTCACTGTGCATCTCAGGGCTCTTATTCACTCACCCAGAGTCTTTTGCCTACTCTCAATCGTCTACTGAATGAAATCCAAGACTTAGCACAGCCTCCACAGTCAGGGCTGTCTGGGATGGAGCTAGGAGAGGTTTTGTCTTCTTGACTGGTCTTCATCCTATCCTGTGCTTTCCAAGCCCTTCACATCCCACATCTGGAGCTAGAGCAGAGAAGGAGAGATCAGGAGAGACCTAGGAGAGGTCATGGACAGGAGATAGGACTCAGAAAGACCAGAGGCACTTGGCATCCAGATCTCAGAGGACAGCACAGCCTGGCTGCTTTGGACCCCATCCTGTTCTTGTTGATGGATACAGTGATGAGTTCAGAGCCATGAATGTTCCAGTAGTGATCATTCCTGCCTCCAAACCTCTCTCAAGTGTATTCATGTGCACATATGCCATGCTTCATGTGTGGAGGTCAGAGGACAACTTGTGGAGTTCATTCTTTCCTTTATCCTTTACATGGGTCCTGGGGATGAAAACTCAGGCTGCCAGGTTTGTGTAACAAGTACCTTTACTTGCTGAGGCACCCACTAGCCCCACACCTTGTTTATTAAGACAGGGTCTCCTGATGGCCTGGGTCTCAAATAGTCTGGGTTGACTGGCCAGGGAACTCAGGGATTTACCTATCTTTACCTCTATGGTGCTGAATTACAAATGCATACATCATGGCTGGCTTTTTTTTTTTTTTAATAAGGTGTCCTGGGGACCAAACTCAGGTCCTCCTGCTTGTGTGGCAAGGACTATAGTGATTGTGATGTTTCCCCAGTCTACAAACATTGGTTTGTCTCTACAGAGAACTGCAAGACTTGAACATTAGACTTGTGTCTAGGAGATAAAGCATGGAGTTGCCAGTAGTCATTTTCCTTAGATGTGAAATTAAGATTGATGCCAAAAAGGAAAAGAGACATCTTTATAGCCTGGCAAGGAGCATTGCCTGAAGCTAACTATCCCAGGACTTTATTTTATTTATTTTATTACATAAGCCATTTAGAATTTGGTTTTTTTTTTTTTTTTATTTCTTCTAACCAGAAGACTAATGTTATACAGAACCCAGGATAAAATTCATCTCCTGAAAGACCAAGGCGATAGATAAGACCTCTCTGTAGTTCTCAGATGGTCACAGTGGTTAATAGGATTACCTGTAAGTGGCAGCTATGTAGTAAGACGGAACCCATGGATTCTGACACTGACAGCCTGGTGACCCAGGACAGCTCCAGGGTGTGACCAGAGCCTGAGCCCCTGAGCACCAATGTCCTTGCCTGTCATGCTCCAGGGATCTCTAGCTAGGAAGAGATTAGTTGACTGCTGCCAACCTCATGGCCTGAGGCAAGTCTGCTCACCATTCAGATAAGAGGGATTAAATAGATACTTGAACTTTCTGAGCCTGCTATAGGGAGGAGTACTTATAAAGTCCCATTCAGAAACAAAGGTTGAATGAAGTCCTGATGACCATCCTGGCATACAAGCTGCCCTTCCCATGTTCTAATGTAACCTCTCGTAGGGTCTTAGGCCAACCACAGAAGGCTGAACTGGGTCCTAGGAAGTGAAGTGCACAATTTGTCGTCTGTTTCCCAGCCTCCCAGGATCCCGGAGATAATCAGACGCAGAGGGGAGTCTAGTCAAGCAGGAACTCGTTTATTGTCCTATAGCAAGCATCTTTTAAAGTAAAAAACCAGAGGACAGGAAAATAGCCAGCCAATGGTTTTAAAGGTCAACCTATCCTGTGCCTAGGCACCCTATGCTTTACCTAGTGAGCATGAGCCGTTCATACAGTGACCTCATCTGGTTTGATCTTGGCAACCAATCATCCTTTTTTGTAAGCATCTCAGGACTCATCCTCCTAACATCCCCTCTGCTCCATCTCTGACTGGCTTGTATGCCCTTCAACTTCCCAAAGAATTCATGGGGCTCTGTCAGGGAGAGGAGGGCAGGATGGGACAGGAAGTCTGGGGCCTCCAGCCTGCAGAAGCTCCAAGAGCAGCACAGAAGGACAAAGATGAGATGGAGTGGAGTACCAGAACATTCCAGATTTATTCTACAGCTGGCTCAGTTTGTTTTCAGAATGGAATTTACTATTCTCATTTCAGGTGCAAATTCAGGTGCCTTCCAGTTTTCTTGTGTGCATGAATGACCCTCAATCTTGACATGTTCTGATTTCCATATGGGCTTGACATAACTTTCACCTCTGTAACAATACTTGGTCTTCTAGTTTGTTTTCTATTGATTCAATAAACATTGTCAAAAGCAAAGTGGAGAGGAAAGGGTTTATTTGGCTTATACATCTGATCATAGGGAGTCAGGTTAGGAACTCAAGCAGAAACAGAGGCAGGACCCACAGAGGAAAGCTACTTACATGCTCACTCAGCTTGCTTTCTTATGCAATCCAGGGCCACCTGCACAGGGGTGGTGGTATTACTCATAGGGGGTTTGACCCTTCTATATCAATGATTAGTCAAGTAGATGTCCCACAGCCTTGCCTACAGGACAATCTGATGGAGGAGGCATTTTCTCAGTTGAGGCTCCATCTTCTCAGATGACCCTAGCTTGTGTCAAGATAATAAAAACAAAACAAACAAAAAACAGTACATGGGTAACTTGAAATTGAGGCTTGCTTGGTTATGAGCTGCAGTGAGGATAATTTTTCTGATCTCTTCTTGTGGCCACCTGTTCTGTGTTGTGGCTAGTGACAAAAAGACTGGGTCTCTGCCTAGACACAGAGAGCACAGTAAGTGCTAATGGTCTAGCATGGCTCTGTCCTTGTGATGTGTCAAATAGGGTTCCAAGTTCCCTGAGTGCCTGAGTCCTAGAGTCTTCCCGTTGGTAACAATCGCTGAAATGGTGGTGTTTTCCTTTCAGGTCAGCTCTCTTCTTTCCCTCCTATAGACCTCAAATCTGTCAGGCTTAGGAACAGGGGTCTAACAAAAAACGGTATTAGGTGATGTCAAGGGTGGCAACTTGGCTCATGATGGAATAATGAAGCCGAGGACAAAGAGTGAGATGAATTCATTAGAGAGGAACCACAAGCTAGACCTCCCCAGGGATGGCAGGCCAACAAGAGGAAGCCTCTGAAGCACACATCCCTGCCAGAACCCATGGTAGGCGCAATGCCTGTGTAACAAGGATGATAGCTTTGCCTGTACACAACCAGTCTATTACCTCTTGTATCACATTTTCCTCTTGAGAGCCATGTACAAAAATGACCACTAGGGGGCAGCAGGGACACCCTTAGCAAGACACCTTGCTAATCAAGAGCCGGACTTTGTCTCCTGGTCTGGGGCTGTGAGATGTCACTGCTTTCTCTTTACAGTTCACACAGAATACAGATGGGTATGCACATAGGACCAGCTGAAATGAGTTTGGAGGTGCCTGCACAGGACTTAGTGAAAAAAAATATTATTCTTACAATTAAAATACAAAGTAAAGGAAAATTTTAGGTATTGAATTTGTATGAAAATCTAAATGAAGGAATAACAACTGTTTTATCACTAAACACAAGTCTGTTACAATCTGAACCTATTAGTATGTAATTATACACTTGAAATGACAATGTGATTTCTTCCAATTTTCCTGGAGCAGTGGTGAAATAAAACTTACAAGCGGGACTGGAGAGATGGCTCAGTGGTTAAGGGCTCATGGTGTTAAGCTAAGTTCAGTTCCCAGCACCTCTGTCAGGCGGCTCACAACACCTGTAATTCTAGCTCCTGGGGATCCTATGCCTTTGACCTCTGTGGGCACCCTCACATACATACACATAATTAAAAATAAAAAAAAATTACAAGTAACTTTATTTTTATAAAACAAGGTTTCACTGCATATCCCTGTCTGGCTTGGGAATTACTATGTAAAACAGACTGGCCTTGAACTCGCAGAGATCTGCCCGCCTTTACATCCCTACTGCTAGGATTAAAGACATGTGCACAACCACTCAAAATATATAATGGTTGAAGTTTTATTTGAAGGTTATTCCAGCTTCCTCTTCTCATTTTTCCATCAACAAACACACTGTTGACATTTCTTATTTGAGGCGGTAGATAGGTGCCTATCAGTCTTTCCTGCTCAAACTCATAAAACAGTGACATGCTAACCCAAAGAAAACACACACACACGCACACACACACACTCTCTCTCTCTCTCACACACACACACTCACATTCACACACACTCACATTCACACACACTCTCTCACACACACACACACATACAGACACTCACATTCACACATTCACACTCACACACACTCTCACATACACACACTCACATTCACACATTCACACTCACACACACACTCTCACATATACACACTCACATTCACACACACTCACACTCTCACATACACACACACTCACACACACACACACACACACACACACACACACACACACACACACACACGGTTGTAAAATGTCCACCTTGTGACCAGAAGTGCCCCTGTGCTGAGAAAGAACAAATAGCCATGTACCTAGAGTGACTCTTGTCCTGCCTGGTCATGTGGAGTTCTGATTTGTGCCTTCAGATCTGACATGATTATTCCTTTCACTCATAAACAAAGACAGAAGTATCCGGTCTGGTATTGATACAAAATGGTTGAGTCTCAAAACATTCAAGACACTGAAAGAAGCCAGACACAAAAAGCTCAGGCTGTGTGATTCCATTCACTTGACTTTTGAGAAAAGGAATAACACATTTGTTCTGATAGAAAGCAGATGAATAGTTGTCTGGGTCAGTGGTGAGGGGGACAGAGGGGTGACTACATAGAGGCTCAGGGGACATTGGAGAGGACACGACATTGGAGAGGATACAACAACTTCTTTCTTTCAAAGATTGATTTGAATTCACTAATTTCCATGGGTCATAATATCCTTCCTTCCTTCCTTCCTTCCTTCCTTCCTTCCTTCCTTCCTTCTTTTCTGACAGGACCTCATGTGCTTCAAACTTGTATAAATGAGGATAACCTTAAATTCTTAATTTTTTAAAAAAATTATATACATGTGTGTGTTCTGCCTGCATGTGCCTGTGTACCATGTACATACCAAGAAGGCAAGTAGAGGGCATCAGATCCCCTGCAACTAGAATTGTGAGTTGCCATGAGGGTGCTGGGAATTGAACCTGGATCCTCTGGAAGAGCAGCAAGTACTCTTAGGCACTGAGCCATCTCTCTAGCTATGACCTGGAACCTTTGGTCCCCCTGCCTCCCAAGTGCTGGAATTGCAGGAGTGCATCACTACAATGGGCTTAATCCAATTTATGCAGTGCTGGGGATCAAAGGACACTGTCCTGCATATTAAGTCAGTATGCTACCAACTGAGCTACATCCCCAGCCCCCAAGTCTTGTTTTTCTTTTGATTTCCCCCACCCCCAGCATCAAAAAACTATTAAACCTAGTTTTAGCACATTGGCAGTCATGGTTTGGCTGGCAGGGGTAGCTTGCCAACTCCTGGCTTATAAAGGAGCGTTAGTATAGGAACTCTGAAGGTGGAGGGCTCTGGAGAGCTTGTGGATCTGGAATGCCTGGCTCTCAGTCTGGTTAAGAAGCCACAGCCTTTAGGTTTTGTAGGAGACTCTCAGCTCCTATGTGCTGTGAGTGAGATCCAGAAGCTCCTTCAGCATCTGAATAGTGTTCTTAACACAGTTGCCATCCTTAACACAAAGAGACTGTAGCTCCCAGTCTTCCCAGTTTCAGACACCATTAGGGCCACTAAAAGAGGGCCATAAATTGACATAAAATCATGTCTAGAACTGTACTTGTCAGGCTTGCATTACTGTGACAGGCTAATTTTATAGAGAAAAGAGGCATTTAGCTCACATTTCTGGGGTTTAAGTCCCATTAGTTAGGCCTCTGCTGAGGGGCTAAAGATGGCTGGTATCTGTGCCAGGGACAAGTGGAAAGAAAAGATTGCATCTTAAACAAAGAAGCCAGAGTTGTTAGGGACCAAACTCACTTGTCTTTTTTGTTCTGATAGTGTCTCACAGTGTAGCCCAGGATGGCCTGGAACTCACTGTGTAATTAGAGCTGGCCTCTAACTCAGGATTTCTCCTGCTCTAGCTTCCTGAGTGCTGGGAGTCCAGGTGTGAGCCACTATGCCTGGCTCAGGCTCATGCTCAGGTTCAGGCTCATGCTCATAACCCTCAATCCTCTTGCCTCCGCCTCCCCAGCAGTGGGATTTACAGGTATGCACTACCACACTGGCTATCAAATTTCTTACGGATGAGGTCTATAAAAGGGTGACTATCTGAATAAGTAGTAGGAGCTTTTCAGGTATCACCTCCAGGGAGGCAGTTTGATGGTGAGCTGAGCATCTAGGCATCACTTCCATTAGGATCCAGAGTGCATGCTAGGGAAGAAGATGCTTTGTGGATGGTCACAGGATCTCTGAGACTGCATGATGTTGAGCTTTTTCCACACATAAGTAGCACCCCATCCCCACTCACAAATATCCAGTCATCTCTGCCTTTTGTTTGCTGTCTTTTATGTGACCCCCATGCCCCTGAGTTCCTGGATCCACCCTTGTCTTATTCCCTCCCTCTCCCTGTTACAGAAGTCCTGTGAGGTCTGTTGGTTTTGTGACTGGGATTTTCTGTTGAAATCAGGAATTGATCCCATGGAGAGATGCTGTTGCGGTGGTGACATCATAGCAGGGATAGCCACCTTGATTTCACCCTCTCTTCCTCCTTTTCTTACCATCCTCTTGTCCATTTTCCAAGTGCAGCCAATCCATGGTAATTTCAGCTTCTCAGACCTGTTGCCCCTCAGGGGCTGGACCATGCTGGGTATATCCCAAAGATGTCCCTATAGAACCTAGTGCAGGCAGAGTTCAGAGTAGACACTGATAGAGTCTTTTAGCTGGAACGGAGTCAGTAGTTCAGTAGGGGGACCAGATTTTTCAGCCTAGGCCCAATTGGAAACTAGAAGCTATAGCTAGGTCCACTACCTGTCCTCAGGGACCATTGGCCACTTGGGATACCAGCCTGTTGTTCCATCTCAAAACAGCCTGTCATGTTTACTGATGGGAAATCAGGGGGTAGAGTAGGATGGGGTCCAAGAAGGGAATCTTGTAACACCACAGGGCAGAGAGGGAAGGGGACTAGGACAGGGACACAGAAAGGGCCTGAGGCCTGGGTCAGAGGCAGTGAGAGCAAAGCAAAGAGCAGGGGAAGTGAGACCTGTGCCCCCCTCTGCCCCTGGCCTTGACCCTGAGTACCTGCTTGGGTCAAACAGAGAAGCCAGTGATCTATCTTAGAGGACAGCCATAAACACAGACAACATGCTGCGTGCCAGAGCACTCAGGGACTGAAGTCCAGAGGTGGGCTCTCCAGGCTCTCCCTCTGTGGGCCTTCACAGCAGGGAGTTTCAGCTCCCAGGCTTTGGGCTGTGGCTCCGGAGGAAAGTGCTGTGGGAGAGAACAGTTTGAGGTCCAGAAAGAGGACCTCTCTGGGGGCCAGGACTTTGTAGCCGCTGTGGAGCTTCAGACAGCTGGTGGGCTGAGCTATGCAGCCTGGCCTGCGCTGCCGTTGCCACGGTGGGTTGTTTATCTCACAAGGATATCAGGGTATCAGCCAGCTGTGCAAGGAAAAGTAATTAGGGTAAAATAGACTGTGCCCCTGGAGGAGCAATGTGATATGAATACCCGTGTGAAACACCACCATTAATGTTTATATTAAAACAAATTTGTAGTTAGGAATAGAAGCCATTTTTACAGAACTATTTAAGAAAATAGTGAGCCCTTACAGAAACCACACATTTAAGAGGCATGTCTAGGCTGCTCCCAGAGTCTTGGCGTCTATGCTCTTTCTCATGGCATGCCACATTTTGCAAATGAGGTAAATGATTTTGGGGAAGGGGGATCGTGTCTGGCTTAAGGAGAGGCGAGAGTGGCGTTGGTCATGCTGCTGCTGGTGCACGAAGTGGGCTCCTTATGACAGGGAAGAGAATTTGAAGCTAGGAAACACGTTAGATACTCTGTGGCAACATACCTGGCACAAGGCAGTTTAAGGAAGGAAGAGGACAGGGAGACAGCTCAGTGGGTAAGATGCTTGCTGTGCAAGCATGAGGACCTGAATCTTCAATCCCAAGGTGACTGGACTCAGGGCCATTCTGTAATCTCAGCATGCCTTTGATGAGATGGCAGGAACCCTAGAAGCAAGAGCCTCTACTGCAAACATGGTGGAAGCTAGAGATACTTGAGAGTGTGTCTCAGATACCATTTTGTGCACACTGTAGTAATACATGTCTGTAATTCCACAAGCACGTGCGCATGCGTGACACACACACACACACACACACACACACACACACACACACACACACAGTGTGTGCACACATGGGGGATTTAATTTAAAAAAAAAATAAAAGAGGAAGCGCTTATTTGAGCTTACAGCTTGAGAAACAGTCCATATGGCAGAGAAGCCGTGGTGGGAGGAGTTTGGGGCAGTTGGTCACATGGTGTCCACTGGAGCAGACATGAGTGCCCGGCTCGGCTCCTTGTCTCCTTTCTATACTGTCTGAGACAGCAGACCATGAGATGCTGTTGCTCACACTGAGAGTGGGATTTCCTCCTTCAGCTGATCTTCTCCAGAAACACCTCACAGATACAGCTAGAGCTGTGTTTCCATGGTAACCGAGTCAGGGTTCTATCGCTGTAAAGAGACACCATGACCAAGCAGCTCTTGTAAAAGGAATCGCTTAATTGGGTCTTGCTTACAGTTTCAGAGGTTTCATTTATTGTCATTGTGAGAGGAAGCACGGTGGTGCTCAGGCAGACATGGTGCTGGAGATGTCGCAGAGAGTACATCTGGATCTGCCAACAGCAGGATGAGAGAGACTCTGGGCTTGGCATGGGCTTTTCTCCAACAAGACCACACCTAATAACTCTTTCAAATAGTGCCCCTCCCTGATGACCAGGAATTCAATACTTGATCCTCTGGGAGCCATTTTATTCCAACCACACACGGTGATTCTGATTCAGAATGTAGTCAAGTTGACAATAAAGACAATCATCACAGGTGATTTAGTTTTTGTGCTGGGGTAATGAGGAGACAGTAACAGCCTTTTGGGCACCACACCATGCTTCCAGCTAGTCATTTATGCGTTGTGACAGGTAACATGGGCAGTGGAAGGAGCTGCAGGCTGGATATCAACAGCCTGATTTTGACCAGCTCTTTTAATAATGGAGCACAGAAGCTTCAGGTATTCAGGTAAACTACACACACACACACACACACACACACACACACACACACACACACACACACACACATCCCACACCCCGCCCAGCTTTACCGTCCTTATCCGTAGCACATTGTGGCCACACTAGATCTACCCTAAACCCTTGGCTCCTGTGACACGGGTAGGACAATGGCTTGTCTGTCCAGGACTTCTAGATCAGTTGGGCTTTACCAGACCACTTTAGAGTCCCTGAGAAAGGTACAGCCTGCAGCTTAGCCACTTACTTCTGCATAAGAGAAGACAGCAAAAGGCTCCCACAGGCCTTTATTGGGGACCATCAGGCTGTGAGAGCTGAGGTTGCTGTAGGCGTACCAGTGAGGAAGCGGGCCTGTGTGCATGCATGTGTATGTTGTGTGCAGGCATGAAAACCAGGATTCTCCAGACCCAGTATAAATGATAGTGGAGTTTTATTGGGTAAAGAACTTACACAGAACACAATAAGTGACGGGCACAGTGTTCTCACTCCAAGGTTGCAGACTCTGCCTCCTCAGTGCTCTCTGTGACCCGAAGGGAACCCTGATTTCCGATCCACTCCCTTTATCCGGTCGCCTGTAACCAAGGGGCATGGCCACTGTTACAGGTGCTCAGGCAAATACATATGTGTGTGGTGGATACCGTAGGCAAGCTTTAGCTGTGAATGGGAAGAACCCCCAATCCTGGCTGGAGATCAGCACCCAGATGTGGCTTTATCCCTAACACCCTCCACTTCTGCTGCTTCCTCTCTGCTGGCTTCTTTGCCAGCACTGTCCCACCTGTCCACTAGCCTGGGAGAGTTGTCACTGACCGTTTCTCAGCCCCCTATTCAGAGGGCAATCAGCTCCTGCAGGGGGAGGGTGGAGTCCCACCAAGCAGTGTGGAAATTTGATTTAATCCTTGCTTTCCACGAAGTCTCCCCTTTCCTTCCCTGGTTCTAAATGTGGGTTATCTTTGAGTGTCCCTACATTAGTGGGAGAGGAAGCTGCTGTCTTCCGGGATAATTCTCCAGAGGGACAGGTCAGGGAGAGACTTGGGGGAGTTACCTTTCTTTTTAAGGACTCTGGTCCTATTTCTCATCCAGACTCCAGTTCTGCCCTCAGCTTTTGCAGGCCCTGGTTTCTTGTTGGCATGACTCTCTGCACTCGCTTTTGTTTCAGCCATTGTCTGACCTCTGGCTCTTACATCAACATGGTATGGTACTCTCTCTCTCTCTCTCTCTCTCTCTCTCTCTCTCTCTCTCTCTCTCTCTCTCTCTCTCTCTCACACACACACACACACACACACACACCACTTCATTTCATTGTCTTCCTTAATGAGTGTCAGGAATGAATGGGGGTATCATGAGTGTTTCACCTCCCTGCTGAATGAGAAGTCTTAGTCATACTTGACACAGTGTCTTGATACCACTCACCTCTCAAAACTGCTCTGGTTGAGAATACCCACACATTACCTCGTCTAACTGTCACTTTACTGTCTGTCCTCTTGATTCAGCAGCTAGACACTCCCTTGGTCTTGGTCCTTTGCTCCTCTCCCACTCAGCTACATCTTTTATAGCTGTGAGACACTAAGTTGCCCAGGCTAGCCTTGAACTTACTTTGTAGTCCAGTCTGGCTTTGAGCTTCCCATTCTCCTGTCTCAGCCTCTGAGAGCTTGGGGTGATAGACCTGTGCCCTGACTCTTGCTTCACTGGCTACTCTTTACTTTTCTCTTTGTTGCCGCTGCTGAATGCCTATTAGAGCCACTATGACATGCATGACATGA
Source organism: Cricetiscus sungorus (assembly GCA_030556225.1). Classification (NCBI taxonomy): domain Eukaryota; kingdom Metazoa; phylum Chordata; class Mammalia; order Rodentia; family Cricetidae; genus Cricetiscus; species Cricetiscus sungorus. Next base: position 71,205,001 of record JANBXA010000007.1, read on the forward strand.
CTACTCCAGCTGTCTCCTTGCTGGTTCTCCCGTTCCATCATTGTTCCTTACACTCCATGATCCTCCTTGACTCAGCAGTCAAACTGAGTCCATTAAAAATGGTCTATCAGAGGGGCTGGAGAGATGACTCAGTGGTTAAGAGCATTGGCTGCTCTTCTACAGGATCCACTTTCAATTCCCAGCACCTACATGGTGGTTCACAACTGTCTATAACTCCAGTTCCAGGAGGGTTGACACCCTCACATATAGCCAGAACACTAATGCACATAAAATTTTAAAAAATTGAAAAAAATATTCTATCAGATTTTTGGTTTAGAAATTGGTTTCCATTTCCTTGTATGGAAAGCCAAGTGGCCATACCAAGGCCACCCTTCATGGCAAAGCACAAGCCTCAGTCATGGTGACATCTTTGCTTGTTCCTGATCCAATTCTAGACTAACACTGTTCTTTCTCTTGCCAGGGATGCACATCTCAACTATGGTCCTTGTCACCACCATTCCCTTCTTCCAAGAGGCTTGCTTAGTCAGCTCTTGCCAGATGGGCATCTGTCTCCCAAATCACCCTCTCTAGAGCACCAATTTGTTTTGGTTCTGCTTGAAGTATTCATAATAGAGGTGTGGGATGTATTGCTGCATACCTGTAATCCCAGCTACTAGTGAGGTTGAGGCAGGAGGATCATGAGTTTGAGGCTAGCCTGGGCTGCATTGTGAGTTCCAGGCCAGCCTGAACTATGAAGTAATAGCTTGTCTCAAAACAAAGCAAAGCTTGGTGCAGGAGAGATGGTTCAGCAGTTAAGGGCACCCATTGCTCTTCTGGAGCACTCGGGTTTGGTTCCCAGCACCCACACGGAGCCTCACAACCCAACTGTCTGTAACTCAAGTTCTGGTGTGTGAAGCTTTCTTCTGGATTCTGGGGGAACTCCACACATGTGATAAACATATGTGCAAGCAAAGCAAAGCAGAAGCAAACAAACTGGGAAGTGGAAGCAGGTGGCTCTTTCTGAGTTCAAGGCCAGCCTATTCTACATAGAAAGTTTCAGGCTAGTCAGGATCACACAGTGAGACACTGTGTTAAACAAACAAACAAACAAAACAATTCAAAAAGCAACAATAGTAGAGACAAAGGGTAGAGATGCAGCTCAGTGGAAGAATATTTCATGGCCTATCTAAGGCCCTGGACTTGATCCCTAGTATTACCACAAAAATAAACAACAGCAACAAAATCCCAGTAAGAATCACTCAAACTTGCCTTGTTCAGGTCCTTCTTCACTTTACATAATCACCTCTCTCTACTAAAATAATAACTCTGAAATTTAGCACTTCTGAGACTGAGGCAAGAGGATCAAGAGTTTAAGGCTAGCCTTGGCTACATAGCAATTTGGAAGCCAGCCTAGGCTATGTGAGATACTGTCTCAAAAACAAACCATCTTCCACCCCAATTAACTCTGAGAAGAAAGGTCCTTCTCTCTCTCTCTCTCTCTCTCTCTCTCTCTCTCTCTCTCTCTCTCTCTCTCTCTCTCCCCCTCCCTCTCTCTCTCTCTCCCCCTCCCTCTCTCTCTCTCTCTCTCTCTCTCTCTCTCTCTCTCTCTCTTTCTCTCTCTCTCTCTCTCTCAGCTTTTGCATCTCTACTTAATGCAAGATTTGGGATACACTAGGTGCTCAGTGAATGTATGTGTGCTATGTAAATGAGCAACCAGGAGCAGGGACAGTTCCTTGAGCTGTGGATAGAAAAGGCATTCCTAAGTGTGTCACTGACACCTTCGCTTCATCTGAGGCCAGCTCACCATGCAGTCTGTTGGTCCTATAAAAGGCTAGTGAGCAAACACTGAAGATTCAGTTGCTGTTGGAACAGTGGGTAGGGAATGTGACAGAGTTACCACACAGAAGGTCCTGTCCTACAAAGGTGTTGCTCCATTCCTCTGTCCCCAACAGCCTAGCTCTTGTACTGTACAGTCTATAACTTCCCATGACTCTTTACAACTTACTGGGAGTAACTTCTCACGTGGCAATACAACGTGCAGCTGTAAAAGGATAGAACCCCACACGCAGTTGGGAGAACAGAGAGATCAGCAAGGGAAGAGTTGGTGCCACTGGCTCCCAGCTCTCCTTCATGTGGGAGAGTCCTAATAGGTGACATAGTTTTCCTTTGTGGATCCTTACAAGAAACATTGAAAATGCTGTAATGCTGTTACACTTACTCATATCCATACACCTAGGTCTGTTTGTGTCCACGTTTTATGGCTCATAACCCATAGTATTTCCTAAGTATCTAAAACAATACAGTTAAAGTATTTGATCTTTGGTTCATAAAGTATCTTGGGACCAGATGCAGAGTGATGAAGGTGAAGGTGAAAGGTGTGCCGAGAGAAGTCAGCACTCACAGGTACCCTCACACACCGACTCTCTGACTTCTTCATCTTCCCAAGCTAAGCCAGAGGAACTAGAACCTCCCCTCCTAGAAGCAGGGTCATAAGAGCCTAAAGTGGCATTCCATTCTCTGATATACTGTCCTGGTTTAATTTCCTCCAAAGGCAACTTGGGGACGAAACTAAAAGCAGGAACCTGGAGGCAGAAACTGAAACAGAGACCATGGAGGAGTGCAGCCTACTGGGTTGCACCCCATGGCTGCTCAGTTGCTTTCTTACACCATCCAGGGCCACCTGCCCAGGGGTGGCACCACTCACAATGGGTTAGGCCCTCCCACCTGATTAGTCATTAATCAGATAAATGCCCTGAAGACAGGCCAACCTGATGAAGAGATTTTCTAAACTGAGGCTCCCTCTTCCTAGATGGCCCACACGTATGTTGAGCTGAAGAGAGCTAACCAGCACACTACCCTACCTAGCTTGCTATTGAATCATGAGACCTTGTACAGCTGATTTTCTCATTGTTGTGACCACATGCCTGGCAAACAGCAGCTTCAGAAAGGGAGGGTTTATTTGGGCTCACAGTTTGGAGGCACATAGTCCACCATGGCAAAGACATGGCGGTGAGAGCAGCTTGGTCCACGGTACAGACTAGGAAGCCGAAAATGGGGAATCCAGTGTTCGGCTGGCTTTCTCCTCTGCTCCTTTTCATTCTATCCTGGTCCTCAGCTCAGGGTGGATCTTGCCTTAAACCTTTCTGGAAACACCCACACATGTGTTTCCATAATGAATCTAAATTCAGTTGACAGTGAAGACCAATCAAGATGTATTCCCACTTCAGTAGAGGTCCTGTTCCTGGGAGTAGGGAGTGCTGTTGAGGGGCCAAGAACACAGCTGAGTCCTCAGAGGCAGTTCCAGACTGCCTTCATATCTGCTAACATGCTCTATATAATAAAGGTGTGAGAAGTGTTCTCCAAGCTCTGTGACCTCCACCCCCCACCCCCAGCAAATTAGTTGAACCAAGGGAAGGGATTGTGGAGTCCCCAATTTTTAGCCAGGCAGACTGAAGTTTCAGAGGCTCAGATTTGTGAGTGGCATCTCAGTGGTGTTGTAGTGATGCTGACTGTAGGTAGGTGGTGTCAGTCTTGGGGTAGAGGGTATCTTTGAGCATCTGTTGCAGAACCGATGCCTTGTTGGTGGGAAAACCCTGCATACTGGTAAGGAAAACCCTATGTATTTCAGAATCACAGAGGTGGCCTGGGTCGTGAGTACACACAAGAGTTAAGTTTCTGTTTTTGTTTGTGTTGTATGCCCGTAGAGAAGTCCATTTTGCCTCCCAGTTAGAGCTGAAATGTGTGGTTTCAAGCTCAGCGTAGATATTAAGACACATTCTCCCCAGGAGTTTGGGCGGGAGCCTGGGACATGCCTATTTATCATGGTTTCCCTTTCTTTGTGATTCTCTGTGGTTATTGATGTCTTTGGCTTAGGGAAAAGAACCAAAAACAAAAATAGCAACCTATTTATGAAAATAGAGGGGGAGATAAAATGTGAAGGTTTTGAAGAGTGGACAGAGAGAGAGAGGCAGAGCCTCTCAGAGCATTTCCTTTATGAGTGGCCAGGGAGGCCCCAGTGGGATTGCAGCATTCCCATGGATCTTTTACAGAATTAAGGGGCCTGGGAGGGGGTCAGGCTGGTGAAGCCTCAGGATGCTCCTAGATACCCACAGTCTCAGTGTGAACTACAGGTGCTGCTGACAGCTGTCCCACAGAGAGCCTGAGCTGGTTGTGTCTTTGCAGCCCTTCTGCAGCAGCTTCCACCTCGCTGCCAACATCCAGGGGCTGTGACTGTCACTCTCAGCACTTTTGGGAAGAGGCAGTTTGAGAAAAATGTTCACTCATCTTACAGTGTCTTGGCATTTCCCAGCAATGTGTTCTTATTGAACTAACAGCTCAGTGGCCTGGCAAGTTCTCCTCTTGTGTTTTGCTTTGTTTTGTTCTGTTTTTTAAAAGAGAGCTTCAAGTGCCCCTGTCATTTTTTCTGAGATTATTCTGTTTCATTTTATATATATGAATGTTTAGCCTGTATCATATATACGTGTGTGTGTGTGTGTGTGTGTGTGTGTGTAGGGGGGTAATATGTGCATGCCTGGTGCCCACTGAGGCCAGATCAGGTATTGGATTCCCTAGAGCATGAGTTGCAGACAGTTGTGAACTGCCATGTTGGGGCGGAAAACTGATCCCAGGTCTTCTACAAGAGCAGCAAGTGCTCTTTACCCCCAGACCATCTCTCCAGCCCCCTCCTGTCCTGTTGAGTGATAGCTGCTTCTTAGGCTCCTTAGGCATGTCCTATCTAGTTTTTAGTTTAGATTTTTCTCACAAACCTGTGAACTTCTGTACTCTCTGGGACACTCACAAAGCAATAAGGCATGTGTAGGTTTGTCCTCCAACATTCTGGCTTGTTTTACTGTTTTTAGAGGGTTGGAGACAGTGGTTACCTGGCCTATTCCATATAAGCCTGCAGATATAATTGAGCAACCCTACCTGTTGGAATGCAGCTGGCTTGCTGAGGCAGGAACTAGCACTCTGTAGGCGTGAAGAAGAAAAGAGCCAATGGTGAAAGCTACAAGCTGGCTACATAGATATGAGAACAAAGACATCACAGTTTAATTCACAGCTAGCAAGCAGACCCCTCCAAGGTCAGAAGCAGGCAACACCTGCAAGGTCATATATGTAAGGAAAAGAGCCAGTCAAAGAAACACACTTTGTCCCTGCAACCAGAACCTAAGGAATGTATCCTGACCCTGAAACCAGTGCCAAAGAAACATGCTATGTCCCTGGAATCAGAGCCAGTGAAAGAAATACAGCCTGGCCCTATCATTAGAGCCAAAAGTCTAAAAAAGGACTAGTGAAAGAAACACATTTTGGCCCTGAAACCAGAGCCAAATCTGGCCATAAAACTGTGCAGAAAACCAACCAATCCCTGAACAAGAGATCAAGCCATCCTGAGCTCAGGGATTGAAAACTGACCAATCCCTACCCTGGAAATCTCCCTGGAAAAACTCCACCCCTAAGAAGCCCTATATAAACCTGTGCCTGTTCAGCCTGTGGCTGTCGGGCTGGCTCCTACCCTGGCAAAGGCAGCCACTCTCCTGAATTCTTTTCTCCCAATAAACCTCATGAATGAGATTTGGGGGAGACCTTCTTTCACAGGAATGGAGCTGAGTGGAAAGTACAAGTTTTCTGGCAGGGCAGCAGGGCAGGGCAGGGCAGGGCAGGGTAGGGTAGCCCACCCCTGTTGGGAGCCTTTCCCTGGAGTAAGCCTACTGTGTGACCTGTGGTATTCCTTGGCTCCTGAGCACCAGACTACCTTTCCATCTGAGCTGCAACACTCGGTATTCTTTGGCTTCTGAGTACCAGAATCCCTGTCCATCTGATCTACCACAATGCTTATAATAGATGCTGGTCAGGGCTATGGCCAACAGACAGCCAACACCAACAGCAAATAGAGCAGAAGTCACAATGAACAGAACGAGCCACCAGTGTGGGACCCCACCTCCAACCGCTAGAGCACCATATGAGTAGAGTGTGATCATCTCCACAGTTTGGGCTGAAGAATAAGCCAAGATTTGCAGATCCCAGATGGTTCTGCCCCCAAATGTGCTAAAGAATTAAACATTTTCTACTTAGTGTCTACAAAATCTATGTGGTTACTATTAGCCTTGTCTTTTTAGACAATAAATGCTAAAAGTTACTGAGAAATGCCTGTCATCCAACAAACACTTCTTTCTGTAAATATCCTGCATGTATCAAAAAAGTTTCATGTGGGGCTATTTTTGTTGACAATCTGGATTGTAAGCAACAGAAACCAATTCTGGCTAGCAAAGAAAAATTTACTGATATGATGGTAGAGTATGAAATGGACATAATATCGGCATGCAAAACATGGGCATTCAGGGAACAGTTTTTGCCTGGTTTTGTGGGTACCTCACAAGGTGGATTTGGAGCTTAATCTGGTGCAGTCTAAGGAGCTTCCCAGTCCCTATTTCTGTTCTAAATGTCACATTCCTGGGAGTGAGAATCTAACTGGCCTTTCTGGAGTCATACACCTGTTTCAGGACCAATTAAATTGAAGGATGCTGTAGTTTAGGCACATGACTTAGAGAGTGCCCATCGTTACATGGCGGGGGGCGGGGCGGGTGTTTTCGGAGAAGCTTATTCGCTCTGAATCATTTATCAAAATGCTAACAACCACATGCTCATATTTTTATCAGCTGAAATACTGGTTCATTAAAATGTGGGTAATGGAAGAGAGGACTAAGTGGGAAGAGCCTGGGGCTAGCAACAGTGGGGTTACAATCCCAGGCCTGAAAGAGGAGGTGTCTTCTAGGATCTGTGGAGGAGGTGTAAGGAGACCCCTGCTTGAAAACTTTTGTGCTACTTGGGAGGGTCATCAGCCTTTCTCTGCCCCCCTGCAGGGTGGGGTCCAGTTGCACAAGCACCAACATGCCATGTGCCTTCTACCTTTCCATTCATTTTTCTGGTCAGGGTAGAGGAGGGTGGAGAGCAGATAAGAGGTGAGAATAAATGTACTTTATGGGGGAGTGAATAAACCAAAGTCTGGAGAAGGAAGTTAACAACCCCTTTAGGTTGACACAGTTAACTGGAGGGAATTCTTCAGAACTGACTCTCCATTGTTTGACATAGTGTCTTTCATGTAGCCCAGGTTAGCCTGTAACTCTCTCTGTAGCTGAGGATGACCTTGAATGTCTCTCCCGCCTCAGCACTAGAATTACAGGTATATGCCACCACACCTGATGAGATGATGGGGTTTGAACTCAGGGCCTCATGCTAGGCAAGCACTCTACTGACTTAGCTATGTCTCCAGCGCTATGCTCCAGAACCCATGCTTCTGGACCCTGCATGCTTCCCTGTCACCTCTCAGATGAAGAGCCTGAGTTAAGATATTCCCAGAATGTACCTACACAGTTTTGGTGAGAGACTTTAACTCTTTGCTCCACTTGCTACCTTACCTTTTAGCTGCAAGAGCAAGAACTCCCATCTGTCTCCTCAGAATGGTACAGGGAGAATTGGACTTCTGCTTTTTCTTCAGACTCTCTCCCTGGGGTTTGGGGGCCATGTGGTTTGGACACTCAGAGGAAGCCTGAGTACCATCTGTGCTTGAGTAGAGTGCAGGTAGTCCTACTCTCCTATGAACAGGGATGAGATGGAGATTTAAATCATTTTCAATTAAGCCTCACTTCCCTCAGGAGGGCACATCCAGACCCAAACATACACTTGTGAGAGCAGATGCCATTGTCAGGCGCCTATTCATCACTCAGAGAGGCCCATTGGCACTTCATCTGTCTGACCATTCACTTTCCTGCCATCGATTGGAGCCAGTCAGTCATGCAGAGGGAAACCTCATCAATAATAATAATACTCTCTGCACAGCTTCATTTCTTGTCTCATGGTTTTCCTCCTCTCTGGCCTGGCATGCATTTACTGTGAATTAGGTACAAGGACTGCCTTATTTCATCTTGACAACAAACCTAGGAGGTAAAGTAATAATGCTTAATCCCCACCTCATAAATGAGGAACCCAGAGCTTAATGTGGTGCCTACGGTAACATAACAAATAGCAGGTCCAGGATCTGAGCCCAGAAGGACACACACACCAGAGACAGCACAGCTTACCCATGCTGCTGGTTAGTACCTTGGATGACCTGTACTCATAAAAGACTGGGCACTAGCTACTTTTTTCCCCCATCAAATGTGAATTCTGATATATGTATGGGATAGGGGCACAGTGGAGACTCTGTGTGATCACCAAATATGTGTGCTCCTTAAAAGAAAGATTTCTTTGATGCCTGAGTGGTTTGTGCATGTTTGTACATGTTTGTCTGGTACATACAGAGGCCAGAAGGTGTCAGATCCTCTGGAACCAGAGTTACAGACAGCGGTGAGCTGCCACATGGGTGATGGTAACTGAACCCAGGTCCTCTGCAAGAGCAGCTGGTGCTAACTGCTGAGTCATCTCCTTAGCCCCATGTATTCTTTTAAAGTTCCCATTTCCACTGAAGTTGAGGCTGAGCTGTATAACCACACCTGGTCTATTAGTGACAGAAGTGGTCTGCATCATATTTTAGCTTGGGCATAAACCACTCCCACTCATTCTTCTCCCTTTTTATGTCTCCAGTATTGGAAGACTCTAAGCTGGCTGAGTTGCCACAGGTGGGGGGGGGGCGGGCAAGCCTGGAACTGACAACCTCTACTGAATGGTAATATGTGAGGAATGGTGTTGTGTTGGATTAGATGAGAACTGGGGATATATTTGTTTTAATACATTTGTTAAGGCATGAAAAAGTCAAACTGAGAGTAAAATTGGACAGAGACTTTCACAATGAATAAGAAATAACTCAACTATATTCTCAACAAAATGTGTGTTAGCTTCAAAGACAGAAGTAGATTGAGAATGGGCTGGTGAGATGGCTCATCCAGTAAAGGAACTTGCTGTCAAGCCTGACAATCTGAGTTTGACCCCCAGGACCCACATGTGGAAGGAGAGAACTATCTCTTGCAAATTGTCCTGGACTTCCATATGCATGCTGTGGCATGAGTGCAAACACAGACAGACAGACAGACAGACAGACAGACAGACACACACACACACACACACACACCAAACAAGCAAACAAATGTAATAAATATTAAAACAACATCAAAAAAGCTTCTTTAAAGAAGAAATAGTCTGCAAATTAAAGAATGGTGTCTTGGTTTCTCTTCTATTGCTGTGATAAAATACATGACCCAGGTACCTTATAAAAGAAGGCACTTAAGCATTCAATTGGGGACGTACTTACAGTTACAGAGGGTGAGTCCACGAACGTCATGGTGAGGATCATGGCAGTAGGCAGGGATGAAGCTGGTTCAGTAGCTGAGAGATGATGTCTGATCTGCAAGCAGGATATAGAGGGAAGCAGGCAGAGAGAGGAAGACACTGAGAAAGACTGAGCCTAGGCCTGGCATCGTTCTTGAAATCTCAAAGCCCACCCACAGTTACAGGTCTCCTCCAACAAGGCAACACATCCTAATCCTTTCCCCTAACAGTTCTACCAACTGGGGGACAAGCATTTAAACATAGGAACCTATGGGGGCCATTCTCATTCAAACCACCACAAATGGAAAACGACATAGCATGCAAACAGTAACCAAAAGAAAGTCGATGTGGCTGCTGGCAGACAAAATAGGTTTCTAGGCAAAAAATTGTTGCTAGAGACAATGATAAACATTTTTATAATCATAAAACAGTCAAAGCATCAAAATATATAAAACTTCGAGCATATGTGCATTCAATGACATAACCCAAAATGCATGAAGCAAAACTGAAAAAAAATGAAGGAATAGTTGTACAATAATATTTAAAGAATTCAACACCCCACTTTGAGTAGTACAACTGAACAGATCAAAGGGACAGGCTGAAATAAAATGAACTTCAGTAAATAAAAAAAGGCATAATAGCAAAAGAACTCTCTAAATGACTGGCAGCAGAATAGAAACTCCTCTCAAGTGCACCTGGAACATTGTTAGGAATAGACATCAGGTCATAAAAACAAAACGCAATCCTCAATGCATGCAGAAGTATCAGCAAAAAGAATAAACCTTCTAGGGACAAACTAAACAGAAGGAGGGCAATGTTTGATTCCCGAGAAGAGCAGCCCTTCCTTGAAATTAGAGAAGTCCTCAACAAACAGAAAGATGCTCTGGATTCATGAATTCCAAGGCTTAATACTGTCAAGGTGGCTGTACTCGCCAGGCAGATCTGTTCAGGCCACACTCTATCAAGATCCAGCTGGATTTTCACAGAAGTTGACAAGCTTATAATAAAGTTCATGTGGAAATATAGAAGATCCAAGATAACCAAAGATACCTCAAGAAAGAACACAATTGGAGGGCTCACACTCTCTGACCTGAAAACTTGGCAAAATGTTAATAGAATAACCAACAGAGTAGTGTGCTGGTGCGAGTGTGGGTACGGTGGTCAGTGGACAAAACAGCATCTGGCAGTAAACTCACATTCATATTATATTCAACTGATTTTCTACGAGGCTGTCAAGAGCATTCTGGGAAGAATGAATAGTCTACTCAATAAAAGAGCGAAGCAGGACTCTCCCATCGTGTACACAACTTACCGTAAATTTTATTAAAGACTTGAGTGTGAGAGCTGCAATGATAATACTGTTAGATGAGAACAGGGGTGAACCCTCATAGCTCTGTGTGTGTGTGTGTGTGTGTGTGTGTGTGTGTGTGTGTGTGTGTGTGTGTGTGTGCGCGCGCGCGTGCGTGCCTAGTACCCACATAGGCCAGAAGAACTGGAGTTATGATGGCTGTAAGACATAATGTGGGTGATGGGAACCAAACCTGGTCCTCCACAGGGGCAACAAGTGCTAGCTCTATAATGATTTCCTTTTTGTAAAGAGAGAAAAAATACCTTCTTAAAAAGCACAGGATCCCCTAAAAGACGCTGAGAGACAAATGAAAAGACAACACATAGAACGGAAGAAAACACTTTAAAATCTGATAAAAAAAAAATGATGTCTCTATAAGGGCTAAGTATCTAGAACATATAAAGAACCATCATAAACAAATAATAATAATAATCTCATTTTAAAAGAGGCTGGTCAAAGGTTAACCATTAAGACTGAGTGGGAGGAGACCCACACACATGCTTGGGGCAGCCTGCCCCAGACATCAAGGAGAAAACATGCCCCCCCCAAGCAGTTGGGCACTATTATGATGAACAGATATATGGTGGGACATGGGAGAGAAAGAGACAGTACGGTTCATGTCCTGTGGAGAGAGGCAGATGTGAAGAGGTTGAAGGCAGTGAGGAGTGAGCTGAGATGGGTGACCTGCTTGCCACCCAGGGCCACAGTGATGCCTGGGCCTGAGCTGCTGCTAAGACCCATGTCTGGGTTCATGGTCCTGCTGCAGCTGTAGTCTGTATTGATATCCATGGCTTTTGATACCACTGAAGGCCTAGAGGGTAGGGCTGTACAGAGTTGGTCCTGCCCCTTACTGGTGGCAACCCTAGGGAGAACTGGCCCTGCACCTCACCTGGGCAGCACAGTAGAGCTGGCCCTGATGGTAGAGGTCTGTGTGACATAGCCCTGAGGGCACGAAAGCAAAAGAACCAGCCCTGCCCCTTGCTCATTGCTGAACAGGGTGAACTAACTGGGTCAATGCTCAAGAACTCCCCCTGATGGTGAGGATGGGGGCCAGTGGGAGGGCTGATCAAACCTGCAACCAGGCTATGAGTTGGCCCACCCCAATATCCACTCCATTTATGATCTGCTGGAGCACATGAAGGGGCCAGTTCTGCAGACCCAAAGCTGCACCATCTCCATGACATGTGACAACAGCAGGATATCCAAGAGGAATCCCAATAAGGGCCCAGCATTGATAGAGTAGCAGAAACCAGAGGCCTTGAACCAGATCAATGACTCTTTGCAATGAGCACTTGTTAGTAAAGGTGCATGGACTAAAGGGTTCACTGCATGACTTGCTACTGTGTCACACTACAGCTTTTAACATAAGAGTTTTCTTCTTCTTTTTCTCTCTCTCTCTCTCTCTCTCTCTCTCTCTCTCTCTCTCTCTCTCTCTCTCTCTCTCTCTGTCTTTTAAATTTTATTTCATTTTTGGGAGGAAGTTGCAAGGACAGAGGGAAGATACAAAGAAACAGAAAGATTAATGGGATTGAGATCCATGATGCAACAAAGAATAAATACAAAGTTAAAAAGAAAAAGAGAGATCTTAAAAAAAAAAAGGCAAAGGTTTTGACAGGTATTTCTTGAAATAAGATGTAGGGTTGTCAATAAGCATACAAAAAGATGCTCTCTCTGTCAATCATCAGAGGGATGCAACCCAGACTCACAATGAGAAGCCACTTCTGCTTCCTGCTTGATAACACTGATACACTCAAATAAAGACAATGACAAAGGTTGCTGGGCATACAGAGAGGTTGGGACCCCCATGCCTTATTGGTGGGAATATCAAATGGTATAGCCACTTTGGAAGACAGTTTGACAGTTTCTTAAAATACTAGACATAGAATTATTGTATTAGTTACCAGTTTTTCTCTAGGGCTCTGTGTAAGAGCAACACAACACACATCCACAGAGAAACTTTCACACAAATGTGTGTGGGCAGAATTTTTCATATTAGCTCAAATTTGTCAAAGACCCTAAAGTAAGAGCTAAAAAGATGGTGTTCCCAAAAGGGAACATGTGTAAACTTCCATAGATTTGAAATAAGTTTCTTTTTTTTCCAAAAGAAAACAATAGACTTTCTTAAATTAAAGTAAGCAACCTACATAGCTGTCAGCAGATGAGTAAGCCAAAAATGGTGTCTATAAAAGAGAATGCTATGCAGTTTCATACCACACCATGGATGGACTCTGAAATACTGAGTGAGATACCAGACACAAGAAACCATGTATCAAATCCCCTGATCAGAAATGCCTAGAGCGAGGCTGCTTTGAGGGTTTGTAACAGGCTTCCTTAGACCACCAGCCCCCAAATCATGACACAGAAACTTATTATTAGTTATGAATGTTTGGCATTTTCTTATGTTTGTTCCACTAGCTCTCATAACTTATTTTAACCTGTTTCACATTTTGCCTTGGGGCTTTTTTTTTTTTTAACCCTTCTTTCATTCTGTATGTCTTACTTTCCTGCTTCCTCCATGTCTGTCTGTCTGTCGGCTGCCTGGCTGGTTGGCCCCTGGTGTCTCTGTTCTTTCTCTGTTGTTCTCTCCTAAGCCCAGATTCCTCCTCATATTTATTTGAGACCCCTGTCTTCACCAAGTGTATTGAGTGTGGTCATTGGTGAATGGAACCCACTAGATACAAACACACCAGTAGCTCCAGGAGGAAACAGTATTGTTAAAACATCAGTCTGTATAAAATCTCAGGCCTGAAGTGGCTCTCCCACCCCCCCCCAGTCTTGTGTTCTCAGTTCCCTTTTACCACATGGCCGAGGGGAGTAAGGGGGCAGGAGGAAGCTGCTCAGGAAAGGGGAGGGCAAGGATTGCAGCAAACAATGGGGGAGGGACTTCCTGCTTTATAGTGTCTGCCATAGATACCTTAGTATTGTCACAGGCCAGTGGCTCCAGGCCTCAGGTGTCCCTTTCTAAGTGCTCATATCCTGTCCCATCCTGTGGTTTGTATGTTGCCATGAGTATCTGAAGATCGACAACCTTTCATTTTAGTTCAGAGGTCCGCCCTCTACTCTAACTGAAGCATGTCTGTTCTTGACTGGAAGGCCCATGAAAAGCTGTGATAGATTTTGTTTATCTTTTTGAGACAAGGTTTCACTCTGTAGCCCAGCCTGGCCCAGAACTCATGGTAATCTTCCTGTCTTAGTACCAGCCCCTGCTTGTGGTGACAGATTGACCTTGGGTGGTTTCCCATGAGGAGCAGTGAGCACTGGTCCATGTGTACAAATGTGTTCACTCAGACTGACATGGTGGCTAGTAATTTTCCTTTCTTGTCTGAATTTTTGGAACCAAGCTTTTGCAGATTGTAAAAATGAGTTTGGATTTGTCCCCTCTGCTTGTATTTTCTGGACACATTTTTTAGATCAGTATTATTTACTTCTTAAGTTTTAGGACCCTATCTTGGCTACAGGTTTTGTTGTTGTTTTGTTTTGTTTTTGTTTTGTTTGTTTTCCTGGGAATGATTTTACTTTCCTTGATATTAATTTCTTTGGCACACTCACATCTCTATCTGTCTGTCTGTCTGTCTATCTATCTATCTATATGACTATTAGTGATTTTTGTTTTTTCTATGGAAGTTTTGGCAAATTGCATTTTAAGGAGCCCCTGTGTTTTAAATACCAATTTATTAGTCTAAATGAAGGCATGCAGAATGCCATTTGATTATTATAAGGTTATTTATAATATCTGCTTTTGTTGTCTTATTTTGAGATAGGTTCTTACATATGTATCCCAGGTTCAAACTTACTATGTAGCTGAGGATGACCTTGAACAAAAGTCTTCCCACCACCTCTTCAGTTGAGATTATAGGTGTGCCCCACTACTCCTGATTTTACTTGGTGCCAGGGATAGAACCCAGGGTTCCTGTCTCCCAGGGAAGCACTCTATTAACTGAGTTATGTCCTGCCCACTGCCTAAATTACAGTATCTTCTTTCTAAAAGAAATTTGTATTATGTGGGGCATGAGCGTGTGTGTGTGTGTGTGTGTGTGTGTGTGTGTGTGTGTGTGTGTGTGTGTGTGTGTTTTAGTTCACGTGAATGCAGTATCTGCTAAAACCAAGAGATGATTTTGGATATCCTAGAGGTAGAATTGCCAGGCTTTGTGAACCACCCAGCTTGTGCTGAGACCCGACTGAACTCTAGGCCTCTTCAAGAGCACTGAAAGTTTTTAACTGCCCATCCATCTTTCCAGCCCCTTTATCCTATTTTCTAATGAACTTTAAAAGTGAATAAATGAGTTTTCTGTTTCTCATTAATTATCATGTTAGGAGTTCATCAATATGTTAAGGTCTTTGAAATGTCCTTTAGAGCCCAAAGTTTAGACTGTGTTAATGTTTTTCCTTATTTTCTATTTTCTATTCTTCCATGTCTGATCCTTAATCTTCCCTTTGACTTCTTTGGACTTTAACTGGTCTAGTCTGCCGTCCCCTCATCCCACAAGGGATTTTCAGGGTTTCAGGGCTGATTCTGTCCTGCTGCTGAATTTTGGGATCCATTTCTCCTCTTTTCCATCTCTCCTATTCCAGGACACCCACAACACCCCAGCATTGGCATGCTATCTCTTCCTTAAGGAAAAGATTAAATCAAAGCTCTACTACAACAGCGTAGCTCTGCCTGGCCTGGAGCTCATTATGTAGCCCAGGTTGGCCTTGAATTCAGAGAGCCACTTGCTTCTGCCTCCTTTCTTTCCCTTCTCCATTCTAGGATTGCTAGGATTAAAGTGCTAGGATTAAAGGTCTGTGACACCATGCCCCAAAGCATTTTAAAAAAAAAATATTCATTTTTTCCCCCTTCTTAAAAATACAATTAAGGCCAGTCCTAAAGGATGTAAGAATGGTGTGCTGGCTAGTTTGATGTCAACTTGTTACAAGCCAGAGTCATTAGAGAAGAGGGAGCCTCAACTGAGATGAGGCAGTAGGCAGCCCGTAGGACATTTTTTAAATTAGTGGTTGATAGGGGAGGACCCAGCCCATTGTGCCTAGTGGTTCTGGGTTCTGCAAGAAAGTAGGCTGAGCAAGCTATGGAGAACAAGACAGTAAGCAGCAGCCCTCCATGGCCTCAGCTCCTGCCTCCAGATTTCTGCCCTGTTTAAGTTCCTGTCCTGACTCTGATGATGAACAGTGCTGTGCAAGTGTGAGCCAAATAATTAACCTTTTCCTTTCCAAGTTGTTTTGGTCACAGTGTTTCATCACAGCAATAGTAACCCTAACTAGGACAAATGACAAGTCACCCCCTGGCAAATTGGATGGTGTGATTTTAGCTGCTGACAGCTGGTCAGAAAAGAGGACATTACTGAGTACTTTAGTGAGGTGACTACTTGGACAAAGCTGTCCTTTGTCTTAGGGCCATGATCCTGCTGGGAGAGCCTGGCACCTTCAGCACCTGGGTTGCATATCCAGGTGCATTGGGGCGTGTCTATACCAACTGTATGGAGCAGGCAGGCTGCAATCTGTGTGCAAAAGGCTCTATGACAGAGGTTCTCAACTTGTGGGACGCAGCCCCAAGTTAAATCATTGGAAAACACAGATATTTACAATATGATTCACGACAGTAGCGAGATTATAGCTATGAAGCATCAAGGAAAGTAATTTTATGGCTGGGGGGGTCACCACAACATGAACCGTATTAAAGGGTGGCAGGGTTAGGAAGACTGAGAACCACTGCTCTAGAAGCCCCTTGAGGAGAGTGGTTTTGGAGATGCTGCTTGCTCTAGCTCAGCCTGAAAGGAGGCAGCTGTAATGGAATGTGTTGCAACATGAGGCAGTCATGGAAACTTCTCTGGGAGTACAGGGCCACTCTGCTGTGTGCTCTTCATAAGAGTGACCACAGGAGACCAGGAAGCGTTGGGGGAAGTGTTCCTGTTCCCCTCCACACCCGTCATGATAATCTCTGGGAAACATATTGGAAACAGCTGTGTAAGCCTCAAGCTGGGCTAAGTTACACTGGACTGGACCAAGAGGTCAAAGGCCTTCACACTGAGCTGCTGTAGGAACTGTCTGTGACATCAATGTTCAGCCTGACTGGGTACTATTCACCCACTATGAAAAAAAGCTATGGAGGTCAGAGGGAAAAGGCGGTGGGTGACCCTCAGGACTGTTCTGAGGTTCTCAACTGAGGAGGGGGAGGAAATGAGAGGGACAGGTGGCCTTAGCCACATACATAATTGTTGTTGTAAGGTTTGTAGCCTGCAGGCTATACAAGAGAAAGGATGACTCCTCGGGTGAGGGTTTCTACATCATGGCGGAGGTGAGGTAGGTGGGTAAATGGGTAGGTGGGTAAATGGGTAGGTGGGTGGTGGGAGTGTGTGTGGGTGTGGGCTGGAGAGTCTTGTGAGGGGTTTGATTGTGAGGAGAAATGCCCAGCAGCATGGCAATGCCCTCCAGCCCTGAATACTACCTAGGCCCTCATGGTTTCCCTGTGCCTTTCTCCACGGTTGTGAATAGTCCTGTAATTAAGTCAGCCATCCTGACTTGTCCCTCTATCCAGTTACCTTTCAGTGCTGTCCCTAAGAGCCCTTCAATTAGATTACCTCTTAAACTTTCCATCTCTGATATGTGTGATATCTGTTGGGACCTACTGATGGAAGGGCCACTCTGTTAATGGCCAGTAGAGGCCTCTGAGATTCTAGTTCTCAGCCACCATGGAGATGGAGGTTGAGGGTGGATTTAAAGGGCATATTATGCTGACTTTCCTTGTTGACTTGAGTAGATTTGGAATCTCCAATGGGAGACATCTCTGGGATTGTCTGTGAAGTGTTTTCAGAGACTTAATCCAAAAGGGAAGACCTTCCTTGAGCATAGGTTCTCTCATAGGTTCGATTCCTCACTGAATACAAAAGGAAGACAGGAGGAAGTGAGCTGAGCACTCATCTCTTTCTGCTGTATGAGTGCAGATGCAATGTGAGCTGTGGCCTTGCACTTCTATTGCCATGCCTTCCCCACCATGACAGACTGCATCCTCAAACCATGAACTAAAGAAATACTGCCCCCATGAAATGCATTTTGGTCAATTAGAAGAGCACCGTGTATATGGAGGGTGTCTTTGCTATACAAAGGTGAGGTGCAGCCCTGGCATACCTCAGAGACCCACTGGTAGGAATTTGGTCATCCTTTGGAGTCTGACTCATCAGGATAGGCAGAGATTAGGTTTAATTTGATGAAGGGATGATGTCTTAGTTATTTTCTCATTGATGATGTCTAATACCTGACAAGAGGCCACATAAGGAAAGAAGAAGGAAGGAAGGGAAGAAGGAAAGAAGAAGGGAAGAAGTAAAGAAGGAAGGGAAAAAGGAAGGAAGGAAGGAGGGAAAGAGGGAGGGAGGGAGGGAGGGAGGGAAGGAGGGAGGGAGGGAGGGAGAGAGGGAGGGAGGGGAGAAAGGAAGGGTTGTTTGGCTCCTGGGTAGAGGATACCATCTATCATGGAGGGGGACCACTCCTGTAGTGGGACAGCTCCTGTCCACAGAGATGGGGGGCTGCTCTCTCACATCTGTGTGGGCCAGGAAGTAGAACAAGACCAAGAAGAGTGCTTGCATTTAGGTCATGTTCTCTCTTTTCTCTTTTTATTCATGGACCACAACCCTGAGAATGGAGCTGGCTATGTTCTCACCGTCTCAATTAATCTTCTCTGGAAATGTCCTTATAGACACACTGAAAGGTCAGTATATGTGTTTCTCCACCCAATCAGGTTGTTGGCATGAACCATCACAGTGGTGGAATTAAGAGGCAGGTGGCTACAGTAAGGCCAGTCACCCCAGCTAGATCCAAAGCATTTGCTCTCTGGAGAGCTTAACTGAAGGCCAAGTTCTGGGGGAGCATGGGCAATTGTAGCTGGTGCCTACTAAAAGATGTGGGTGTACCTGACCCGGGAACATTTTGTGTGTGTAGGGCGGGGGTGGGGGTGGGGGGGAGTAAAGCTTTTATTTCATTTTTTCTTTTCTTTTCTTTTCTTTTCTTTTCTTTCTCTCTCTCTCTCTCTCTTTTTACATACTAATCCCAGTTCCCCCTCTCTTCCCCACACCTTCCCCTCACCACATCCTTTTTGCTCCTCAGAGAGGGTAAGGCCCTTGCCCCTGTGTCTAGGCTGAGCAAGGTATCTATAAGAAATGGGCTCCAAGTTCATGCTCCAAGGATAGATCCTGGTCCCTCTGCCAGTGGCCCCACAAACTGCCCAAGCCACCCACTGTCACATGCATTCAGGGGGTCTAGTTCAGTCCTATGCAGGTTCCCCAGCTGTCAGTTCAGAGTCAGTGATGTCTCTCTAGCTTGGGTTGGGTGTTTCTGTAGGTTTCCCCATCCTGGTCTTGACCCCTTTGCTCGTATTATCACTCCCAGGAATATTTTTATGAGTGGACATCTCTATAATCATGGAGGGAGAGCTGAGGTGCTTATAAATGGCTGTAGGCAGGAGAAGGCTCCCCATACTGGCTTCAGTGTCCATGCACATGGAAGGAATCCTTGGGTCAGAAGAAGCTGGAAACACACAGAAAACACCAGGACCCTGGGGAGAGTGGGTATGAAGAATTTAAAAACAGGTTTGTGAAAGATCTAATAAATGCTGGAATTTAAAAACAGGTTTGTGAGAGATCTAATAAATGCTGGACGAGTAACAGGGTTTGGAAACACTGATTTTTGAACAGCACTGCCCTGGAGCTCTAAATGTGGTTTTGCTTACTCAGGCTGTGTGCTACTTCCTCTCAACAAAGCAAGAAACACACACATACCAAAACCCAGCTCTGGCTGCATGATCCCAACAGAACATCCGATCACAAACACACACAGGTGAGAGAAAGAAAATGAGAGCTGGGTGCTGTTTGCATGCATGGTCCCAGGGCCTCTGCACATGAGTCTCTCCTGCCCCCTCTTGTATTTTTGCTCATGTCTCTCTTCCAGTCATGGTTTGGGTTGGCTTTTCTCAACCATTAGCTGACAGTCTTCATGAAGGAGAGACTATACTCTATCCTTCATTGCTCCTCTAGGACCTAGTGTCTGACACCTGCTAGGTGCTCTGTAAATGGCTTCATAGATGACAGTGTGTTTGCGGGTCCTTCCAAGTGTGCTGGATTAAAACTGGCTTCCTCCATAAGAGGAGGTGAAGTATAATAGTACCTGATGGTAGTAACTTTGGGTTTGTGTGACCTGAATCTCTCTGAGTAAAAACTTCTTTCTGCCATAGCTATAGTGGGACAGAGAGTGTGATGCCAGTGTGGTCCCTCAATACATCAGAGCTTCATGAGCAAGTATAGTGAGGGCTTTGAACAACTCAGACTACGCCCTCACAGCATGGAAGAGATACCCAGCTCCCTTTGATGCTCTTGAAGTTGCCAAATGTTGTCTTATGGTGGCTTCTGCAACTCTGCAGATACAATGGCACTCAACAGCTGGGAGGAGTTTGGAGGTGTGAAGATAACTAAATGGCTCTGGGTTGGTATTCTCTGTTTTCTTTAACATGAGACTCTAGTCCTGGTGCAACCAAATTAGCCATGGAAATCAATGGTAGTTATATTTGGAAAGGAAAATACTTTGGTGAAGTTATAAATGAGGAAAGAAACACAGACACACATGGTTAGTGATGTTACAGAGAAACTTGGAGTGGCCAATGAGAAGGTAATCTGATAGCTCTCTGAAGTGACATTTGGTCTGGGGAGACTGTTCAGTCAGTAAAGCACTGTCCGTGCAAGCATAAGGACCAGGTTTGATCTGCCAGGACATATGTGAAAAAAACAGGCACAGAACTTTCAATATGCCTGTAAGCCCAGCACTCACAAGAGAGATACAGGAGAATCCTTGGAGTTCTCTGCCAAGCAAGTCCAGTCAAATTAGTGAGCTCTGGGTGTCTCAAAAAATACATGGAGAGACAGTGAGGAAGGGATCAGCCATGGACCTCTGATTTCTGCACACACACACACACACACACACACACACACACACACACACACACACACACACACCCCATGTTATCTGTTTCCAAATCTCTACCCCTCCCTTTTTCTTGCTCCATGGAACGCAACTGCAATGGTTAAAGGTTCCCCTGTTGACATTTCCAGAAGAAAAATTTTCTCTTTGCTGTGAGGGCAAGGACATATTTGAGGGATAGCACAGCATGGGTTGGAAGGAGCCTGGGGGTTTTTGGAGTGGTATGTAGTTTTCAACTCTTAATTAGGAAAATGTTTTCTTTTCTTGCTTAGGTCGTTATTTCAGGTCTCTTACCAACAGCTGAGGCTGACTGCCAAAAGCTCATTGTGAAACGCTGAATTGTTGACGCACAAGTATTCATTGTGTTTATCTAGATAGGATCTGAGCTAGGTGTGGTGGTGTAGGTTTTTTAATACCAGTACTCTAGAGGCAGAGGCAGGTGGGTCTCTGTGAGTTCAAGGTCATCTTGGTCCACACAGGGAGTTTTAGGACAGCCAAGGCTGTAAGGAAAGTCCTTGTTTGTCCAAAGGGGGGGGGAAGGACCTGCACTTTGCCATAGGCGATGGGGAGTTGATTTGGTTGGAGTAGGAATTGCCTGAAGTACAATAGAGACATAAAATTTGTAGATGGCCAAAGTCAGGGGCTCATCTTTTGGGAGCAGTTGACAGGTGACAGACACTAGTGAATCCTAAGAGATTTACTACTTCTCTATCCCAAGGACTTGTCCATTAGACAAGCAATGAACTGAGGAAATTGTCACTTACTGAGAGCTGTTGAGGCTTTTCCAGTGCACTTCAGCATCAGAGGGCCTGGACCTCTGTGTGGTAGTGACGGTTGGGTCTTGACTCCTCACACACGCTCTTTCCCTGGCTCTGTCCTCCTGTTCCTGGCCTGGCCCATCTGGACTGTGACTTCCTGCTCTGCTTCCCAGAGCTGCCTTGCACCCTTGCCCTGAAGGGTTGTGGGAAGCCGCATAGTTGATAACTAGCCATCTGCCCTGCCCTGTTCATGCTTAATGATGCAAAGACGTAGTGAAATCCTGAAGTAGCATTGAAATTCCTTTACAAGCTTTTGGTTTTTATGTCCTTTGTATTTTTATGATTTTTGTAGACAAAAGGGCACATGAGTCATAAGAGGATATAAGGTTAATTTTCTTTTATAATTTTTTAATATGGAAAACATATCTAAGAAAAATTTGCCACTTTAACCATTTTACATGGGCAGTTCAGCAGCACTGGTTGAATTCACATTGTTGTGTAATTGTGATCATTTCTTGTTTGTTGTAGAGGCAGGGTCTTGGTTTGTAGCCCAGGCTTTCCCCAAACTCTCCAACCTCCCAGCCCTAGGTTTATAGGCTGGGGCAATCAGGCCTGGCTATCCTCACCCATTTTTTGGTATTTTATTTTCTATATCAAATTAATCTCTTCTTCTCTCCCTTACTCTTTCCCTTTTTTCCTTTCTTCTTCTCTTCCCTGACTGCTTTGAACTCACTGTTAGCAGAGGATGACCTTGAATTTATGATGCTCTTGCCTCTACCTCTCAAGTGCTGAGATTAGACCCTATGCCTGGTTTATAAAGCATGGGATAAACATCTATTCGGCCTATTTGTTTATCCTGATCCTTATTAAACCACAATACAGGGCTGACAAGTACTCTACCTATAGAGTGACATCCCTAGCCCTTCTCTTAACCAATGAACCATCTCTGCAGACCATCCCTAGCCCTTTTCATATCAAATACTTTTTTTTAAATGTAGCATATTTTTTAGTTACCTGAGAATTTCATGCATACATACATACAATGTATCTTGATCTGTAAGACCCGCGAGAGTGTGGTCCCTCAAGCTCCCACTCAGGAAAGGCACCCCCCCCCCAATCATTCACGAGAAGTGGTCTTGATGCAAACGCATAAGGTTCTTTATATTCCAGTATACTGGGGCTGTCAGCCATACACCATGCAGGGTAGAGGGCTCAGGACCTCTAGCACAGAATTGAGACAGCTTTTATACGGTTACAGCAAAGCCTGCGCATTGTGAACCAATTGTTAGAAACCTGCAGTCTCGACCCTGTTGGGCCATGCCCAACCCCCATCTTTTTAATAGCAACAAGAGGTGGGAATATTGGGGCTCAGCAGTCTGTGGACCCCGCCTCTGATGGGAGGGACGCCTATGGCCACGTAATCACTACGTCAGGCTTTACCTAGCTGTTCAAGCTTTTACCTGGCTGCACAGGGTACCCGGTTAGGCATGCGCAAGCTCCCTTTTTAAAGCAAGCGCGCCAAGCACACCTCTCTCTTGCCTCTTGCTCCTGCTCTTTCTCTCTTGCTCTCTCTGGGGCCCCTTCTGTCTGTCTGTCTCTCCGCTTTCTGATGGCCACCAGCTACCCCCCCCCCTTTCCTCTCCCCTCTCTCAATAAACTCCTCGTGGGCGCTGAGTCTCGTGTTTATGTTTCTTAGGCAATAGCAGCTGCAAAAGAACAACACCAATCACCTCGTAGCATCCAGTGCAGACCAATTACTTTAAAGTATCCAACCCTGCCCTTAGCCCAGAAAGTCTGCTTTTGCACAGGCTTCTGGGTGTTCATTCACTACCATAAACATTAAAGTAGGTGATCGTCAGCTTGGGATTTAAGACTCCCAGCTTCCTGGGTTTTCTGGGGAATTTTTCCATCCTAACAGATCCTATTCATTCCATTTCTCCCTGAAACTCCTTCCAGATCTCTCACCCATTCTCTCATTTCTCAACCTCACATCCTCCTCTCCTTTTAAAATAACTATTGAGTCCAATTTGTGTAGGATGTGGGGCCATTTGCTGGAGCATGGTCAACCTACCAGGGTTCGAACTCTTAAAGAAACTGACTCTCCTCCTGCAGCCACCAGCTTTCAATAGCTCCTAAGCTGCAGGTCAGGGCCCATGAGCTCCTCCCTCCTTCCTGCTCAAGTGTTGACTGGCATGGTTGTGTGCAGGCAACCACAACTGCTGTGAGTTTATAAACATAATGATCCTCTTATGTACAAAAGGCAGTTTCACTTGAACATCTCGCTCTTAAAAACTAACTACCCCAACCCCCGACCACATCAAATTCTTAAGCAGACTGTTTTTCCCTTGCCCAGAGTATCTTATCCTGAAAAGACTATAAGCTCATTTTTAAAGGAGTTCAGGAGCTTGATTCATACGATTTTTTCACTGGTACAACTTAAGCTAGCCCTCTTCCAGGTGTCCCTGGTAGAAACCACATAGCTATGGATAGTACAATGAAGGACTGATAGTAGCCAGCCTTCCGGAGCCTGCCATGCAAATCTGATGCAAATATTGTATGGCAGGACAGTTACATACCCCTGCTTCTGTTCAGCCTTTGCCTGATAGTTTGCTGAGTGGTTGTTGGATGATCAGTCCTGAGCCAAGAATAAAGAAGAGGATGGTCAGGATTAGGAATGTTAGAAAGAACACTGGGAAAGAGTATGGCCTAATAGGGATATATGTGTGAGTGTGGTGTGGTGTGTAGTTAGAGCAAAATGGTGACTGCATCTCTAGGAAGCAAAGGTCCCAGTCTTGTCTGAATTCTTCACACCTCCCTCTCTTATTCCCAAACATTATAAAGAACCACAGTAGAATTAGAAACCCAGCTTTTAAACCACAAGGCAAGAGATAGTGGAGATTGAGGGCTGATGATTCAGGATAGTTCCAAGAAAGGGCTAAATAAGCAAAGATGTTTGAGGTTGCGATTCCTGTCTGTGAAGAGTCAACTGTGTTCTTGCCAGAATCTAATTCTTTGTGTCACCTAGTTTGATTTTGGATCAAGTCTTGGAGGGAGTGCAATGACAACAGGCCATTCTTGGATGAGAAAGGGACTCCTAATTTAATTAGACTTCATCTAATTGAAGAAACCATATGCTTGTTAGGCATGTTCCCCAAAAAGCATCAGCACCCACTGCGCTCTCAGACTGAGGAGAATCACAGGCTGTGGCCCCAGTCCCGAATTCCTGGCCACTAATCTCCTTTAGAACAATCCAGAGAGAAGTGAGAGCCCTAAGCCCAAATATCTCGGTCCCCAAGAGACCAAACAAGTCCTCCTGAGCCCTGTACCTCTCCCATTCCTATTCTCTTGAGACACTGATGAATTCTGTCCCCACTCCTGTCACAGTCCCAGTGCTTTGTGATCAGGGCCAAACTCCCCACACTGATCTCTCAAGTGCTCAGACAGGACTGGCTTTTCTTAGGACACCCCCCCCACACACACACACCCTCATCCCACAAAGCAGAAACTGGCTCTTTACAGTGAAGGAATAGCTAGCTCCACCCTCTGACAGTCAATGCCAGCCTGCTCAGGTTGGCTTATCTCTGTGGAGCTGAAGTCCTAAGAAAGAATCAGTCTACAACTAAAGTGTATGTGGGGAAAGGCTTGTACCCTGCCATACCACAGCCTCTGGGTGGGCTGTGATGTCACAGCAGGAGCAACTTCACTGTCCTGGGCACTTTCCCCCCAACCACCATGTATTCTTGTTGTCCTGTTTCTTCCCTGTTGTCAGACCATATGCCATGATTTCAGTCCAGTCAATTCAATTAGTAGTAGACCTCAGGCTGTTTGTGCTGGGAACTGACAGAGGCTGCAGGCACCTTTAAAACACTCTCAGAAGCAGAGCCCCTCCCCTACAGATTTCTTGTGGGGTTGGGGTGTGCAGTTTGGCTCCTAGCACAGAAGACTGTGAGAGGAAGCAGAGAGATGCGGTATTTGGAAAGCACCACACCTATCTTGAACGTGTACATGTTCATTGTGGGGCGACTGTCCAGAGGACAGCATGCCTGTGTGAACTGCTTCAGCAAGCCCCAGTCCCCCAGTGCATCGAAAGTACTTCCTGGTGGAGGTGTCCATGTCTCTGGCTCCATGCATTCTTTAAGATGCCAAAAGGCTCAGTGAATGGAACAGTTCATTAGAGGCGAGGAGCTAGCGAGGTGGGCTGTTTTCCTCTGGAGACAGAAGCATGAAAAGATTGGTGTGTGCTGCAGCTAGGGCAGGCACAGGTGTCTCAGGGAGGTGGTGGTAGTGGCCAAGGCTGTCTAGGTAGTGCTCATATTGACCTGAGTCAATGGAAGGGAAGTCTTCAATCAGTGGTCTTTAAAGTGGGGTCTGCAGAACAACCCACTGAAATACAGAGGAAAAATAGGAATATACATATATTCTTGTTTATAAATTTCTCATGCTAACTAAGTAAATCCACATAGGCACTCTTATTCAGTGCACAGTCTGGTGTCCATCACACATAGGCAGGAAAGGAAGGGAGCTTGGAAACCCCTAGTCCAAGTGCTTTCAAGTATAGAAGTGGGCAGGGTCTTCAAATGACTTCCATCCCAGGCAGTGGACAGATGGAGTATGCAATCTGATTCTGCTGAAGTTGTTCTCATAAAAGGGGTGGGTGGTTTGGAAAGACCCCTGCAAAGGCCTAGAGACAGGTTATGATATGAACAGCTGACTCAGAAAAATGACAGAGTTAATGAGTTCCTAGGAGATGCCCCTGCTTTTCCTTTTCTCTCTCCCTTCCCACTGCACAGAACTCAGGCCTTGTGCATACTACACACATGCTCTACCACTGAGCCCTGTCCTCAGGCATCGAAACCTTCTTTGAGGCTCTTATTAAAAGGCAAATATCAGGTGGCATCTTTGGACAAAACTACCTCTGTTTGCCATGGTTAAAGTGACTACATTGGTTAAGAGAGAAGACAGGCATAAAGGGCACTGGCTTATTTAGTGTTTCTATTGCTGTGAAGAGACACCATGACCACAGCAACTGTTATACAGGGTACATTTAATTGAGGTGGCTCACTTGCAGTTTTAGAGGTTCAGTCCATTTTCATCAGGGTGGGTGGGCAGACATGGTGCTGGAGTAGTAGCTGAGAGTTCTCATCTTGTAGGAAACAGGAAATGGTCTGGGACACTGAGGGAAGCTTGAACAAAGCCTGCCCCACAGCAACACACTTCCTTCAACAGGCCACACTTCCCAATAGTGCCACTCCCTATAAATTTATGGGGGCCACTTACATTCAAACTACCACAGGCACCATATTGAAACACACTCAGAAAACATTGTCAAAGAGTCAAAGAAAGGAATTTAGAATATGTAATGTGTTATGCAAGATGGGTATAGGCTTGGGTGTAAGTTGCTAACATATTTCATCCTGTCTTTGCCCTGTCTTAACTAGGGTTTCTATTTCTGTTGCTGTGATTGAACACCATGTCCAAAAGCAAAGTGTGGAAAAAAGGGTTTACCCTCATAGAGTCCATCATTCAGGGAAGTCAGGGCAGAGACTCAGGGCAGGAACTTGGGGGCAAGAACTGATGTAGAGGCTGTTTACTGGCTTGCTCAGATTTTTATGGCACCTATGATCACCAACCAGCCCAGGGATGGCACTGTCCACAGTGGATAGGACTGTCCCATATCCATCATTAATCAAGAAATGCCCTAAAGACTCATCTACAGGCCAGACTTATGGAAGCATTTTTCTCAATAAAATTTTCTCTTTTTAGATATGTCTAACTTTCTGTCAGGTTGACAAAAACTAACCAGTAAACCATGCTTCTTCTCTATTAACCAAGTTAGTTCTTTCATGATTTCAGACATACACAGTGCATTCTGGGTACTCCTCTCAAACCTGTCATCCTCTCCAGTCCTACTCCTTGCCAGGCCTTTCCCCAGATTCATCACTTGGTTTTGTTTTATATGCCATTCAGTTTATGAGGACCATTGGAGTGGGGCTACCCACTGGAGGGTAGGGGTCACTAGCAGGCATAAAACTGAAGAGAATGACTCTTTCATTCCATGCATCTATCAGTGGGGAATAGTTTAGCCCTGAGAGTTAAGGACCTCCAAGCCTCTGTTTCTTCCCCATCTTGCTGTTGATGGGCCCATTCTTGGGCTAGCCCAGGACATCCCACAATTGTTGAGTGATTCCGATTGCCCAGAAGATGCCATGCTTCCTGATGATAACATTCACAAAATCCTGTCTGATAAAATAAGGATAAGGATGTGTTCACAGCAATGGACAACTTATCCCATGGTGAGGCCACCATGTTCTGGTGGCCCCGTCTGAAGACTGCGACATGAAACCAGCCATTCACTCTTCCCTGGATAAGTTACTACAATCAAGTTGAAGGGATGTGATTAAGAAATACCCTTTAAACACAGTGGGGAGCTTTACAACACTTTATAATGAAATATGGGGGTACACAGGAAATCCTGACTACTGTGGCCCCAAAGTTCATTGATTATCCTAGGGCTAAGAACTTGACGTCCATGGAATTTACAGATGTATGCATTTATTTATTTATTTATTTATTTATTTATTTATTTATATGTTCATTGAAGTTTTGCCTGCATGTGTATCTGTGTGAGGGTGTCGTATCTTGGAGATGCAAACAGTTGTGAGCCACTATGTGGGTGCTGGAAATTAAACCTGGGTCTTTTGTGAGAGCAGTCAGTGCTCTTAATCACTGAGCCATCTCTCCAGCCCCTAGAGATATCTCTCTTTAACACAAAGGGCAAATGTCCCAAATTTTGACCTCTGATGACTATGACTGTTACAAGTGTGTTATGCAGAGGGGGTGCACACATGCACACAAGGTTGCACACACACACACACACACACACACACACACACACACACACACACACCACCACCACCAACAACAACAACAACAACAGCAATAACAAAAAACCAAACCAAACAAACCAAAAACCCCAACAATGTCTTTCAGGTAAGGGGGATATTTTTAAGGGAATATTTTAATAAATGAATATTGCAGGAATGCACTATGAAAAATGGCATTTGGACTGTTCCTGTTATGTAAACTTAATGGCAAAATGAAATGTGTCACCTTTCCCCTTTTGTCACCATCTGCATGTGTCAAAGCCAGAGGTTGTCGGTGTTTTCCTCAGTTGCTCTCCACCTTATTTTTTGAGACACAGTCATCACTGAATCTGGAGCCTGCTGATTTGTCTAGACTGGCTAGCTGAGCTGTGAGCCCAGGTCTCCTCCTGCCTCTACTTCTCCAGTGCTGGAATTATAGGGACACGTTGTGAAGGGTCAGGATATGTGACCAAACTAAGGTCCTCATGCTCTCAAAAAGTCCTTTTACTGACTGCACCATCAGACTGGTTCTGAAAGCATAATGTTTATAATCTTATAAGTTCACTATCTCAATTAACAGTATCCCATGTATTAAAGATAATTAAAAGAACAGTTGATGAAATACCCACTGAGAATACTGATTTCAGGGACAAACCAGTTTTTCTGTGGCACTTCACATTTACAAAGTTGGGAGGTATTATTTAAACAGAATTATGATTTAATAAATGCAAAGACAGAATTCTGTTTATCTTTGCATGATGTAGCTTCTTAGGAAACAAATAACAACAACCCAGAGGGCTGGAGTGATGGCTCAGCAGTTAAGAGCACTTACTCTTGCAGAAGATCCGGATTCTATCCCCAATACCCCATAACTCCATTTCCAGGGGATTCAATGCCCTCTTCTGACATCCTCAGGCACCAGGCACACAGATAGTGCACAGACATACATGGGAGCTAAACATTCACACACTTAAAATAAATTGAAAACAGAACAATAGCCATTAGAAACAAGTATCCCTATTAATTGAACTCAAAAGCATAGGTTCTAGTCTCATTAACTATTAAACCAGGATTTAGTAAACTATTATTAGGGTTTAGTAAATTAGTTTAATCACTGTGCTCTCACAAAGCAGATTGTGGAAAACTTTAAAGTGAAAAGAGAAAAATATAACATACCATTCATTAAAAAGAAAATAATTTGCTGGGCTTGATGACACATGCCTTTAATCCCAGCACTCTGGGGTCAGAGGAATGTCAACATAGCAAACTCTAGGCCAGCCTGGGCTGCAGAGTAAAAAGCTGTCTTTTTCTTTTTCTTTTCTTTCTTTCCTTCCTTCTTTCTTTCTTTCTTTCTTTTTTTTTTTTTCTTAATTATTGGTTCATCTTTATCGCATCTTTTAACACTTGTTAGTGTGCTTTGTAATGTATATTAGCAGTCACGTGCTTATCATGTGTAAATGAACAGATTGTAAGCATCAGGCTACGATGTAGAAAGAATAAAATTTGGTGCTTGCATGAGACAGCTATGAAATGAGTGAAAACACGTAGTGGCAGAAACTTACAGAAAGAAACACAAGTCAAGGATGGGTCCTCAATGTGGCTCAAAGGCTTGGTGATGTCAAGACTAGGAACACGGGCTGGCCATTAGGAGTTGGGTCGTGAATCGCTGGTAGAGATACTCTCTAGTATGTTAGCACCTGTGGCTCTGGAGTATTCTGGGCCTAAAACGGGATTCAACAGCTATCAGAAGGCTGTTAAAATCATGGGGATGGACCTGGATTCCCCGAGTGAGCTGAGAGAATGATCCAGGGAGCTGGCATCCTGAGTCTCCCCTGAGCAGAAGCAGTATAATGGAAAACCAGGCCAGGGAAGCTGAGAAACCGGTCACCCAAGCCTGTGGAAAGTGCGTGGTTGTGCGAGGGTGGCAGGCCCCCCGGTGCTAACTTTGGGAGCAGTGTTCCAGGAAGGAAGGCGTGGCCAGCAGGCTCCAGTGCTGGGAAGAGGTGAGCAAGGGTTCACAGAAAGCTCCCGCTGGCCTTGGCAACTCGGAGGTCATTCCGGACTTTGAGGGGCGGGCATAGAAACCAGACCGCAGAAGGCTGGAGAGCAAGGGAGTGTTTGTGTGTGTGTGTGTGCGCGCATGTTTGTGTGTGTACATACGCGCCCGCCAGTGTGTTGGGAGGGGCGGGAAGGTGATTCAAGGGACCCGGCAGACACCTGGAGAAAACCAATGTTTGATGATCAGTTTAGCTACCGAGAGTAAGTGTCCTGGTGGGGATCGAGCCTCCAGAATCTGAAAGTCTTGGTGGGGAGGGGAGGAGGTCGGCAAACACCTTGGGGCGCGGCGTTGCAGCTGGGTTGGTGGTAACGAGGCACAGAGCGAGTATCCCTGTTGGCATCTGACCCCGGACTGTGTCGCGGCCCCAAGGAGCCCGGGTGGAGCCGGGCTTGCTTCCGGCCGAAGACAGGGCGGCCACCGCTCCCGGGTGCTCAGGTTTCCTGCTGGCAGCGCGGCCCAGCGCCTCGGGTAGCTGCGGGTCCTCCAGGTAGAGTGTGATCAGCTGCGCAGGCCGCTCGCGCTCCTCCCGACCGGCCAACCGGGCCCTGCAGCGCAGCGCTCAGCTCGGTCCCCGCCAGCCGCTGGCTCCTGCCGGGTAGGCACGGGCTGCTAGCGCGGCCTGGTTGGGTTCAGCTCGGCGCGCCCGGCCCTATAGCCGTCAGTTCACTGCAGCCGCTGCCCTGTGCGTCCTGCCTGGCGCGGCACCTGCGCTCCAGCCCGGCAGCCAACCCCCATGGCCCTACCCTCCGAACCGGGTGAGTGCGCACGATGCTGCGCTGCCCCGACCTTGGGCGGGCGTCCTGCGTCCAGTCCCTTGAGAACGAAGAGACCTGAGCCTCCGCAGTGCCCACCCCAGACCTTG
Organism: Cricetiscus sungorus; assembly: GCA_030556225.1. NCBI lineage: Eukaryota > Metazoa > Chordata > Mammalia > Rodentia > Cricetidae > Cricetiscus > Cricetiscus sungorus. The sequence goes on from JANBXA010000007.1 coordinate 71,236,088, forward strand.
TCCCCTGACCAGTGCTGCCTTTCCCTACCCAGCAGTGGTGTGGCCTCCCCAGGCCTTTGGTGAGCCTGAAGCATCCAGGGTTCCTGGCTTAGATCAGATTGGCAAAAAATTAGGGGAATTAAAGGACCCGGAATATGTTGGCTCTTGGATAAGTTTCTAGGTGCTGGAGACCAAGGGGATGGGTTTGGCTGGGATGGACTTCAAGCAGGAGGCAGAGGTGTGGACAGGATGGGAGGGTGATAAGTCTTTTGAGTCCCCCTTTCTTACCTCCTCTGTCACTGGGCAAGGAAGAGTACAGCCTTGATCTAGTAGGTTGGGTTCCGCCCTTGAACTTCCTGCCTCTGCTTTGCAAGCAGATTTGCTAATGGCTGGTCTAGGCGGCAGAGGCCTGTGATGTAAGAGTGAGAGGCCCTGGATAGGAGAATACTCCTATCTAGATTGTCCCCAAACTGTATGTGTCTGGAAGCTTCTTGGTGAGAAATAAGTCAAGTTACTGAATGAAAGCCGGCAGCACTAAGTCCAGCACGGTCCTGAGTAGTCGTGGACTAGGCACTGAGAAAACATGCCTCCCTGGATTCAAAGAGTCAAGGATGAGTTGCCGCGGAGCCTCTGAGCCAGGCAGAAGCCTCTGTCACCCCTGTTCCATCATCAGCTCCACCTCTGGGGAGCAACTTGGAGGGACTTGGCTTGCTCTGAAGAGGGTGTCCTCTCTAGGTGGGTGGGTGGGAGACTTTTATCTTTCAGGCCTGTCCATCCTTAGCCCACCCTCAGACCTGAAGTGTCAATACAGGTTAACAGACTCCACCTACATCAAGAAGTTCTTTGAGATAAAAGGTTTGCTTTACTTGCTCTTATTCTTGCTGGTCACTCTTCAAATGGCCTCTAAATCAATCACAGATCTTGACAGTATCTTGGGCAAGTTACATGTAGGCTTAGAATTAAGTAGGAATATACTTTTCTTTCCTAAAGCAGTGCAGTGGCCTGGTTCTGCTACCAAGTATACTAATTTATTTCCTCCAAAAGCGCTGACTGCAGTTCTAGGACAAGAGACAATGGCTCTCTGTCTTTTAATACATGGTATGAGGAACTGATGAGGGTACAGGCTGATGGCTCAAGTCCAGGATGTTCACAGTACCTAAGAAGTAGCAGTGACAGAGGGGATAATGTCCTAACCCCTTCAGGTCTGGTGTCACATTTAGACATGACTTCTATCTTCTTGTACCCACATAGGAACTTGGGAGAGTACCAGCTCCACCATGGTGTTTGATAAATGTGAAATAAAAGGAGTTGGTGTCCGTGTGAAACTTCACATTCATTCCCCTGCTGGACTCTCTTGTGTCTGATATCATGATGATGAAGAAGATAGTGACACTGACATATAATACCTACAAAACACATATGCTGAGCTAAGGATGAGTCTAAACACTTCTCATGTGCTGACTAATTAATCAGGGCATCTCATGGCACTGCTGTTTTTGTTACTCTTCTTTTATAGGAAATAAAAAAGCCACGGAAAGTTTTATCATTTGCCCAAGGCCATATAAACAAGTGGTGGGCCAGGATTCAATGCCAGGTTGTTACGGCAGGTTTGGCGCCAATCTGTAGCATGTATGTTTCCGCCAGCCCGCCAGCCCACCAGCCCACCAGCCAGTCTGGGCCCACAGCCGCACCAGCCCCAAGTAACACTCTGAGACTCTGTATTTGATACAATCCTGTTGGCCAGTTACCATTATTGTTTATGGGCTAGCTCTGTCTTAATGATTAACCCATTTCTACTTATCTAAGTATTTCCACGTGGCTCATTTTATCAGGGAGCCGCGGCTGGCGTCTTGCTTCCTCCATGCTCTACATCTTGACTCCTCTTTCCCCCTTCCTCTTTCCTCCTCCTAGTCTCCTAGCCCCGCCTATCTAGTTTTCTATTGGCCACAGTGCTTTATTAACCAGTATGAGAAACATATATACAGGATAACATCTCTCATCACCAGGTAGTCTGGCTTGAGTCCATATTCTTAACCATACACACAACTGACTTGAGATCACCATAGGGGGATTCTACCTCAACTTAGACCATTCACTCATTCATTGTCTTATGTAAACATCTATTCAATGTGTGTGTGTGTGTGTGTGTGTGTGTGTGTGTGTGTGTGTGTGTGTGTGTACTCTGAATGCTTTGGCATTGGGTTATAATTGAAAATGAGATAGGTGATGTGTGTGGAGGTGATATTTTACAGGTATTCAACTCTTGGCACACACATCTTAGAAATAAGGAAATTGATCCTTCTAAGCAAGCCTGTGTCTTGCTTTCAGAGAGCAGAGTGGTGTGTTTCTTGATGACTCATAATTTGATTCCAGTCTTTGCTGCCATGTAGGGACAATTAAATGATAAACGTGCACACACCCTGGTCTCTGGAGAAGGAGATGCAGGCCTTTGGGTCTTGTTATTTTAGGTCATCCTGATGTCCATTTAGGGGGGATCAGAAGGGAAGTGAGGAAGCTGGGGTGATGGCTCAGTGGGTAAAGTGCTTGCTGCTTGAGCATGAGGACCTGAGTTCAGATCCCCAGAACCCACATAAAAATAAGGTGCATCAGTGCTCATCTGTAACCCCAGCACTAGGACAAGATAGGCTGATCCTGGCCCTTCTCACCATGCTAGCTGAACAGTGGCCAGTAAAGAGACCTTGTCTCAGAAAGATAAAGTGATGAGCAACTGAGGAAACTGACATCAACCTATGGCTTCTACATGTTCAGGTGAGTGCACCAGCACACACACATGCACACACACACACACACACACACACACACACACACACAGAGAGAGAGAGAGAGAACTGAGTCTCTGAGTAAGGGACGAACACTTAGTCCTATCGAAATATCTCATGGACCACAAGAAGCAATAGTGTGCCAGTCTCAAGGTAAACTGTGAGGTCTTGAGCATCACAGGTCCTCCTGGAACAGCTGTTCCTGGTCATTTAATCCTAAAGGCCTTTGGCCTTTGCTCTGCCCGTGTCATCAGAGCAGACCTACCTCACTCCTCTGTCTAGACCTGGTGGAGCTGACCTTGCAGTTAGCTTGGTCTCAGGATGGCAACTTTCTCTAGTTTGGAAACTGAAGACCAAGTGGAAGGTGTTTCCTAGCTCTGATGTCACGAGATATTAATACGTGTTCTTTCCCACGATGGGATGGTCAGTGAAGCGTGTTCAGTAGCTTTCTTTACTATGGGACTTCTCACTGATGTATCTGCCAGTAGAAACTGTGGGGACAGGGCTGCACTTAGGAGGCAGAGGCAGGTGGATTTCTGAGTTTGAGGCCTGCTTGGTCTATGTAGTGAGTTTTAGGACAACCAGGACTACATAGTGAGACCCTGTTTTGAAAATAAATGAGCAAACAAGCAAAAACCAAGAAACTGTGGGAATCTCTATAAAAGAAAACAATATTTTCTTTCCTTTTGGATTCTACAGACTGTACTTTGTTTAGATCAAGGCTATCTAAAATCCCATTAAAAGTAGAGAATAAAATTATCTGAGTGTGTTGAACTTTTAGTCATGGTCCAGGATGCTCTGATCACTTTCCCCACATATCATTGTCCTCCCAAAATGCTAGCAGTAAGAATCATTTGTCTTACTTGTCTTTTAACAAAATGTGTGTTGTGTGTGTGTGTGTGTGTGTGTGTGTGTGTGTGTGTGTGTGTGTGTGTATGTATGTATGTGTGTGTGTGTAGAGGCCAGAGAGGGTGCCAGAGCTAGAGTTTAAGTGGTTTAAGGAAGATGCGCTCTTAACCACTGAGCCATCTCCTCTGTCCCTTAATAATTTTAAGGGCTTGGTTTCCCCTTTCCCTATGCTATAAGCACATTAAATGATTTCATGAATAAACATCCCCCTCCCTTCCATGTTGTATGTGGCCTGCTGACTATCCTGTTTATGAAACAGTTGTGTGGACAAGTAGATTGTGATCTCTGGGTTGCTAAAGCCCAGCAACAGGTCATATGTCAGCACTGTAATCCTGCTCTGGTCTCACAGGCGTTACAGTGTGGGCACAGCAAGGCACGGCCTCTTGATTGGACATGAGGTGGTGACTCAGGTCCAAGACAGGGCCACAGCTAGCCTCCTGGTAAACAACTGACCTGTTCTTTCTGGGCTCCTCTCCCTAGGATTTCAACAGCACCATAGAAATAGACATCTCTCACAGGGGAATTTCCTAGACCCACACAGTGTGTATCGCCACAGCCTCCCTGTTTTCCTAAAGGGCTGAGGAAAGGGTATACACAGGGCTTGTGTAAACTCTTTATGTCTGTGTTGTCCTCTGTGGATCACAGTTATAGAATCCAGCTTGCACTTTGGGATACAACTGTGAGTAGTGGGGAGAGGAGGAGGGCTGGGGTGAATTTGGTCAGGCCAGGTTTGAGGTGTGTCTGTCCTGGCTGTGAGTGAGGTGTATGTATATGCATGTGTGTGGGGGCGGGGGGCGGGGATCATGTTGATGGGAGTCTGGTTGTGTTTGTCAGGCTGTCCAGTCACCTGGGTGTGTGGGTTCTTTTGGATAGGATAGGATTTTTTCCTCTCAGCTGCCTGCCCTTCTGCTGTCTACTTCTGTATGGAGGCCACCCCTTATTCTGGGCTCTGTTCTTTCCTGGCCAAGGAGGAAGCAATTTATAGGCCTTTCCTCTTTTTTTGAGGGGGAGGGGAAGGAGGAGGCAGTGTTGGGTCCCCTGTCGACTCCTGGGGTGCCTTCAGGAGGGTGGTTTTTCATGATGGGGCTTCTGAGAGCAGGCAGAGCAGTCCCTGCTATAGATGAATCCCCTCGATGATGTGAGCCCTATTATCCCATCAGGCCTAAAGTGGGGTTCATACAGGAAGCAGCCAAGGTGATGGTATCACCAGTCTCTGCTCAGCTTTCATTGGCGCCTGGGTGTTGGAGGGAGGGTAGCTTATCCTGTGTGGCTGCCCTGGGCAGCAGAACTGGCTGCTTTCATTTCTTCTGGTGAAGGCTGGGAGCAGGGCCAGGACGTAGTGTTCAGGATCCTACATCCATTTTGCCTTGGATAACCAGCATTACCTGAGGCCGTTAGAGCTTTTGGAAATTTTCCACTTGCATTTCGTATTCGCAGGAGAATTTCCAGGCCAGACTTTTCCTGCTCACAGATATGCAAAGCAGAGACTTCCCACCCCAGCCACAGCAGGGAGGACTCAGCTAGCTGCTCCCGCCCTGACTCAGCTCCAGGCAGCACAGGCAGCACATCGCCTGGGTGGCATCCTCAGAACCAGTTATGGAGACACCAGGCTCAGGTCTGTGACATGGGTACTGCATTGAGGTTCTGGCAGGAGGAGGGAACAAGCTTGTTAGTGTATGGCAGGATTTTGGTGGCATTGGGCCACATTTCTGGAGGGCTCTTAGTGCTGTTGCAAAGTTGCTGTTTGTTGAAACTGGTGGCATTTTAGCACTTCCTAACTCCTGGACAATTGCTCATGCTCATTAGAGGGTGCTGTGTGTAGCATTAAGATAAGCTGTATCGTTAGCTGACTGATGCTGGTGAATTCACAGCTAAGCCTCACAAGCCTGCAGGCTTCAGTTGACAAATGATTTAAAGCCAGGCATGATGGGGCTGCTGGAACTGAACTCTACTTGGCATCTGTAGAGTGGGTTTTCCTTGGCAAGACTGGCCTGGCAGGTGCTAGTAGTTTGGGAGGGGCAGGGTGGCAGGGTGTCTATCTAGGATGCTCAGAAAGCGGCAGATGTGCTGCAGGGTTCAAGGCCCACTGAGGTCCATTTGCACACATGTCCATTTGCAAGACTGGGGCATGGAAGCCTGGACCAAAGTCCTCACCATATGTGGTACACTCATCATAATCCTTTAGCTGATTCATGCAAGTTCTGAAAAGAAAAGAATTCCAGGAGGAGTCAGGAGGGAAGAGAACATGTGTGTGTTGGGGGGAGGAGGGGTGGGAGTGATTAAATACATCACATAAGTGCATGAAAATGACATGCTGAAACCTGTTATTTCATACAGTGAGTTTACACTAATAAAAATTTAATAGAGAAAAAGGGAAGGGTCCTATAGGGAAGCACTAGTCTATGATCCCAGAGTCTTGTGTGCTTGGGGGACCTGGGGAATCCAGTGTCTCCTCCATCATTGAGCTTAGGCTCCACCTAGCCAGGAGCATGTAACTTCTCTTGGGGCCCAGTCTGAGGGAGACAGACTCAAGCTAAGGAAGAAGGGGAGGATCAAGTGTAAGGAAGGTACATGAGGAAGACTATGTTTTGTTGACGAATAAGGAAACAGTGCGTCAGGGATGGAGATGGTGGGCTATCCTGTAAGAAACCTTAGGCATATGGGCTGTCCCAAATGTCCCTTCCCGAAGGGTCCAGAGTGGTGTGTCTGGCTTAGGTTATGTGCATCTGTTGGGTGGAGGGGGCAGTTTTACACAGGATAGAAGCTAGGCAGGGAGTATCTTTCTGTGTGGGTCAGGTGGGAGGAAGACATTCGACTTTCCTTTCATGGAGTCTTAAGACCACCCATTTTTTTCTATTATCTTAGTATCTTAAAAATGAAATTAGCTAGGTGTTGTTGTGCACACTTTTAAACTAGCACTCATGAGGCAGAGTCAGGCAGATCTCTGTGAGCTAAAGATCAGCCTAGTCTACAGCAGCAAGCTCCAGGTCAGCCAAGGCTACACAGTGAGCACAAAAGGCAAGATGAAAATAGGAAATGAAATTATAGCAGCGTTAATTATTAAAATAAGACATCCCAGCTGGGTATAGCAGTTTATACATTATAATCCCAGAACTCAGGAAGCTAAGGCAGGAGGATCACTACAAATTTAAGGCCAGCTTGAACTAGAACAAATATCAGGTTAGTCTGAGCTATATAGCAAGATTCTATCTTAAACAAAAACAAAAACAAAGCAACCCAAATCAAAACAGCTATCCCCTACCATCTGGTCGTTTTGCGTGTGTAACACTCCCATGGCCCTGATCCTAAGGGAATGCATTTTATACCATTGTAATCAAAGCATGGCATAATTTCATATATTATTTCTTTATTTACAATTACTTCACAGGATTAAAAAAAATGTGGCTGTCCTGTTTCCTTGGTTCAGATTATCTTCTTGGTGATTTCAGGAAGGTTCACTTGCTCCGGTAGTATTGCACCTGCTGCCCTATGTCTGGGCCTCTCTGTGTCTACTTCTGAGATGTGACATAAGGTTCAGGACACTGCACTTGGCCAGTGGACTAGGAGTTGGGGCACAGGGTCCCACTTTGTTCCTGCTTGCCTGCCAAGCCTAGTTCTTTGTACTGCCCCAGCTCCCTCCTGGTTACCTTCATCTTGAGTGTCTGTTCTGATGGCCCCAACCTCCCACACAGCCATCTCTATTCCTCTTCCTCCTCGAAGTGGATAGGCTTTTGCTTGTTCTTGGCTGATGTGCTGTTCCTGGCTGCTCCCTGGACCCTTAAGATTGGATGAAGTGGGCCTTCCTCCCCCTGCCCCTCTCATCTTCCTTAGACTGAGAGGCCCAGAAAAGACACATCCCTGGGGTGGGGAGGAGGGAGGGATTTGGTTTCACAATCAAGACCACAGACATGGCTCTGACTGTCCATTACCAACCTGTTTCCTTCCTGTGTGTGTGTGTCATGAATTAGCCACACATGCTATAGAGAAGAGCAGTGCACGGCATCTCCAGTGCAGGAAACCTCTCCACCAGTTACAATAAGAAGACCCAAGAGACCACTTACAGTGCCCCGTAATCTCGCAGATGAGAAAAATGTGAGGCCTAAGAGTGACTGACCCAAAATGGCCTAATGAGCTCTGCTCCTGTAATTGCTTCCTGTCCTTGACTGAGAGCAGCAAGGCCCATCCCATCCTCATCTTGCCTGGCCAACAAAACCACTGTCTCTTGAAATAGCCTTAAAGAAACTTGTAATAGGTGGTGGAGGTGGAGGAACCCTCCCCACACCTCACAAAGCTCCTGGGGAAGGCATCAGGACTGATGACAAGGTCCTATTTACCCAGTGCATGTGCTCAGGACAGAGAGATAGAAGGGGGGGGAAGGGAGGAGAAAGGGCATTTGAAGAGAGGAGGATGGCAAAAGCTTCTTTTAGGAAGTGAATTTTCAGCTGAGTAAAGAATGTTACTATTCAAAGCCTTTGAAGTGTTTGCTATTAGATAGTTCCTGTTAATGTCCTCTTAGATAGTTCTGGAAGGTTGGGGAACTTGGGATTGTGGTCTCAGAGTCCTTCTTTTCAGCTCAAGGCCTCATTTCTTGCATGAAGAGCACTCCTGGATATCCCCAGGCTCAGCTGAAGCTCACTGTTATCCCTGAGCTTGGGCCTTCCCTCTTAGAGGGGACTGGGGTTGTACAGGGCTGGGGGCCCCTGGCAGTCTTGAAAAGGGCTGTTCCAATCCCTCTCTTGACCCTCTCAACTTTGAAAGTGAAGAGGGTGGGGCTGCCATTCCCACAGGTTGGAGAAATGGAGGATCTTAGGTGATTAGTCCGTTCTTTGGTTTCTGACATTTGCTGTTTATGAAATATGAGCCGCCCTGTGAGCTTCACACCCACTTACTTACGAAGCTAATTTTGAAGCAAGCTGGCTGGGCTTGCTCTGGGTCTCCATCTCCACAGCTGATTCAAGGACCAGGCCTGGGGTCAGTGGCCTTCTGTTCTTCACTCTGGGGACTCAGGACATCCACAAAGTCAGGAAGACTCACATTTGTTCTTTCTTTGTCAGCCGAGATGCCTCGCCAATTCCCCAAGTTGAACATGTCCGATTTGGACGAGCAAGTCCGGCTGTTAGCGGAGAAGGTGTTTGCTAAGGTGCTCAGAGAAGAGGACAGCAAAGATGTTATGTCCCTGTTCACTGTCCCGGAGGACTGTCCCATTGGACAGAAGGAAGCCAAGGAGAGAGAGCTCCAGAAGGAACTGGCGGAGCAGAAGTCTGTGGAGACAGCAAAAAGGTTTGTTCCCATGACCCAGCTTTCATGTGTGTAGAGTTGTGTGACCTGACTTGGGACACCTGAGGGGGATGACACCCTGGATCTCTGGTGCTTTCTTAATCAAGGCCATTTAACTCACTAGGTATTTAGTGAAGGATACCTTGCTGCCTCTGCCTGCTTGAGGAGATTGAAGGCCAGGCTGCTTGTGTGTATGTTCATGCATATCCATGCGCATGGAAGTACATGTGTAGGGGCACACATGCATGTATGTGCACCCACATGTGGGAGCCAGAGGTCAAATTCGGGTACTGTTCCTCAGAAACTGTCTTGTTGTTTTATATTGAAAGGTAAATTTTTATTTTAATTTAAAATCATGTGTAGGCATGTGTGTTTATGTGTGGGCATGCACATGAATGTGGGTGCCTGAGGAATCTGTCTGGTCCTCTGGAGCTAGATGTGGTTGTGAGCTGTCTAAAGTTGGCTCTGGTTCTCTGGAAGAGCAGTATGCACTTTTAACTGCTGAGCTATCTCTTCAGCCCCAAAATCTATTCGTAGTGTGTGTGTGTGTGTGTGTGTGTGTGTGTGTGTGTGTGTGTGTGTGTGTGTGTGTGTGCTGGAGTATGAACATAGGTACTTAAAAAGGCCAGAAGAGGGTATTGGTTCCCTTGGATCTTGAGTTACAGGTACTTGTGACTGCTTGAGTCAAACCCTCTGAATGAGCAGTGTAAGATTTTAACTGCTGGAACACCTCTCTGACTCCATCTCATTTTTTGGATCTCTCACTGAGACCAGGGCCTCTCTGATTAAGCTAGACTGGCTGACCAATGGGCTCCAAGAACCTGCCTGTCTCTGCCTCCTGTGTGCTGCGATTATAAACTTATAACAACAGGCCCAACTGTTTATGTGAGTTTTGGGGACAGAGCTTAGGACTCCATGATTGGGCCATGGGCACTTTACCAAGTAAGCCATCTCCCAGGCTCCCCTGCGGCTGTTGTGGCAACAGATTATAGATGGAAACACACACCACTTTCACATAGCATTTCTCTCTTCAGGAATTTGAGGATTTAGGTAAAACACCAGTTTTTATTTGTTTTCATTTTTATTAGCATGCTTCAGTGTTTGCCAAGAATGAACTGGGACTGTAGGTGTCACAATGTGTACTATAGATAAAGTTTCTGCTCTGTGGATCTTACGCTGGGTGGGGACGAGAATTAAGTAACTGTATACATTAATAAAGGAATGACAAGCTGTGATAAGGACTGGACTAGTGTCTGGTTAGACAACCAGAAAACAGGAAGCACCCCAATATTAGAAATAGGGTTATAGTGTAAGGAATTGGTTATATGGCTCATGGAGATCTGAAAATACAAATAGGGGAGAGATTTGCCAGAGGCAACATGCAGTAGAGGGCAGTTACCACCTCTAGGTGAGACAGGCAATAGACAGATGTGTGCCTACATCTGGAGCTGGGGTCACCTGGAAAAGTTGGAATAGGCAGCAGCTTCCTTCAGGGCCAAGATGCAGGCCAGGATTCTCTCTCGCGGGCACATGTATTAAATATTTTTTTTATTTGTTTTAAATTTTTTATTAATTTATTTTTTACATTCCAATCCCAGTTCCCACTCCCTCCACTCCCTTCCCCTCCCATCTTCTTCACAGAGAGGGTAAGGCCTCCCATAGGAAGTCTACTAAGTCTGTCCCATCAACTAGTTGAGGCAGGACCAAGGCACCTCCCCACCCACATGCCCCTGTGTCTAAGCTGGGCAAGGTATCTCTCCATATAGAATGGGCTCCCCTAAGTCAGTTTGTGCATTAGTGTTAGATCTTGGACCCACTGCCAGAAGTTTAGGATTCTATCCCTTGCTTTACCCTTCCTAGACCTCTGTTCTCACAGTCTCTGTCATTGGCCAAATCTAGTTCAGAAGCCAGATGACACCCTGGGAAAGGAAGGAGAGGGCATAGGGTAGACTGGAGACAAATGGGCCTCAGAGTGGCACAAGTGCTATGATGTGGATGAGTAAGGAAGTGTGTGCATGTGTGTGGGGATGGGGAGGTGGGGGAGGGTTAGGAGTGGGGAGGGAAATGAGAACGGAAGTGTACTGTTTAAAGGTGGGATCGTTGAGGGTGGCTTTAGTTGATACTTCAAGTCTAGCTATGGCTTGACATGTGGCAGCCTGACAGGGAGACAACCAGAGCCATAGGCCCTCACACCTTCAAGGAAGCCCATTCAACAAGAAGGAGCAGTCCTCTGCCCTGTGGCTGGAGATGAGCTGGGAGCTAGCTTTATGCGCTTAGAAAACAGTACAGGTTTCAGGTAAGAGCAACAAGAAAGTTCTTATATTCCTGGGCAAGGAGAATTATAAAGGAATAAGGCTTCCAGGGGTCTTTAGTGGAGCTATTAGTCAGTCCCTGTCTGCCCTGCACCCTGCGGACTTCAGCAGCAAAGAGCTAAGAATGCCTTGGACCTGAGAACTCTCACTGAACATTCCTCTGGGAGGCAGGGTCTCATGCAGCCCAGGCTGTGAACTCTTGATTCTCCTACCTCCACATCCTATGTTCTGATGTTACAGATGTGAGCCACCACGCCTGGTTTATATGGTCCTGGGGAAGGAACCCAGGGTTTTATGAATGCAAGGCAAGCCTTCTACCAGCTGAGACTGAGCCATACCCCTAACGCCAAGGTCCTCCCTTTTGAAAACAAGCCCCACTTCCTTTTTTCTTGGCAGGACAGGATTTTGGCATTTCCTTGGAAGGATGAAGTTGGTATTTGTATGAAGAGGTTGATATTTGTATAAGAGGCAGGGGCAGAGCTTGGCCATCTGGAAGATCAGTCTCTGCTTCCCTCAGATGTGCCCTTGAGCCCTTGAAGGAAGGCGTTATGGCTAGCCACTGAGTGCCATCCTTGTATCGGGAGGTAGCTGGCCCCAGACCTACTGCCATGTTCATCCTTGCAAAGTAGAAGGAGTCAGACTGTGGTATCCCTTGTCTATGCTGCCCTGGCATCACAAGGGCTGGCCTCAGGGGCTGAATGCTCAGCAGGGCCTTCTGTGTTCTGTGAATAGGGCATTCTAGGCCTTCATAATGAAAGCAGGAGCCCCTGGCATTTGGTATTACCAAGAATAATAAGTGTCTGAGGCAAGTTTCCATTGACATCTTCAGAGGGAGCCTGTACTTTCCCATCAGAGCCCAACCCCAGAGCAAAATGAAAGCTTTGTTACTCTCGATTCAAATGGCACTGTGGTTTCCAGAGAGCCTGCTGCAAACTCTGCAGAATTGTATTCTGTCTTTTCATGCTAGGTGGAAGTTTCCTGGTTTGTACCTATCTGATTCCCTGACTTGGGAACTATGTCTGCCTCTCGCTTCCCAGGGCCCAGTCTAGGCCTCAGCCAGGTTGCGGACCAGTGGGTATCAGCAAAGAAGAGGAGTCTGCCTCTCCATTGCCACCCTGCATAGGGCAGCTACCACTCACTAGCATGCTGAGACTCAGGAAAAACAAAAAACCTTTCTGGGACTCAGGTTCTTCCCCATCTAAAAGTGGGGGGGGGGTGATAATGGCCAGCCTTTATGGAGCATTTTGAAGAATGATGGAATTAGCATATGTAAAAGGCTTAGGACATCATGTCTGGGTCATGGTTCACCATGTAAATATTGCTACCTGGCTTCCTACTGCAATAGCACTCGCTGCTGTTGGATGCTGATGGTGTGGCAAGTCCTAGGCCTCACAGTTTTGTAGTAGTCCTTCCTTGCTCTTCATGTTAAGCCTGGAGTGGGTACTGTTGGTGTCCCAACTTGGCTGACTAAGCAAGTAGAGCTCTTGGGAGTTGAATCAACTTGCACAAGGACACAGTAAGTGACAGAGCATGTCCTGTGGCCCCACACTTTAACCAGGACACTGTCCTGCCCTCTGAAGTGACATCTGGAATGTTAACTGCTGCTTCTGAGAGACATGTGGGGAGAAAAGCCAGCCATAGCTTCATTTCTGAAAGACACCTGGATCTTTGATTATTTGTCAGATGTCCCAGGGACCCCTGGGGCTGAGTTTACTCACCTCTCTGCTCACTGGAGGTGCATTTATGTAGCCATTAGATACCAACATCTCCAGGGGACGATACCTTCCCAGGTCCTCATCCATCAGTGATTTCTCCCAATGTTCTGGGATAAGTGGTTACAAGGAGCTGTGGGGCACAGGCCTGCCAACAGCAGCAGGCCTCCAGATCCCCAGTCTATGAGTCTGTATTTCCAACTGTGATACAAAATGGGTCTTCTAGTTTGGGACACACACCTCCCCCACACTCCATCTGCCCTGAATGCCTGTGGTGCTCACAGAAGGCTCTTCTTAAGGCACCATTTTTTTTTTCTTATTTAGACAAAACAAAACACCTACAACTCTTTTTAAATCTAATGTCTAATGTAGAGGCACAAGCTGGGAGCTGAGCTGTGAGGCGGAAGATGAACACCTGTCACTTGGCAGCCTGCCAGGTAGGAGTGCTAGCTCTTGGAACAGGGCAGGGTTTAGACAGCCTTGGTGGAGTTGGGGACCAACTCAAGGATGCTCAGAGAAGTGCTAATTTTGTAGGTCAGGCCCAGATTTCTAACCAGCAAGACCACTCACTGAGAATTATCTCCCTCTGACAATAGCCCCTTTGACAATAGCTGGGTTTCTGCTAGGCAGGTGGGTAGGTGGGTGAGGGTCTAAAGGGCGGAGGGTGGGCTGCTTTTGAAAGTCAAGTTTGGAAGCTGGGCTGGAGGGCTCTGTTAGCGGGTTGTGCATTCCCTTTGAGGCTCACATGTGTTTCCTAGTATGTAGAAGGCACAGCTCACAGAAAGCATTAGAAAAAGTCAGAACGGTTAAACATGCAGGCTTTTTTTTTTTTTTCTTCAAGGAAAGAAAATGACTGGTGCCTGTTCACGGGAAGGCTGGAGTGGATGTTGGCTAACAACCTGGTGATCTCTTGCTAGTCTAAGAGCCAGCCTTCCTGAATCCCCCACATCCTGAGCTTTGTCTCTCAGTAAATAGAACCCATACCTATGAAAGAGGCCCCACATACTCGGCATGCTCAATTAATAGACCCCATCTTTAAACCCTTCCTCCCTAGGCCCCATGCTAAAGTCACAGGTGCATTGCTACCAGGATGTACTTCCCAAGGAGTGCAGATGTAGCCAGGCCTGAAGCTTTGTTGTGATAACTGTCACACAGGGAGACTCTCCCCCAACTTTTACTGTGTTTAAATGTGTAAAAACAATAAACTGCTTGGTCAGACTCTAGAAGCTTTTGACCCAGCCTCAGCTAAAGTGCTGACCCGTGTTTCATCTTTAACCTCACCTGACCCCAACACTAGCAGAGTTCAAGTCCTACTAATGCATGTATTGGAACTCTGCCAACTTTGAGGACAACATGGAACATTTTGTGAGCAATCAGTGTACATACTAGAGTGCCCCCATCTTTCCTGCTTCTTTCTGCCTTTCCCTCTTCTTTTTCTTTTACAGCTGTATGGAGATCATTCATGTGCCATGTAATCCATCCACTCACCGTGTGTGTGATTCACACTGGGTTTTAGTGTATTTACTCATATGTCACCAGTATCATGATCAGTTTGAGAATATATAATTATTGTTTTAATTTTTAATTAATTAATTAACTTTGTTTATTTGAGACAGGGCTTTGCTCTGTATTCCTGGCTGGTCTGTTATTCATTATGCAGCCCAGTCTGACTTCAAATACATGGCAATCCTTTTACTTCTGCCTGCCTCAGTGTCTCCTGCTGGAATTAAATGCTATGAGACCAATACTGGCCTTGGGCCCATGGCCCGCCTACCTCAGCCCTTTGAGTATGAGATCTGTACCACCATGTCCAGGCTTTGAACTTTGTCATCATTCCCAGAAGAAACCCAATGCTCTTGACCTGCCACCTCCTAGATCCTCCCACCTCTTCTCTTTTATGTCTCATTTTAGGACATATTCTAATAAGTGTGTCTATTATGATAAAGCTCGAGGGGAACCTTGCATGTGGGACCCTGGCGGATTCCATGGCGGGTGAGGTTGACCATGGCAGAGGGACAAATATGCCAGGTGGACAGAGCTGAAGTGAGAAGTTTTATGGGAAGGGGGGAGAGGAAAGAGAAAAGAAGTAAGGAGACACAGAGGCAGAGAGAGAAGAGGGAGACAGGAAAAATCCTGTCTGCCCCTCAGAGGAACAGAGGGAAAGAGAGAGCAGAATGGAATGAAGAGAGTGGAAAGAGAGTAAGTGGGCGGGTCTTGCTTTTATAGGGGTCCTTTGCACCTGGTACAAACTGCACAATCATGGAACCCTGGGCTGACCACGGTACTGCCTGAGTGCATTCTGCTAGGTGGCAGGGGCAGGCCAGCATAATGCCTGAATCCTTACAGTGTCTTTCTTGCTTTTCAGTACCACGGTAGGTTTGAACAAGAAAATTAGGAAGGTGGATTTTAATGGCCTGAGACTGTCTCTTGTTTTGTAACAAGAATATGATCAAAGGACCTCCCTCAGGAGACTTAAATGAATTAAATGAACTAATACCCATGATAGCCAAGCACGGTACTGGGGACATCTTCCTGCGTTTGTTATTGTTTTGTTTGGTAGTCAGCAGGAAGGGAGGAAACAATGATTATGAAAAGTAAATTTGAGGATTGGAAGCCTAGAGGTCAAGGACACATTGTGACTGAATACCATGATGACCTGAGTCAGCCAGAGAGAATTTTAAGTCCTGTCTGTGTGCTCTGACAAAGAGCTCAGGACTTAGGGATTTCATGGAAGAATGCCTTGTACAATTATTTTTAGAATCAGGATATAAAGAGGGCAGACTTAGGGAAAGCATTTGGCTGTTTAGAACAGCTGCCTCCCTGAGAATGTCTTGAGTAAAATCGATAAATGGGTATTTGTTATGAATTGAGCATAGTGTAGCTGAAGTGCCATTAACTTATCTTGTTTTATGAAGCTCAGTAAACCAGAGATTCGTAGTTATCAACAAAGCTTTATCTGAAACATCCAATTCATTTGCTTTTATGGTAAAGAATAGAGTTTATTGTAAAAAGGGTGTGGGGAGATGCCATCATTTTTAAGGACCTGCTGTGCAAGCATGAGGTCCTGAGTTTCACACTCAGCAGCACCTACATAAAGAAGGTGGGCACGACAGTGCATACCTACCATTGCAGCTTTTCAAGGATGAAGGCAGGAGGATCCCTGGCTTTGTTGCTCAGCCAATCTAGCTGAATTGGTAGCTTCAGGTTCAGTGAGAGACCCTGTCTCAAAAGCTAAGGTAGAGTTCCACTAAAGAGGTCAACTGATGTTGACCTCTGTCCTCCATATACCCACACACATACATGTACCTACCTTATACGTATACATTCACATGAGCATGCATGTACATACAGTAATAAACAGATTGCAGTAAGGACTGTGCTTCAGTCTGACCACTGGAGTCTTTCATGAAGAAAGACAGCTGGACATGGTTGGGCAAAGTGTGATGAGGCCAGGGGAACAGTTGAGGCAGATGAGGTCTGTCCTTGGTTAGGTTGGGAAAAGAGGACAAAAAGAAGCCTTCCAATGATCAAGAGGGACCCAAGACAAATAAGGAAGGAGGGTTGTGAGGCTCTATACCTCATGGGCTTCTGGGTGTAGAAAAGTTGCACCCTCCTACTCAGGCTGCTGGTCTCTTGGCCATGTCCACAGAATGAGGAGCCTCCAACCCTGTTCCCTACACATTGTCTGTAGACGCCTGTTAGGGCAGTTAGCACACAGCATGCCCCATTGGCTGCTGTTTCCATGTCCTCCCCACATAGGCTTGGATCTCTGGTATCAGGCACACAACATGTGCCAGCTTTTTCTTTAGCTGCCCCCTCCTTACAACAGGGGTCTCATTTCCACGCAGAACAGTTCAGTGACCATGATAAGCCACAGCGCAACTGAGTCTGTGGAAGAGAAGAAACCTGTCCCTCTTAATAGCATGCAGAGTGTTCTAGTAACCATTCTTTGCTGGCTGCTGCCTCCACAATTTAAGAGTCTTCTTGCTTTTCATATGAAGGTGGAGGGACACCTGAAATGAACTGGTATGCTTCAGGGATGAATCCCAAAAGCTTGGCATTCTGAGAAGCCCCGTCTCTCTCCCTTTGTCCCTGTTGCTCCATTGTTCCCATGCCCAGTCTGGATTAGGTGTCTCCTCTGGGATCCCAAAATACCCCATGACATGACCACATTGCATGTTAAACATCTGTCCAACTTTCCAGGCCCATCTCTGTGATCCCAGTGAGCCTGCAGAATCTGGGGTTATGTTTGATGTAACTATCATTACCCAGGACCTGGCCCACGGAGATTCATAAAGTGGGGTCACAAGTGGTCCCTTGCTTCACTGTGCATTTCTGAGAGCTTGGTGAGAGCCTTGCATTGGCTCTTCTGCTTGGCTAGCTGGCCTTGGACAAATGCACAAGACTGGAGGCTTCGGACAGCTCTGAGAAGACCCTCCAATGCTAACTTCTGGACTTGGATTTAGTATGTGAATCAGATGTTATAGTAATGTTTTGAGGGATTGGGTAGAGTGGGAGTGGGGATATGATGAGTGGCAGAGATATCCAAGGGCTGGAGCACAGGTGGGGACACTGGATTGGTCCAGCTTACCTTATTGTCTTGAGAGCATGGTCAGCAAGAAGTTCCCTGTGGCCCCATGAGGATGAAGCTGCTCCCAAGCCCAGGCCTCAGGCTTGGTATGAAATTGGTGCCTTCATAGTGGCACACCCTGCCAGCTCCTTGGAAAGCAGGAATATTTCTGCCAGGTGGTTGGAGGAAGGAAGGAGCAAGCCAGCTGTGCCAGAGTGAGCTGGCTAAGCCTGGTGCCCTAGAGGCTAGCACAAGGCGTGACAGGTGGGCTGTGGACAGACTGTTGACGAAGTGCTTCATATCAGTGGCAACAGGTCACACTTTGTTCAGCTCTATGAGTGTTTGTGTTCCTTGCACCGGCCTGGCCAGGAACAGGTGTTTGGTAGATGAACAGGTGTTTAATGAATGAGTAATTGAATGTTGATGCTTCACTCAGGAATGTAGGACTGGGTATATAGTCTTTCAAGTCTTCCTGCCAGAGACCCTATGGTTCTCTAAGTCTGCTGAAGCTTTTGGTAGTTCTGTGTGACTTTTTATTATTGTGACACATGAAGGGCTCATACAGCTGTGTGAGGGAAAGTATGGTGTATGTGCACACACCCACATATACACATGTGTGGATACAAGTATACTAGTCTATAGTCTATTGTAGGCAGAATGAATCAATCAATTAGTTAATCTGTGTGTGTGTGTGTGTGTGTGTGTCTATGTGTGTGTGTGTATGTACACATGCACACATGCATATGTGTAGAGGCCAGAGATCTTTGTTAGGTGTCTTTCTCTGTGGCTCTCTGTTTATTTATTTTTTAGGTATTGTCTCTTACTGACCAAAAAGGTAGGCATTCTGTCTAAACTTACCTGCTGGCCTGCAAACCCCCAGTATTCACCCAGCCTCCCAGGGCTGGGACAGGCATGTGTTACCAACTCATAGATTGTATGATGGTTCTAGGATCTGAATTCAGGTTTTCATGGCAAGCATTTTACCCTTGGGCCATCTCTCCACACCCCATAGGCAAATTTTTTAAAATGTCTCTCTCTGCCAAGATGTTGTGCTCTGGTCTCCAGATTGTGTCTATAAGCTGTCACTCTTGTGATTACCCTGCAGAAAAGGCATCACCTGACATTATAGTGGGGAGGTTGCCAGTGGACTGGATCTAATTACAAAGGCTGTCAAAACAGTACTTGTCTAGGCTCAGCATAGAGGGGTAAGTCAGAGAGACTGGTAGCACAAGCACACAACGCTCAGGGGTTTCCTGTCTGAAGACACAGGGCTTTCCTCAAGAATCAGTGCTGTCTGTAGGGGCCAAGGTGACCTCTAGCCAAGTCACCAGGGAACTGGGGATCTCAATCTTCACAGTCATGTAGAACCGAATTCTGCCAACAACCTGACTGATCTTAGAAGAGAATTCTTTCCAGAGGGCCCAGTGCAGCCAATGTCTGTTTTGGCCTGAGCTTGGAGCCCTGCCAATCCCAGCTGACCTTCTCACCAACAGAACTGGGGAGTCACAAGTAGGCATTGGTTCAAGTCATCAAGTCTGTGGCAATGTTATATAGCAGTAGACAATAGCATTTCTACTTCCAGATGCCAGCTCAGTATTTCCAGCCCCTACCCTACCCTTCACCAGGATGGTAGCCTTGAGGAGTTGGTCCAGCAATTAATTTGAAACTACCCCTGGACTTATGTGAGCTCTTAGCCTGTGAATGGTTTTTATTTCCCCAGTGATAGTCTTTCTTGTGTAGCCCAGGCTGTCCTTGAACTTGCTGAATATTATACAATGTCCTTTAATTCAGATCCTTCTAGCTCTACCCCCTGATAGCTTCAATTATAGGAGTGTGTGTGTGTGTGTGTGTGTGTGTTAGAGAAAGAGAAAGAGAGAGAGAGAGAGAGAGAGAGAGAGAGGGGGGGGAGGGGGAGGGAGAGAGAGAGCATTCCTGATTTATGTGGTTTTGGGTATCAAACTCAGGACTTTGATGAATTCTAGGCAAGCACTCTACCAACTGAGTCATATCCCCATCCATATGTGACAGTCTGGCTAGACCCACAGTGAATATGGGCAAGAAGGAGCATTCTCTGGGTACCGGCTGGTGGGTACTGGCTTCCTCAATGGAACAGATGTATTCATTCCTATCAGGGCATTCATAGGAAAAGCCTAGTAGGTTCTTGACTTAGGCAGTCTTCCAGATTATTTTTTTTCAACCTTTCTTACCTGTTGCTCACCTGAGAAGTTACTCATTGGTTCTCTTTGGTTGGGCCAGAACCGAGGCTAGACTGAAGCATAAGGGGATAATGTTGGTGTAGAGATAAAACAGTGATTGGCAGGTATGGGTATGACACAGAAACTGGAGTCTCAGTGGATGAGCTGAGCAGAGTCAAGATGTCCAAAAGATGCCCATAGAAGAATCTCTGTGCTCACAGTGCATCTAACACCCAGGATTGGCTGGCTGGCCCACGCTGGCATATGTCCTCCATGGTGCAGGATATTGGCTCAGTTCTAGGTGAAGGAAGGGCAGCAGGCCAGGGGAAACCTGGGGTGGGGTTTCCTGGGGTTCTGGTTGAGGTTTCTGAAGCAACCTGGTTTGGCAGCCATGGGAGCTCTAGGGAGGCACCTCCTGAGAAGGGGCCAGTCCCATCCCTTAGTTGTAAACAGCCTTGTCTCAGGGAGGTGGGAACACAGGTCCTTAGGGACGGCACGTGAGAGCCAGAGAGGCCCATGGCAAGCAGGTGGGGTGAACTGGGTTCTGGAAGGTTGGGCAGGAGGAGACCTGGACAATGCTAGCAGGAAGTAGGCTGCTTCTGGGTGAGCATGGGCCCACTTGCGATGGACTGCTTTACCACACCCAGTGCTGCCGGGCAAGTCTCAGTCACTATTCTATTGCTGTGAAGAGACACCATGACTAAGACAACTTATAGAAGAAAGTGTTTAATTGGGAGCTTGCTTATAGCTTCAGAGGATGAGTCCAACTGCTGCTGCTGGCATTGTCCCAGTGCCGAGTCATTTCCTTCATGAGGATCCCAGGACTTGGAGTGATGTCAACTGAAACATTTTTGATTTTGTTAACAAAAGAAGCCATCGCACATCAGACTTACAAGTAACCATGAAGTCGCAGCATTTTAAACCAGCCTGAGGATTCCTCTTTCAGTGCCAGAACCAGAGGTCCAGGGTCCAGGCTTCATACTGCTACTGGCCAATTCCTCTCCTGTAGCAGAGATGCAGCAGACCTGCGCCAGCCCTTGCTTCTGACAGGATGGCAAATGTCAGGTTTGGGGAAGGAGAAGCTGGCTAATGGCTGGAGAAAGCAGCTGCCTTGCCTTGCTGTGTGATTTTGAGTAAGGGCTGTTCTGTCTCTGGACCCTAACCAGGGAGGTTGACAAATTGATTACTCCCATCCCTTTTAGTTCCTGTGCCCAGATTTGTAACTAAAATACAATGTTGTGTCTTTGTATCCCTGTCCAAGGTCTTCCTGGAGACTTCATTTGTCAGGGCTTATTTGAAGAGGGTGGCCGCCCACACCCTGGGGAATGCCTCTCTGACCCAGTGTCACCCTCACCTCCATGCACTGTGGTATTGGAGCCCCTGCAGTATAGTCTGTGTCTGTCTGTTCCCTGTCACATTGACCCACAGCAGCAAGGCAACCTTAGTACAGTGTTGGAAGGCTGGGTAGAGGGAGTCATAAGCAACCAGAAAACTGTGTGTGTGCAGGTGTGGGTGTGGAGGCCAGAAGCTGATGTCATCCTCTATTGGGCGCCACCTTATTTTTTGGGATAGTCTCTTTACTGAACCCTTAGTCTCTTCAGCTAAATGGACTGACCAGAGAGCCCTCCCTCTGTGGTTCACTTGTGCAGTCACTGATGTCCACAGTGATGTCCAGCCCTAGGTGGCTGCTGGGGCTCGAACCCAGGTCCTCATCCTTGTGCAGTAAGTGCTTTATCATTGAACATCTCCCTAGCCCACCAGGAGCTTCTTAGTGATACTCAGCTCCAGCGATTGATGACAGTGGAATTTCCCACCTCCTGAGTGAGACTCTCCCTATTAGCAGCTGATGCATTTTCTGTCCCTTGTCCTTGGCTCTTAGAAAGAAGAGTTTCAAGATGATTCGGTCGCAGTCTCTGTCCCTGCAGATGCCAACACAACAAGACTGGAAAGGCCCTCCAACCGTCAGTCCAGCCATGTCTCCTGCAACCCCTCTGGTCCCTGGAGCCACTTCTAAGCCTGGGCCAGCACCCTATGCCATGCCTGAGTATCAGAGGGTCACTATCAGTGGAGATTACTGTGCAGGGGTAAGGTCATACCTGGCCCAGTGTGTGTTTGTGTGTGTGTGTGGTGCGGGTGGGGTAGAAGGGGACCCAGGAACCTAATGAGAAGGGAGGCCCCAATGGAGACTCTGGGGTGTGGGCATGTCTCTGGAGCTGCTCTATCCTGGTATGCAAGACCAAGAGTTTCCAGCTGGCATGCTGCGGTCATGCCCAGTTAGTTCTGTATGTTCCCCACCCAGTCAAGAAATCTGCCCTCTGAGAAGACTGCCAACTAGGCCTGTCAACATTCCCAGTGTCCAGTGGTGACATTGTGATGGTCTTGACTTATGTAAAATTAGCCCTTACGTGTTAAACATAGGCTAGAAACCCCTCAACCAGCAAGACAGGCTCTTGATGAGAAAACGAATATGATTTTCCTAGAGATGATACTATACTAATTTAGGAAAGAGGTTCTTTGTTCTTCTTTATGCGTATATAAGTATTCCATTGTGTGGTTGTACCACATACTGCCTTCTTGGGCATGGGAATTTAGATGGGAACTAATGCAGTTCCTTTTTTGCCAGGTTGCTGCTCTACCAACTCCTGGCTTTTAGCCTTATCCACCTGGCCAGGGCTTGGTGTCCACATCACACATGTGGGCAGAGTAATGGACTGGAGGATAGAAGTGGGCTGAAAGCATGATGGATAGAGCATAGGAGCTTGCACTGTTACCTCTCTTCTCCTTCCCTCCCTGTGCATATGTAGAAAGCTATGAGGCTATGAGAGATACACTAACCTTGCTGAACCTGGTACCCAGAGGGTCACAGGCCAGCCACTGGGCCTGCAGGGCCCACACGTTTGGCTAATGGCTACTTCTCCATGGGGACCCTGCACCTTCTCTGATCTCTTTGGTTACCTTCTTGTCAGGCAGAGTCCTTCAGCTTTTCTGTGGGTGGGGACATGGCTTTATCTTAGCATGTGTCTGCTGTCCTGTCCCTGTGGCTCTGAGGCCAGCCACCTGGAAGATGCAGAGAGGAATGAACACATGCTTGTGTGGGTTTTCGAGGCAGAACGGGAGGTGCTTCCAGTTTAGAAAGCAAGGAGTGAGATTTGGTGAAATGAATAAGCAAGACATATGCTGACCACTTCCCTCTGATGACAGAGTAGGGCAGGGGGGACCGGAGGGTACAAGCCACTTTATTTATCCGCCCCTGAAGAGCATCTGAAGCAATTAGGAGAAATGGGAATATCTTAGTAGACAGGTGTACAAATGCCTGTAGAAGGACAATATTTCAGTCAAACCAATGACACTATGAAGCAGAGGGGGAACATTCCAGGTCCAGCTTCCCTCAGTCTGCTCCTTCAGCCTTCTGAACCTCACTGTTGGTGTCCCCTCCCTCCTGTCATGCCTGTCCAAACTGCATCTCATCAAGCAAATTCAGACTTCAGAGACATTCATCCTCACTGAGTGACTAGGGTGATGGAGGCAGTCAGAGATTTCACAAATCTCTGAATGTTAGGAGAGCATCCTGGGGCTTTGTGGATCAGTCAGATCAGGGTCTGAAGGTTGGTTTTGTGATTTCCTGGCAGTGATGGATCCTTTTTGGTCCTAGTTTCCCCAGGTAAGAAACAAAATGAAACCTATGGAAACACCTAGTGCTTAATATATGACTAAGAGTCCTGCTTACATGATGAGTCGGGTGGTTGCCAGATTGACTGACAGCTCAGAGTTGGCAGAGCAGCATCCTGAGAACAGAGATGTTTTGCTTTTAGCATCTGGGGACCCATGGATTTTTCTCACCTGAGAATGATGGTGGTTATTCTTACCAGGGACAGGTTCCAAGCTCTGTATGCTGCATGCATTCACAGACTTCTGGTTCAGTCAGCATCTTTGGGGCCAGTCTGGGGTGCACAGGCCAAGTGTTCATCTCCCTTCTAGCAACACCATCTCTCTTCCTGTGTCTTCTGTGTCAGGGTCTCCAAGTCACCTGCAGGTTTTGGGACTTGCTAGAAGGGCTCTCGGGACAAAACTGGTTGTACCTATAATCTTAACTTATTATAGGAAGGATATAGAGCAAGTCAGTGAAGGGAAGGAACACACAGGGTGAGGTCTGAGGGATACCAAGACGGACTCCAACAGTCTCTCCTAGTGAGGCACCAATACCTACTATCCATCAGGGAAGCTCATTAGAGACTAGGCTTTGCTTGTACATCTGCATAGCACATCCCCAATTCCGGACTCTTGGAAGGAACTCAGGTACCCAGCATAAATCCTAGTGTTTGTATAAACAGATCACACACAATGAGCCCCTCTTTCAGTCTGATGGGAACTGTCCTGAAGTGCAGGCTCATGGGGGCCAGGCTAGCACAAGATCTCTCCAAGCACAGTTGTCTCTGGCTTGTGGGTAGACCCTTTCTTGTATGCCTTCTTGCTGCAGATCACTGTAGAAGACTATGAACAGGCTGCCAAGAGCCTGGCCAAGGCCCTGATGATCCGGGAGAAGTATGCACGGCTTGCCTACCACCGCTTCCCACGGACCACAGCCCAGTACTTGGCTCACCAGGGGGAAAGTGTATCTTTGGAAGAAGGTCTTCCAGGTATGGTGTCTTTGGAGCAAGTGAGATCCTATGGGTGGGCCTAACCCAAGAGTTGGCTGCGGCTTTTTTGGGGGAGGGCTGTGTATTTTTCAATAATTGTATTTTTTGGGTGGGCTCCTGATATATTTAAAACAGAACAATCGAATGGACAGCACAGGATGAGTTTGTGGGGTTACACGTGGTACCCATGTTCCCTGGGCAGAGGAAGCAGACTGTGAAGCAAAGCACACTTGTGTTTGTATCTGGAGCGTGCCAATTTCTTGGACCTTGAGCCAACTGCTTCTCTAAGTTTCAGTTTTGTGGTCTAAAAAATGGAATGCCAGTGAAAACTGTCTTCCTGCGTGAGACCATGTGAATGTGTATAGAGTGTTTAGTACATATCTGGCATCTAGCATGTTCCATAAATGGCAACCACATTTATGCTGCCAGATTCAGGGACAGGAGATGAAAGGGCAGGATATCTTCCTGACGTGGTGAGGGACCTAGGAGCAGGAGAGATTGGAAATGAAGTCACTAAAACATGGGGACCCCCACCTTTGAAATCCAGGGATGGGACTCAGATAAAGGCCTGGGGATCACATCCAGGCCGGTAACCTGGCTGCCTTGGGGTAACTGGTGCTATGTTGTCCCTGTTTCTGGCCCAGTTCTGTGTTGAGCATCCATTACACCCAGGGAGGGGCCTGGGTAAATCTCAGCCTTCTGAGAGGCTGTTTCCCTGTCTACCTGCAGGCCGGGTGGGAATGACTGTCAGACATGTGCTTTATATGACAAAAGGCCCCTGTGTTCTGGGCATGAGTGTGGTGAGGTTGACACAGCCTCTGGCCAGGTGGACTGCGGCTTCACAGGGCCTTTCCAAATATTTGCCCCTTCACAATCCTAGCATTATTTAGATGTTCTTGGGCTGGCCTCTTGCTGTGCCTGATGGGCCATCAGTATCCTGCTCTGCTGTGTTCTGTTTTCCCTGTGGCCATCAAAGCTCAGGGTCAGCCTGTTCCAGAGTCTGAGGCAGGACGCACAGCCCTGGGCCCTGCATCTTTCAACCAGGAAAGGGTCCTCCTGCCTGGCAGGCAGCTGACCTGCAAGGTGCCGGCTGACTTTCTGTGTTTATTCCCTAGCCAGAGGCAGCTGCTTAACAGCCCCAGGACTAATGGGAATGTAGATGCTCACAGCCACTGACAATTGTGTTCCCAGTAAACCAGTCAGAAGCTGAAAATATTCTATGTTGAAAATGCATTTAAAAACCCAACCTGTGTTCACCATGCTCAGCACATTTCTGTGAGCTTACAGCTGGGAAAAATCCAACTACTTAGAAACAAAGTGCTGAATATCCTGTGTAACTCACAGAGTATTTTGCTGGTGGACAGAGACACTCTACACAATCCTAAAGTCAAAAGGAAAATCATTAAGTCAGCCATCACAAGCAAGGCCCTGGGATCCTTGTGCAGGGCACACCTGCTCATAAAGCATCTCCCTCCCCACTTTTACAGCCCTTGCAGCAGGCTGCTGTGTAGGGAAGGGGTGTTTCAGGCTGGGAGTCAGAACTGGGAGACAAAGAGGAAATAGTAAAGGTGTGTTACTGCTTGGGATGGGCTGACTCAGCCCAGCTCCCTGCTGGGCAAGCAACTACATCCTGGGGAGATGGGGTGAATGGGAGGTTGGGGGTGTGAGAGGTGAGGGTGGATGGGAGCAAGGGCCTGGTCCCTGCTCCTTTCGCTTTTGGGGAAACAGGGTGGCTTCTGTCTAATTCCTTGTCTGCCTTAGGTTCAGAAAAAAATGTGGAAGAGGGTACATTTATTTCCCTCAGACATTCCCAGTGCTGTCCATTCTCTTACTAGAGAATACTCAGCCATTGTGTTCTGAAACTAAAACTAAAATAAAACAAACACTCTTGAGGGCCAAGGAGGGCTGAAGAAGGTGAAGTCCATTTTAATAAAGCTAAACATGCACTTACATACACACACACACACACACACACACACACACACACACACACACACTGATGTGCCAGCCTTGGGGACAGGGTTTCTCTAGGGACTAGACTCTAGCTGCTAACAACACAAATCAGTGTGCTTTCTGATACCCGAGATGTGAAGAACAACTGTTTCTCACAGTGATGACAGTTATACAGACAAACCAGGGGAGCTGGCAGACTGCATAAGGTCGGCAGTGTCACTTGGTCATCACTCATCTTGTTTTGCAGACTTCCATCCTCCCCCACTACCCCAAGAAGACCCTTATCGCCTGGATGATGCACCCCCCAACCTGGGCTACCTGGTCCGCATGCAGGGAGGCATCCTTTTTGTGTATGACAACCAGACAATGCTGGAACGCCAGGAGCCGCACAGCCTGCCCTACCCTGACCTGGAAACCTACACTGTGGACATGAGCCATATTCTGGCACTCATCACTGATGGCCCCACGTAAGCCCGTTCCCCCGACTTCATTGTGTGGGTGCTATGGGAAGGAACAGCGGGCTTTGGACCATGCAAACCATCCTGGATTTTCCTTGTTGGAGGGGCACAGGGTTAGAGTTGTCACTGCTGGAACCTGTAGGGCTTTCTGTGATTTTGAAAGTAGCATGCGGGGAGCCTGGGGCCCTTTGTATCCCCACCCATGCTCAAGGGCTTGGGTAGAGCTGACAGGGCAGGTGGCTGTCTTCCTGGTAGAGATATGTGCTAACCAATGGTGAAGGGTCATTTACCAGCACCATGGGAATGGGAGTCTGGGGGAGGTGAGGGGCTGCCAGAGTGCCAAATATCCCCTCTCTCATGCCCCCTGCCTTTTGGGTTTTTCTGTGAAGGGTGCAGGCCTAGTCTCAGAGAGAAAATAGTAGGTCTGGTGAGGATGAGCAGCTAACTCTTGGTCCTCACTGATCAGAGGCCAGAACTAAGACCCCTGAGAGGAAGGAACAATTTCTGGGAAGCCTTCTTTGACCAAGGGTGTAAGCAGTGACTGTTGTCTGAAAAGTTTTCAAGAAGAGTACTTTCTGGGACAGATACTGGACAGAGTAATGTTAACCTTCCTATCCTACCCTGAGACCCCTGTGCTCACCCCAGGGCTTATCTCTGCATATAGATGATGACACTGCTGTGGAGTGGCATTAAAAACCTTATCATTGCCATTTACTTATATGTATATGTGTATCTGCATTTGAGGAGGTCAGAAGTCTTGAGGTCCCCTGGAGCTTGAGTATAGGCTGTGGTGATTTGGGTCCTTGGAATCAAACTCAGGTCTTCTGCAAGAACAATATATGCTCTTAACCACTGAGCCATCTTTTTAGTTCCAAGAAGCTGCTCCTTGTGGAGGCCTAGGGGACTAGTTGAGAAGGCAGCTGTGGTTTGGGGATGTTGTGGAAGCAGGATGGCATGAACTGTGGTCAATTCTGTGTAACTGGGCAGCTGAGCTGGCTGTAGGAGACATCTGGCCATAGCAGTAAGGCTCACCTATGCTGGCTGAGGAAAACTCTTGAGTGCTTTCTCTGGGTGGGGAGCCTGAGGTGTCAGGCCAATGAAGCTATCTGTCCCAGTGTTCCTCACCTGCCCTCACTGAAAATGTCCCCTTCCTGTCCAAGAGTCTCAGAGTTGAGGAACCCTCAGGTCTTGGGATCTAGGGCAGTTAATCATGGGTGAATGGCTGATGCTTCTGCATCCCAAGGTAGTCAGGTTGTAAATATAGTTTGACTGTACCATTGATATTCTGGGCAATGAATTCTATCTTTAAAGGATTAGGGTGGCTGAGAAGAACAATGGGAGGGGCTGCTCAGTCAAACACTGGCCTCATATAACCAGTCTGGGGTGTTACTATCTCCATAGTTATGCATAGGATGCTTATTCATGTGCTAATTGCCCAAACCCATAAGACAACAAAAACCTGCATGGCGTCCCAGAGTTAGTGATTCCCTCCTCTGTGTCTTAACTGTCCCCTTACAGGCATGACATGTATGCTGGCCAGGTTCAAGGGAAGCTGGAAATATCTTGGCTTTTTCCTCCTCCATCCTATCAGAGCCTGACCCTTCCACTAAGGGTCACTACCCTCTCTGGAGGTCGCTAAACTGATGTTTGATGTGACTTCTTACTGTGGTCCCCATCTCTCACTGACTTGCAGGAAAACCTATTGTCACCGGCGACTGAACTTTCTGGAATCCAAGTTCAGCCTTCATGAGATGTTAAATGAGATGTCAGAGTTCAAGGAATTGAAGAGTAACCCCCACAGAGACTTCTATAATGTGAGGAAGGTACGTTGTTGTCAGTGTTAAGTCACTCACCCGGCTTCACACTGGGCCCAGGGAATGATGCCCTGGGTCTGTTTAGGGCCAGAGCTGGGTGAGTTTCAGGTCTCCTGGCTGGCCAGTCTTCTTGACCAGACAGCCTGGTGTGATACGGTCACGTGTGCAGAAGGAAGACTGTGAACTGCATCCTCAGACACCACCATACCACCCTAGATCATGTCTCTTCCTCCATCATCAGAACACAGCCTGCTAATTGGTCCGAACAGTTAAGCACTGGTAGTTTCAGGGTAGTGGATGTGTTAGAGTCATCTCAGAGGAAAAGCTGGTAGGACTTCTTTGGACATAGTGTAAGACCCATGAGAGCTCCCACTCAGGAAAGGTGCCCCCCCCCAAATCACTCATAAGAAGCGGTCTTGATGCAAAAGCATGAGGTCCTTTTATATTTCAAGTGCACTAGGGTCAACAGCCATATCCAGAAGGGGTAGAAGGCTAAGGACCTTGGATACAGGCTTGAGACAGCTTTTATAGGGTTACAACAAAGCCTGCACATCGTGAACCAATCACCTCGTAGCATCTAGTGTGGACCAATTAACTTAAATTATCCAAGCCCGCACTTAGCCCAGGCTTCTGGGTGGGGTGACAAGGCTCATTTCCTGTGTTCATTCACTCACAGATGACCTTCAGCCTGGGATTTAAGACTCCCAGCTTCCTGGGGTCAGTGGAGTGTTAGGCTAAATTTTTCCATCCTAACAGTAGGAGGTGGTTTACATCCTGTGGTCTCTTAAAGAAAATCACTGAGATGCTCCTGTCTGTGCCCATCCCTCTTCTACCCATGGAATGGCTGAATGTCTCTGGAACCTTCTGCCTGCAGGGGTGGCAGCAAGGACAGGTGTGTGTTGTGTGTGTGTGTGTGTGTGTGTGTGTGTGTGTGTGTGTGCGCGCGCGCGAGTGCGCTTATGTGGTTAATGGATCCTGGCCTGGAGCTTTTCCACTTTCTCCAGGTGAGTAAAACACACTGAGGTTTGGGACCTGCTGAGTGTGGCTGAGAGAGCAAGAGTCACTTCCTGCCCTTAAGAATTCCTAGAGACAAGCTCTGTGATGGGGTGGGGAGTGGCTTTCAAGGAAAGACCAGAACTGAGCAGGGGAGGGTGTGTGTTGTGGGGAGGGAAAGAATGACAGAGTAGCAGTCCCATGGAGAGAGCAGCACATGCAGGTGTCAGGAGAGGGGGTGAGGAAGGGAAGAGAGGACAAACAGTGGGGCTGGAACTTAGGTGTCAGCCAGGTGGGCAGCGGAGGCTGCAGGGCTGCAGGAAAGTTCTGAGCCACGGAAGCCTATGGGCTTCTTAAGAATGCCTGAAGTCTCTGTGTGGACCACAGGCTTCAGAAGTGAGAATAGGGTTATGACAGGCTTGTCTAAGTATGCCTGGGCACAGGTGAAAGGTCATGGTTAGACCACTTACCTAGACACAAGAGCCACTGTTCCTTCTCTGGGAATCTTAGGTGTTCAGTCAAGTGGTGCCTCAGTTACTGTAAGAGCTCAGCACAGACCTGGCAGACCAGTAAAACACCTCAGAGTCCAGCACAGCCCTGCCCGCCACAGGCCACAGGCATGAGTGCTCTGGACCTGCTCCTGATGCTTGGGGCCAGGCTGGCCTAGCTGACTGTGTTACTGATGGCCATCCCTGGACTGCCCTGGACTATCCCTGGGCTGCTCCTCAGCCGTTCCTTGGCCCCAATGTGGGACTGTGGGGAGAGCACAGAGATGATTCTTGGGGTTCCCTGGCAGCCTGGGGTTGATGCCTGCTCAATGACACCAACAGTCTGGTCGTCTTGGGCACCTTGGTTCGTCCATAAACATGAGTCCAGAGCCGCTGAATTAGGCCTGTGCTTGCTCCTCCAGGGTAGGAGAGCTGGCCTGCTGGGTGCTGGAGGCTTTATTTCTCCCTTCAAAAACCTGTGTGCTAGGGACAAGACTGGGATTTTAAAATCCACAGTGCCTGGGAAGGGGCATTCCATTTCTGTGGTGGCTGTCATGTTCAGAGCCAGGCTCTGAAGGCATAAGTCTGGGGTATGGCATGTGTATGATGAGTGGTGGGAAATGAGTTATGACACTGAGCCCCAGCCAAACAGTCCCTATAACCGAAACGCCTATTTTCTGCCCAGTGCTTAGAAAGGATTGTGTTTGCCACTTGCAAGTTGGGTATTAGATGCAAATGGGCATTGACACCATAGGTATCATCTGGGCCAAGAGTGACCAGTGGGGATTGACTCCTTGAAGCTACTCAAGCTTAGAAAAAGAATAGTATTATCGGTTACTCATGTCTGCATGGGTGTGGGAATGGCCAGTGTTAGCTCAAGTCCCAAATATCAACCAGTCCTGCACTGAAATGTTACTGTGTTTAAGAACCTGGATCTCATGTGGCAGTCTTCATGTAGGTTTTCCTGGTAAATTGAAGACACTAGTCTTTAATGAAGACCTTTTTGACTTATTCCTAAAAGAGTCATTTTGAGACTCTGAAGCTCGGACTGCATGACTCCTGGATGGTCCAGCTGTTTTCATTTAATCCTGTGACTCAGGGAAGCCCTGACAGGCAGTGTGTATGATTGGGAAGCTAGAGGATATAGCTAGAATCACAGAAGAATGTGTGGAGTCATGCTGAGATAGTAGATTGAGGCCTCGATGCCTCAGACTGATCTGGTCTAGTCTCAGCGCTGAAGTGCTGGAGCCTCAGCCCCGCTCTGTGCGATGATTTGGGTTTCACGGTGCTTTGAGTTGTTTCTGTCTTTTTTGGAGGAGTGTCAGAAACTGATGGCAGGAAGGACCCTGATGAGTGAGCGATGTGCCCGACACCATGGGCTGGCAGGGATAATGTACACAGAGGTCCAATAGATCAAATGTCTGGCTTGGCATAAGTTACAGATGACCAACCAGCTGTGGACAGCATTCCCTGGCTTGAGGTCAGTGCCTCCTCATCCCAGCCTTGGTAGAGAGCCCAGTCAGCTGCAGCTCCAGAGTGCAGGTGCAGGCTGGTGTCTGAGAGAACCCACCTCTCTTGGTCTTCTTGGGCTCATGAAAGGTGACCTAGCAGGTACACTGAGACAAAGTCGCCTCTTAGCCTGGTAGGTAGAACATAGTTACAAGAGTAGGAATAGAGGTAACAGGGAGATAGAACAAGGCAATATTAAGAGTGCCCTTGTTTGAGTTGAGTTTCTATTGCTGTGAAGAGGCACCATAACCACAGCAACTTTTATAAAGGAAAACATTTAATTGGGGTGGCTTAGTTTCAGAGATTCAGTCCATTGTCATCATTGTGGGACATGGCAGTGTGCAGGCAGACAGGATGATGGAGAAGGAGCTGAGAATTCTACATCTTTGATCTGCAGGCAACAGGAAGTGAACTGAGACACTGGGCGTGGCTTGAAAGTATACAAGACCTTAAAGCTCACCCCCACAGTGACACATTTCCTCCAACAAAGCTACCTCCTAATAGTGTCACTCCCTATAAGCTTATGGGGGTCAATTACATTTAAACTACCATAGCCCTCACCCTAAAATTAGTGATGGTGATTTTAAAAAAAATCAACTCTAGCTTGTATATGTGTGAGGTTGGTATAGTTGGTAGAGGACAAGAGAAGTTGGAAGAACCAGGAAAGAGATCATTTTGGAGTCAGCGGTGGCAGTGAGGTTGGAGCACATCTGTTTGGAGGGAAGAACTGATGCAATTGCCTGGTAATGGGAGAAGGGGACGGGAAGACTGCACATGCTCCCACTCTTCATGGTGAACATTTGAGTTCAGGATGTGCCATTTCTCAGACACTGAGGCCTGGAAGATTGTCAGTCTGGGCTATGGTCTGAGACAGAGAATACAGTTTTGGGGTACATTAATCTGAATTATATTTGAGTTCCTCAAATAGAGGAATAGGCAATTTGTGAGTTCTGGAGCTTTCAGCTGCTGGTCCACATTTGGGAGGAGTTGGTGTAAAGACAAAAGTTAGAGGCACAGATGGAGCCCAGAGAGATGGCTCAGTGGTTATAGCTCTTGTTCTTGCAGAGGACTGAAGTTCAGTTCCCAGCATCCATGGCAGGCAGCCCACAACTACACGTAATTTCATCTCCAGGGATCCAGTAGCCTCTTTAGCATTCCTCCATAGGCCCCCTCTCTGTCCCTCTCTCAGGGATCCCCCTCTCCCTAGCCTCCCTCTCTGTCTTTCTTAGAACCCCCTCTTCCCAGGCTCCCCCTCCTCAGGACTCCCCTCCCCAGGCCTTCTCTCTCCCTTCTCTCTCTCATACACATTCGGGCACAGTTACATACATATAAATAAAAATCTCTAAAGGCACAAGTGGCATAGGTCTGGGGTGAGGATGAGCTATCATAGGAGACCAAGAAGGAGAGGCCAGAGGTGAAGAGAAAACTTGATGTTCCAGGAGTTTAGCACGCTATTCAAGACCTGAGACATTCTACAAGGATGTCAAAAGCCCGCTGGGCTCCTTGCTGGCACCTCCTCTGAGGAATCTATGTTTCCACCGAGTGCAGAGGAACCCAAGCTCCAGGTTCCTGTCTGAGTTAGCGTTGGCTCTGGGGTCTGGGTCCACATGTTGGCTTAGAGTTGGAAGGACATCTGTTGCTGTACAAGGCTTGGAGTTCCTGGTTTGGGGTGAGGTAGAATTGACTGAGAAAGTTGTGGTGTGGTGGCCACTCTCTTACCTTTATAAGGGGGGTTGCTTTGGGAATTCCCAGAGTAGTCAGTGGAAGAGTGGAGTTTCAGTGGTTCTTTGAAACCATTGGAACTGCCGTAGGTTTACTCATTCACTCATCCACCCATGGCTTGACAGATACTTTGGACCAATCCTTGGGTAGATGCTATAGACCTGGATGCAATGGACCTGGTCCCCACCCTTGAGAAGTTCCTAGGTTCATAGAAACATGAGAGGGGTCAGGAGGATGTGCCCATCAGTGTGAATGACTGTACCAAGTGCCCAGGCTGGGCAAGGGAGAGAATAGGTTAGCTGTGCCCAGGGATCAGGATTGGTTTCCACGTGGAGGAGACAGAAGGAAGCAGATGAACTTGGTGGGAAGGAAGATGACCTGCCAGGCTGAGGGAAGGCATGGGCAATGTGATACAGTGTAGTGGGCCGCAGGAAGGGGAAAACTAAGGTTGCATGAAGCCCTAATTCCAGGCTAAAATGATGGGCTTTACCCTGAGGATGTGAGGGCCACTGAGGACTTTGAAGAGAGAAAACATATAAACCAAAACAAAAGTATCTCAGTGCTGTGTGGAGGTAAGCTGGGTGGCAGGGAAGGTGACTAGCTGAGCCTGGGGGGAAACAGGAAGGGGACAGGGGACACTGGCTCCACCTCCTATGGAGTGCTAAGGCTCTGTGCTTCACATCAAGGGTTGGGATTCTTTGGTCACTAGAGGCCAGGACCAGGCTCATTGGCCAGTGTGGGATGTGTTCCAGGTGGACACGCACATTCACGCAGCGGCCTGCATGAACCAGAAACACTTGCTGCGCTTTATCAAGCACACGTACCAGACAGAACCTGACAGAACTGTGGCCGAGAAGCTGGGTCGGAAGATCACCCTAAGGCAGGTGTTTGACAGCCTGCACATGGACCCCTATGACCTCACTGTGGACTCGCTGGACGTCCATGCGGTGAGTGAGCTGCCCTGGGAGTCCTCTGCCCACAGAAGCCACCATAGCTGTGCTTGGACAGTTGTGACTGTGGAATCATTGTTCTCTGCTTGTAATAGAGGAAGGAATGTGATGTTATTGAATAATGGGGCTGGGAACAAACATGGGTCAAAGGAAGACTAAGCGGCATGAGGTCAGATGGTTCCAAGGTCTAATCCCACTTAGGAGTCATGTGCCCTTAGGTGACTCACTTAAGATTTTTTCCTTGTCTATAAAATGATGACTGTGGGGCTGGGGAGCCGGCAGTTAAGAGCACTTTCTTCTTTTGCAGAAGACAGGTTCAATTCCCAGAACCCACAGTCAGTAGCTCACTATTAGCTGTAACTACAGATTCAGGGACCCAGCGCCCTCTTCTGGCTGTTACAGGTACTGCATGCACTTGGAACACAATCAGTCAAATAGGCACATAAATAGAAGTTAAAAAAAAATCATTAAAAAAAAAGATTTATAAAGTTATGGATATCATGGGCCTTAATTTTCAAAGTTGTGAATGATGGTGTAGTTGCTGTGGAAACATCATAGTGGTTCTTTAAAGTTCAGAATTCCACAGTCTTGTTGACTCATACATACACTTGAAGGCATTGAAAACCTGGACATCAATAGATACTTGGAAACTGGTGTTCATAGCAGTGTTACTTTCAATAGCCAAAATGTAGGAAGTAACACAGTATTCAAAGCCAAGTAACCCAAATGTAACAAATACACACAGAAAACACTGTTAAGATGTAAAAAGTCACAGTAAAAACGTTATTCTTTTTTTTTTTCTGATTTCATTTTTTGTGTGTGTGTGGTGTATGCTTTTACATGTGTGTGGCACGTGTGTGTACATGCATGTGGAGGCCTAAGGCAGATGCTGGGATTCATCCTGGATTGCTCTCCCACCTCATTGATTGAAGCAGGGCCTCTCGATCAAACTCAGAGCTCACCATTATGGCGAGTCTTAGTGTCTTTTTAGGTTCCCTTTCTGCCTTCTTAGGCATTGATGTGGGTTTCTGGGAATCTGAACTCTGGTCCGTAGTGAGAAGAAAGCACATTATCTATCTGCCCAGTCATCTTCCCTGAAGCTAAACTCGGGAGCTTTGACTGTTCCGTGGCTTTGTACTCTCCGCTGTGTAAGCCACTTGTGTTCTCCAGACCTCCATCACTGTCCTGTCCAAAGGGGACTATGGCTGACTGAGGGGACATGGTTCTGGCATTCAGGACTTCCAAGGTTCCATGCCGGAAATTATGTAGAGCTGGGCATGGTAACACATGCCTGCAATCCTAACACTCGGGAGGATGAGGCAGGAGGATTGCAAGTTTGAAACTCCCTTGCACTACATAGTGAGTAAAAGAAAGGGAAGGAAGAGGGAGGAAGGGAGGTAAGAAGACAAAAAGATGGAGATGGGATGACAACATTCTCCAGTGTGGCTATCTTGTAATGGTCCGAAGAAACATATTTGCTAGCTTCAGAGAACTGTGGTGGAGCCGGTTGGTGTCTCCTCACAGGGCCGACAGACATTCCACCGTTTTGACAAGTTCAACTCCAAGTACAACCCCGTGGGGGCCAGTGAGCTCCGGGACCTGTACCTGAAGACTGAGAACTTCCTGGGAGGAGAGTACTTTGCTCGGATGGTCAAGGTGAGTGAACCTCCTCAGTCTCTACAGATCCCTGACATCAACTGCCTTCAACAAGTAGGAGCATGCATGACCTCTGTCTCTTCCTCTCCCTGAAGGCCCTTCTAACACCCAGCACAGACCAGTGCTGGGTTCCTGCTCTCAAGCATGGGCAGGTGTGTTGTGTGGGTCAATGGCAGGGAAGGGGACAGAAGGGAAGAGCTCATAGCATCCTGGTGCCACCCCTGTCTGTTTGCAGCCTGAACTCGGCTGGTCGAAGGCTGGTGGAGACACGGCTGCTGCCCAGCCTGGTTCTACAGCCAGGCCTGTTTCTACAGCATGCCAGTGTCAGACCCTGGCCTCCCTCCCAGGAGAAGCCTCAGCTGGGGAGTGGGTGCTTACGTGGCAACACCAGGGATTTAGATCAGCCTTCCCACCTATGAGCAGGTAGCTAAGGGATCCCAGGGCCCACCTGGGGATTGGGGTCTCCCATGTGGCTGCGGGTCTCCTGGGCTGACTCAGTTCTTCTTGGTACCAGGAGGTGGCCCGGGAGCTGGAGGACAGCAAGTACCAGTACTCAGAACCACGGCTCTCCATCTATGGCAGAAGTCCCCAGGAGTGGTCCAGCCTGGCCCGCTGGTTCATCCAGCACAAGGTCTACTCACCCAACATGCGCTGGATCATTCAGGTGCCTCGGATCTAGTAAGTCTCAGGCCTTTGACTGCAGTGGGCTCTTTGGGATCACAGGCTGTCCTGCATGGCTCCTGTGCTATTGAGGGGTGGGCAGGGCTGCTGGTGCTTGGCTGTCAGCACATGTCACTCTTGCTTTTGAAGAATATACGGCAAGGCCTTGGTGGGGGACTACCATCCTGCCTTCTTCTCATTGAAGATCTGGGTGAGCCTGGGGCATGACATGACCGGCAGTGTCCTGCATTGCTGACCTCTCCCTGACTGTCACTCAGAGTGCCTCTCTCGTCCCCAGCTTGGCTGGGCTGGGCATTAGGTTTAGAGCACCTGAGTAGCAGAGTCTGTTCATTTGACTCTTTCATCAGATCTCACTCAGCCTGAATCCCACCACTTCACTCTCTCTCTCGAGTGGCCTCTGGCTTGATGGGCACTGGAAGATGTGGAGCTTGCACAACACTCACTGCCCTGGGTGTTTGCGCTGCTGAGAAAGTGGCGGGCCCACCTGAGAGACCAAGTCCTAACGAGCAAGCCTTTGATTTCCCCAGTGACATATTTAGGTCAAAGAAACTGCTGCCAAACTTTGGGAAGATGCTGGAGAACATCTTCCTGCCCCTTTTCAAGGCTACCATCAACCCCCAAGACCACCGGGAGCTTCACCTCTTCCTCAAATATGTAAGTGCTGGGGCCTCTGGTGAGTTCACTGAGGCAGAGGAGGGGCCTGGTCAGGCTTCCTCCTGCCTCCCATTGCTTCCCTCCCCAGCTCCTGGACCCCAGGCCTGAGCACCAGCTCCAAGAAGCTGTTTAAAGAAGGGAGGGGAGGCTGCTTCTCAGGGTAGTGGTTGCTGATGATGCTGGGGAAGACTGTGTGTTCCCAGTAGAGAAGGGCAGCCATGGGCAAGAGTCACCAGCTCTGAGCCTGGGGGCTGGTGTACCTGATAAAAAGGATTACCCACGTCGTTGGCGGGGACACAGAGATGCCTCTGGGGCCACTGCTGAGTCCAGCCAGGCCTCTAGGCCTGTTGTTAGGCATCCTGGTGTCTCATGGTCATACCTGACATACCCAAAGGAATCATCTACCTATAGCTCTACCTACAGCCCAGAGTCCATCCCTGACACAGAGGCTTATTAGCTTCCAATGCTTGGTCTCGCTTAGCTCTTTTCTGGCTCGCTCTTTTAACTTAAATTAACCTGTCTCTCTATTCACTATCGCAGCTTATTACCGTTCTTCTGCCTGTTTCACGTTCACTGCTCTTCTGTGTCTGGCTGGCTGGTGTCTGCCTGGCTTCTCTCCTCTCTCATTCTTCTCTTTCTCCTCTTGAGCCTAGCTTTCTCCTCCTCTTTATTCTTTCTGCTTGGCAGCCCTGTCTCTCCTTTCTCTGACTAGCTAATGGGCCATTCAGCTCTTTATTAGGCCAATCAGGTGCCTTAGTCAGGCAAGGTGAAGCAGATGCAACACATCTTTACATAATTAAACACACATCCTTACATCATTAAACAAGTGCAGCATAAACAAAAGTAACACACCTTTACACAGTTAGTGTAATATCCTGCAGCATAAATGAGTATAGCACAACTTTGCCCAGTTAAAATAATATTCTACAACAAGTGCTGGAGCCTGTATGGGCCCAGAGCCTGGTCATCCAGAGTACAGCTTCCTAAATCACTTTGGTTCTGGTTTGCTCAACAACAAAATGAAGCTCCAGTCACTCACTCTTCCCTACACACAGACACTTGAGTACTAACTAGATGGTGAGCTGCAAAGCCAGGAGGACTTGATGGACGGCAGTAGGCAGCATATCAAGTAGGTGCCTTCCCACCTCAGCCTGTACTGTTGCTGTTGGCAGTGGCTACCATCCCTGCAGCACTGGCCTCTTTGGCATGGCAAAGGAAAAATTTGGCAGCTCATACTCACCCTCATCTGGCCTGGCCTCAGTTTCCTCATTTACTCTACTGCCACACAGGGGCTCAGCGTTCCCCAGGCTGGCCTACTGGGCCCATTGGGGAGCTCTGAGGGACAGACTGAGGGGCCACACCCCATCTCTATACCTTTGAGGGATGAGGCTGCAGAGGTCCAGGGTCCCCAACAGAAGTGTGAGCACCTAAGCCCTGCCTAGAGATGAGCTCAGTCCTGGATGATCCTATCCTGACTCAATGTCAGCATCCTTACTTCCCACACAGGTGACAGGGTTTGACAGTGTGGATGATGAGTCCAAGCACAGCGACCACATGTTCTCAGACAAGAGTCCCAGTCCAGACCTCTGGACCAGCGAGCAGAACCCACCCTACAGTTACTACCTGTACTACATGTATGCCAACATCATGGTGCTGAACAACCTTCGCAGGTGGGTGAGGTGGCCCTGGAATGAGCCTGTCTGAGTTCCACACACATGTGACTCTTGGGTCTGTATTCACTTCTGCCAACTCAAACACCCAAATGGATACTTAAATTTATCATTACTGCTCACGCATATGCATAAGAAGTTGTGATGATACAGATATGTGTCATATGTCCACATACATGTTCATATGTACATATTCACCAGGACTGTGGACTTACAGATCCCTGAGACAGGAGAGACCTAGGACATGCTAATACGTATGCATGCATATTTACTTCTATGCAGTAATCTATCTGCACACTTGACTTTGTGTTTTGGAAAATGTAACTAGCATGAGGTGGGCACAGTCTAGGCACAGGAGAGAGGGAGAGTGAAGCAGATTCAATCTACATAAACCTTAGGGTGGTCTCCCGTGCACAGGCTCCACAGACTGGAAGAAGCACATGCTGGCAGGGGCCAGATACCTGGTTCACGGACCACAGCTGCATTCCCTTCTCTACAAATCTACTATTCTGTACACCGTTTTTTGGGAGCATGGCTTCTCACTGGCTAGTTCTAAGTCAACCCAAGTTTGTGGTATGGCAGTTCAGAATGGGGTTGAGAAAAGGACCTGGGACCAGGGTGGAGGTGGTCCTGAGCTGAGCTGTGAGATAGGCTTTCCAGATCTGGCTTTGTCACTGAGCTGCTCGGTGTCTTTCAACACACATTACCCTCTGGGCCTTTGTTCACTTCTATGGCAGAGTTTGGACTTGGCTTCTCATGGAGGATGGAGGTTGCAGTTCTGGAAAGCAGGGTAGGCAGGAAGGGTGAAGGAAGGCTAGGGCCTTTCTCTATAGCTAGTCTCCTCTGTCCCAAAAGTCATGCCTCAGCTTCTATGTTGTAGGAGGGGCTGTTTCTAGGGTGCACTGGGTTAGCTCTGCTGACCATGTCTCCCCTGGAGTGGGTCCTGGGCTGGGGGTGTGGGCAGGGTAAACAAGGGCCAATTCCTGACCTAGAGCCTTCCTTCCACAGGGAACGTGGCCTGAGCACGTTCCTGTTCCGGCCTCACTGTGGGGAGGCCGGCTCCATCACCCACCTAGTGTCTGCCTTCCTGACTGCAGACAACATTTCCCATGGACTGCTCCTTAAGAAGGTGAGTGGACCACTCTGAGGCCAAGCTAGATGTGCTGGGTTCCCATCCCCCACTCAGAGTGTTGATGCTGGAGGCCATGGCTCCTGGAGGGCTGAGCTACTTGTAGTCTTTTTGGGTTCACTGACAATTTTATTTAATATTTTCATATATTTTAATCATATTCCTTCCCTTCCAACTCCTCCCTAACCCTTCACAACTTCATGTTCACTCTCTCTTTCTAAACTGTTGTAATTTTAAAAAGCAGCAAGTGAGAGAAACACACCTTGCAACAGAGCTTGGGTGGAAGTTTTTTTGGGGGGAGGGGGAGTGAATGGGGAAAAAGCAGGAGGACCAGTCTCTGGGGACAACAGTGGCAGAAAAGAAGAAAGTCAGAGAGGGAGAGGGGAGGGGGAGGGAGAGGGGAAGAGGGAGAGAGGGAGAGAGAGGGAGAGGGAGAGAGAGAGAGAGAGGGAGGGAGGGAGGGAGGAGAGAGAGAGAGAGAGAGAGAGAGAGAGAGAGAGAGAGAGAGAGAGAGAGAGAGAGAGAGAGAGAGATGGGAGGTTGGCAGGGCCCTTTTAAAAAGGGAACATAGTGAATACACACAGGTGGTGCTCTTAGTGGCTGAAGCTGAGGGCATATCCCATCAGAACCACAAGGACAGGCCAGTACATATGCCTGAATACTAACACTAACAAAGAGCATCTTAAAAGGGGAGAGCCTTATTTTGACTCACATTTTGAAGGATACAGCCCATCATGGCAGGGATGCAGTGATACCCGGGTTACATTGCATCTGTGGTCAGGAAGTAGAAAATGGATAAGAAGTGGGTCCTAGCTATTCTAAAACTTCAAGGCCCACAACCAGTGATCCATTTCCTCTGCTGAAGGTTTCACAACCTTCCTAAAAACAGTGACACCAGCTGGAAACCTAGTACTCAAACACAGAAGCCTCGGGGACATTTTATAACCAAACCATTGAAAGTCTGAATTTGAATGCTTCTCACACATATGGGGGTTCTTCTGGCCTGCCCCCCTCAGGAGGCCTATGGGGAGTGTAAGATGTGTCCTCCTGCCCAGAGCTAGTCCCTAAAATCTGGAGCCAAGAATGGGTGCTTCAAACAGCAGGCAAGAGTCCCTGCATGTCACAGAGCAATGAGAGGAGTGCAGGCAGGAGAGGAAGGTGAGTCTGGGCATCCCAGCTTTCTTGGGCTTGGTGGAAGTGTCTCCAGCACTGCTGAACCTCTGGTTTCCATTGCATTGACAAACTCTTCTCCCACACCACTCCCTCTGGCACATGTCACATGAGTGTTTGTTGGGTCTTTTGCAGAGTCCTGTATTGCAGTATCTCTACTACCTGGCTCAGATCCCTATTGCCATGTCTCCTCTCAGCAACAATAGCTTGTTTCTGGAATATTCCAAGAATCCACTTCGGGAATTCCTACACAAGGGACTGCATGTCTCTCTCTCTACTGACGACCCCATGCAGTTCCACTACACCAAGGTGAGGATGTTGGGGGAAAGGGTGGGTGCAGTGGTCCCAGCAGGCATTGGTCCTGGCCTGTTCCCCAACCCCTGCCACTGTGAAGATGTGAGCCCATATAGCCCAATTGTGTTTTGGGGGCAATGTGGCTTAGTGAAGACAAGGGGTGAGCCTGTGTTGAGGGTAAGTCTTTACTTTTCTCTCCATTCACTTTTTTTTTTTTTTTTAAATGTATATCTGTGATCTTGGTAGTGTTATTAGGACTCTATGTATTGTATTCCTTTTTATTTGTGAAGTGGGCATAAAATCATTTCTTCCTTAAGCTAGTGGAGTCTAATTGGTCTGATTCAAAAAAATCAGGCAATTTTTAAAAGTTAGTAGTATTTGTCCCTTTTCAGGGGAGGGCAGGTTTCACTGTGTAGCCAGGGCTGGCTAGAACTTAGAACTTTGTATGTAGACCAGGCTGGCCTTGAAGTCACAGAGATCTTCCTGCCTATGGCTATGCCTCTAGAGTGCTGTGATTAAAGGCATGTGCCACCATACCTGGCTTTGTTAATAGTATTTTTATGAGTATGCTTTGGGTCTCTGGGAAGAGAGAAGGGAAAGATGATGTTATGAATGGGGAACAGCCACAGCTGTTCCCAGAACATTCTACTGGTGTTGACAAGATCTGCCACTGATTAGCTAAAAGTAAAAGCTACAGTGTCCTGGGCGGGGCTTCTGCAAGCACCCAGCACCGGGACCCCTGACACCCAGAATGGGAGCCCTCAGAGAGCTTCCTCCCTTCATTGTTGTGTCTGTTGCTCTTTATGGTGTGAGAAACTAGGGATGCTTTCAAAAATATTTACAAACTCATTTAAAATCAGTAATGTAATACTCTGCTTTCTCTTCTGAGTGTAAAAATCTTTCACCTTTAAAAAATAGTAGTAATGAGTCAGTTTGATGCCTATAATCCCAGCACTAGGGGTCTGAGGCAGTAGGACCTAGAGTTGGGGCCAGCCTGAGTCACAGATGAAACCCTGCATCAAAACAAAGCAAAAAATAACCAAGAAACTAAAAGCAACGATGGCCACACACACACACACACACACACACACACACACACACACACACACACACACACACACACACACACACTTCACCCATCCCAAAATAGTAATGGAATCATTAAGCATTGTGTAAATAGCAAAAAATGTTATGAAAATATTTCCCAAAACAACAATCCCAAGAGGAGTGGTGTTGTTCTGCAGTTTGCTTTAATGTCTCACTTAATAGAAGACAGCTGGGTTCCCATCTCCGCCTCTGCATTCAATTTCTTGAAAAGTATGCTAAAGCAACCCTGTCTCACAACAGCTACATAGCTGGCAAATGGAATTGGCAAAAGGTCTCTGAGTCCCAGAGGTTTTTATAATAACAGTTTAAGCCCCTCAGCTGGAGGCGATGGGGCGGTAAAGAAAGGACTGGTGATGGATGGCAGATAGTTTTCAGCCAGAAGATAAATCAGGGCTGTGACTAAGCCCAGCCCCTTAGGGATTGCATCATCTCCCCACGTGGAGGGAGTCTTTCATCTTATTTAATGTTACATTTTACTCATTTTAACTTTTAGTTTTGAACATTTTTATGAAAATAGTGTTAAGTAAAAAGCAAAGCCAGCCAGGTGTAGTGGTGCATGCCTTTAATCCCAGCACTCAGGAGGCAGAGGCAGGCAGATTTCTGAGTTTAAAGCCAGCCTGGTCTACAAAGACTGTCCCAGGACAGCCACGATTGTTACACATACAAACCCTATCTGAAAGAAGAAGAAAGAAGAAGAGAAAAAGGAGGAGGAAGAGGAGGAGGAGGAAGAGGAGGGGGAGGGAGGAGGAGGAGGAGGAGGAGGAGGAGGAGGAGGAAGAAGAAGAAGAAGAAGAAGAAGAAGAAGAAGAAGAAGAAGAAGAAGAAGAAGAAGAAGAAGAAGAAGAAGAAGAAGAAGAAGGCGGCCCTGAAAGTGTGCCTGATGGGGGCTGGAGAGATGGTTCAGCAATTAACCAGCACTGGCTGTTGTTCTAGAGAATCAGGGTTCAATTCCCAGCACCCACAGTGCAACTCAAGTCTAACTCCTCTTCTGGGGGATCCAGCACACTCACACAGACATACACATAGGCAAAACACCAATGCACATAAACTAATTATTAAAAATGTGCAGGGTGCTGAACTTTTGAGGTAGGCGGTTGGACTTATCTAAGTGCCAATAGAAGGGCCAACAGGTCAAATCAATCTAGACCTTGATTACAGCACCTCAGCTCCAGTTCATTATATGAGGCCCAGGTACAAAACCATTAACCACACTGCATCAGTTAATCACACTGCAACAGTTAACTAGTTGAGCTTCTTGACCAAGCTGTTGCCAGTTAGGGTTCCCTCTTCTCATATCTGTTTTTCTGTCAAAGCCTCCATCACTTTATTGGTCAATTTCAGAGGCTGCTGCTTTTGGGGTCTGCCCCACTCACAGAGCCTTGTTTACACCAACACTCCTACATTTACCCAAGGGGCCTCTCTTTTAACAAGGACTGTCCCAGAAGAGCAGGACTCCAGCTTTCTGACATGCTGGGCCCTAGGTGCTGGTGAACAAACAAATCTAGACGTCTCTTTGATCTCTATTTGGTGACTCACAGTTGCACACAAAAGGATCTCAGGAGTTTGGAGTTTAAGCTCTGAGTTTATTTGACAATGTAGGTGCAAGCCAGTAGAGGAAAGCCAAGGGAGGGCGCTTTTTGTGTTGTCTCCTCTAACCTGTGTGCTCTGGGGCGGGGTCTAGGAGGCACTCATGGAGGAATATGCCATCGCGGCCCAAGTGTGGAAGCTTAGCACGTGTGACCTGTGTGAGATCGCCAGGAACAGTGTGCTGCAGAGCGGCCTCTCACATCAGGTGTGATGGGCTTGTCTTCCTTCCTCCCTTCATCAGTGAGCACACAGAATTCTGTGCACTTCATGCCTTCGAGGCACTGCAATAGCTGACAATCCGAGGAAGCCAGGCCTCAGGAGCACTGACATTTAAGCTGCAGCAGAAACCTTGGGGGCCACCACGGCTGCCCCTCATCTCAGACCTGCCCTCAGTCAGAACTTGCCTGGCTGCCCTCCTCTTCCCCCTTAATCTATTTGTCTCCATGATCTGTGGCACTGCAGACACCTTGCGGTGCATTTCCTTATGTTTTCCAGTTTCCCTTTTGAATGGGTCTCCAGGCCCTGAAAGAGTCTTGGCAAGAACAGGTACCGAGTGCACACACAAGACGCA
The DNA here is from genome assembly GCA_030556225.1 of Cricetiscus sungorus. Taxonomy (NCBI): domain Eukaryota; kingdom Metazoa; phylum Chordata; class Mammalia; order Rodentia; family Cricetidae; genus Cricetiscus; species Cricetiscus sungorus. The sequence goes on from JANBXA010000007.1 coordinate 71,280,865, forward strand.
GCAACATTTGTATGGCTCCCCTTAAGAATCAGATGTGGAACTGACACAGAACGTGGGCATCTGCTTAGGGGATGTCATTTGAACAGGATGGGGTGGTTTTACAGGGTCTTGAAGGAGATGACAGTTAAAGGCCTAAGTGACGGCACTTATTTGTTCTGGGATCCAGTCTTTCCAGGAACACATGACTGCATGCCCATGTCACCTCTCAGGAGGGATTCCTTGTCCTAGTTCTTACCCCCCCCCCAGTGTCTGCCATCAGCTCTGTAATTCTTTTTGCTTTTCCCTCTCACAATGGAGGGAATGACTAAATGGTCAGAGTCACGACATGGAGGATCCAATCCAGGGAGATTTGGAGTCCCATGGGAGGAAGATATCCCCATTGAGGATCAGCTTTAGGGACACTAGTCAGGTCAAAGCTGTCTGTGTGGATATAGAAATGAATCTGGTCTCACTTCTCTTTCTCTTGGCCTACAGGAGAAGCAGAAGTTTTTGGGACAGAATTATTACAAAGAAGGACCGGAGGGCAATGATATCCGAAAGACCAACGTAGCACAGATACGGATGGCATTCCGCTACGAGACCCTGTGCAATGAGCTCAGTTTCCTGTCTGACGCCATGAAGTCAGAGGAGATCACAGCCCTGACCAAATAGGCCTAGGCGTTCCTCACACACTTCCACCTTTCTGTTTAATTTCAAGGCTGCTGGAGCTAATGATGGCCAAGATCTCAAACTAGGGCTTTTGTCTGTGACAAGGCTGCCTCTGAAGAAATCTCAAACTCCTGATTTTGGTTGCACCTTATGAACATGCCCATTTTGTTAGTGACCACCTCCCACGGGCGATCTGGAAGCTGGCACTTGTGTGTATTTATTCCCTGTTTTCCACATTTCTCTTGTGATTGCCAGTGCTCACCTGGTTGAGGCTGGGACTTTGCAAGGCTGAATGCCAAGTGACACAGGCCTGTTGTGGTCACTCCTCTCAGCACGCCCTGTAGGGTAGTTCTCATTTCAGCATCTGGCTGGCTGGCTGCCTTAAGCCCCCTTCAAAGCTCCCTTTCATAAAGGGACTATCTTGAGAGAAAATGAGACTCCCCTGTCGATTTGTTAAGCTTGTTTTTAACAGTGTAGCACCCTCTTCCCTTTCACATTAGGAAGCCTAGTGTACCCACTGAAGCCATCACTCCTGTTGTATTACTTTTCTCAACCAGGACTCAGTCATCTCAAATCATGTTCTGTGACTCCACCTCATGGACCACTCCAGGGCTGGGGAAGGTGCATGGTGAGCTTCTGGGGCTGTTAACATCATATTTTCCTTTTAATGAAGGCCTTTGAAAAGCACAGGATCAGAGGACCTCTGTTCCTTGTGGCTCTAATATCCTATGATTGCAGCTGTTACCACTTCTCCGAGTCAGACCAGGGCAGTGACACACTCTTAAGGATACACAAGATTAGAACCAGGTCCCTGAACCAGTCTTTTTCCCACTCTTCCTTTAGGCTTCACAAATGTTAGATTTTAAAAAAGAATATTTTAACATGGTACATTTTATTTTAAAGCACAGATTTCTTCAGAAGCTATCATGGTCCCAGGCCAGGTAGAAAGCTTTTAAGATCAATGTGGAGTTAAATTTTATCAGACTACTCATCTTTGTTACTAGTGCCTAGAACATAGTAGGTGCTCAATAAATGCATATGAAACAATCTAATGACTTTCTCTTTTGGCACCAGTGTGTACAGAATACTCAAACATGTTTAAATATCGTCCTAACTATTCACAAGGCAGAGGACCTTCTGTATCACTGTCAGATGAACCCAATTTTACCTAGAAGATACTTAATTGATTCTAGATTATCTCATCCTGTGACTGTCATTTTCCCAGTGGTCAACATAGCTTATGGAACTTTGCCACTCTTTTACTAGACAAATATGCTATCTTACATGGCTGATCAAGAAACCAAATGAAAACCTGTCATCTGAGGGATTGTTTTTGAAAAGCCTCCATTTGTATATATTTGCCCAAACATAGCAAGTACTGTACAGTTTTTTTTCATTGTATCAAATACTTTTTAAAAAAAAAAAAAAAAAAAACTACAAATAAAGTCTCTTAGGACTATGACTTGGCAGAGCAAACGTTTATTAAGATGGGGTGAGTGAGAAGGTGTGAGAAGTGGAGGGCACTCATGAGGAAAGCCGAAGCTTGGACCTTGCAGTGGTGTCTGGCACTTGTCTAGCATCAGCAGGGCTGCCGGCATGCGATGAGTCCTACATGTCCTGAAAGCTTCCCAGGCTCCTGTTTCTCTAACACTGTTTTATTCATCTTATATTTCACTGACCCTCTTGGGGGGAAGGTGGAAGGAGGGGTGAATCCCTGAGTTTGCTTGTTTTACAGTTTGGAAGCTAAGGCAAGTGTATGGACCCAGGTTTCTAAAGGGACAGATTCCAGATGGTGCTTTCTGGATGATTCCTAGGGGCAGATGGTTGCCTTATATCTGACTAAAGTTGTTCTGTTGAAAATCACCCTGCCTGGTGAATCTGTTCACTTTGAAAGAAAGCAAGTTTGAGAGTGTGTCTGGCTTCCTCAGTAGTTACCACTTGCTGAGGGGTGGGCTCATGAAACAATATTCATCTTCCCCTGGGTCTTAAACACAAATGAAGGTGGCTGGTTGTGATGCACACACTGTTCTGTGTCTGTACTTTCTGACTGTTAAAATCACCATAATGCCAATAAAAGGAACACAGTGCAGACAAGCAGCCTCTGGCCTGTGCTTACCTATAAGGGATATTGTATAAAGTAGAACTGCATATTTATCAAAGCATATTTGAGGAGGCTTTGTGCTTTGGATGAACACCAGTGTGTACTTCTCCACAGTGAGGCTGATGGGCACCAGCGAACTTGCCTCTAAGCTGCCACCTCCTTCTGCTTTCCTTTTTGGGCAGTGAAACTCAAGGCACTTCTCTACTGACATCCATTTACACGAGATGTGCAGAACTGCCAGGGCACAGGGCTAATCCTCTATTCTGTCTAATAGGCCATAGGGCAGAAAAGGCAAGCAAAGTCACACCACTGTTTATACTGCCATTGTGTTGCCACTCATAGATGTGTGTGGTGAACTGACAAGGTAACGTTTAGTTAAGAAATAATCCTCAAAGCAAGAAAACTCCCACATTACAAATGCAAATTATTTGAACTATTTTTTAATGAACCCAACTTCCCAGTGTTAAAAATCAGGAAACCAAAGGGTCTCCAAGCAGCCTTATTACCCAGATATATATTAATATAAGGAAATCATCTCAAAACATAGCACGCAAACACCATGATCCCCAGAGCACAATATAAAACAGTCTTCTAGTAAATATAAATATTTAGTACATAAGAATGTGAAATTACATAAGCAAAAGTCTTTTTCATTAGCTAATGTTCACTTGCAAAGATTACTTATCACACACAGTATCAATATTTCCTAAGAATAAAATAGCTTCTGCTGCCTTTACACTAGTACACAACCGAGCTCATTTTCTGAAACCCAGTGTCTACAGCATACCAGTCAACCTACAGTTACTAAATGAGCACACATGAAACCCCCAGGAAAGGAGGCAGTTCACACATCTTGGAAGGCACACAATTCCCTACCATGGTAAGTGCATTTAATTACTTCTTATTTTGAAGACAGAGCTGTACAGAGTAGAAAAGGGTCTATTTACTCATGAACAGCAGGCGGGCCCTATTCCATCCACCTCTGAAGAAAGATGGACTGAACAAAGAGCTCTGCTCATTTACCTGATGAGGCGAGCAGACACACCAGCATTTCACAGTGATCAGTTCGAATCTTGCAGCTCACACTGTAAGGAAAGGGCTAAGGGCAGTATCAAGTCACTGGACTCAGAAGTGAGGAATTCTGGGAAATAAATTTAATTCCTTCAGAAGTGAGGAATTCTGGGAAATAAAAGTTTTGGCTATTGCTAAAAAGATCTGAACCCCATAAAGCTATGTTACTCACTTTCAGAAACATTTTTCAGTTAGCTAACTTGAATTAAACTGAACAACTCTAATCCAAAATAAATAAATAAATTTTTAGGGCTGGAAAATATCTCAAAGGGCCACTTATTCCACGGCTTAAAAACTGTGTTCCATAGAGCACTTGAGAATCAACACAGGAGGATGAATCATCTACACATATAAATTTTAAAACATCTTAAATATTTATTTTTGGGGTATGAGTGTGACATGTGTGTGGGTACCCTAGGAGGTCAGAAGAAGAGGGTGTTGGATCCCCTGGCACTGGAGTTAAAGGCTGTGGTGAGCCACCAATGTAGGTGTTGGGAATTGAACTCTGGTCCTCTGCAATAATAGCAATTGCTCTTACCCACTGGACCATTTCTCCAGCGTTATCACCCACATTTTTGTTGTTGTTGTTGTTGAAACAGGGTCACAGTGTAGCCCAGGCTGGCTTTGAACTCACTATGCAGTTGAGGATGTCCTTGAACCTCTGTCTTCCTGCTTCCTCCTCTTAAGTGCGGGGGTCACAGGCGTACACCATCAGGACTGTTTGTTTTTTATGCAGTGCTGGGATGGCTTCCAGGGCTCAGTACATGGTAGGCAAGCATTCCACCAACTGAGCCACACCCCCAGCTTCAAAATATTATTTTTACAAAACAAAAGCTTTTCATCACACAAATCTGTTATTCACTAAATTCTAATGAAGCTGACCAATCACCAATCACTGACATTTTCCTACACTGCCAAATGGTAACTACACTATGCTAAGTTTATAAAAGGACACCTATATTAGTAAAATGTAGCTTCTATAGAATGGGGGTAGCATGTGTGCATATACTCAGTACATATGGACTCTCAAAATTTACTTGAAGGAAGTTTCACTGCTAAGGTTTGGAAGCCACAAATATGGTTTCAGTTTCTCAACAGGAATCTACAGCAGAGTAAGGCTGTCTCAGGCTGGGAAACCATCACTGCACAGCTAAGCAAGGAGAGAGGACAGCACTGAACTTGCCCACACACCCGGCAGGTCCACTAGTCCATTGTGTACTTCACTGTTCTATTGTGGCAGCCAGTAGATAGCTTAAGTCTTCAGTGTTTGTGGGGCAGAACCAAGTTAGATCTTTTCCTTTGAAAGAGATTTCATTTGCATGTCCATTAAGGTCTTAATTAAAAATCAATAAACACCAACTTCAATTGTGTACCTTTGTACTTAGGAAAAGAGGAACATTTGCAATTCATAAGTGAGAAAATTTCTACGGAATGCTAAAGTTTCTTAAAGGGGACTTGATTTCATGCACTAGTTTTATCATAGGCCAAACTGTTAATATCAACATTCTTATTCCATAAGCCATGGCCTAGATGGGCTGAGGGTTGCACTCCTATTACCATATTCTCTTCAGACTCTTGAAGGAGTGCAGAGAAATGGGAAGATAGCCAATCACTCTCTGGGTTTCAGGAATTTACAAATGCATGGTGAAAAATTTCACCTGACCTTCCCTTTCTTCTAATCTAAGAGATCTGAGGAGACCGAAGCCTCTGAAAGTTGCCTTTATCTAAAATAAACACATTCTAGCTCAAGATTGGATGACTCAGTGTAACCTGGAAATACAAAATGTGTGTCTGAGATTAAGATTTCCAAGATGCCAAGATGCCAAGCTACATGGGCATTATTAAAAATCCAGGTCTGGAGAACAGCCACCAAGATTCTTCCAGTAGAGTCCATTTGTAAGACGAAGTCCCAACCTCCACGTCCTCCTCTGAGTGCAGCAGCATGGCAATGATAAAGAGTAGTCCCAGAAACACTGCCGAAGTTACATATAACATCAGGAAGCAAGTGGGCCATAGTATTGGAGGATCCAGAATAAACCACAAGGGGGCGGAGTGCACTCGCCTCAGGTCCCTGCAGTCGCAACTACCACTGAGACATTAGTTTCAGTCGTTTATCTCAGATGATTACAACTTTTAACACCTTAAATTTTAAACCTAGCTAAAAATACCCCCTCCCTGAAAAGTAGTAATATCAAGTATTTCTGCTATCTGTAGCTAAGGGCTCAAGAGCAATAAAGAACAGGTGGGCAGCGGGGACTATGGTCAATCAGTAGCAAAGTGTAGCCCACCCCACATGGAAGACATGAGAGTTTATTTATGACCGGGACTATTATCAGAGTAGCAAAAATAAGAGGGTGGGGAAACTGATCTTCCTGTGTGCCACAATCCCTGGACTCCTCCTCTATGACCACAGTGTGTCTATAGTTCACAATAACAAGTCTTCCTCTAGTCACGGCCTGTGGGGCTGGCCTGCCTCATCAGCCATATTAAGAATATAGTTAGCCATGTCATCTTCCGTGGGTGCATCTGATACCACCCACGATTCATTTGCTCCAGTCATCTGTAGGCGACAAATGGGGCAGTTCCTGTGCCGATCACTCCTGTCAGGGAAGTCCAAGCAAAACAAGTTTCTTTCTTTTTCTAAAAAAATAAGTTTGTGTGAAAAGTACACAGCTTTAAAAAATGAGAACATAAAGGTACACAGTGAATAATTAGTATTTCTCTTCATCCCAACCTTTAATTTTCTTCCCATGGTCAATTAGTTGTCTACATATTTTACTAGGGATGAATTAAAAACCTCAAATTTGTAGGAAACAAGGAAGTATGCATGTGACCCTGTACTACTATCCAAATATCTTGAAACCATTTTGTACCAGCATATTTTATGTTAACCTTTTTTGTTTATTCCCTTGAGATACAAGTCTTGCTTGTATCTTGCTTATATAGCCACCTAAGCTAGCCTGGAACTTGCTATCCTGCTGTTGGCTTGATCAGTGCTGATCAACATCAACACACCTGGACATCAGTTTACTCTTTGTTAAAAACATGTACTGTATGGAGATGCCATAAAGTATCCAACCTCCAGGAGAAAGAACCTAGTCCCCATCTTGTTTGCTACCACTAGCCAAGGTCTTTAATTTTTATTCCTGCACCCAAGTAAGTTTTCCTTCATAATAAAAATTCCTTATGCATCCTAAAAGGAAGCTACCTCTTACCAATGGGAGAGTTGATCAAAGTGTAATATTTAAATATTTATCTTTATTAAGCAGAAGCCACTGTGCCTTGGGACTCATGTTTGGCCAATGCATGGTGGCATTACTAGTATTTACTAATTAGTATTACTAATTATTATTCTGAGTAATTAAGGCCATAAAAAAAAAGATAGGGTCTCTTTGCAGCGCTGGCTAGAACAGAACTTGTTATCTAGATCAGGCTGGCCTTGAACTCACAGAGATCAGTCTGCCTCTTCCTCCTCAAGTGCTGGGATTAAAGACAAGCACAACCACATGCAGGAAAATAAAATACTTTTGACAAGTTAATAACAACTAAAGGTCTGATAAGATATCCTTTGGTTTAAAACCAAGAAAATGTTAGAAGATTGTACAAAGATGGAGCTTTGAGGATTAAAGCAAGAGAAGACACATACAGGATAATTTTCTGATATAGAATACACATATGATTGCTTAAGATTATGGTTTTCAAAGAGATTTCCCTCATCAAATACTACTTTGGAAATTTAAATACCATATTTGAGCTTGAAATACATTATGAAAGGAAAAGACAATGTTTTCCCTTCTCCTAGTGAAATCTAGGGCCAAAATATCCAGTTCATCAACTGTTCTTTTGTTTTTGTGCAGAAACTGAGAAACTTATTCCAAAAACTAGATGTGAAATTTGGAGTTGGGGTACATTATTCAGTTGATTTTGGGCTTCCCAGAGATGGTTTATAAGATCATTATGTGTGCTTTTCTGTAAATAAAACAGTAAATTTCTGCTTCTGGCCAGCAGAAACATGATTTATTTTCTGTGGTGGTTTGAAAGAAAATGAACCCCCAAAGGGAGTGGCACTGTTAGGAGGTATAGCTTTGTGGAGTGGGTGTGGCCTTGTTAGAGGAAGTGTGTCACTTGGGGGCAGGGTTTGAGGTCTCATATATGCTCAAGCCACACCCAGTGTCTCTGTCAACTTTCTGTTGCCTTCTGATCAAGATGTAGCTAGCACCATGTCTGCCTGCATACAGCCATGTCTCACTGTGATGATAATGGATTAAACCTCTGAAAACACAAGCCAGCCCAATTAAGCTTTTTCCTTTATAAGAGTTGCTGTCATCATGGTGTCTCTTCACAGCAATAGAAAACCTAAGACATCTTCCCACTTAAAACAACTAACACATGGGACACAATGTCCAAAAGAAGAGTGTTAGATGAGGTTTCATATAAAGCACTGGACAAGGATGTGACTCCCAAGAGGTGAGAAGCAAAGTGAGTTTCCAGGACTCAGAAAAAAAAGTAGGGGACCTTGGGGGCCTAGCAGGCTACTGCAGAAACACCTAGAGTTACAGGGCAAGCACTGCACAGCAGAGAGCCACACAGAGGGAAGGCAGTGTCAAGAGACAGCAGCCCTTTACTGAATGACAGTGCACCAGTGCGAGCATGTGCGCAAATGCCAGGAGGCTGAAATTTGAGAGGTGTATGCAAAGGCCTCAGAGGGCACAGGATCTTGTCCCCAGGGCCAGACTGGACCCTTCTAACTCTTGGATCACTGAGGAAAGCACATCACATCACATCACATCACATCACATCACATCACATCACATCACATCAGTGGGGAATAAGTAAGAGGATATGAAACTTTGCTCTGCTTCTGTTAACAAACTGTAACAGTGGGATCCCACAGAGTCAAAGTGCTTCTAAGTAAGCAAACCATATTCCAAAACAAAGCTTGAACATTAATCATAATAAAATAATTGCTAACTAGAAAGGTAAAATTCATAATATTTAGTAGTTAAAAAACAGCAGGCAGATAAGCAGCAGAAAAATATTGTAAGACACAATAAAGAGGAAAAACAATAAAAAACAATGCAGGACTGATATGACATTAGAACTAGCAGATGAATGAGAAGCTGTAACTATAGTACACACAGTCAAAGTACTAAAGAGCCACGATACTCAGTGAACACAGAAGTGAGGGCTAAAACATACAAGGCAAACAAACATCAAAATACTAGGGAGTGTGACAACACAGTGACTGCTCAAATGAAGTACAATTCAGGGGGTGTAACACACAGAAATGGAGACCACAGGAAGAGAGTGGAAAGGGGGCATATAAGAGATTTGAGAAAACAATGGCTGAAAAATTTCCAATATCAACCATACCATCAACCTACTATATCAACAAACTAAGCAAAAAAAACCTGGGCTGACAACAAGGCATATCCTACTCAAATTGCTTAAAAGCAGAAGAAAAAAGAAGGCACACTGCCTAGAGGGAAACAATAAGGAGTCAGCTGCTCCTAGGAACACAAAGCAAGATGAGGTGGAGCCCAACACTAAAGTATGGAAGAAAAACACTCGACCTAGAAAAGGTATCTTTGAAACACAATAGTTAAATGTTTAATAGAATCATCAAGATGTTCAGTAGAATCTGCAGAAGAAAGTTTCCAAAAATAATATGTGGTTTAATAAGACTTCAGGATACAAGATGGATGTGGAATGACTATTGTCTTATGTACTAGCAACAAACAAAAAATAGAACAGTGCAAAGCTATAGAATAACCAAGGACAAATCTGTCCGAGATCTCCAACACTGAGTACTACAAAACTGCTTGCAGAAATCAGAGGGCTATCTGAACATGATGAAGCCACTGTCCCAAACTGATGTGGCTAACATGGTATCAATCAAGGTCTCTCCAGGCTCTTTTGTGGAGCTTATATGCTTGTCTTTTGGCAAACTAACTAAAAATGGAGTACAGAATTAATGTGAAACCCTAAACTTGTAGAAGATTAATAATGTCTGTGCCCTTGAGGCAGGAAAAGATTTCATAGATAGGGTCTCTGTCACATATTGAAATTTAGCTTCATTAAAACAAAAACTCTCTTCTCCCTTTGTCAAGACAAGACATAGAGGGGAGAAATATGTGCAAAAGATATGATAAAAAGAAACCCCCAATAACGAAACAGGCAAAGACTCAAACAGACCATCATCTAAGATGCACAGACGGCAGGGGATGTAAGTGAGAGCCACAGAGAACTACCCATGCCTGGTTATAATGCTGACTAGCATGGCTGAAGACAGTGAAAACTCCTATGAAGTACTGGAGAGGACACAAAAAAGGGTAAGAAGAAGCCAGGTGTGGTGGCACACATCAATACTTCCAGAGTTGAGACGCTGAGGCAGAAGGTCTGCCCCAAGTTCCAATTGAAGCATGCCTGGTCTATACAATGCAAGATCTTGTATAGACCAAAAAGGCAAACAAAAGAAAAAAGTGTTTTCTTTTAAAAATACTTGTTCATAAACATATATAGGAGCTTTTATTTGGTACTTACTTGCACCTATAACATGGTTAAATCTGAAGATGACTACACTGAAGGAAAGCGCCTAGACAACAGAGAGAGCACTGTATGGTGCCACTTTAGGAAATCTAGCAAATCCAAAGTGTTTTTAGCAAACAAAAGCATTTAACAGCTGCTTAAGAATCAGGCTACAGGTGATTCTGGGGCGTGATGGATTGGTCCTCATCTTGTTGTGACATATTTCATTCATTAGTATGCACATAAATTAAAGCATATCAGATTATACTTCAGATACATGTTTAGCTTATTGCATGTCAATTATAAATTCTCCTAAATGCTCCATTACCTTGTAAGCAAATGACCTTAATTAGTTGACCAAACATCCCTCCAGATCAAAATCATATAGCTGGGGATTTATTCCTCTATATACATATAGTGAATTATGGGTGGGAAAGGTACCAAAAAAGGGGAAGAGTTTGATTCTAGATTCAAACCAGGCATCAGGATTCTTACAGTATCAGGCAGGGCAGTGGTGGAACACACCTTTAATCCCAGCACTCAGAAGGCAGGGGCAGGCAGATCTCTGAGGTAGAAGCCAGCCTGGTCTATAGAGCAGAGGAACCCTGCTTGGAAAACCAAAAAAGATTCTTACAGTGTTAAAACCAAGTTGTATCTCCACACTTCATAAGCATTAGGTATAATAAATACTTGAACTAGTGGGCAGCATACCATAAAATTTAGAGTACTAAATTAAATAGCAAAGCTTTGGTGGCTAGCACTGAAGTATTTGGATTTCCAGTTGTTTATCCATAGTCCAGCTGACCTCTGCTATCCCCAAGGGCAGTAGATAACTTACCATTTATCAATACACTTCTGGCAGAAGCTGTGAGCACAGGGCAGGATGAGGTCAGCTCGGCCGTCCATGCAGATACAACACTCCTCCTCATCAGTCAGCTGCTTCACCCTGAGTGTGAAAACAGCTGGAACAATGAGAGTCTCTGTCCACATGCTTCCTACTCTGTTCTTGCCTTAAGAAGCATCAGTAAACACCCAGAGTATAAAGCTCAGCATGACTTATGTGTATAATGAACATGAGACCAAAATTAACATATTTTGGGGACAGCAAACACTTTAGGGAAGAAATATCAAGGTTAAGTTTCTTTAAAAAACTCGAAAGACTTGATAAAAGACAAATTCTGCGCAGGTTAAAGAAAAAAAAAATCTGAACAAAAACTGCATATTCAGGTCTTTCTGAAATAACTCAGTCCATTTTAGGCATACTGAATTTACATACAGGAAATGTGCCAGGATATCTTTGATTTGCCATAAAGAACACAATGATGCCTCATTAGCAGGGTGGTAGAGTAGCACTGACAGTATCAGAGAAGAGAAGGGCCAGCACAGTAGTTAAGTATCAGATGCCATAGGAAACACAAAAGGGCCAGAGCCCACCTGTCTCAGGGAGCTCCCAGGAAGAAACCTTCTCCTCCCACAACCCACAGCCACAGAAACCATGCTCCCTTGTGTGTGGAATTTAGTCAACTCAAACTCCAGTAGCTCAGCTTAAAATACCTATCTCCTTCTGCTCTCAAAACCAAATTTTGCCTCAATTAAATGATTTAAAAATTGCATACAGCTGTTCCATGGTGAGTCACCCATAGGTTAGTTTTTTTTTTTTTTTTTTTAACTATAACGTTCCTTAAAGTGATTTTAAATGTTGTATTCTTTGTGCTTTTCTGTTGTTTTAAAGTACAGCCATTCTTAAAGGCATAGCATAGCATGTAAGGCATGGCAATAACAGAATCTGTTGATATGAACATAATATAAACAAATATCAAATGTGCAGCACATATAGTATGTGCTAAGTAAAGTAAGTACTTTTGGAAACATGAGAGAGAAATCACAGAATACTGATATAGAACATTCTAGGAGCATGAAACAAAACATGAAACCTGGTGTGTGTGTGTGTGTGTGTGTGTGTGTGTGTGTGTGTGTGTGTGTGTGTGTTTGTGTGTGCGCGTACACACACACACGCATGCACATGCCTATGTATAAGGCTACATGATGTTCAGGCATTAAACTGAGAGAAAAAAACTGATTATATAGCAAAGACAATCTGATTCTTGAATGTTAAAATACTAAATCTGAATTTGCTTTAAGAGGCAAACTAGAAGTAGTGTCTAATCAAGGGAACACAAATCCCCATTGATACAGGATAGCAAGGAGTAGTCTAGAAGAGAGGGAATGAGGTAGTATCTTATCTCACAGCACACTTGAGAGGCAGCTAGGGCCTGGTTTAAGGAGAATTACAACAGACATACCACTAGGGTGAGGAAACAGATTAATGTTTCTTCAATCATGGAGAAAAGAATGCTCATTGAACTGAAATGGTGAAATGGGTAGAAACCTACATGCATGTCAATCTGATATGTGTATTCATAATACTTGTATATGCACATCTATACACACATACGTTAGCCACATACAAATATGCATATCAACATTTACACACATATATTGACATTTAAGCGCCTTTTCAGATCCACACCAGATCCATATGGTTTAGCATTTCTGCTTATGAGCTTCCAACTGTCACCTGGTGTCAGCAGCTGAGAACACAGCAGACTACAGAGTGACAGGGTGTCCTGACTGGGAAGTTCCAGAGTCAGGAGCAGAAGGCCATTACAAAGAATAGCATGGTAGCCAGAGAAAATGGAGACTGACTGCCAGCGGAAGCTGCTCCATGCCCACTCTCTGCTCCCTTCCTGGTAGCACAATGAGCAGAAGGAGGAAGGAGCCTTGCTCTATCTGACCACTTGGAGCTGGAAGGGTGCCGCTTCCTACTGCGACCCCTGAGAGGCATGCTGACAGATGAGGGTCACACAAGACACCAGTGCAGGAAGAACCCAGGAAACAAAGGCTGGAGCCACTTATTCTGGAGTTCGAGGCTCAGTAGGAATTTGATTAGTTTTCAACAACTGAAGAACAGAAGAAGTCAGACTTGTTTGGTAGAATTCCAGAGGCCAGTCATGGCCACTGCACTTGAGCAGGACACTCTATAATTCAATAATAATGGCAACAGTTAATGTTACCACATATACCATTTATGTGCCAGGCACTATTCTGTGTCTCATCTATTAACTCACTTAACTCTCTCACCAGTCCTGTGGGGCAGATGCCATTGCTCTCAAACTGACGAAAGAGGGGGAGTTAAGGTTGGTTCTGGGGCCTTTCTTTGCTGTGCTGCTTTCAGAGGGCCAGACTGAGACTACTCTGAGGATAGAAGGCAAAAAGAAAACATTCATAGCAGTTAAAGCTGTCTGGATGTGAAGAGGATTGCTTCTCTGAGGCAATGAGTCTCACAAAGCTGTGGAAGCTAGTGGCAGTGCAACTTATAAGTACAAGCTGTGAACTGTGGCACAGTCTTGATACTGTAGAGCACGGACAGAGCAGTTGCTTAGGATCAGTGACATTGGAACATCTCAGAGCTGGACAGTCTCCAGCTCCTCCTCCAAACCACTGAGCTGCAACGGGCTAAAAGTGAGTCTTAGCTATGTCAATTAATATCTAGTCACACACTTACTCCTCTAGTCACACACTTACTCCTCTAAACCCACTTCCTCATCTGACCAATTGTATTCCTGTGGAGTAACTGTTAGGATTTAATGAACTGCAAGTACTCAGCAAACACTAGCTACTAACAGAACTATGCATCTAAGTGCAGCAGAACTGCAAAAGCCCCCAGGCTCACCTTCTACTTGCATAGTCCTTTTCTATGACCTGGGTACCAGGGTACCACTAGAAGCCCACAATGCATGAAGCCAGGGCTGGCTTCCCTAAGCAATTGGCTTTCCTAGTCTTTAAGAGTAACCCTTGCACCATCTTCCTGAAGATGACACTTGCTTTTCAGGGGCTACAGATGTAAAAACAACTTTCAGCTTTCAAAACACTCAGAATGGAGCAAAAATACAACTGTGAATAAAGCAATGAAAGGGAAACTCCTGTCAAACACCATCTTAATTTAAGAAAGACACAGTCACTGCAGATTCTGTCATCTCCCGGTGTCCCAGTAAGACAGGACATCAACATGCCTGGAAACAAAGGAGATCGTAGACAGAACAGTAATATATGAGGCCGGCATGAGCAGGTGCTATCACAGTAAACTCCAGCTGACGTCATTTCCTCCTGCTAATGCAGTGTCCATGTGCATACAAGTGCTTATTCTTTCCTGAGTAGACCACCTGGAGACAGCATTTAGATAATTTCTGAAACAATTTGGCCCTAATTTTATAAATGGCTTTGACTGTCCAAAAACCTGTTAAAGGGGAGGCATCAGTCATTAATGTCATTAAAATCAAGAGACAGAGAGTGAGTTCCCAGATTGTGACCTGATAGAAATATTTTCTGTTGTGATGCACCTTAATCTGGGACTGTGAAATGAATAGAAAGACAGGATAACTTAAAACTGATCTGGCTATAACACAGGCGGGGACAACAGGACTGAGGGTATCACTGTCATCTCAGAACTTTGCTTATTTGCTGTAACTGTGTTACATGGTACACACATACCTGCCCATCCACAGACTAGCCTGACAAGACGTTACAGAGGACGGGTTCCCATCGGGCTCTTCAGAGGTGGAGCTCTGAGCCAACACTCCAGCAGCTTGACTTGTGATGTCTTTATAAAGCTGAATAAACTGGTATAAATTCATGATCCGTGATGCTTCCACAATACCATTGCTTTTGTTAATCTAGAAACATAATGGGGAGTGGGGGCACAGACACACAATTCAGTCAAGTATCCTGGGAAACAGGTATTTATGGTGTGGAATGTACCTAGGAGAGTAAGAGTCTGATTAAAGAATACAAACATTCTCTTCAGTTGTGGACTTCATCAGAGAACTTAACTAAGTTTTCCCACCTGACATTCAAAATAACCTCGCAAAGTTGTCAGGCTTCCTGTATGAAGTTGATAACAACAAGGTAGGACACTGGCTACTTGCTCTGCCTGAAGTTCTCTCACTTGGCCTAAAACTTGCAACAAATTAGTGGCCTTGGGGATCCATCTACCTGTGTGTACCTCCTTGCTCCTGAGATTACAAGCATGCTGTAATGCTTGGCTTTTTCTCCCCAACATGGGTTCTAGAGATCAAACTCAGGCTCCCATGTTTGCACAGTGCACTCTACCAACTGAGCTATTTCCTCAGCTTCGTTCTTGGACATCTTTATGCTACTTTGTATTATTAACTAAAACATAAATTCTACACTAAACTATAAAAAGTTATTGAATTTTGAGATTTCACAAAATTTCATTTCCTATAAAGTGGCCTAGAGATAGTTCCTTTGTAGATTGTACCTCTACCCCTTCCGCTTGACAATCTGATGCAAGATACTTGAGAGAATGATAGAGGACACTTTCATAAGACTTCAGGAAATCAGAGTGGAACATACATTATCTTCTGAAATAACTGAAGTCAGTAGAATGAGGGTGTAATGCTTTTGAAGAGTGTGAGATAATCAGAGATTAGTTGCAAGTAGAAAGACTTCTTTTCAGCAGATGAGGTAGTAGAGAAGTCTGTATGAAGCTGAGTGTGGTGGTACATTCCCATAATCCCAGTATATAGGAGGCCGAGACAGGAGGCCTGTTTCAAGTTTAAGGCCAGCCTGGGTTATGTAATGAGAACCTGACTCAAAAAACAAACAAACAAAAAGTAAAAACAAAGAACAATTTCCAAAGACAGTGGAAACAGAATTTAGTCAAGAAATCTTATATGTGCATCAAGATAAATGGAACTACAAGGTTAGAAACTATGTAGAGAGATGAACTGGCTGGGTATGATGGTGTACACCTGAATGATCCTAGAACTCAGGAGGCTGGATGTCACAGCAAGATTGTCTCAAAAAGGCAGAGAAGGGCAGGGGGAGTAACAGTGAGCCTTAGGATTGTTAAATGTGCTCATGGAAATGAAAATATGAGAACACAGAAAGTACATATATTTAAAATTATCACAGCAGTATTTGAATGAAAATATTAAGGTATAACTAATCATTTATTAATTGTTTACTATTTCAGAAAGTAGCAAAAAATATTGAGACTCAAGAATGAGTCAGATTCCATACTGTGAAAATGTAGAATCGTATCTAATATTCAAAAACCTGATTAAATTTTGGGAAGCTAATATCTGTGGAGATTCAAACATGCAAGATTCTTTGCAATAAAAAAATCTACATACAGAGAACAAATAAAACATGACAGGGAATGTATAGAAACATTTAGAATAATCCTTCGGGGCTGAGAAAAGTGGGCCAGTGTTCTTTTGAAACACTGCACAACTGCACAACACAGAAGAAACACATTATGAGGTGATTCATATAAGGGTCTCACTGTGTTAATAAAGTGGGTCATACAGTAACTATTCTAATCACAGAGTCCTTGTATTTATTCAGTGTCCACAATGCAGGTGCTATGGGCATGATGTGTGTTGCTCTAGGAACTAAAGACAAAGTGAGCATAAATAACAGAAACTCCTGCTGTGTGTAAGCACCACAACAGGGAAGACAGACAAAGCAGAATGTCAGTATGTAGACATAAGGAGGGAAGAGAGGATGCTGAGGGGCAAGGAAGGTCCCAATGCAAAAGAAACATTTAAGAACTAGAAGAGGAACTGAAAGGAGTCACATGGCTACCTGGAGATGTTAGATGGAAATCAGTGTGGTGAGGATAAATCAGGGAGAGGGAAAGCTGAAGGGCAAGGAAGGCTTCAAGATAAAGGAGACTAGGATGACTCACATATGGCTATCGAAGAGTAAAGTGCTACTGCTGCAACACAGGGTAGTGTAAAGGTGGTCTGACAGATGTCCTCCTGATGAGAAGTACAATGAATCCAGCAAGGAGCCAGAAGTGGGTGGCAGAGGGAAATGTGATGAAAGAACATACAGAGCTTTGCTGATCTCAATAATGACTTTGACTTTTATTCCAAGCATATAGGAAGCCACTGGAGCGCTTTGAGCCAAATCATAACACGATCTACTTTACACTTCAAATGGGGTAAGGAATGGCTGCTGTGCTGAGAATACACAGAGAAACATGAGAACAGAAGCAGGGACCACTTAGGAGGTGTCTAGAGTATTTCTGGTGAGAAGTAATGCCATCATGAGTAATTGAAAGTAGAGAGGACATCGTGAGAGCCTCTAGATTCTGAACATGGGTGATCAGGAAAACTAACGGACAACTGCACACAAGGTATAAGACACATACTTCCTGAAGACCTGTCTGCCCCCACACATGCAGGTGTATTCATGTGTGGGCGTATGAGTAAAGGATGGGTCAAGCTTGGGCACTGCTTGCTCCTCAGGACACCTTTCACCTGGTTTTTGACACCGGAATCTTGTAATCCTCCTGCCTGCCCCTCTTCCCTCCTTAGTGCTGGGATGCTACCACTATGCCTGGCTTTTGTTTTTTTTAAACTGAGGGTTCTAGGAACTGAACTCAAGTCTTCATGATAGCATTGCAATGTTTTTGCTGATTAAACTCTTTCTACTCAGTCCTCTAATGAAATTTTCTTAACAGCCATGTCAGTCCATAAATTTTGGGATTTTACATATTTATTTATTTTATCTGTATCATTGTCTGCCTGCATGTATGTATGTGCACCACATGTGTACCTGGTGCCTGAGGAGATCAGAAAAGGTCATCAAATTCCCAGGAACTGGAGTTATAGAGCCACCATATGAGTGCTGAGAATTGAACCCATGACTTCTGCAGGAGCAACAAGTACTCTTAACTGCTGAGCCATCTCTTCTGTCCCCAGTGCACAATTTTAAATTAAGCTAATCACTTTTCTAATGCCATATAAAACATCCCATCTAAACATAATCTAAAATTGAATTAAATGTTATTTGAGGATAATTAGAGTAGTGTATAGACGAACAAGACAGGTCTTATTATAAGCTCAAAGGCTAAAATACAAATGTTTATTATGATTTTTTAAGAATCATAAATATGAAGTTCTCAGGCAAATGTGTGAGCCCACCTTGTGCATTCAGCACTTGGGGCAGTGAAGCAAAGTAACTGAGTTTCAGGACAGCCTGGGGCTACACACTGAGACTGCCAACCCCACCCCACACATTTCTTAATTAAAATAAAAGAAAAATAAAGAGAAAAGCAGAAGACTTTTGGCCTCAAATCATTTTTCCACACTAGTCTTAGCTCTAACCCAAAACTAGCTTCCCAAGATCCTTTGCAAAGAAATGCAAATAAAAATCATTTGAATAGATCTACCATCAAGGAAAACACACACTCGTGTGTGCGAAAGAAGGTGCTAATTGTCTTTATCTTTAATACTTTTTTAAATTTTGTTTTTGTTTTTTTTTTCCAAGACAGGATTTTTCTGTGTAGTCCTGGCTGTCCTGGAACTCTCTTTGTAGACCAGGCTGGACTGGAACTCAGATATCCACCTGCCTCTGCCTCCTGAGTGCTGGGATTAAAGGCATGCACAGTGTCTTAAATACTTTTATTTTTCTATTGATGTTTAATAAGGATCAGAAGAAACAAATAGGCTGAATAGATGTTTATTCGGGGAGAAATAACTCACAACATAGGCAGATGAACACCAGCAGGTTCCTGGTCCCAAGGATGCCTTTGGATGTACTCCTGTCCTGGTGCTGCAAGCAAGAGAGCTCCCCAAGCTCCCTCCTCAGCCTTAGATCCCCCAGGTTACATCCGTCCTTGTCTCCGCCCCCAATGGGTGTGGTCTATGCCACAGGTGCACACAAGGTAAATACCTCGCTACATTTTTCTACTTAGAAAGAATTTCACAGGGTACTGTGGCATATGCCTTTAATCTCAGCACTTGGGAGGCAGAGGCAGGTTTATGTCATTTCTCACATTTTTTGGAAGTCACTTGCTTGTACTTCCTGATTACTTGGGTAATATTTCCCTCTCAGGTCTCTGATAGAGTTGAAGACTTTATAGTTATAGTTTTCTGTAACATGAATAAATAAATGACCCAGTGACAGATCAAGTTTCAAGCTGAATATCAGAAAAGCAAGCAGCCAGCCACTAGTTTCTTATCTTTACCTCAAACAGAAAGGGCTGATCCTGTTTCCACAAGCTCTCACCAAATCTCAGACTGTTGCCTCTCAGCATGGCTGGTGAATGAATGCTTCCTACTGAATACTGAAAACCCTGCCTCTATCTTTTATACCCTTCTAGAGCTGGGATTAAAGGCATGCGATCTGTTAGTCTTTTAGACTGATTCAATCTCATGTGTCCCTGGGTGGCCTTGAACTCAGATTCATCTGCCTCTTAATCCTGAGTTTTAGGATTAAAGGTGTATACCACCACCTCCTAGCTTCTGGCTGCTGGGATTAAAGGTGTGTGCCTAGTTTCTATGGCTTGTGGCTGATTTTGCTTTCTGAGTCCTCAGGCAAGCTTTAATAAATCATAAATAATGTATTACCACAGTTTTACTTGTTACCAGACTCAGAAAAGGAATTCATTTAAAAAAAGGTAAAGTATATAAGTTTGAGAGACATAAAAAAAGTAATTGTGGTAATGCAAGTTAAAAGAGAAAGTGAATTAGGTACATACATTTTGGTCTCACCAAGATAGGATAGATATGGATTATTTTCTCTGAATTTGTCAATTGTTAATAAACTAGACACTGTTGATATATTTATTGTCTGCATATATTATGTATATATTGTACTTACTGTATATCATGTTTATGTTAATTACCTTCTTATTTTAGACAAAAAAGGGGGAATGTAGTGGTACCTTGTTTATACTCTAATAAATAAAGCTTGCTGAAATAGGCGGACTATGGTGGTACATATCTTTAATCCCAGCACTCAGGAGGCAGAGACAGGCACATCTTTGTGAGTTTGAGGCCAGCCTGGTCTACAAGGCTACACAGAGAAACCCTGTCTCAAAAAGAAAACAAAACAAAAAAAGCTTGCCTAAGATGACAGGCAAAAAAGCTTGTGAGAAATGACAGAACTCTTGAGTTCGAGGCCAGCTTGGTCTATAGAATTAGTTCCAGGACAGCTAGAGCTGTTACACAGAGAAGCCCTGTCTCGAAAAACAAAACCAAACCAAAAATAAATAAATAAATGAAGGAAAGGAAGGAAGGAAGGAAGGAAGGAAGGAAGGAAGGAAGGAAGGAAAGAAAGACTTTCAATAGAATACACTAACTTAAACTTAACTACACAGTAACATAGTTAAAGTTGCTGGGGCAAAAAAGAATCTGACTAATAATAATATCAAACATTAACTCTGTATCAAAAGAAGCAACAGAGAACCAAGGGATCAGAAGCCTGATACATTTATATTCTGATATTTACAGAGGT
The DNA here is from genome assembly GCA_030556225.1 of Cricetiscus sungorus. Taxonomy (NCBI): domain Eukaryota; kingdom Metazoa; phylum Chordata; class Mammalia; order Rodentia; family Cricetidae; genus Cricetiscus; species Cricetiscus sungorus. Next base: position 71,301,545 of record JANBXA010000007.1, read on the forward strand.
CTCTTTTTTGGAAACTAAGTATTTTATGAAGTAAGGATAGAGAGTGAATATAATTTAGGTTACACACATGCCAAACAAAAGGAAAGCCTCAGCCCTGGCCATGCAAAGGAGAGTATTTCTTCAACAGGTTTTTGGTCATGTAATACAAGCTGAGCTGCCAGATGCAAAGCATATATTTCAGCCATGACACATAGCTGCAAGGAACAGTTTCCGCCCAAGGAGCCACAGGGAAGTTAGGAACTAAACAAACTACTTTGGCCTTTTTTTAAAAAAAAAAAAAAATCTATTTTTATTTCATCTGCATTGGTGTTTTTGCTTGCATGTATGTCTGTGTGAGGGTGTCAAGATCCCCTGGAAGTGGAGCTAAAGACAGTGTGAGCTACCATGTGCGTGCTGGACATTGAATTCAGGTCCTCTGGAAGAGCAGAGGTTAAGAGCAGTGCCATCTCCCCAGCCTGACAACTGTATTCTTAATACTGAATGTTAGTAGTGAAGTAGAAACTGAGAAGAGGCTAGAAAATGTCTATGAAGGGAGACTATGGATAAGATGGTATCTGAGACTGACCTTTGGAGACATCCTGTTTCAACATGCAAGAGTGATGGGAACAGCTGCTGACTGTCCGAATACTGTTCCCACTTTAGTGCTGGCACACCTGCTTTTATTTTGGCATTCTTCACTCCCTAAAATGTCTTAGGACTCAATACTGGTTAGTCTGATCTAAGCCAATCATCCCCTCTTTCTCCCCCCCCCCCCCCCGTCTCTCTCTGTTTGTCTCTGTCTGTGTGTGTGTATGTGTGTGTCTGTCTCTCTGTCTCTTTCTCTTTCTGTGTGTGTCTGTCTCTCTGTTTGTGTGTGTGTGTGTGTGTGTGTGTCTATCTCTGTCTCTCTGTCTCTCTCTTTCTCTGTGTGTGTCTATCTGTCTCTCTCTGTGTCTGTCTATCTGTCTGTCTGTGTGTGTGTGTGTGTGTGTGTGTGTGTGTGTGTAGAATGTATGACTGAATATTGATTAATGGGTTATGGAGATCTGCTGGGCCTGTAACCACCTCTGGGACCACTATATCAGGATTTGCTGATGCATGAGAAAATAAATGGCTTTTGTTTAAACTAGTTTAAGCAAGTGTTCTCTGACTCATAGCTGATGACCATTAAAGTGACAGGGAACTCAATAAACAGAGGGTGTGAGCTGTAAAAATAACACCTTCAATTCATTAATAGTGGTGGGCATGCAGAATGCAAAAGGGAACAGTGATTAAAGCGAAAAGAAGTTTGGGGTTGTGGTAGGGGCCATGAACACCACATACAAGAGCAGGGGAGTTCTGTAGGCAGTGAGGACTGTGGAGCAGGGTAGAGAGCTAAGGAGAACTGTGCATCAGATCAGAAAAGTCATTTCACAGCAGCAGAAAGGAATTTGGAGGATTCTGGAGGTGTGGAGATTAACAGAATTTACGGCATTCTTGCTCAGAAGGGACAAGGGTCTGAACTATAAACAGTTTCCTTAAGGACATGGCATTTGCTTGCACTCTTAGTTCTAGTGTATTGCTCACATTTCTGCTTGAATGAACTGGAAATAAAACACAGCAGAGGTAAACCTGACAACTCACTATGGAGATGTGACAGTCTCTGGGGTCTGAGACTCACTAGCATTTATCTGCAATGTATCATTTATTCTAGTGTATTATATACACATCAAAAAGGTGTATTTTTAATGATTGAAATCCAATGTTCTTAAACTAAATCATCTTCTGAGATAATTCTCTTAAGACTCTCCTTTGTCCTTCAAGATCTGTTTAACAATATTAGATTCTGACCATGTCCATAAACAGAGTGTTATCTTTTATATCATGTATTTCAGATAGTCAAGTGACTCACCTGGGGCAGAGTCTGATTGGTCAGGAATAGACTTTAGGGCATTCACAACGGTGTAAATTATAGCTTACATGGCTTACCTTAGCTTTTTGAAGAGGGGTTGAAACTGAAAGAGAGCTAATAAAATTCATTTCCTCTCAAGGGCCTGTGACTAAGAATTGCTATTCTAATTAACTTACTGGGAGCAGGAAGCTTTCTAATACTCTGTAACAGCTGTCAAGATATTTTTAGCAGTTACCTAAAATATAAAAACTCAAATACAAGATAGTACATTCCTGACAAAAGTCCTCTCCATAACTCAAAATCAGCACAGCCTGTCTGGTGGATATTGTTTTTAAGTGAATATAAAACAATGTTCTCAAAAGAAGAAACTTCCTAAAATAACTAATTTTTAAGGTAATATTTCAGAGCTAACTATGGTGTCCTCTGAGGGTCCATAGCTGGATAAGCCTCAAAAGATATATGTTGGGTGAGGAGAAGTTTACTACCACTACCTCCCAATTATAATACTCTCTGCGTCTTGGCAATTAGACAACAATGAGATTCATACAGCTCAAAAGCAACAACAGAATCAAACAATGCTTTCAGGGCCAAGAAGACGGTTCAGCAAAGTGCCAACCACACAGGCACGAAGATGTGGGTCATATACTCAGGACCCCCATAAAATCTGGGTACGAAGGTGTGTGTATGTAAACCCAGCATGAGGGGAGCAGAGAGAGTAGACCTTGAGCATGTGGTGGGGTTCCTGGCCTGTTAGTCTAGCCAAAATGGTGAGCAAGATTCAGGTTCAGTTAAAGACCTTGTCTCAAAAAATAAGGTGAAGTGTGACAGAGAGGCAGATGCCTGATGTTGATGTCTGGCCTCAACCATGATGTACACATGCACACAGACTAACACACATAGTACTCGAGCATACACATATGCACATACACACACCCTATGTTTTATAAGACTACAAAATCAGTAACATTTATTTATAGTCAACTACATTATTAAATGTGCCTCTAACTACCAAAACAGTATCAGTTCTGAAAAAGAAGACCCTACCAATCTTACCTTGGTACAGACCACGCGTACAACCACTTTCCAAAAGGCAGAGGAATCAGATCCAGGTTGTACCTCAAAGAGAAGATGTTTTTCCTGGCCAGCAGCTACCTTAGCAGTTCTGAAAAGAGGCAAGCACATTTGTTATTTTTATGAAAAGTAAAACCAAATTCAAGAAGTACTTCCCAACAGGGAAAGAAAAAAGCAGAAGTATTGCAATAAGTATACTCCTACAGCACAGGGACAGAGAACATTTTGAACATGCACTTAGTTTCCAACATTTTTAAAGTCAAAAGCTCTGTGGAATACTCGTCTCCATATCTATATTTTAATTGCCTCTGAGTGCCTAAAACATGTTTTGAAAATCTTCTTCCTAAGCTGGGGATGGTGACACTAGCCTGTGATCGATCTCAGCTCCTGAGAGATGGAAAGGAGGAGGATCAGGAGCTTAAGGAGAGCTTGAAGCCAGGTTGGGCTGCATGAGGTCCTGCCTAAAAGAAAACATGCAAAACAATTAACCCAGACCAAACATAACCAAAGAAACCTGGTACTTTAGGTAAAAGTTTGCTGGCTTACTTTATACAAATGCTGACCAAATACACATAATTCTGTGGAATACCTTATTCTTGGTTGCATCCTGTTCACATAACCATATTAACATACTTTTTTTTTTTTTTTGAAAGCTTTTAATCTGTACTAATTTTGGGTTTGGCTAAGTAAAAATAGCTCTACTGCCCTCTCCTCAAGAAGTAGCTACAAGAGCCACACTAGCATAAGACTAACACAACACTTTCAGAATCTTGCTATCAACACCAACTAAAATGGATCTGAAGTCCTATGACTGTAGCTCCCATTACCACTGCTGACTTTTCTCTGAGCATGAGCAGCAGGAGAATTGCGTACAATTAAGTGCTTTCCAGCTAAGTAAAGCAACTGGTCTCAGCAAGCCAGCCAAAGGGAGCAACTCAGACATGCTGACTTCCAGTTGTCTCCTGGATACCATGCCACACCTCTGTGCAGGTCTGACTTCATGGTTGGCAGACAGCAGGGAGCACTATACTCATGAAATGCCCAACCCTAGCCAACGGAGATGAGTTTCAAACTACACTGCTGGTATTGCTTAGTGTACAGCCAGCAGCAAGAGCTTAGTTTTAATTCTCAACATTATTAAAACAAAACAATAACAATAAAAGAAACCCACCAAATTCACTAGAGCATCCTGCCCCAAGTAAGTAAAAGGAATACATTTTTACTGTTGCCCAGTAATTTAGCTTGCAGGTGATATCACAGGACATAGTTTTTTCCCTTCTGAAAACTTTAGGTCAATAAGCAAAATTACATTAAATACTCTGAGTTTACATATATAATGGACTAAAGGATGGCAAATGTTATGAATTACTCTTCCTAGGAGCTGGAGCAATGCACTGGAGAGATTGGCTTAGTGTTTGCTAAAGGCACTTGTTCAAGTCTGATCACCTATGTTTACTTCCTGGGACCCACATGCAGGACAGAACAGATTCCTACAAGTTGACCTCTGACCTCTACATGTGCACTGCCCCCATAAATAAATAAATGTAATATTTTAAAAAGTTGGAATAAGAATAAGTTACCCTATTCTTCCAATACTACTAAATTCTCAATCCCATTTTACTCCTTATAAATATGAGTTCAGAAACAAGCTATTTTTCTTTTTTAATTAATAAAATCCAGTGTTCTTAAAAAAAAAAAGCAACTCCCAATAAAACCTTAGAACTGTCCTTTAGCCTTCATAACTGACTGAAAATAAGAGACACTACATTCATAAAGAATTATGATCAACTTGCATGACATGGTTCATATTGCCAGTATGTCTCTTATCCAACACGGTTGTCACAAAAGCCTCCAGCATAGATGCAAACATATCAGCATGAGCTATTAATAGTAACTATACTACTATAAATTTTTATATAGTGGTCTTGGTCTTCAAGGTGGTTGAATGAGAAGCAATGTAAGATAATGGAAGGAACTTCTGATTCACAAACAACTGGAAGTGGCATCAATATTTGACTAACCAATTAAAATGGAAATCAGTTAAAATGCTCAAACCCTTGGCACAGTGTTTTATGCATATTGTGTTCATCGGACACTAGTTAGATTGAATAGACTGACAGAATCTTTAAGATTATCACTTAAGGGGTCTGGAAAGATGGGTCAGTGGTTACAAGTACTGATTACTCTTCCACATGACCTGGGTTCAATTTCCAGCACCTAAATGGCAGCCCACAATGGTCTGTAACTCCAGTCTCAGTGGATCTGGTAACCTCTTCCGGCTTCTACAGGTACCAGAAATACATGTGGTGCACAAACATATATGCAGGCAAAACCTTATACAGATAAAATAAAATAAATACTTTAAATATGTCATTTAAAGTACCTTAGGCACGTTTTAATTAAATTCCCCAAGAGACAGAATAAAGAAAAGTACCAGAGGAAGGTTTAAGAGAAAAACAGTGTCACCCATACACCTGCTGCAGGGAATGGGGCGACAAACCAGCAGTACTGAGAAAGTATAGGGGTCTGAGGCCATTCAAGGGCAAAGAGCCTTTTGTACTTTAAAAAGCTTCTACATAGATCAGCACAAAAACTGAGGTGATGTCTATAAAGAAAGACTAAGTTCAAGGTGGAGAAATTTACACTACAATAGAAACCCACTCAGGAGAGTTAAGCAGACTGTACTTCAGCGAAGAAGCAGGCAGCCACATCCTGGTAGTCTGTGGTGCTTCTGACTGTCCAACTCTTTTGCTCTGGTGACAGATGACAAGTTCTCTTCTGTTTACGTACCCCTTTAAGTGCTGCCACACCAGAGTCAGCGACAGCCTCTCAGTACACAGCTGCTGAGCTGCAGTATATCCTAACTTCTTTGCCATACCTGCTGCCTGTGTTCTAATTTTCATTTTAAGTTCCTCCCACCCCTCTGTTCCCTTTCCATATTTTAAAATAGCTACATTAAAGTCTACTTAGAGCAGAAAGTCAATGCAGTACTTTCTAACTTACGTTAAAAAATTCATTCTTACCGTCAGAGCATATGGTTACCTTCTGCACAGTCTTAACAAATAGGATCATACATGAGGGAAAACAGAATGAAGATGAGCAAGGCTTACACATCATTGAGTTCAGCTACTCTCCCAAGAAATTCTTCATACGTTAAAGAGCCACTTTCTCGAACCAAGGTGACGTGTTTTGCTACTTTTTCTGGTAACTTGTTAATAACCAACTGCGTCTGATCCGAAATTTGCTGTCCCATGGTGAAATGGTGTCTTTCAGGATTCAGAAAGAGTTTTGCTTCACATAGTTTCTGTTAAACACAATGCAGAAGTTATTTGTATGTAATTATAAAAAATACCAATATACTCATTGTCCTAGTTAGAGTTACTATTGCTGTGATGAAACACCATGACCAAAGCTACCTGGGGAGGAAAGGGTTTATTTGGCTTATACCTACACATCACTGTTCATTATCAAAGAAAGGACAGGAATGCAAGGCAGGAACCTGGAGGCAGGAGCTGATGTGGAGGAATGTTGCTTACTGACTTGCTCCTTGTGGTTTGCTTAGCTTTCTTTCTTTCTTTCTTTCTTTCTTTCTTTCTTTCTTTCTTTCTTTCTTCCTTTCTTTCTTTCTTTCTTCCTGTCTTTCTTTCTTTATTTTTTTTCTTTCTATCATTTAAATTTTTTAATGTACTTTATTACAGTTATTATCAGTCAGAGGGCAACCTATGGGAGTCATCTTCCTCTACCATGAGGGTCCCAGGAATTGAACTCAGATCATCAGTTTAGCCTACTTTGTTATAGAACCTAAGACAACCAGCTCAGGGATAGCACCACCCACAATGGATTGGGCCCTCCCCCAGAGATCACCAATTAAGGAGATGACCTACAGGCTTACCTACAGCCCCATCTTATGGAACTGAAGATCCCCCTTCTTCAGATGGCTTTAGCTTGTGTTAAATTGTTATTAAACTATCCAGCACACTTGTCCTTCAAAGAGCAAAGAAAAACTACAAGCTTAAGGGGGATTCAGTCAACTCAAATGAATCTGTGATGTAATTTATTTAACCATAGTTTTCAAAGTAAAAATTTATGTTAAGTTTTTCAGAATCATACAGCTAAATGATTCACTTCTGATAATGGAAGAGTGATAGGCTTCTAACTATCAAAAACAAAAGTCATCCACACACATACATTCACACACTCAGGCAGCCAAATTACTGCATGTTCCTAAAAACATTTCCAGACTGTCTACTATATGTCAGAGTCCAAACTAAATGCTTTCCATCTATGACATCATTTACTACTCACAGCTTCCTACAGGGTAGATGGATTTTATCTTATATCCTCATTATATGGATAAGGAAATGGTTAAGTCTATGGTATGGGATAGATGTGAACCCTGAACTCCCACCTGAGGAAATTCCATTTTATTTACCATAAAAAGAAACCTATCTTTTGCTTTTAATCAAATTAACACCCTTACCACATAAAGCAAGTAAAGTAGCAACAATTACATAAAAAAGGATTTCAGCAAAAGCTTGTTTTAACATTTAATCAAAAAAATGACATTATAGCTTTAAATAAAAAAACATGTGACTTTAGGGCTAGCAAGGTGGCTTATGGGCAATTGTACTTGTGGTCAAACTTGACAACCTGAGTTCTATCCACAGGAGTCACATGATGGGAAACAACTCTTGAAAGTTGTCCTGACCTCCATAAATGCACTGTAGCACTGTAGCATATGCACCCTTAGACACATATATGTATACACACAAGACAAGACAATAAGTAAATGTTTTTAAAAATGTGACTTTAGGTGGGCAGTGGTGCTGAGTGCCTTTTTCTTTTTTTTTTTTTTTTTTTTGGTTTGTTTTTCTTTTTGTTTTTTTTTTTTTTTTGAGACAGGGTTTCTCTGTGTAGTTTTGTAGACCAGGATGACCTGGAACTCACAGAGATCTGCTTCTGCCTCCTGAGTGCTGGAATGCTGGGATTAAAGGCCTGTGCCACCACCTCTCAGCTTTTTTTTTTTTTTTTAAGATTTATTTATTTTTTATGTATACAGTGTTCTGCCTGCAAGCCAGAAGAAAGCATCAGATCTCATTATAGATGGTTGTGAGCCATCACGTGGTTGCTGGAATTGAACTCGGGACCTTTGGAAGAGCAGTCAGTGCTGTTAACCTCTGAGCCATCTCTCCAGGCCCTGACACATGCCTTTAGTCCCAGCACTGAGGAGACAGAGGCAGATGGATCTCTGTGGGTTTGAGGCCAGCCTGGTCTACAAAGTGAGTTCCAGGACAGGCAGGGCTGTTAACACAGAGAAAACCTGCCTCACAAAACCAAAAAAAAAAAAAAAAAAAAAAAAAAAAGACTCCAAACTACAGTATGTAACCATAAAATATATCACTTTCAGTATTAAATTTAATGTACTATATGTTTTTTAAGTTACTTTAAATATAGTAAAAGTAAAATTACACTAAAAGAATAAATTCTCCTACAACTATTTTGGATCCGAATCTTTGTGGTAGCAATAAATACCATACTAGAGGAATGATGAAAAAGAAGGAAACCTAGACTACTAAAACGTAACCTTTAAAGGCAAAAGATTACATTTTAAATATATCCAAGTATAACAGACTCATACCAACAATATCCAAAGATGAACCATTAAAATTCCCAGCTTAGACAAGTTGTACAAAGAATTCACCTTAGTAGTTTCTGGGCAGCACAGACTAGTGATATCCCAAAACACATTAGTGTTGAACTCTATTTCATCCTAAGCAAAGACAATTTCAAAACAAAAATTTCCAAATGCCAAAAACCTAAGAAAAATGTAAAAAACAACTTACAACATGAAAAGTAGAGTAAGTCCCTATCAAGAAAAGCAGTAACTACACCCTGACAATGAATAATGATTTAAACACATGTTATCTTTACTTTTCATGTTCTGATTCGAATGTGTGGAAACATAAGCAAATGGCTCCAGAGCAGCTGGAAACCACTGTCACACATGGTCTTTCTAAAAATGCTATTTAGCCAGGCTGTGATGGCACATGCCTTTAATCCCAGTACTCAGGAGGCAGAGACAGGCAGATTTCTGAATTCCAGGCTAGCCTGCTCTATGAATTGAGTTCCAGGACAGCCAGGGCTACATAGAAAAACCCTGTATTAAAAAAGTAAAAGCAAAAAAATAAAGTAAAAATTATATTTTACAAGTTCTGTTTGTGGTGTTTATGGCCTGGGGACAGGATGGTGAGCAAACAAAAGGCAGGGTTCTTGGCACCACAGGGATCCAATACAGCGAGAGATGGAGCAATAGTCACACAAGTAAGTATATAATTACAAAATGAGAAACACTAAACCAAACAAGTACAGGGTGTCTTGAAAGCCTAGAAGGGTGAGAAACTAGTCTTGAGTTGGAAAAGAAATCCTGGGCAAACATTTGAGTCCAGAAAGAAAGTCTGGGTTTTCAAGAGAGTTGGGACATGGTGGGAGAGCATTTTTATGCAGAGGTTTTCAAAAGTCTCTGAGATAGGTGGACCATGGTGCCTTTCAGGGAAATAAAAATCCTGGGGTGACCAGAGAAGGGAGATGTAGACATCAAAACAAAATCAAGATGGACGTTTAAGATTTTTTCTCAGCTAATTGGTATGCTTGCCCAATCCAGCTGACCAAAGCTAGAATGAATGAACTGTATCTACTGAATAAGTCTCTGATTTGCTACGTCTATAAATACAGCAAGAAGTTAATTCTTCATAGTATGCTGAAAAGCTGACTGCACAAAAGCACCTAGGTAAGATGTGCTTTAGAGCAGCACAAAAATAGGAGTCCTGAGATTTTAGATTAAAAGAGCAGTATAGTAGGTTAAGAAGAGCTGTCAAAATAACCCTAAACTCTTGCTAGAAGCAGGAGTCTACAGCAAGGAGCCTCCCACTCTACTGTGTTATACCATGGGCTGACCACACAGGGGTTTATTCAGCTCAAGGCAACCACACCTTTAAACGAGTACCTATGCATTAGAACGCATTCAAGAGTCACGGTTCAGAAACAGACATGACTGACTGTGGCTGAGTACAGCTATGTAATGACCTGTGCTGCACAATGGCCTGTTCAAATATTTGAGGAACAGTCACAAGGAAGAAGAACTGAGAATTTTGTTTCTACATGCCTACAAACAGCAGATTGGCTAGTAAGTACAGAGGGGAGGGCCAGACTTATATAAGAATGCCTTACCAATACAACAATGGAAAGTGCTTTGTAATGTGAACTTTTCAATGACACAATATGAAAATATTTAAAGATTGGAAGTTCTCCTAATAAGTGATGCCGTAGAGAATTTTCCAGGTGTAAAATGGAGGTGCTAACCTGTAACACAGTGGTTCTCAATCTGAGGGTAGGGATCCCAAAGACTACCAGAAAACGCAGATATTTACACTCCGATTCATAACAGTCACAAAATTCCAGTTATGAAGTAGCAATGAAAATAATTTTATGGTTGGGGGTCACCACAACATGAGGAACTGTATTACAGGGTTGCAGCATTAGGAAGGTTGAGAACCACGGCTCTAACCTAACATTTTGCTCTCAAAATGAGGCTTAAGTTTCTTCAATCTTTGCTGTACCCGTTTAATAAACTGACTAATCAGCCAGCTGGATACTTCCAGTTCTATCTACATTAGCTAACAGGAAAAAAATCAACTTCTGAAATGGTCTCAATCAAGACTTAATGGAACTCATGACAACAGAATCAACATTTGTAGGGGAAGCAATAGTTCCCTCCTCTACCTCCTTGGGGTCCCCAACTCTTCCCAAGATTAACTAAAACTAACAGGAGAAAACTATACACATTTTGGTTTTGTTGTTTATATGTATGGGGAAGTTCTCACAAGAAAAATAAGACCTTAAATAGGACCCAAAGCACAGATACTCACTAGACAAAGAGTAAATTATGAAAAGAATACAAGAGGTTGGGGCTGGGGGAAGTTTGCCAGGTAAAAGTCTGGTACTTTTACATGATTGCTTCATTACCCTCTCTAAGGAAGAAAAGTAGGTCCCAGCACACTTCTTTTATCTGATACTTTATAAAGTATTTGTACCTTATAGACTTTGTATGCTGGATACTCTACACTGCTCATCAAACCCCATCGGAAAAGAAGCCTTGGCTGCTTCTTGAATTAGAAAACATTGCATTGTCTCACTGGTATCCTAACTTTGAATGGCTAAGTTTATAGTGTGAGGCAGCATATTGTTTTCCTGTAATTGCACCTAGTATCCAGGAAACTGAATCAGGGACCCCAACCTACCTCACGGCATGAAACCAGGGCCTTCACACTGGTTAGGAGGGAGGGCCTTGCATTTAACCAATTTCATCACTTATGTGAAAATATGGCAATTACTTAAGCATGATATGGAGCCACTGACAGGAGTATCCACAAAAGCTATCTGCTGGTCACACTTGAGTCACCAGCCACAACCTTTTCAGTGTTACTTTTACAGCATGTATCATTCGATTAAATCACTTACACACCTCCCCCATGTTCTCACTTCTGGACAATAGATAAGTGTGTAATATTTCCCTAGTCAACATAGTGTATTTTTTAAATCATTCATCTAGTATTCTTTTATTAGCTCAGTCCTGCATCCACGCTAACATGGAGTAAAAATTAAAATATATTTTATGGAAAATGTAAAAACTTATCCCTAAAACTTATATACATTGGGAAACCTTCACAGCAGAATATCTCCCTTGAAATCACAGAACAGTAGAGCTGCTTACAGACATAATATGCTGGCAAACCACTGGCAATAAAATTCAGCAAAAGACAAGTTAGTGGTCAAGACTCCTCAAAGAGCTAGTGGCTCTCAAACCACAGAGCTGCCTCTAGCAAGAAAGAGTTGTGCTTCCAGAAAGCAGCTGCAGAATTTTCTAAATAAGACCTGTTATTCTGAAACTCACAGGAACATCAAGGATTCCAAAAATGCCACATTCTTCAGTGGGTGGCACAGACAGTTGATCACTTCTTTTTCTAACAAGTGAGTTGTTGTAGTTCAAGTGTTCCTTATAAGAATGTAACAACTGCATCGCTAATAATTCTCTCACACAGCGACTTTAAAAAATTTAAATCATAAGCCATTCAGAAATGGACTGGAGGGAAACTGGGACAATCAAAGTGCAAGATGACTGGGCGAGGGCTAGAGTGCTCAGCTGGAAAGTGCTTATAAGAAGCACCAGGAACCAAGTCCTATCCCAGGGCCAGTGTGAAGGAATGGCAGGGGGAGTGGAAACAAACAACTTAGTTTGAAACATATGGATTAAAAGCAACTGGGAGTGTTACTGTAGCTACCTATATCCAATAGAAAGACTTGAGATCCTGGGCATCATGAAATGGGGCTGGGTCAGAATATAAAGGCACGCTGTCATTTATTTAATAGGTAGGCTGGAGGAAGTCCGACAATAGTAACCCACATTCTGTAATGAAACTGCACACAGAAGGCGACTTACCCTACAATTACGATTAGCAAGCAAACTTTTTTTTAAATGTCGGTTTTCAAGGTAGCAATTAGTTTGACAAGCAAAGGCCCAGGTGGAGATCCAGAGCGGGTTCAGAAGGAGGGCTGGCCAACACTACAGCCTCCCCCCCACCCACCCATCCCCGCTTTCCCTCTCAGGAGCTTTGCCCTGTGGCCACTCTCCCGCCTCGGCCCCCGCCCCTCGGCCCCTCCTCGGTGCACCTGCTCCGCTAACCAACAGCTAAACTGTTTATTGCGCCAGCGCCAAGATTTAAAACAGTCAGAGCTGGTCGGAAACCTCTCCTCAGCACCACCGCAAAGGCGGAACCAGTGCGTCCGCCCGCCCTGGAAGCCCGCAGCCGAGGCCCAGACCAGGGAGGCCTAGCTCCCTCGAAGCCCGGCTCCGCAGCCCGGTGCTGCCCGGGCCTCCACTCCCTACTCCAAGACCGTGGAGCGGCTGGGAAAGGACATGGCGAGGGGGCGGCGCTGCAAGGCTCACCCTGTTCAAGGCATCGCTCTCCCCGCGCCAGCGACGCCGCCTCAGCCGCTGCTGCTTAGCTAAACCCGCTAGGCGGCAGCGGCGCAGCGGCAGTCCCAGTCGCACCTCAGTGACGCAAGGCCACGCCCTCGCGCGTTGCCTGGAGACGGAGCTTCACCCCACCTGCTGGCTTTGGATGCCTCTATGGCTCAAGGCTGCTGACACATGCAGGCACATATATAAAAATCAACAACAACAACAAAAAAGGCAAAAAAGAAGAGGCAAGCAGCTGACTTGGGAAAAGCAAAATATATTTAACAAAGGACTTCTAATTAGAATACACAAATAATTCTTACACCGCAAAAAAAAAAACAAAACAAAACAAAACAAAAAACAAGCACTTTATTCAAATGGCCAAAGACTTGTCCAGCTTTCTAGATTATGAATGGTAAATACGCACATAAAATGATGTCTGACATTATTATTCATTAAGGAAATGTAAATCAGAAGGAAAACGAAGTGTCAAAGCAACACCACAAGAGTGGCTAAAATTGCAAGGAGTGTATTAAATGTTGACAAGAATGCTGAACAGTTGAAATTATTATTATAGATTGACTGTTGCACGTAGGTAAAGTGTGTGTAAGATGACACAATCATTGTGGGAAGAGATTGTGGCCAACCGTATAATCTGGGTACACCAAAATTGGAGTTATTTGTAATATACCAAAACCAGAAACAACCAGATGCCTGTTGTTGTGGTTTAAATGAAAATGACCCCTAGGTACACAGGAGTGGCACTATCAGGAAGTATGGCCTTGTTGGAGTAGATGTTGGTGAAGGAAGTGTGTCACTGGGGGTGGGCTTTGAGGTTTCAGATGCTCGAACCAGGCCCAGTGTCACTCTCTCTTTCTGCCACTTGATGGTCCAGATGTAGAACTCTCAGCTACTCTGCTGTACCGTGTCTGCCTGCATGCCACCATGCTTCTCCTACCACGAGGATAATGGGCTGAATCTCTGAACTGTAAGCCAACCCCAATTAAGTGTTTTCCTTTATAACAGTTTCTGTGGTCATGGTGTCTCTTCACAACAATAGAACACTGACAAAGACACCTGTCAGCAAGTGAATGGAAAACAGTTAATTTTTTCATAAGTTTGTAAAGCCACACAATGGAATACTACTCAGCACTGATAATACATGATTGACCCACTCAATAATGTGATGAACCTGAAGTACTCAGGTGAAAGAAGAGAGGCCTTAAAAAAAAAAATCTAGAAAAGGCTCCTCCCTCCCCAAGAAATCTTCAGTGACAAAAATCAGGTCAGTGGTTGCTTAGAGGATGATAACAGGTGGGATACACTACAGTGACAAAATGGGGACTAGAGGTGGCTAATGCAACGGTAAAACACTTGCCTAGCATGCATGAAGCCTTGGTTCAGACTCGAGCACCACTCCTCAAAGTCTTCAAGGGAGTAGTAAGAAACATTTGAGGGTGCTGGCTATGTTCATTGTGATGATTTCACAGACATAATTGTATACCTTACTCATCCATAATTTATTATAGGCCAACTACACTTCAATAAAGTTATGGAAAGAGATGTAGCTAGTTCATTTCAAAAGGCTCATGGTTCTGCCTAATCTGAGTCCAGAAGTCAGAAAAATCACTCTCTATGTATTGTCTACACTTTTATAAAGTGAGGCCAGTATTCCTTTTTATAGTGAGTACAATGAACGTTTAGAATAAAAGAGAGATTACAAGATCAAGATAATATAAGGTAATAATCAAATTAATATCATCAATGACAAGTCTAGATAGTTGTTGCTTAGCATAAGTGTTCTTCTTAACTTTGCATAAGTATGATGAATTAATTAGAATGTAAAACAAAGTAAGATCATTATCTTATTAATTAAATGTTAGCCTAAACATATGTTAGTCATTGTTCTATTGCTGTGAAGAGACACCATGACCTTGTACAATTCTTACAAAAGAAAGTATTTAATCGGGGGTCAGGACTTGCTTACTGTTTCAGAGGTTTAGTCCATTACCATCCTGGCAGGGAGCATGGAGGTATTATTCATGGCAATGGAGAAATAATTGAGAGCTACATCCTGCCTCACAGGCTTGTGTGTGTGTGTGTGTGTGTGTGTGTGTGTGTGTGTGTGAGAGAGAGAGAGAGAGAGAGAGAGAGAGAGAGAGAGAGAGAGAGAGAGAGAGAGAGAGAGAGAGGCTGGGCCTGGTAAATGGGTTTTTGAAACCTCAAAGCCCATCCCCAGTGACACACTTTCTCTGACAAAGCCACATCTCCTAATCCTTCTCCTTTCAAACAGTGCCATTCACTGGTGACTAAGCATCCAAATACATGAGTCTATGGGGGCCATTCTTATCCAAATCACCACAGAATATAAGTGTCCTAACGTTATTCTATAGCAGAACAAGAAGAAGCCTCCAAATTCTTCTTCCTATAAGGAAAAGGACCTTTTTTTTTTTTTTTTTTTTTTTTTTAGAAACACTGTAATTTGTGATGAGTACTCAGAGCTCCACAGTTTAGGAATTTTCCAGTGGGTGATAACCTGAGGCTTGAATGAGCCTCAGTGGATACAGTCCTGTAAGGAAGCTCGGAAGCATTTGCCTTTTGAAATGTGTATTTTTTTCTGAAGGTGTGTCCTAGGCCTCCTTTCAGTCTGGAAGGTCACTAAACATCTGTGACATGACTGTGGGAATACTGAAGGAAGGACTTCTAGTGGATGTGGATGGTAAACATTATCAACTTCCTGAATGTAGTTGAAACTGCAAGGTTGACAAGGATGACAACATTCTTTATGGACAAGGAAACAGAGATCCAGAGGTAGGAAGCGATTCACCCAAGAACTACAGAGCAAGTAGATGAAAATTGGTTAGACTCCGGATTTCTCTGACTACCACTCTAGTGCTTTCCCTCTGAGCACAGTACTGCCTTCAATTCCCAGTGTAAAATAGAGAGAAACTTTTTATCTACGGTTAAGATCAAATCGCTGACTGGGCAGTAGTTCTCCGAGTTCGAAGCCAGCCTGGTCTATAGAGCAAGTTCCAGGGCCTAGGGCCTAGAACTACACAGAGAAACCCTGTCTCAAAACAAAACAAAACAACAACAAAAAAACAAGCCTCCTTGTGCTTACACTGACTGTATAGAAAGAGAAGACAGAATAAATCTACCCCATGTACACCTCAGCCTAAGCCATTGTGCCTGGCCTGAACTGTGAATGGGGAGACATTTATACATAAATAAATAAATAAAAATAAATAAAAAACCCTAAACCAGAAAAAAAAAATCAAATCAAATTCCAGTCTTCTTCCAGGATGCTCACTCTGAGGCACAGTCTGCCCTTAGGCCTCTGATTTTATTTTTAGACACTTTGAGAGCTCATGCCTTCCTAGCTCTAATTTTATGTATTGCTAATTCTTGTATTTCTTTTGCAATCCAATCATGTATTGCCAAATTTACAGGGAAGAGCTTCTACAGGCATGAACAAGCTGCAGCAATGACACCAAATGTCAACAATTTTTGAATCAAGGTGGCTTCGGGATCCAAATATCAGTGCTGAGGTCAGCAATAACAGCCGAAGAGATGGTGGTGCCCAGAGGACTCTGTGGCAGTGGGAGACGCAGACACCAGTCTCTAGGGGAAAGGTGCCATTGACAGGGAGCACTGTGATATCTAGGAAAGTGCCAGGGACGCAACATGGAGGCTGGCAAGGTCGGTGGCCCTCATGGGTATGGCGGTGACAGGAAGATATAGAAACTGCTTAGTGGAGACAGTGGACCTGGTAGATGAGGTGACACCTAGAGGAAATGGTCACAGAGCTTGGTGGGAAGTGGAAAGCCCAGCAAAGGTGGTGTGTTCTACAGAAAGTACAGCAGTTGTGAGCAGAGTAGAATTAGGCCAAGGGCAATAGGAAAACTCAGTAGTGTGTGGGTGGTAGGCACACTGGCTTGTGGGCGTGAGTAATACGCTTGTAGATAATCCTGGAGGATTGTCACATTGCTCCAGGGGTTCCCTTTTGACTTTAGGCAAACAAGAAGGGTTGCACTTCTGCCTTAACAGATCCAGGGGAATGAAGGCCACGACGGTGCCTCTCAAACTGCAGCTGTGGGAGAGGAGAATAAAGGAAGTCTTTGCATTATAACGAGAATAATTACCTCTTTTCCTAGCCCAGCTGTGTTAAAGTGGCCAGTTAGCCCCAGTTCAGGGGTCTCTATGGAAGCTGTTTTGTGCACACAGATGGAGGCTTAAGTAGGATTCACAATGGGAAATATGTCACTGGGGCTACAGATGCATTTACCAGCCCTTGTGGCTCTATTAGGCACTGTTCGGAGGTGTGACTTTGTTGGAGTGGGTATAGCCTTGTTGGAGGAAGTGTGTTTCTGCAGAGGTGGGCTTTGAGGTTTCTTATGCTCAGGATACTGCTGAGTGCCTCAGTTGATATCCAGTGGCCTGCAAGATGTAGGAGTCACAGCTACTTTCCAGTCCCATGCCTGCTTGCACATGGCCATGCTCCCCACCATGACGATAGTGGATTGAACCTCTGAAACTGTAAGCAAGCCACCCCAATTAAATGTTTTCTTTATAGTGTTGCTGTGGTCATGGTGTTTCTTCACAGCAATAGAAACTGTAACTAAGTCAGACCTCATTTCTTAGTTCTAATTGACCCCACAAGACTCTTCCCACACACAGACGCAAAGCTCAGCTTACCCACTGAATTCCTGTCATGCTGAATGAGCAGCTTTATCTTTGGGTTTACCTGCAAAGACAGGGGTTTTCCAAGCAGGGCAAGATTCCTAGCAAACAAAGTCTTGCTTCCATCCAAGTTAGAATCAGGTTTGTGTCTTGTCTCTGACATTGTTGCCAATGCCTACCAGTTCCATACACCTAAATACAAACAAACAACAACAAACCCATTTTTTCACATATTTATTATATTCTTGAGGCAGAGGTGAGTCAATTTCAACTCAGAGAGAAAAAGGTCATGTTTAATGGTCTTAAGTTTAATGGTCTTTGGTTAGTTCACAGCTGCATTCTGCACCAAGAGAAAGCCATCAAGACAGAACTTAGGTGGGCAGGAGCCATTGCCTGTATAGAAAATATCCATAGCACTTTGCTGGGCAGTAGTGGCACCTGACTTTAATTCCAGTACTTGGAAGACAGAGGCAGATAAGTTCAGATCTCTGTGAGTTCAAGGCCAGCCTGGTCTACAAAGTGAGTTCCAAGACAGTCAGGGCTATTACACAGAAAACGCTGTCTTGAAAAATTAAAAAGAAAAGAAAATATTCTTAGCACTTAACACAGATAACTGGCCTCAAAGCTTACATACATTCACTCATTCAGCATGTACTGAGAGCTACTTTGCTTTTCTTTTTTTAAAGAATTTACTTATTATTATTAATGTGTATGAATATTCTGCCTACATGTATGTCTTTACACCACCACATGTGTTCCTGATGCTCACAGATCAAAAGACAGTGTTGGATCCCTTGGAACTGGAGTAGCTGTGAGCTGCCATATGGGTTCTGGGAACAGAATGTAGGTCTTCTTCAAGAGCACCCAATGCTCTTAACACCCAGCCACCCCTCCAGCCCTCTGAGAGCCTTTGCTGTATGTGGAACCTCTGTGGATCTGCACTGAAGGCAAGAATGAAAGGAAAGATAATTTCTGTAATTGTAATAACACAAGGTGGCATATAGGAACAAGCTATACAAGGAGCAAGAAGGATTCATTACTGCTGTAGGAGACAGTCTTCTAAATTGGCTCCCCAAGCTCCCCGCTTCCTGGTGTGCAGACACTTGTATAAGCCTCTCCTTCCGAGCATGAACGGACAAAGAGACTTATTTCTGAGTAAGGGGTTGCCTGAGTAAGGGGTTCATGCGAACTCTGAAATAGACTGGGGCCTAGGACCCAAGGGAAGGACTGGTGTGTGTGAATTTGACTATGTAGGCCTTTCCTCATGGCTGTGACCAAATGCCTGAGCAGAGAGGAAGAATTTGTTTGCATGGTGGTGGGAACAACTAGAGCCGGTGACTGCAGGAGCATCAGGCTGCTAGTTCATGCCACTATGATCCAGGAAGCAAAGAAAGGACAGGAAGTAGGGCTGGACTATAAACCTTAAAGCCCACCCCCAGACCTATTCTCTCTAGATAAAGCCTAGCTCCAAAGCTCCACAATCCCTTAGAAAGGCAGGATCAGGAGACCAATTGTTCAACCACACAAGCCCATGAGACATATTTCACATTAAAATCATGACACAGACCAACTCAATGAGACAAATTGAAGGAAAGACAACCCATAGGGTGATTGATGTATATGCTTCTGTGTCCATTTTAGTTTTGCTAAGTATGGATTATGATGTAACCCTTAAATTTTGCACAAGCGGTGTTTCTATGGAAATAAAGGAACGGAGGAGTTTTCTAAATGCTTTATTTGGGCCAAAACATTTCTTCACCTCTCAGGTTCTCTTTTCTGGGAAAAACGAGAGCTGGTAATATGTTTGTTGAAGGCACACAAAGGCATGTGTTGGTATGTAGAGGTAAGAATATACTTTCAAATATGTTAATAATAAATTAAGGTTGTAGTAGTTGCTGTATTAGCGAAAATGAATGGATTAGTCTCAGCAACAAACAATTACTTTGGAAGTAGATAAGCTAGGTATATCAAAACAGGAAAAATACTAGCTTCAGACAATACTCCACTAGACACAACTATTTGATGAACAATATTCAATTACAGAATGTCATACATTACCTAGCACCTGACATCTTTAGTCCAAAAATCTGAAAATCAAAATTTTACCAAATCTGAAACTGCTTGAGAGTCGACATGACACCTCCAGGGGAAAAATAATCACACTGTGAAACTTTATCTCATGAGCAAAGTTATTTTTAAAATATTCTATGAAATTACCTCCTGGCTATGTGTACAGGTACACATGAAACATAGCTAAATTTCATACTTAGATTGAGTCCCTCTAATATATCATTATGTAGATGCAAGAATTCTAATCTTCAAACATAATCTGAAAATGATTCTTAACAATGTTGGTTCCAAGCATTTCAGGTAAAGGGTTCTCAGCTTGTAGTAGGTTATCTGGCATTTTTCTTTTACTTTATTACCTTTATACATAGTTGTTTTCTCAGAATGGGTTCTGTAACAGGTAAAAATGGAAATGTGTTTTTGTTTGCTTTGTTGTGTATATAAGAGGTGGGCAGGCTCTGGGGATTGGACTGGGAGCTTTGTGTTTGTCAGGCAAATGCTCTACCACAGAGACATCCCCCAGGCTCCTCTGTTTTTGGTTTCTTACAAAAGTGTATTTATCTTTAGAGAACAGCAGCCACAGTAGAGAGAAAAGAAAGTGTTTCTGTGTTCTAAAAAGTGACTCTGGTCTGTTTTCAGAGTGGCTTCCTGGCCCCAGCCTGTATTTACAGTCTGCTGACAAGGTTGCTATCAGTACTACTCCCCCACCCCCCACTCCACCCTGCTCCCTTCTAGTGCTCTGTTTATTTTGGCTTCCAAGAGATTAATTAGGTCTCAAGTCATCTGGCTCTCCGTGACCTCCTGTAGCTTTCCTTTCCTTATTTCACTTGTGCCTGGTTCCAAAGGATCTGGCCAGGTGGCAAGTTTCCCTGTAGGAAGATTTTGGACTATGGGGCCGGCCTTGTCTGGCCCTCTGCAGTGTCAGGCAGCCCAGAGGCCTGTACATGAATGTAAGCTGAGGACCTGTTTCAGGGGCTTTGAAAGCTCCCTTCACTCTCTGGGAGGCTGTGGGCAGGTTGGAGGTAGGAGAGTAGAGTCCAGAGATGATTGCAATAAGGAGAGGCCTCTGCATGGAGGACTCTGTAGTCCTTTTCTAACTAGGAACCAACAGTGGCTTGCTTCTTTGGTTGCCTGGCATGAAACTTGCCCCAGGCGGAACCTCTCTGCTCTCTGTCATCTAAACTTCAGCTTCTAAGCATCTCACGGTAGTTTTAGGTGGATTCTTGGGTTCCTCTGGGTTTTTATCAGTTTTCTTTGATTCTTCATTAGAATTGATGTCATCAGCTTTCTCTTCCTTTACAACCTTGGTTTCGATCATTTCCTTCTTTTGATTCTTGTTTGTGAAAGGGAAAGCCTTCACATACCTGTAGGTGTACACATACATCACAATGAGAGACTTCAGGTGACACACATCACAGCAAATATCACTTTGTCCACCCTTAGACAGGTGGCACAGCCCCTGGGTACCTTTATTTCGATGGTAATAAAGATATACTTTGATGTATCCCCCACCACCACCATTTTAGTGGATTTATTGGATAGTACCTATAGGGCCAACTCTGGATGTCTTCACGACTCCTTCATCTAAAACAAAGACCCCCCAACTCAAATACTGCCTAAGATTTTTTTTCTATTGTTCTCTCCTTTTTTATTTCTTGAGTTTGGCACCCATTGACCAATATCTACTGTCTATCTAGACGACACTCTTGTGCTGAGGTTATAGGATAGGGAGGGTGCCATCTCCATTTTAACCAAGTGCCAATAACAATCATGGAGCACAACAAAAGTGACAAGATCAGAAGTGTGTCAACAGCCTCACCTTTTCACGTAGCAAACAGCCAGAACAGCGGCAGCCCCAAAGAATAGGAGGGCAAGCACCAGCAGGGCTGTGGGGACACCTGGAGGAAGACAGGTTTGTTGGTCTTTTGCTTGCACATCGTGTTGTCTGTGCACATAATGATTTGTTTTTACATGAGATGCAGATGAGAGCTGGTGCAGAAGACCCTTCTCTTTGACTATTTTTAATCATATACATATAATTTTAGTTTTTACACAGTGTGTGTGTGTGTGTGTGTGTGTGTGTGTGTGTGTGTGTGTGTGGTGAGTGTGGGTTCTAACATGACACTGTCCACATGTGCAGGTCAGAAGACAACTTGTGGAAGTCAATTCTTGCCTTCCATTAGGTGGGTACCAAGGGTTGAACTTACGTTGTTGGGCTTTGGCAGCAGGTGCCTTCACCTCCCCAGCCATCTCACCATCCCTCTGTTTACAATAAGGGCGTTCTTTACTTCTCCCTTATCATTGCAATGTGAAAAGTAGAATTTGTCTCATGGAGCCCTGAGACCAGTCTCAGAGGTTCATGTAAGAAATGGGTGATGGGATTGAAGTGATAGATCATGCAGGTATATATTTTCGTGTCCACAGTGAAGAATAATAATTTATTTGTGAAAAGCAGTGAAGCAAGCTCTTTTATGTTCATGATGTATGACATGGCCCTTGAGGCTCTGTACAAAGCTAGCTTTATGAAAACTGAGCTTTCGTTAAGCTTTTGTTTGTGCCTGGTAGATGCTGAGTGATGGGCCTGGGGATGAGCTGGGCGATGTGCATTTGACTGCCACAGACAATTGCCCATGCCCAATAGACCCAGAAGACATTCACCTCCAAACCCAGCTGCTTCATTATTGAATGCTGCTCCACTTTTAACAGATTCTGTTTCTGCAGCTTCGGTGTTAGGTTCCGTATAAACTTCAGTAAAACAGATCTTTTTTGTCTTCCGTGGCATGGAGGTGGATGGTGGAGCCCGGGTTGTAGCAGGAGCATGAGTTGTAGAGTCCGGGGATGAAGCTGAGTAGGTGCTGCTGCTGACAGAGAACTCCATTTCGGGCATCTGAGTGTCCAACACAGGGTTGAATGTGGTGATGGTTTCTGGAATGCATGAGTTAACCCAGGTGTCTGTTGGGAGAACGAAAAGGAGAATTAAGCATAGCAGCAGGACCCTACCAGGCTCCTCACTACAGTCAGAACTCAGGTCTCACCAAGATTCAAATCTAATCTGCCTACCCTAGACTGTTGATCAGGACTTTGGTGATCAGCTGAGATGACAGCATGAGGCCAGGAGACACAAAGCCCTACCTCTCTCTCAACGGTCCTGCTATCCCTCCTGATAGCTCTTCAGTTCTTGCTATGCTTTCTTAATCTCCCTGGCTTTCTCAGTGACTCCTTTTAAAACTTCTGTCTCATCTTTTAGCCAATTCTCCCCCAGGCTCCACACTTCTCTAGACTAGGTCTCTAGACACATACTCTTGTCCTTGCCTGATTTTAATTCCCATCATTTTGTCCCCCTCTGGACTGACTGTGAACTGTTGGCAGTGGTCTGGTTGGATTGTTGTGTCTGGCATACAGTCTGGCTCAGTGAACATCTCATAAAGAAGAAATAAAGAAAAGAAAAGACAAAAGAGAGCAAGGAGAAACTTGGGGAGGGGTAGTCAAATGATATTACTTTAGAACAAGATCTAAAATAAAATCTCTTGGTGTTGAGAGACGGGGGCAGGAAGGGAGGAGAGGGAGGGGGGAGGGAGGAGAAGTGTTTTTCCAATCTGTTGGCTAGACTTTCGAGGAAACACATCTGTCTGTCTTTTAAGTCTGAGTCAGCCATGGTACCAGATGTTTAGCTATCTCATGCAGCATTTATCAAGCCTTCATTTACAGGAAGATGCTGAAGTTCATACACATCAAGCTCACTTGCTCAATCACGGTTAGGAAATGGCAGGACTGCACAATATCTTACAACACAAATTCACAACTATTTTAAACCCCTGATTATTTATAGCACTAGATACCACTGACCATAATTAAAGCTATGCAGGAAATTATTTCAATAAGTTGATTTGATTTTGAAAATTGGATGAATCAAGGTCAAGAAACTTGCTGCTGATAAAATGTTCAACTACACAGGTATCAAGTCAATGTTTTATCCTATTCATGGTACTTTGAAAATAGCCCTGTTCAAATAAACATTGTTGACTTTGTTGCCTTGGATTTTTAGTCGTGTTTCTCATTCTTTAGTTTTAGCTAGGCTCTTCCTCCGGAAAATGAACATTTATTTTAAAGCAAGGGTAGAAGACACAGAGAACTCAATAGACACTGTTGAGTTCTAAAACACACAGACACATCAGAACAGTTCCTGCTTCTGGCCACAGGAACTTGGGTGGTGTGTGGAGGGTTGATGGTGTTCATTCCACAGATACTCATGGGGTACCATCTCCATGCCAGGCAGTGCTCTAGATGACAGAGACAAAGTGCCTGCTCTTAAGAAGCATCTAATCCTTTAGAAGAACAGAGAAAACAAAAGATAAACAAGCCATGAATTTTAGGAGATAATAAACAGTGAAAAGAAACTTAAACGTGGTGGGGGTTAAACTGATAAGGGTGGAGGTGAAGGATGGATACTTGGCTAGGGGCCAAGAGGAAGTCTCCTGGGGAGGCAGTACTTAACCTGAGACCCAGTGGTTAAAAGTAGCCAGTCACTAGAGATGTAGGGCAGAAGCTGGAAGAAAACAAAAAGTACAAGAGCGAGAACTTGACTATGCTGAGCCCATTCTATGAACAAGAAAGCAAGCCAGTGTGGCTGAAACAGAGCAGAGCTCATCTGTAGGGAGAGAACAGGATATCCTGGTCAGCAGGATGTTCATGATCCAAGAATGGAGACGTGGGAAGGTATCGTCAGGTCAGGAGAATGACAAGGGAGCATAGTGTGGCCCCAGAGAATGGTGTGAGTGTGACTGGTAGGAGAAAGCCTGCAAGCAGGAGGTGAGACTAAAGAGACAGATCTGGGCAGGCTATTAGGATTGCTAGTTGCCCTGTTAAAGGGTTTGGGATTTACTCTGCAGAAGAGGGTCTTTTCTTCTGGGATCTAAAACCCTTTTAAACCATATTCAAGAATTTTCATATGCATCTAATTTAAATGCAAAAGACATCATGTGCTACATACTACAATATATGGGAAGTCACCCAAGGCTGTAGACCAAACAGAAGAGAAGGAGTTTCCAAATGGATGAGGTGGGGGGAGAGGTCAGTTGCAAAGGGAGGGAGAACATCCAGGAGCAGAGAAGGAGGGTTCTTGCAAATTGCATAGAAATAGGAAAATCTAGAAATGTCTGGTTCCTAAAACTTAGAAAGATTAGGAATAGCACAAAAGTTCACTGATAGAAGATGGATTGAAGAAATCACTATACAGCCAGCCACTGGAGTACATTGAAAAAAAACAGCCATTAAAAATTAGAAAGGCTTCTAGGAGCCAATCCAGACTAATTTCACAGAGCAGTGTGTGCTATTCCAGCTTCTTTTTTTTTTGTGTGAAAAAAATAAACTATATCCCATAGATCTTTTTATATGCTCAAAACAAAGGCACAGAGCAGACTGACTAGGAGTAAATCCTCCCTGATTGTTTTGGACAATTGCAGCATGTTGATGTTGTATGTATTTGAGAAAATCAAACCAATAAAATCTGTACCCTATAACAGACCACAGACAGAAGCAAAGGAACCCCTTCTATTTCAAATGAGATTCTAATCCCAATGGGGTTGGGGTTTGTCCAATCACTTCTACAAGAAGTTCCCTGATAATCCGTCCTGGCAGACATTTCTTCTAGGGGCCAGTGAAGAAATCCTCAGTTTTACTCAATAGATTTGTGTCCTAAAGATACTGGCTTTGCTATTTTTAAACTGTTGTAGCACAAGAAAGTGTGTTCTTTACTAAGAACTAAGATATTGGAAAAGACAGATATGGTGACATCAGAAAATTATTAAATCTGAGTTGGAAACATCAATATATATGCATGGTTCACATACACATTCATTCTCTCTCTCTCTCTCTCTCTCTCTCTCTCTCTCTCTCTCTCTCTCTCTTCTCTCCCCCATTGCTGAGACTCAATAAAAACACCACTAATATTCTCATGCCGATCTTTTTTCTGGTTAGCATTTTGCACTGTAGAGCTCTGTACAGAAATGAACTATTACCTCTCCACCAAGAGCAGAGAGGACACAAAGTAAGCCAGGGCCTGTCCACTGCTAGGAAGCAGTAGTCACCTCTAGGACTTCCAAATGCCAGATGTGGAACATGTACAACACTTAAAAGAATAATGAGTATAAAATTAATTGTAATGTGCTTGACACATTGAATAAATCAAATGTCACATGTCTGTGATAGTATAAGGTGGAGAAAGCGTGTTTATACGCACATGCATATGTGTGCTGTGGGGGTGGGGCTAGCTAATAAATGTAGAGAGGAGGAATGATGTAGAAAAGTCCCTACTCTGTAGTCCCCTAAGTAATAACCATTTTCAGCAGGGACCACAGAGGTAGTTTGGAGTGAGGATGTTTACATGGTACTAAAATATGCTAGATTGCTTACTAACTACAAAGGAGAAAACTTACTTTCTCATTTAATTTTTCAGCCTGTTAGTCACTGACTTAATCAAATACTCAAAGTTAGAGCAATCAGTATTGGGAACAGCTGACATTTGATGCTGTTTACTGTGATAAGATTCCATCTACACAACACTACCTACATCAAAAAATGAAGCCTCTTGACCTTTCAGGGTGTAGGAAATAACAAGAGCTGAGAGTACACCGTAAAGGAAAGCAGGAGGAAACAGACAGTCCCCTTCCTCTCCTGCTAGTCCCAGGTGGGTACTATAACACTGCGCTGCCAGCAGGTGGAGAAGCAAGGCATTATTAGGAGGCAGGGCCAGCTCCCAGGATCCGTGGTAATGAGAGAAGTAGGCCCACAAACCACTAAGTTCTCTAGCTAGGGCAGGCTGGAGGGACAGAGAAGAATGGAGATGAGTCATCATGTTGGAAGGAGAATCAACTGGAAGTCTTGACTCTGCCACTAAAACCCAACCCCAACACACAAACGCTGAACTATTGGCACAGGTGGGAAGCTGGACAGGTGTCTCTAAGAGCCCTTCCTATTTCAAAGCCCTTTAGTTCAGAGAAGTGCTTGGAATTCCTGGATTCAATTTCGCTGAAGTTGATTGGTAAGCACTACCTTTCTCTCAGATCTACAAATCAATATTAATGTCTCACTGCGTACATATGATCACTCACTAGCTAATCTTCAGAAAGTTGGACATAGGAGTATATGTGAAAAGAAATGAGTCAAGCAGCCCTCTTATGACACAAAAAACAGCCGGGTATTAGTTGAAGTAAATGTTCTGAGAAATGACGTAGGAAAACCACTGGGTTAGGGCCCAAGGCTGGTGGGCGAGACCATCAAGATGGCTGCACGAGCCAATGAGCCCTAAGCTTTAAGTTTCGACTTCTTTCTTCAAAAGGGAGATGAGGCCTTGTTTTCAAGATGTCAGGTTCAGCATCTGTAATAGGTGGGAATTAAGATTCACTGGACTCAGTATAGGTTAAGTGAGGTTTATTCGGGAAGAATTCACTTACACATGAAACAGGTGACCGCCGTGGTTCCTGTTCCACGGATGCCACCCTGCCACCCGGATGCTCTCCGAAACCCAACCAGGAAACAAGAGAGCAAGCTGGGGTCCAGGACTCCAGACCTAGACTTTCCCCATCACATCTGTACCTGTGACCACGCCCGTTTGGGTGTGGTCAGTACAACAAGTGCGGGTGGGGTGGATACCTCACTACACATCTGAGTTCTGTGGGACAGTGGAAAGAATGCGGCAGTATCAGAGTTAGACCCACATTTGAACCTCTTCACTGAGACTCTACTTTGAATATGAGTTCCATTATTCCCAATGTTTATGTGTTAGAATCCAGTGTGGCAATGCCAAGAGGTGGTGGGACCTTTAAGGGGCAGAGCCTAACAGGAGGCCATAAAAGGTATGGAAGAAATCAGTGAGCTTTCCTGGGACCTTGGTTGGACCTGGGAGTGCATAATATTCTTGAATCCCTCTCTGGCTTCCAGTCTCAGCACATGAACACTTAACGCTTTCTCCCACACAGCCCTGCCTTTGTGATGACATGAAGAGTCTCCATTGTCAAGTTGCTGCTGTGCCATGACCTTGACTCTCCAGAGCTGTGAGCCAGCCTTCCTTTCTTTATAAATTGCTCAGCTACAGTTATTTTATCACAGAAATGGGGAATGTCCAACACAGAAACATTAGACATTAGATGCATCTCCATGTTTGAAGATGGGATGAGAAGGCTTTCTCAGGGGGAGTTCAAAGTTCTTTGAGAAAGCTAACCTCTCAATTGCTTTATCCAGAGGGGATGCATCACATACATCTGTTTCTTTTCCACTTCCTGTTTCCTTTTAGGAACCCCTGAGTCCCTGGAGACACCCTGTCCTTATGCTATCACTCATATCTTCTCTAACATTTTCCTCTGAGAGGCACATTGCTCCCCGCCCCCCAGCCTTGTCTTGGGACATTTAGAAGACCTGTGACTGCTTCTGCTGCTTCTGCTGCTGCTCAGGTTGTTTGTCCCAGACAGGTCCCAGATATTAAGACACCCAGAGAAGATGTGCCATGTGAAGTGGCTGTGGGTCCCAACTTACCAGATGAGTTGTGACAATAGGCTTTGAACTTTGAGCTGGGCATAGCGTTCCAAGTCAGGACACCTTGCCCATTCTTCCCACATTTGGGGTTTGGGAAAATCCGAGGGATGACAGAGATCCGTTCTCCAACCCACCCGTAGCTGTAGAAGAATACACATTGGTTGAATGAACAGAGTTTAGAAGCCTACTGTGGAGCAGGACACTGGCTTTAATGAAGTCTTTCTTACCTGCAAGTCTCAAAGCCAGACTTCTGTGCTGCTCCCACCTGGTCCTTGCTGGCCAGAGTCAGCCCCAGCACCTTGCAGGCCTCCTTGGCTTCTGTGAAATTCATCTGTTGGTTTGTCTTTCTGCTCACAAGGGCGACCCCCATGTATCTACACATGGAGATGGAAAGTTCTGGAAAGAAATCATAAAGTCCTCAGTTTGCTTCTAGTTTGTTCCTAGCTCTCAGGCTTTCCTTCCTCACAGAGAATCATTGTCTTGACCCAGGTCTGTGAGGCTGGTGCTGGACTTAGAAACAATAACATGGGCCAGGAATATCCTGCAAGGACTGCCTGCTGGGTTAGATGCTTGTTCTGCCTGGTGGAGGCTGTCAATCTCCAGATCAAGAGTGCATAGAGCACTCTGCACCAAGGAATCTGCCAATCACACCAGGGCTTTAGCTATTCATCAGCTCCTGATGTGGGGTCTCGGGATTTAGATGCTTCCAACATTGTTTTGAAGTCTATAAGAGGAAGCCCCTGATTCTTGGAGGAAGATAAAAGTCAGGGCTCTGTTTAACAGAATAATCCAAAGTAGTGTGGCCAGGAACATTCCTGTTTTGACTGAGGCTGGCCATGTGCTTACTAGAAGAGAATGTGAGTTCTCTGTTTCAGTCCTTTCTTACCATTGGAGGACAGACTTACTCAGAAATTCCTGAAGGAGCTAGCAGGAAATCTTGCAGGGCAGGGAAACGAAATAAAGGAAACTGAGTTTGAGTTAGGGCGGAGCTTGGTATCACCTATGGTAAGACCTTATGCTTGTTACTTTATTTTTTTGAGCTCATTGAGTTACATGAATGAATTCTTATGAGACTCAGAATATCATCTGTCATACTAGGTACTAATAGACAACTATAAATAATGCTGTCATTTGGTCTTTAAGCATTCTGGTGTATTCACCACAAACTGATCTTCCTGGGAAGGCTGAAGCAGCCGGACTTGTCACAATATTTTTTTTAAAAAAATCTAGTGGATTTGTGAAGTCTTTTGACCCACTCCACTGATATGGACCTATATAAAATTACCATGTTGTATTATATTCTAGTACCTTACTCCTGTTGGACTTTATCTATGAAGGTCCATAAAAAAGACATCTAGCCTTGTAAGTAATGGCTATGCAAGGCTCTGACAGGGATGTCCAGTTTTCTGCCCAAGGACCTCATGAACCCTAAGATAGCCTAATAGCCTAATGGTCCAAAATTGTAAACTTACTTAAAATATCATGAAATTTTTTTGTGAAAATCTACTTCAAATTCCCAAGCCAGTACAAAGCACTCCTGTCTCTGACACTGTTAATTGACTGTTGGGATCTTGGGTACAAGTCAAAACATTCATCTGTGAAATTATACCTTGTCAGGCCTTGTGTTTGGAATTAAACCAGGTAATGTGTACCTAGCAGAGCTTGGATCCAAGGGAGGTAATCAAATATAGAAATTTCATGCTTTGAAGTTTCATTTAGAAATTCTGACATCAAACTGGAATCCAACGGTACTCCTATCATAGTTTCTCTAAGACTACTTAGAAAACATCACAGATAGGCAGGAATAGTATGTTCTTGGGAATCATATAGGGCAGAGTCAACGCCCTATTTACTACCTGCATCAGACAAAGTCCTTGGCTGCACTAATGCTTTTTTTCATATAAACAATGTTTTATTGAGAGGGAAGTCAAAGAAACTCTACATATACTCAGCTCTGAATCTCTCTGTAAGAAGCCTTTAAGAAAATTCCTATCTGTGCCCATTTACCACATCACCACAGAGCCCAATAAGACTTTTCTGCTGGTATCCAGTTAAATTTCTGCTCTTTCCAAGAGTTTAATCTCCTTAGAAAAAAAATCCATTATTGAGGATGAAGCAAATAGGAAGAGTCATTGTCAAAGAGTAGTTTCTAAGGGCTAGGGATATGACTTAGTTGGGAGAGCTTGCCTAGCACGGCACAACACCTTCAGTTCACTCTTCTTCATTGCTAAGACTAGACATGGTGGTACACACCTATGATCCCAACTTCCACAAAGTGAAGGCAAAAAGGATCAGGAGTTCAAGGTCATTCTTAGATACATAGTGAATTTGGGGTTAGCCTGGGCTATATGAGACCCCATCTTAAAACAAACAAACAAAAAACCTCCAAAATAACTTGTGTAGTAGCAGCATTGCAGGGGGAAATGTGAATGGTTTGCTGATGGGATTTCTAAAGGTTTATTTAAAAGTTAGAGTTCTGGTATTTGGGGGTGGGGAACTAACCATCTAACTCTAACCTCTCATAAAAGTCAAGTCCAGCAATATATCAACTAATAACAAATGTCTATTCCTGATATAGCTCCTGTCTCAGGGCATCTTCAGCAGAAGAATAAAGTCTCGTTAATAACCCTGTTACATCACTTGCCCAAGGCTATAACCAGTGATTTGTGTTCCAGGGTTTTTCCTGCTATGCAGAAAGAGTTTTCCATGTATGCAGCCTACAAACTCAGAAGCCACAGAGTTCCTCCCATCATAGCTGCTAATGGTAACAATTTAAACCTGTATTTTCAGTTAATTTCCTGCAAATTAAAACATTGCATTTCACTAGTGGCATAATAACCTTGTTATTAAAACAATTACACAAACAGTAGTATAAAGTAGGTGATATTTAATAAGTTACCCATTCCTCCTCAGGCTTAGAGATTACTTTAAATAGTCACAACTTTGGCTTGCTTCTTAAATGAAACCTTTTGAAAATAAATGACTTCTCTTTTTTTATTTCACACTATTATTATTAAAAGTATTCCATAACCCAAAATAAAATTCCAAGTAATGGAAAGGTGAATATAAGTCATTTTGGTGAAGCTGACAACATAGTGAAAACATCTCTGGCTGAGCAATAAGACCCATTCAATCTTCTGTTAAACCCAAGAGTCTCCCCCTTTCCCAACAGTCCATGGTCAAGAGCAGAGTGGGCTTAGCACAGTTTCCAACACCTTGTCTATCCTCAGTTCAGAAACCTGGTAAGACACCTACCTTGCACTTGGATGGCACCTTGAACTGGGAGCTTAGTGGTCCAAGTAGAGGCGAAAAGCAACACCAGGCCAAAGTGACTGAACATTGTGCAGACCCTCTCAGAAGCCCTGTAGCTGGCTAGGAGCAGTAAGAGAGACATATACTCAATCACCAGTCTGGATGGAGAGTTCTAGAAATATGTTGAGGATTTCCCTGCTTTCAAGCTTCTGATTTGTCAAAATCACTAGAGGAAATGAGTGACATCCCTTGAACGCCCTGGCTGTACTTTGTGAGTGGCTTTCTGGAACATTTAGCTAATGCTGACTCAGAAACCACACACATGAGGAAAGCAGATAGCATAATGTCAGCTGCTGAAGATTTCCCCCATTTCCCATATTCCCCTGTGGGCCCAGTTCCCACACTCTTCATTGTGATGGTTTGCAGAGCCATTCATATACTCCTGTGACTGTCTCTGCCTCCAAGAGAGACTGAAGATGAATTGTGTTTCTTTCCTTTCTACAATCAGTTGTTTCCCCCCTTTCTCAGCTGCTTTGCCTTGTAATGTGTAGAGAAATAACAATCAAGCTTATTATGATAGTAAATGCTCATTAAAGAAAAACACTCATTCCTTTGGCATGTCTTACAAACATTGGACATGTCAACATTGCTAGGAGATTCACTTTTTTCAAAGAGACCAGACTCACAAAGTCTTATGTAGGGCCCCAACAGTCAAGAGCACTTGCTGCCCTTCCGGAGGATCTGAGTTTGGATCCCAGAACCCACACTGGGCAACTCACAACCACCTGCAATTCCAACTCCAGGGCATTTGGTGCTGTCTTCTGACTCCTGCAGGCACCCATACTCATTGCACATACCCACTCTTAAATATGCATGCATAGATATAAATAAATTATCTTTAAGATTCATATCTATAAAACACAAATAGACAATTTAGTTTTTAAATGGGAAGTTTTGCACCCAATAAAAGGAGTTTTGATTTGTATGACAGTTATCACCATGGGGGATTATTTACTTATTTTGGGTTTTCAAGATAGGGTTTCTCAGTGTTGCGTTGGCTGTACTGAAACTCACTCTGTAGACCAGACCGGCTTCAAATATGGAGATCCACCTGCCTCTGCCTCTGCCTCTGCCTCTGCCTCTGCCTCTGCCTCTGCCTCTGCCTCTGCCTCTGCCTCTGCCTCTGCCTCTGCCTCTGCCTCTGCCTGCATCTCCTGAGTACTGGGATTAATGGCAGGCACCTCCACTTCCAGGATTATTGTGTTACACTTTCCTTAGTAACTTCTGCTGTATTCTGTATTAAACTTAGACTCCACCCTCTTCCTCTGAAGCAGACGAGAGATATCCAAACTGTGTTAAGTCAATGCATTTGATATATCTAAACTGGATTTTCAATGGTTCATCTTCTTCAATCATTATAGTTAGAGCTTTTGCATAATGCCTTGAGAAAAGGTTTGTGAGTTTCTTCCAAAATAATTGTCTATTATGGGCATGGTATTGCCTTTCAAAGATTTACTTTAATTATTTTTAAACTAATGCATATGTGTGTGTCCATATGTGTGTATGTGCATATGAGTGCAGGGATCCAGGGAGGTCAAAAGGGGGTGTCAGATTTCAAGGAGTTGGAGTTACAAGCAAGATGAACCATCCAGCATGGTGCTGGAAACTAAACTCAGGTCCTCTGCAAGAGCAGAACTTATTTTTAAATGCTTGGCCATCTCTCCAGACTGAGTGTTACCTGTTTAATTCAACACAATGCAATCACAAGGATAACTATTTCTACATAATTGGTACTGGTAACAAAGTGCAGAAAATACCAGCAATGAAAATCTGTTCTTCACAAACACTGAGAGCTGTAAGAGATCAACAAAATAGCCCCTGAATATCTCCAATGTAAACATGTTATTTATTTGTACACAAGCCCTGGGTACTGCATAAACACATGTGATGCTAGCCCTGTAGTTCCAGAGAGAGGTAGGAATTGTGTCCTTTTGTATTTGTCTTAAAGCTTAGCACCATGTTAAAAAGAATACATTATCACAAGAAAGGAGAGAGGATGGCAGGACAGGAAAAATTATCTGTAGAAGGCAAAGCATGTGAGAAATAACTTAGGAGAAATCAGAAGACACTGACTTTCATAAACAAATGGACAGCCAGGGAATTCTTGGATGAAGAGGGTCTGAATGCTTGTACTTGGGCTAAGCAGTGAGTTTCCAATTTGTTAATATCCTAGGTGAGAGAAGAATTTAGCCACTGTTAGAATATGACTGAGAATAAATATTATTTTCAAGACAGGTGGTTCTTACTATGTAGCCAAAGCTGGCCTGGACATTTTTTTTCAGAAACTGACAATTTTATACATATATATAATGTATTTTGATCATATTCACCATTGCCCTCTCTTTTTTATCTCCTCCTACTCTTTCCCAACTCCCTCTTCTCAGCAAGTCCCCATCCGGCACTGCCTTTTCCCTATAACTCCTAAGTTTAATTAAGATTGTTTACCTGTGCATGGATGTGGGGTTGTTTCCTGTAGCATGGGCATCTTAGAGGCTCCATTCCTGAAGAAAAACGATGATTTCTTCTCTGGCAGCCAGTAACTGCCAATAGCTGCTCATGAGCCCTGTCCCTCCCTGGCTGTGATGGAAAGTGCATGGTCTCAATCCTGTCCAAGTGACTGCAGCTGCTGTGCACATCATGCACGGAGACAGCACTTCACATCTCTTCCTCACACTGAAGCTCTTACAGTCCTTCTCACCCTCTTCTACCTGTATTCCCCACCTGAGTCAGTCTTGGATGGAGTGGGGGTGGGGTAAGGAATGGCATAATGTTCCATTCAGGTCTGAGCACTCAGAATTCGGAGCTGCTACAAGCCTCTGCTCACCATCTCCTCCTGAAAAAGGAGCTTCTCTCCCCAAGGTGGGTGAGTGGCAGCTTGATTAGAATTCACCACCTCCCAGAGTTAGAATATACTCAGTACCAGCTTCTAAGCCTCTCTGTGCAGTAAGCCTTGTTGCAAAGAACTATTCTAGTTTCCTCTTCTGTTTTAAGATAAAACACTGAGAAAAGACAGCACATTGAGGAAAGCATTTATTTCATCTTACATTCCCAGGTCATGGCAGGAACTTGGGGCAAGAACCTGGAGGCAGGAGCTGAAGCACAGACAGTAGAGGAGCGTGGCTTTACAATTTCTGAGGATGTTCAGGATGAGGAAGATCAGCCTTCCGTGCTTTGCTAAATAACAGCTCATGCTATCACCAAAGAGAACCAAAAAGGAGAGGAGAAGTTTATACAATTAGAATTTGTAAACTTAAATGAAGGGATTATCCATTAATTTCCAAAGGACAGCAGCAAATATGGAATATGCAGGCCAGGATTATTAAAACCAGGAGCAAAAGTTCACAGGTCACCAGACCACAAAGTACCATAACTGGACCTGATGTCAAAGACTGAGCATAACTCGGAGATCCTGGGCTTTGATATGAAGAAGCTTTTTAGTTATCTTTTAAATTCAACACATACAATTACAATTTAAATAGAGTGGAGGTTTTGCAAAGTGGCAGCACAGAAATACTGTACAATCCAGAATACTGGGCCGAGGACAATGTCCGCATTTGAGTTTAAATTTTACTAACACTAATAATCCGTGTGTCCTTGAGCATATTATAAGGAGCCCTGGAATTCCCTGGGCCTTGGTTTTACTGCTTGTCAAAGGACAGAGTAACAAGAACTTAAAAATAACAGTAGTTCTATGGTACCAAATATTATAAGGATTATTTTAAAGAAATGCATAGGTGGGCCAGGTGGTGGTGGTGTACACCTTTAATCCTAGCACTCAGGAAACAGAGGCAGGAAGATCTCTGAATTCATGGCCATCCTGGTAACAGAGTGAGTTCCAGGACAGCCAGAGCTACACAGAGAAACCCTGTCCCAAAAAAAGGAAGGGAGGAGGAAAAGAAATATAAAGGTAGGCAAATTATTAGTCATTGTAGTCTAGTCTAACAACTGCAACCAACAAACATGTGACTCAATGGCTTAATTGAAAGGTCTATTGGGGTATTCCAATGATTGACAGGTGGTGATGGGAGTAATAGTGGGTGTGTATATTGAGGATTCCACAGTACAGTTTATTCAAAGATAGAGACTGCTTCTACCTGACTCCTGTGACACTCTGAGTTCTCTTCCTAGATCTTCACAGTGAACCAGCAAATGTAGATAATGGTGTTGAAGATTGCTTTTGAGGCCAAGTCTGGAATATATCACTCCTGTTTACAGTTGAGTAATCAGTACTTAGTCATATGATCCCATCTAACCTGATTAAAGTGTTTTAATTCAGCTATGTACCCAAGAGTAAAAAGTGCTTGAGTGTCCTTGCCTGTTCACCCAATATTGGGCTCACTATTTCTCCCTTTTGCAGACCATTATACTCTTCCCAAGGGAGGCCACTCAAAGTCCTACCCTGCACGGAGTCCTTGATCTCAGAATTATGCCCTGCCTTCGTTAATTTTCAATTTTTATGATAAGTCACAACCAAGGCAACTTATAAAAGAAAATATTTAATGAGTGGTTATAGTTTGAGATGGTGAGTCCATGACCATCATGGTGGGAGCTTGGTAGCTGGAGCAGTAGCCGAGAATTTAAATCCTGATCCACAGGCATGAAACCTCAAAGCTTGCCCTCATTGACACACCTCCACCATGGAGGCCACACCTTCTAGTCCTTCCCAAACAGTTCCACCAAACTGGGGACCAAGTATTCAAATAGATGAGCTTGTGGAGGCCATTCTCATTCAAACCACCACATGCCCAGTACACCAGTCAGGTATAGCCGGGCAATTTGTGGACTTGAACCTATGAGTATAAAGGGGTGTATAATATTCCCCAATGTGCTGATGAGGCAGGATCTGGATGATCTCAATGAAAGTTTCCACTTGTCAAGGAGAAAGATGGAAGTCACAATCACCAGGCTAGCAATCACCAGGCTAACGTGGTTCAGGAATGCCAGAGAAATGGCATGATGAAGATCATTGCTATAGACGGGATGCAGTTTGAGTGTCACTCAAGGGACTATTGTAGTTAAATGGTTGGTCTCTGGGTGGTACCATATTAGGAAGAGGGGTTAGTGGGAAGTTTTCCTTGTGCAGTTCCTTTGGGAACTCTTGGGAGAGGGCTGTTATATAAGGTGGTCTGGCCACCCCTTTTCACTTGGCTTCTAGTTTTTTTTTGACACATGACTGCTTGCTCCAACATCCACGCCTGTCACTACCACTTGCCCTTCACTAGAACTGAGCTGGCAAAGGCATCATGACCTTGAATCTCTAGCACTGTGAACCAAATGAACCTTTTCTTAAATTGTATGTGGTGGTGCATGCCTGCAATCCAATCACTCATAAGATGGAGGCAGTAGGATCATGAGTTCAAGGCCAGCCTGGGCTACAAAATAAAAATTGGTTTCAAAACAAACAAACAGAAACAACCAAGGCCTACGGGACTGTTGAGATGACTCCGTGAGTAAAAGTGTGCCTCACTGAGCCTAATGACCTTGTTAGATCCCCAAGACCTACATGGTGGAAGTAGAGCACTGACTGATGAAGAGAAGAACTGGATACTCTATCATAAGACTAACAGCCCCATAAAATGTAACATATGAACAAGAGTTGTATCTCATATTCAAAAGTTGGAGGATGGCAATTGTCAATATTATCAAATCTAGAATCATCTAGGTCCTAGATTCTAGGAGGTGAGCCTATAGGCATACCAACTAGTGGATGGTCTAGATTAGGCCAATTGTGGTGGGAAGACCTGTCCAATGCAGGGGGAGGGGCACCATTCCCTAGGATGGGTTTGTGGACTGTATGAAGAGGAGAAAGTGAGCTGAGTACATTCACCATTCTAGTTCCTGACTGCAGCTGCAGTATGATCAGCTGCCTCTAGCTCCTGCTACCAAGAATTCCCTGCCATAACACACTCTACCCTTGAATTGTGAGCCAAAGTAAACCCTTCCCCCACTAGGTTGTTTTTGCCAGGGTATTTTAGCCATGGGGAAAAAAAATCACAGAAATTTCTGGAGAATGATCTAATCTTTCCAGATTAGGTCCTGATTGTGTTTCCTGAGAGAAGTTCAGGTCTACAGTTCTCTGTGGATATAATTCAGCGCTAGAGAAAGATTAGGGTTCAGCTCCACGTAACAAAGAAGCATTTGACTTCTGCCAAAGGTTTGGAAATGTGTGTTTATTTTCAAACTCAAGCTACGTGACATTCTATGGTTCAACACTAGCACACCTACCTGTGTGAGGCTTAACATTAGGGACTGACAGCCGGTGATAGGTAAGTCCAGTGTCTCCCTTGCCATTCCCTCTTCCAGGTTGTACAAAGGAAACAGACTTCGTGGTGGCTAGAGAGTGAGCCTCTTTTTAGGAAGTGAATCAGTGGTGATGCAAACACATCCTTCTGCAATAGAAGGCTGGCAACCAGACTCACAAGGCTAAGCAGAAATGCCAGGTTTCAGAGGCATCTTGAATGGGAACTTTTATTTAATTTTACTGTTATGTCTGGAAACACAAGGCTGGCTTCCAAATCACTGGACATGTGAGGCAGCAGCTGTAACTGCTTCACGTTATCCATGTTTTCCTGAAAAAGTGGACCAACACATGTGTTTTCAGTCCTAAATATGGCTATGTCTCAACTGCCCTTACATCTGGAGTAGGGTAGTTGCTGGTCTGGGCCCAAGGACTCCTGCAGGCTTCAGAGGCCAGTGGCGATGCTGATGCAGTATACACATGCTCTTCTCGACTTTGTATCACCTAGAACTCAGGTGGCAATCTGTGGCCAAATGGATGATGGGCTCACTCAAGTTGGAACTTCTTTTGGTGTGGGGTGGGCTGAGATTAGACATTGACCTCCTAGAATGCTAGTTGCTGTTCCCTCTGCATTTCATCTACACCCTGTCTTTGGCTATATGATGCTTACTAGTTAAATCTCCTTCGGCTGCATCTAGTCCTATGAAAGATGCCAAGTAAGCCATCTACCTACCTAAGTAACCTCATTACCTTTAATGGCACATCCTTGGGCTCCTCACTTTGTCATGTTCTAGCCTCAGTAAAGGATGCCCCTTCAAAACCAGTGTTTTCAAGTGAGGCCTAGTCTGGGTGAGTTGTGGGGGCATGTCTCTCTAAAAGGAGTGATTGCATGTTGTCTTGTACTTGAACTTGGGAATGGGATTTCTGTAGTCTGGTTTCATTCTTGCTTTCTCAGAGTAAATAAAGATAGAAGTAAGCTGAAGTCAGGAATAAATCATGACAGGTTTCTCATGGAGATAGGAATGGTCCTGAGAGTGATGGTATTGGGAAACCTCAAAATGTCATGTTCTAGGCTACTCTCCATCTTGAATGATCACTTGTTCTTTTAACCTACATTAAATAATTCTCTCCAAAGCATTTGCCATGTTTGGTATCTACCCAAGAGATGGTAAGACATAGTATTTAAGGAAAATGTTCAGGCAGACAGATGCATAAATGGGTTAGACAGTAGGTACAGGTCAATGATTGGAATTTAACAAGTGCAGGAAGCACTAAGTGGAGTGTCACCCATGATGCTGGGTATGGTAAGAATGTGGAAGGGGGTCACTGCGGCCTGTAGAGAGGGGTAGCACTTGTGCTTGGTCTTCAAGAGTGGTGAGAAGAGGACAATGGCAGGAGAAAGAGATGCTTATGGGTTGAAGTACAGTGGGAGGAGCGATTTCATTTGAGAACCATGGCTGGTTTGGATCAGCTGAAGGGCCAGTAGGGGCAGTAGGATCAGACTGGAAGGCACCCAGCTGGGGGACCAAGAGTCAGTAGTACAGTCCCTGGAGCCAGACCACTCTAGTATGATTTACTTACTAGCTATATATGCTTGACAATCTCTCTCTCTCTCTCTCTTTCCTCTTTCTCTCTCTCTCTCTCTCTCTCTCTCTCTCTCTGTCTGTGTGTGTGTGTGTGTGTGTGTGTGTGTGTGTGTGTGATTGCTCTGTACATGCATACTTTTGCATCATTTATGCTTCTGTTTCCTTATTTGACAAGGAGAGAGAAATATCATTTCAGATTTTGTTTTTCTTGAGGACTAAATGAATTACTACCAATATAACACTGAAACACTTCTGGCTCACATTAAGTTCTACAAGAGTGTTAGCAACAAAAACAGTGAAACAGAAAAGCAATCACAACAGAAGTCCCATCTCCAACTGATGAGAGCTTGATGAAGATATCACCTGAACAGCGTGAGAGACACCATATTGGAGACAGGATGAGTTCCTTTGGTTTGATGCTGAACAGGTCCTCGGAAGGACACATTTGGGCAGGAATTACATGAGAATAGCAGCCATGAGGTGCAAGGCAGAGTGAGAGTCTGGAGTGGAAGGCACACCTTTTCTTACCCAAGGGGTGGGTTAACTGTAGGATCACTTTCAAATGCAGCACACAAGCAGGGAACAAACTGTGCAGCTCCAAACTGGCATCTGAAGTGCAATGGAGACATGATTTCTTAGGGTTTTCAAACATCTTCAGAGGTGTGGAGGGCTCCCTGTACTGATGCTAGTGACTACTATTCCATGCCTAGTGAAAATCAATTGGATCAATTGGTTGACACAACATGGATACCACTGAACAGAGCACGCTTCCAGAGAGTGGGTGTCTGTGCATGAACATGTTGTGTGTTCTGTCCATATGTATAAAGATAAGTTATATATTAACTCACATCTTCCTGTTTACCTTCTAGCATGGGGCTACTTTTAGCCTGTGTACTTTTGTGAGAAAGCTTTCTCACTCTAACAAGAAATGGTGATTCTGAAGGGGAGAGAGAAGGCTAAAGATTAGTCATAGGAAGTGGGAAGACATCCACGCTGTGACTCCAAGTCCCAG
This sequence comes from Cricetiscus sungorus, assembly GCA_030556225.1. Classification (NCBI taxonomy): domain Eukaryota; kingdom Metazoa; phylum Chordata; class Mammalia; order Rodentia; family Cricetidae; genus Cricetiscus; species Cricetiscus sungorus. The sequence continues at coordinate 71,341,925 of JANBXA010000007.1, forward strand.
GTCTGATCCTTATGGTCAGTACTGGCCATTAAGTACAATTCTTCCTGATTATGAAACATAGGGAGGAAAGGGGGCGGGGAGAGCAGGCTTCTCTCTGCCCCCTGAATGAAGGGGGTTTGGTTTTCCCAATCCACCTGAGCAGGACCCAATCCACACAGACAGGACTCTTCCCGTGGGCCAGGGTCCTTGGTGAAAGTCAATTCTTTGTCCACCAGACACTTTTCCTGGAGCAGTTTTGCTGATCTCTTCAAAGTATCAGGTTACTGTGTATGAGTAGTTTCCATGGAGGCACTGTGGGTGAAGACAAAGCCTCCTTGTACCCCAATGGGATGGTGACCACATGTGCACATGAAGGCCTGACACACTCAACTTGGGGGCAGGGTGTTGTGAATGTATTAGAGCAGGGCATGGCTAATGAGTCCGGTGTCCTACTGCTCTGCTGGCTGCTCTTGCTGGAGTCCTGAGCTCCACCAGGAGTTCCGCTGGGCTGCCGAGCAGGTGGACCTCCCAGGGGGCCCATCGGGCTGCTCTGTACAGGAGTTATAGGAGCTGTAGATCCCGAGCACAACACTCAAGACCAGCATTACTGCGGCCATCATCCAGATCACTTGCCAGTGTTGACACAGTTTGGGATACATGACTTGTAGGAAGTGGACCAGTTCTTCAAGTTTGCTGTCAATGAAATATAAATAGAGAGATCAGTATATTGAGCACATATCTGATACCCAGACCCACACTTTCCTGTCTGGGGATACCTTCTATGCTGTCTAAGGCAAAGGTTCTTAAGCTCAACTATACAGAGAATCATCTGGCAGGTCATATTCAAAATATCCCAGGCCTTCTGAATGAGGGTCCTAGTTAGACCTAAGAGTCCCTGAGTGATTCTGACGCCACTGGTCCATACTGTGGGAGGCTCATGCAGATGTTTGTTAACTTCGTTATACCCATCCTCCACTTTGTTCCTCCTTTTGCTCCACTCTTTCCAAACTGTTCTCCCTTCCTCTTTGTCTCTCTCTCTCCTCTGCATCTGTCTTCTCTACTTTTACCACATTCCCTCATGTTTATTTCTCAACTTCCTCTCAGCCCATCCTCTCTCTCTTCAGTTTAGTAAAAAAGACATTTGATCAGAGTCCCATCCTAGAAGTTTTTGGAGGAATCCTGTACATTTTAAGCTAAAGCTAAAAATTTTCTTCTATGTCTGATTCCAACTCTGTGATTTGCAAAGCAAGATTGCTGAGGGTTACCAGACCAAAGAGGTGGGGAGAGTGGCTGAGGGCTTCCTGTAGACAACATGTCTCACAAAGACACTGTAGTGCTCAGATCAACTGCTCAGGAAGATGGAATCTTGATAGAGAGTTGGTGGGAAGAAGATGGGTTCTCCTTTCCTAAGGGGCCAGCTCCTTAAAATGCTTGCCTAGGATGCCATGGCCACAGGGGACAGCATCTGGTCCCTTGTCCGTGTGGGAACCCAGTAAGCAATTTCAGCTGTATAAGTCATTACATGACTTGGAAGTGGATCAATTTCAGCTGTACAAGCCATTTCATGACAGCTTTTGCTTTTAAGGAAAGTCATTGGTTATTTATGCAACTATTGGGAAGGGAGAGATTGGAAGTACAAGCTTCCTTCCTTTCAGCACTATTTATCTTTAGATCCTAGTGTGATATAGCTAGAATCCAAAAAGAAATACTTTCTGTGTATTTTTGTGATCTTTTGTGCTCCCAAACAGGCTGCTGGTGTGGGGTGAAGCCTGCTCTAAATATGTACTTATATATTTCCTTTTTAATTATGTGTCAGGAGCAGGGAGTATGCCCACTAGTGTGCATGTGTCTGTGGAGGCCAGAGGCATCAGATCCCCTGGAACTGGATTTACAGGAGGTTGTGAATTCAGGTCCTCTACAAGAGCAGAATATTCTCTTCATTGCCAAGCCATCTTTTCAACCCCTCAATCCATCCTCAGTCTACAGAAGAGGCAGTCAAGATCTGGGTACATGATCCTTAAGTGGTCGCCTATAAAGGTGAGAAAAAGGCATCAGATCCCCTGGAAATGGAGATAGGATATTTGTGAGCCGTGATATGTATGCTGGGAACTAAATCCAGGTCCTCTGCAAGAGCAACAAGTACTCTAAACCAATGGGTCATCTCTCCAACCCCAGTGTTTTTTAAAAATGTACAACGCAGGGCATAAAATTCTGTCTGTCTGTCTCTCTCTCTCTCTCTCTCTCTCTCTCTCTCTCTCTCTCTCTCTCTCTCTCTCTCTCTGTGGGTGTGTGTGTCTGTGTGTGTGTGTTCATGCTAATGCAGGTACACACAGGCATGAGTACATGAGTGCATACACCTATGGGTGCACATGGAGGCAGGAAGAGGGTACTGGATGATCTCCTCTATCTCCTTCTCCTATTTCTTTGGGGAGGGAGTCTCTCCTTGAACCTGGAGCTCGCATTTGCTCAGGTAGTTTACTAGAAGCCAGCCAGATGCAGCGATCCTCTTGTCTCTGCCACTCTTGGAGCTGGGGTTACAAAGTGTTCATGGGACGACTGGCTTGTTATTTGAGTGCTGGAATCCAAACTCTGTTCCTCATGATTGAGTAGCAAGTGTTCTTAATAGCTGAGCCATTTTTCTAGCCCATGGAATTTTTGATAACATCGAACTTTGCTTGCTAGTGAGGTCTCAACATTTCACAGGGCACTCATGTTCAAGTGAAGGTTCCTGCAAGTAACTCTGGTCCTAAGGAACTCCACAGTGGGCTGGATATCTTCTGGCATTAAGCATGATAAGCATGATGGCTCTTGAGACCAGTCTGGCTTGGGTTATGGTGAGAGAGGGACTTTGCCCAGTGGGTGTTCAGTTTAACGTCCTGTGAAGTTCAGATACAAATCCTGTGCTGAAGGCTAAGGACCCTTTGGAGGGTCCTGCTCAGGTCTGGTATCAGTCATCCGAGGAAGTTATCTCCTCAGAACCTAAACAACGCTAATCGGGCATGAAGGATGGGAATCTGAATGAGGCCTCTAAAGGTTCAGGTGCAGCAAGCAGCCATTGTCCAGAATTGCTCACAAGGTGGGCAGAAAAGGACCCAGGCAAAACCTTGCTTCCCCTGACTTTTCATGAGACAGGGGGAGCTGCCAACTGCCAGAGATGGAGTTAGCTAGATAAGGCTTGTGCTTTGTAAGCCAGACTGTTTATAGTCACATGCTTGCTCTGTTTATTTCTCTTTTGTTCTTTTGCTGTGTGTGGACGTGTTGGAAATTCTAGCCTGTCTTAGATGAATTCAAGGTGCCAAAGGCTTGGACTTGACAAAGGGAGCCTGGTGGTCTGCAAAATAAATGCAGACGATCCACAAGAGGAAGGTGAGATGTAAGGAGGACTGGATGCAATTGCTTAGAGTCAGGGTTGTGCTTCCATGATTAAGCTCGAGGTTTTTTCAACAGAGAGGGTGGTGTAACTGGCATAGGCATGTTCACCTAGAAGAAGCATTTCCCCTGGCACTCTGAGAATGCTCTTTCCTTGACAATGGAGGCGGAGTCCCCTCCTACTGGTTGCATCTTCCACCACTGGGCTCTGTTGATGTCATCTACAGGTTAGGAAATATAGTTATCATCTTTCTAATCTTCACTTACTACCTTATTCATTACATGTGACTGGATTTTGGAGCTTGGCAGCTGGAGGCTCAGATTACAGACACTGTGTCAGGGATCAGGGGCAGGTGAACATACAGCTAATGGTTTGGTCTGGAGATGTTCTGGACCCCAGGTTAGTCTAGGATACTTAAAAGACTATTTCAGTGAAGTGTTCCAAGGTTGTTACAACTACATTTGAAAACCAAACAAAATAAAACAAAACAAAACAAGACTAATGGTTTTGATGTACTAATGGAGACAATTGGGTAAAATATATGAAATTGGGGCTTTTTTTTTTTTAAATCTAGGCTGTTGATTTGGTCCTTATATTGATAGAGCAGTGCATGCCTCTTCTTAGGGATAGTTTATTCTGTCCTTAAACATATTCCTATGTGGGATAGTCCTGGCCTATAGCATTGTGACTTTATTATATGGAATACCCTGCAACTAGACAAGGTTATTTCTTTTATTGTTGGCCTGGGGATGTATCTCAACAGAAGAGTGCTTGTCTACCATTTGCAAGGTCCTGGGTTCAAACCCTAGTGCCAGTTCTGTTTTGTTTTTAATTTATTGTTCTGTAAGGTAAAGTGAGACCTACAGCTAGCTGTCGTGGAGCAAGTCATGGGATACAGACTTGTTCCATCCCCTTTTCCATTCCTTAGAAGCAGATATCTTGAAACAAAAAAATATTTTGTTTCTAAAGTGAAGAGACTGTGCAAATGTGAGTGTTTGGTCAACACAGCAGGGACCTGTTAGAGACTGGACTGGGCTACTGAGCTACAGCTCCCTGCCTAGCATGTTCCCTCTGCTTCCCTCTACTGTTCTTGTTTTTGTCCACACCCTCTCTAGGAATTCAGACCAGTTCCTTTGATCTGAACTCATCTGTGATTATGGCTGTGGAATGGCCTGACCATAGCTTGTCTGAGAGTCCACTAAAAGTCCCTCTCCCTTTCTCAGCTCCTAAGAACTGAGTAATGGCCTTGACCCTTCAGCATTGGCAAATGTGCCATTTCTAGCTTAATTTTCTCCAGTTAGTGCCTTCTTGAGTTCTGTTGGCCAATAACTTGGGCCCCAGACTTACTACCGTCTGGGAAAGGCATTTCTATCCATTTGTGCAATTCAACAGTTACGTGACTTGAAACCAATTTGGGCTCCAAGTGTAGGCTTCCAACCTGCTTCTCTGAGGCTTCTCTTCCTCCTCAGTCTCTTCTACCTCCACTGGCTCCTCAGGACTCTCTGTCTTCTGTTCTTCCTCCTCCTCCTTCAGGTCTTGAAGTTCTTCCGTCTTCTTTACCACTTCCTGGTATCTGGAGAGCAAAACGGAACAGCTGAGTCTGGGGTTGAGGTATTCTTGCTTGAGACCCTGGCGGTCGGGGTTAGTCATTGCGTACTTCCTGTAGCTCCATACAACAGGAAAAAGCTGGGAAGCTCTGCTGAACCCCAATACGACTCATGTCAGTACTGTTTCCCCTCACTCCTCAGCCATCCTTCCTGTTTATGTGACAGTGTAACAAACTGACTGGGGAAAAAATGTGGGACAAGGTCTACTGCTGGTTGCTATCCTACAAAACATTCCCCCAGAGATAAGATTGCATTTTTCCCTGTGGAACCCAGGAGCTTTAACTTTAGGGGGACCTTCATCTCAGGGTGCTGGGGTGTGTTTCAGAAATGTCTTCCCCCACAGCCCCCGTGAAGCCCTGCAGTGGTGACACACCTTTAGTCCCAGCACTCAAGAGGCAGAAGAAACAGGTGGATTTCTGTGAGTTTGAGGCCAGAACTCACAGATCTAGTTTCAGGTCTACAGAGCTAGTTCCAGGACAGCCAGGGCTACACAGAGAAACCATATCTCAAAAAACAAAAAAACAAAAAGCAACAAAGAAGGAAGAAAGAAAGAAACAAAGAAAGGAAGGAAAGAAGGAAGGAAGGAAGAGAGAGAGAGAGAGAGAGAGAGAGAGAGAGAGAGAGAGAGAGAGAGAAGGAAAGTTCCCCATGATTCCTCTTGGAATCAGCATTTCCCTGAACAGATCTATCTGCTCACTTGTCTGACAGCTAAGTGTCTAACTTCATTAGTTTGTCTGGGATGACCCCACCCACCACTGAGTGACTGCCACACAAATACCATGGGGAACCTCCCTCAGGAGCCACGGGACACTGTTCTAGGTGAAAGGTGAGTTTCTGTCTTGAGTCCTGGGCCTTGGACCCTGCCCAGTGCTTTCTCCCATGACTGAGCTGGCTCTGATTGCTAATGTAGCTCATTTAGAGACTGGCAAGGGTGAAAATGGTGGAGTAAGGGCAGGAGGGAGGAGCTCTGATTAGCCATTGTCTAATTACATCCTGTGTCCTGCTTCCCTATGTAGGCCTTTCTTGACTAAAGAGGCTTTGGGTAGCCCGGGGTAGTGGTAGTGCATGCCTTTAGTCTGAGCACTCAGGAGGCATAGGCAGGCAGATCTCTGTAAGTTCGAGGCCAGCCTGGTCTACAGATTGAGCCCCAGGACAGGTTCCAAAATATACAGAGAAATCTGTCTTGAAAAACAAAAACAACAACAACAACAACAACAACAACAAAAAGAGGCTCTGGGCTCTGAGCCCATTGATTGCTTTCCCCAAACCCCTCAGAAGCAAGCCAGAGTGTGGGAAGCTCCCTTCTGAGACCTGCCAGGTCTCCTTCAAGGTGGCGTGGTCTGACTCACCCTTTGTTGTAGGCTTCTTCCTCTGCCCTGGCCTTGGTCTCTTGCCTCATGTCCTCCAGGCAGCTTGGGAGTGGCACGGGAACACAAGCTTCACATTCAGCCTCTGCATTTGTCTTTCCACTAGTGAGAGGAGGGAAGTGCAGGGCATCATTGCAGGGAGAGACTGAACATCTACAGACAGAACTGTATCTTTGGCCTGATTTCTGATTCAAAGAGGGAACTCGGGCTCCTTCACTGGCTTTGGCGTTTTTAAACATCTACCTTGAGACAAGGTTTTATAAAGACCTGCTCCATGAATCTTCCCCTGCCCACTACAATAGCTCCCTTGGCTCAATGTCCCCCAACCCCAACTTTATTCTTATTTTAGGAAGTGCTGTGAGTGGACAGGCAAGTGTCATAGACAGCAGAACCCTGCCATGAAGAGGCAGATGGAAGAATACTAGTTCCTTCCTTTCTCACAGCCTGTGTCTATGACTCTCGCTTATTCTTTCAACTGTGCATTGAGTGTGATAATGTTATACATACAAGGCAGTGTGAAATTGTGAAGAGCAAAAGATAAACCTCTTTTTTGTTGATGTAGAGTTTTGTAGAAAGAAAAAGCAGTCATATTAATTATGAATTATAATATTTGCAAAAGGAACTATTCAGTGACAGAAAATAAAAAAAGAGAGGGTGAGTAGTTAAAAGAGAGTGAATAGTTTTTAAAAAAGAAAATAAAAAGGCCTCTCTGGGGTGCTGAAACAGAACCGTAGCCTCAAAGATGAGATATGCATACAAAGATCATCTGAGGCAGAGGATGGGGATTTATAGACTTGGAGATGCAATGGGTGCTGGAAGACCTGAGCAGGAGCTAAGTTTGGAGCAGAATAAACGGTCATGCTCATGAGGTGTCCAAGAAGAAATGTTGGGTGGACAGCTGAGGATGCCCAAGTGATACTCACTTGATGTTGTAAGGATATAAAGGAAGGATGACAGCCTAAGGATAGATCATGAGTAAAGAAGGGCTCACTGTGTTTCACTGTGTCTTCTGAAAGTTTGTGTACCTGGTGGGATTTGATAATGCAAGGGTCACGTGGAGCCTTGAGGTAATGATGAATAAGCTTGTCAAGGAAGAGGAAGTGAGAAAGGCAGAGCCATGATTGGGTTATAGGGCAGGCATTGGCAGGACTGCTCAGCTAAATACATGGGTCAAGGGCTGCAAGCACATTCAAACACAGGTAGAAAGGGCCCAGTGGAGGCGATGAGAGAAGATGGCCAGAGGGACAGTACCTTTGACTAAAGGAATCCTTAAAAAGTAAGAGAAAGCTCTCCTTGATCGAACAAATAGTAGAAGGGAAGAACAATGAGGTGGGGTCCTGATGAACAAAGATGAGCAGGCTCCTACCGAAAAGGCAAAGCTCTTGTAAGAACAAGGCCAGGACCTTTGCAGAGAATGAGAGCAGAGAATCTGAGAAGGCTGAGAAGCAGCAACATGTGAGAAAGTAGGAAAACAGGCTCACTAACGCATCACCTCAGGATGGCTGGGCGTGCTTAGAGCCTGTCGAATGTATGAGTGCACCACAACTTCAAAAGAAGCAACCTGACAACCTAATATGATGGATTCTGCAGCAACCTTGGTGCCCCTAATCTGACTGGGAGTGGTGATATCATGGAGGAGCCCAGAAACAAGACCACACTGCAGGCTGAACCTTTTAGTAGGAAGCTAGGGGTCACCGCAGCTTTTCCTTAGACAGAATCCAAACCTTCAGCTTGCTCCCCACTCTTGGCATCCATTTCCTGTGTGGTAGCTTTCCCTCGGACCTTGAAAACATGCTTTCATTATGCTAGAAACCAAACCCCATTGTGAACAAGAAAGAGAACGCTCTAAAAATAACAGCTATTCATAATATTTCTCCTCCTGCAAATTATACTCTCCACTCCCTTCCTCATGACCTTAGCCTAATGTGCACTTTCTTTTTTGTCCAATGATTGGAGCAAGCGAAGAAAAACACAACTAGAGTCAAGGGTGGGGACAGCCATTATCTCACGAAGTGTATTTATATATTAGAAGTGAAATATGATCACCACACTTTTAGTTTCTTTTTTCCTTAGCTGCCCACATTAGAGGGTCCTTAAAGCTAAACAAATACAAAGAGAACGTGCCTGAGATGGACCTAGTTCAAACCCCAACACCCCAGGCTCAGAAACCTTAAATAGCAGCCCGAGGCTTTGAAATCTTGTGACCCCCTTGCCTGGCAGCAATGAGGATATCCTAATGAATATCCCCTTGGCTAGCAGACTATTAGAACAATGTACCCTAAGAAATTGAGATCTCCTCAGGAATCTCATGCCAGTAGAAGCCGAGGCCAACTAGAGGGGAAATTTGTCTCCCAAAAAGAGCCTTGTAGCTTGCCAGATCAACTTGCAGGACAGACTGGAGTTTAGAGTGTGTGGGGGGGCCAATGATGGGAGGGACCACACCTTGACCAGAACTATCTACTTATGCTTATGTCTGGCTCTCTACTTAAACCCAACCCTCCCCACTGTCGAAAATAAAGATGTATTGGATAAAGGGTCACTGTATCTCTTTGGTTTTCTTCCCAATATAACCATATTGAATAAATCCTTTTCTGCTTTCTACTATTAATTTGGCCATTTTAATTGGCTGGTGGGGCTATGACCTTAACTCCAGTAATAATTAGTGTGGGGGAAGGCTCAAATTTGGCCCTGTTGCAGGTTGGTGCTGACCCATGCTTTAACCGTACTATCTACTGTCCTTGTGAGGCATTCCTTCCCGGCAGCTAAGAAACACAAGCTTACTACCTGCCTGCATTCTCATTACTGATGTTGATTGGGCTGCTCACTTTGGCCCACTAGCTTCATGTCAAGATGAGCTGTCTTCCTTGGTCCCTGATTCAGTTCTTTTCCGGGGCTCTGAGTGGTGTGGAAGGCTCAAGGCATCTGCTGAATGAAGCTATCCCCACCACATTACCATAGTCAGCAATGCTCCATAGACTGCTTCAAGTATGAGAGGCTTCGAGGCCCTCCGTTTACCATCAAGCAGGATGCTGGGATTGGAAGTGGGACATATATAGTAATATGTAAGTTTTGTGGTTATTTTCTGGCTTCTAGACCAAGTTTGGAGCTCCCTAAATATCTTCTTCAACTACCTGGAAGTTTCTCCTCATGCACCTCTAAGACTCAGATCAAATCCTTCTCCTCTGCAAGACCTTTGCTGATTTGCTACTTACTGTCTCCCAGGCCAACTGGCTAAATAAAGTGGATCTGTCACCTCACCTCCATAATGGTCTCCTGCCCATCCCTCCCTCTGATCATGAGCACATGGAGAGGACTGTATTTGCAAGGTGCCTGGTGCTTTCATTACTCCAGCTTCACTGCCACTTGTCTAACCCCTGTTAGTGAAATGAACAGATCCTGTCTGTAAATGAGGATTTCCTGAGAACCTAGAATTTGGCTTGGGATAAGAGAATCTGTATTCATCTCTGTAAAAGAGAGCTGGGTACAATCTGTGCCCATCCCAGGGATCACTGGGTGGATTGTGGCATCCATCCTCAGCCTGGAACAACACGCCTTGTTTCTGGAATGATTCATTAAACTGTGGCTGTGTTTTTCACTGTGCTCAGCTCAGTCACATGAGTTCTGTTTGTTCAAAGTAAACTGTTGGCCAAGCTGCTTATCAGTACATTGGTGAACAGTATTTGAAAGTGACTTCAAGCCTTTCCAAAGGGCAGATCTTGCCTCTTGGACTCATCAATGTTGCTAAATCATCCCAATTCAGTGATTTCTTTTGATAAGCCCACCCCAGAGGACCTCAGCTATGGGGCCTTCCTTACCCCCTTGCATCCAGTCCTAGATTCTTGGGTGATAATTATTCTGGGATATAATTTCTCCAGAATACAACCAACAAGGAGATAGATTGTTTGCTGTGGAAATTTAATGACTCTGGCTGCTTCATAGCATAGAAAACAGTGATTTTAAAGACAATAGCTAACATTGCACTGTGATACACCAGCATCATGGCCTGCCCATAACAATAATCCCCTAAAACTCCCACATCCGGGCTTTGCTGATGCTTTGGTGAGTGGCCCTGCACACACCCTCTCATACCCCGCTGTCCCGCTCTCCATGCTCATCCGATCACTGGATTCTCCTGCAAAGATTTCACTTTCCCACCCTTTACTCTGTAGTCCCTCTGAATGCCCTCTGTTCTGTTAGGAGGTTAAGATCATGAGCCAGGCCATCTTCTAGTTGTGTAAGCTCAGGGAGCATATCTCTGAGCATCATCTTCCTCATCAAGACAGAGATGTTAATAATATATCTACCTTATGAAGTCCTTGGCAGAGTTAACAAGAAACAGACAGCAATTAGGGGGAAAGGTGCCTGGCATACAAGAAATGAGTTTTAACTAAGAACAACAATTGTCAACACTACCATTGTGGCCATCATCTTTCTTTGAATTCACTACTATCTTGGAATGCTGTCAACCTCCTATTCACCTAGTTGATGATAAAACGTTTAGGCTTAACTTTAAAAGCAGATTCCTAGGTGGAAACATTTTCTGAGCCCCACCCCACCTTACACTCACACAGGGTTAGGGGCACATTTTCTCATGTTGGTCCCTTAGCAACGTGTACTTCCTTATGACAACATTCATCACACCATGGAAAAATAGGCTGCTTCCTGTCTGGCTTTCCCACAAAGCTAGCACTCCTTGAGAGCATTCCATGGGACTGACCCTGAGAACACTTGTCAAAAGAAGGAAAGAGGAAAAGACCACAGGCATACAGCTCTCCCTATGTGTACCTTTAAGAATAACTAAAAACCATTCTCTGGCCATTTGTTTAAATCTATACATTTCTAGACCTGTGTTGAGTTGAATATTGTTTTGTTATGAAATGGCCTACAAGACTAGGCGCTCTTTAAGCTCACATGGGAAAGACAGCGTAGTCAGCAGCTCTGTGCTATGGACTGACCATGGGCTACTTGATGGTCCTATCACATGCCTAGCTAGTTCCCTTCCTTATACAGAACACTTAGGAAATGGGAATCATTTAACACAAAGCTCAATACAACTACAAATATCTGATAAATTATAACACATTATTTCTCTTCAACAATGTAACTAGGCTAACAGGAATTGGTACATCTATATATAAACAGAGAGGACATGAATTCATTTCCACTTGAAAATTGTTTCATTATTGACCACTTGGGAGTCTATGATGCTTCTGGGTCTGTTAACATCTTTTATAAGTCCACGGGAAGGAGCTGCTATTGTTTGGAGTCTCTGGGGTCCCTCCTTCCTTTAGACCTCCTTCCCCTCTTTGCAGTCATCTTTATTTGGAAATATTTCCAGCGGGTGAGTCAGCCACAGTATACTCATGACTGATAACAATTTCTAGCTAGCCTAGGAGGGAGGTACAAACTCATCCTGGGAGCCTCTGGCTTGACTCCTAGTTTCACTTTGACTTTTTAGCTCTTGATTCTAAACCTGTGAAAGGTGCCACCATCCCTGATCCTCACTCAAGGATACTGAAGATTTGGGGCTGTCCCTCAGATTCTCTTACACAGGACATATTGAGTTTTTAATAGTCACCAATGCCTTGGACATGAGCTCTCAGCTGGTCTGAACATTAGTTCTGAAAGAGAGTCTATCAAGGAGAGCTGGAACTAGATCTGCCTTGGCTGTGTCTGTCTGTAGACCTAGAGCACTTTAATGTAAGTGCTCCGGAATGGGCTGATGAGCTCAAAGTGAAGGCTGACAGAACTTCAGAGGCTCTAAGTGATCATTTCTAGGTAGATTCAGAGGCCATGAATTAGACATTGTGGGTCTGTGTGGTAAAATTTTGTTGACTTCGATACTTGTGTTTGATGACTAATTTGTCATCTCTTGACAGTTTTCTTGGAGTGATCAAGAATCAAGAAGAAGGAAGAGGATACACCTCATGATGAAAAGGGCAAATATGCTGGTAGGTGACAAAGGAGGTAAATACTGGGCGAACACTGATAATAACCAGAGGGGTCTTGAGTGAGAGCTTGGCAGTCACACACTGAGAGTAAGGAACACAGTCTGGAGGGAGGGAGCTTGGGTATGTTTCTCAACTGACACAGGGCCCAGCAGTCACATTCCCTCAGACACCACAAGGCCTACTAACAACAACAGAAAATGAAGGCCTAAAGCTGCTTCAAGGCAAAGAAAGAGAAACGAGGTCTGGGCTCCACCAGCTGAGGAAAAGTGGCAGCTGTGATTCAGATGTTTTCCAAGAGGCAAATGAAAACAGTTCAAAAACTAACCTATATGCTCCCCCTCCCCCACCTCTCTCTCTCTCTCTCTCTCTCTCTCTCTCTCTCTCTCTCTCTCTCTCTCTCTCTCTCTCTCTCTCTCTCTCTCTCCCTCTCTCTCCCCTCTCTCTCTCTCTCTCTCTCTCTCTCACACACACACACACACACACACACCACATGCCCAGGTGCAGAAGAACAGCCTTAGCTCTGGCTGTAAATTGCATGGGTGCCTGGGAGAGCCAGGCCCAGGAGACCCTCGCAGCTCTCGAGCAGATAGGTATCTTCCTTCCCACTTCTTAACAGAAAGATTTAAAAGAAAGCAACTTACCCTTCCCAAAGTCACCATGTTTGGGGGACTCTCTCCCCCTCTCCAGGATAGTTTAAACCCATATAATGAATGATTCTATTCCCAAATGGAAGAAATGTATTCATCTTCCTATAGATACAGTCTTGTCTAGGGTTCAGGGAACTAGCAGTCATTTGCCACAAGCTGATGATGGCATCAAAATGAAGTGGCTGAAGTGAAAGGAGCCACAGAGAGCTAGCATCCTGCCACACTGGAGCAGCCTACCCTGGACTCGTTCTCTAAACCCTGTTGAATTAGAGCTTGTTTTTTTTGTCTCCATAGCCCCAAAGAACCCCAACTAATGAGGTGGCTCTCTCCCCCTCAGAGGGTCTTAGGCAGCGTGTGCTTGGCCTCAGCCATAGTATCTTCCTGGTCCAAGAATTTTACAAAGCAAGATCTAAAATCTTTGTGGGTCTCAGAGTCCTATTCATTTCTCCTAGAACTTTATTTTCTTTCAATTTCATTTTTGAGTTGAGGATTAAAGAAAGGGTTCCCCCCCCCCAAGGATTCCCAATATTAAGTGGAAAATAGAGAAACTTACTTTTCCAAAAGTGCAGGCAGCACCGGGGGGACAGATGTGTTGCCTTTTCCATTGGGCGATTCAGACTGGATGGAAACAGGAGCCAGAACTGAGGATGAATGATTAAGGGAGCAGCCAGGGCTGCTGGGCCTCAGGTGATGCTGAAGAGGGCCGCCCCTGCTTCGGTCCCTACTCTCTCCCTCCTCCTCCCTCCCCTCCCCCCACTGCTTTGCATTCTGCATTCTGAGGCTCCATCCTAGCAGGGAGCCTTCAGTTTTCCTGTCCACTTTCCTGAGTACTGGTAGGCCTCCTACCAAATGTGGGTCTGCTACCACAGGTACTGTTCCAGATGCTTGATGTCACAATGTTCTCAAGCTGGCAGACATGTCTGTACAGCTTACCCGGCCCCTGTGCTGCTCTTTGCTGCAGCAGCCATTGTTAAAACATACACTTTCAGCTCTGTGCCTACGCTAGGATCACCCAGATTTGGGTAAACAGTCCAGAGTTTTGGGGTGGGACTCACAATCAGAATGTTTTCAATGCAGCCTTTATGATAAAAAAAAAAAAATTAGTTCTCATTGATTAAAAAAAAAAATAGTTCTCATTGTCAACTACTTTCTAAAGGTTTACATTCTGAAACCATAGTTCTATTAAAAAGACCTGTTGATAACTAACCTTTTTTAGTCTCTTAAAAAGCAAATTTCAGTTTAAAATTTTTTTTTATTTTATGTACAATGAATGCTTGCCTGAATGTATGTCTGTGCACTGAAAACTGTCATTGCATGTGAAGACCATAACAGTGTGCTAGATATCCTAGGCCTACAATTACAGGTGGTTGTGAGCTACCATGTGAATGCTGGGAATCGAACTTGGGTCCTTTGGAAGAGAAACCAGTGTTCTAAACTGTTAAGCCGTCTCTCCAGATCCTTCAGGTTTCTTTGTTTCAGTGATTTTGGAGTTTAAGTTCATTTCACAGACAAAATACTTACAAGGTAAAAGAAACTTAAGTGTTTGCTAGCTATGGGTACAGGGGAGAGACTTGGCTGGTTTCTTGCACACTGAATGTCTCTCTGTAGCCCTGTGATAGTGTGCACAGTGATTAGAGAAACCACTGGAGAAAGGTGTTTCAACGTTTTAGAGACAAGCCACTAGATCCATAAAGACCCTAGGTATACAGAAGATTTTTCTTATATATAGAAATTGCCTTCATCTGGAATGAAACAAACATTTTTTTCCCTCTGCCTTTCTTTTTATACCCTATAGAAATATAAAAAAAGGAAAGAAGAAGATTAAAGTGATCTGGTTTATCATTGTCCATAAATAACCATTATTGTGAAGGTTAATTTTTAATTATCAACTTGTCACAGCACAGAGTCACCTGGAAAGACAGCCTCAGTTGAGAGATTGTCTAAATGAGCTTGGCCTATGGTCATGCCTATGGGGAATTGCCAACTAGCGCAGGAAGCACCAGGCTGTCGTGGGTGTAGGAAGACCCAGCTGTGGTCTGTGGACATAATGACTGAGTTCCTGCCTTGATACACCCTTAATGATGGACTATAACCTGGACTTGTAAGCCAAATAAACCCCTTCTTTTCTAACTTCTTTTTGTCACGATATTTTATCACATCAGAAATGAACCTAGAACAATTACTAAATCTGAAATGATTTTTTCCATAGTTTTCTATGTTCTACCCAGAGACACCATTTTTAAAAGTATAAAACAGGAGTCTGGAGAGACAGCTCAACAGTTAAGAGCACTTCACCTTCCAGAGGCTGGATTCAATTCCCAGCACCCACATGGCAGCTCACAACCATCTGTAATTCTAGTTCCAGGACTTCTGACACCAACATACAGACATACACACAGGCAAAACACTAATGCACACAATATAACAAAATATGAAAATAATATATATGCACATATATATTAAAAGTACAAAACAGACTTATATACATATACTCCAATGTATGCGTTTGTTATACATAGAAACTGCTATTTCTTCATAATAAATCATGGGTGATATTCTATAGATTTTTTATGATGCTATCCACAATTTGCTTGCCAATCTCCTGTTGATAAGCACTGGGTTACCCTCAGGGTTTCATCACTATAAATAAGGCTGCAATGAGTTAAAACAGGATGAGATCAAGTTCATGAACCAGACTCTGCAGTCAGAGCCTTGCTTCAGATCTAGCTGACACAACCCACTGTAAAGTTTGCTTGGTTTTGTTTTGTTCTGTTTTTATTTTTCTAAAATCATTCCCTCTTTAAGGAATTGCGGTTTCTGTTCAAAGGGGTAGGTGATTTTGAGGTACATCTCCTGAGCCATCTGGGCTTTGGTTGAGATCCCAGAGACCAAGTCTCAGAACAGTGGCATGGTTTACACTGGGTTGCTTTGTGTACCTCCATCCATATGCTTGGCTGGAAATTTCCTGCTCCTGCTGACCTTGTCCCCATCTGCATCCTCTCCATAGCAGTGGGATGAGGGAAATGTAAAGAAGGACAGAAGGCAGGCGACATCATACTCACCAGAGCTGGTAGGGAAGGGATGGGTGATGAGCTGGGGGCTTGGCCAGGAAGGTTCAGGGCATTAAACTTGGGAACCACAGCAACACTGACCCTCCGGCGGGGCATGTTCTATGGGAAGAGAAGCGATTCAGGCCTCCTGTCTTGGGAATAACAACAGTCATAGTTCTGAGGGTATTGGAAAGTCTTGCTAGTTTTTAACATTCAGCAGATAATTTGGTGGTGATTGTGTTAGGAATCAGCGTGGAAAGAGTGAACCAAAGTTGACCCAAATTTTCTGTTGGTCATGAGTGATCTCTCAATACATCTCCATTTTACATTTTGAGACCCCCATTCTCTGAGTAGCATGCTAGATAGTGTGCAAAAACTGCCCATGGCAAAGCCAAGGTGTATGCATCAAATGCATTGTCAGGAAGCATACACGTGAGCAAGAATAATGGGGTGTCAGAGGCCATGTGAACAAGTGTGAATACCCTGATGGAACCCATAGGCTCAAGAGTGAATGAGCTCTTGAGTGACCATGAAACTGTCATGCTTCTTCTGGAAGTCCTGGGGTTCCTTGACCATGCATACCTTGCCCATCGTGAGGGACATAGATCGCGCCGTGCGGGGGACCCCATCCTCTATAGTAGAAAAGAACAGAAGAAAATGGGTGTGAGTTTCAAGTTGGGGTCCAATAGGACACAGACAGGCAGAAATTAAGTCAAGCTACCAGTGGGTCATAGCTGGCTTTGCAGGGATGGTTCAGAGTTCTGGGCATTAGGGATCTGGATGCTTCACCCTCTAAGATCTGCAGCAAAGGGACCCTCTTGACAAAACATTTATTCTGACTCTACTGGACACTATGAGGATCCCCAGTTGTGGGCTTCTGGGCTTCATCTGACACCACTGTAGCCTCTGGGATCACCCAAGGAGGTGTGTAAACAGAACTTAGCAAGCTTGAAGCATAGGGACTCATTCCATGTTCACTCAAAGGATGGGCAGTTGGAAACACTATACACAAGAAAGATTTGATGTTCAGAATAAAAATTTGCTAACTGAAGTAGTCTCAATGTGCTACCTACACTATGACTCAGCACAAGGGAGCTACCACTTAAGACCTTTTTCTCCTTAGAAATGTATACTAAATGTTCCAATTTATATTCAGTGTTCAATACCATATCTGTATGAGTGCTGCCAGAAAATAGCTGGATACATGAAAAATATTTTTATTTTTTGGAAGTTTAAATCTTGTTCTTTTGAATCTATTTCCAAATATGATTTATCTAAGTTACCAGAAAATATCTTCAAGTTCAGTTGAATTTGATTCAGTCTTACAAACATCCTGGAGTCCATATGTCTGTCTTTCTTCTATAGTCCCATATTTTACGTATGGCCCTTGAAAACCACATAGCTGTGTGCTTTATTTCAATCTGGATCTTTGTCAATCAACAGCTTTACACTGACTATAGTTCTTGTGGTCATTAACACATTATGTATATTTCTACCATCTCATTATCTACATTTTATTTATCTCGATTTATTTCTATTTATTTCCTATTCTAAACATCAGTTGAGAAATTACTCATTCTAGTTCTAATCTTTGAGACATGGCTTTAACTTCTGATATTATTTGTCTTTAAATTTAAAAATTAATCAAGATCTCTAGTTTTCCTAAATAGAGCTCAAAGCAATATCTCTCTCCAACCTTAATCATTTTTTGTCACCTTGTGTATCCCCAAGTTATGCAATATTCATCCAGTTAACTATTACTGGATGCTTATTAGCTCATTCACATGCTTATGATCATCCTTGATCACCATCCTTTCTTGCATCCTACTGATTTGTGTTCTATTCCACCCCCATCCCAGTACATTTTTTAATTGTTCTTTCAGCAAGGACATATGAAGGGGTCACTCTCTTATTACGGCCTTCTCTAGCCCTCAGCCTTGCATGACCACCCATTTATTTCCCCTTAGTTTTTTTGAGGGGAAAAATCACTACCTTCTAGTGCTATTGTTGCTCCTGAAAATTGTTATCTACTTGCAAGTTTTCTTCTCATTATTTTAAAAATCTTTCCCTTTTCTATTTGTGTGTGTGTGTGAGGGGGGGCATACATGTGCACCACATGTATGTGTGCATGCTCATACATGCCAGGGGTCAACATTGGACATCTTTTTCTATCTCTGTTGACCCTTTATTTTTAAGATAAGAGTTCTGACTGAAGCTAGATCTTGATGTTTCAGCTAGAGTGGTTGACCAGAGAGGTTCTGGGATTTGCCTGTCTTCAATTCCTCAGCACTGGAGTTACAGGTGTGCCACCATACTTGAGTTTTGTGTGGGTGCTGGGGTCCAAACTCAGGTCCTTATGCTTGCACAGCAAGGGCTCTACTCACTGAGCAATCTCCTCACTTCTTATTTTATCTTTTTTGACATTTCCATTTCATGTGTATTTTTTTTTTCATAGACTTCACTATACTACTGAATCAAGGGAATTGTGTCTTTCTTTAGCTATGGAAGATGCTAGGCTTTTTTCTCTGCATATTTTCTGTGCCTAACTTCCCCCTTAGGGACTTCAGGGTTAATGGACTGTAGGCTCTTCTCCACATCCTGTGTCCCGGAACCTTCTTTTATATTTTAATCACATTTCATTTCCATTTAATCACATATCCATTTCAACTGCACTTTAGATAACTATTTTTTTATAACTATTATTATGTGGGCTTTCGTTAGTTCGTTTGTTTTTTCAACACAAAGTTTCTCTGTAGCTTTGAAGCCTGTCCTGGAACTTGCTGTGTAGACCAGGCTAGCCTTGAACTCACAGACACTCATCTATCTCCACCTCCTGGGGGCTAGGATTAAAGGTGTTCACCACTACCACCCAGCTTGATCTTGTGTTTTCAGTCAGCTTTTTCATGTCTACACTGATTTTAAAATCTAATTACTATTGATGTCCTTAAGGTGTAATCTTATATTTGGTGGATCTAATGATTTGTTTTCCAAGTGGACTGTTCCACTGTGAACAGTTTTCACTGTGAACTTGTCTTCATCCACGCCCTGTGGAGGATTTTGTGTGTCCTGCTGCAGGGCGTGCCTCTCTGTGGGGGCTGACAGTATTCCTGGAGACAGCATCCTGCTGTCCTTTCAGATTCTCCACAGATTGCACCACTGCTGTCACTCATGTACTTTTCCTATGAGGAAGGAGAGAATAGTTTGTATCCACCCAGGGTACAGGGTGAAACAGACAAGCTTCTGTATTTGCTTCCCTGCTGGCTGGTGTGTGAGAGTTCTTAATCCTTGTATAGGTCTACCTCAAGGCAGTCCCTAGAAGGCCTTTGCTCTCCACACAAAGCACAGCATCTGCTCCGCCACTGGGGCTCAAAGGCTGCTCTCAGAGAGTACTGAAAGCAAACAGTTCCAGATAACAGGGTGGCTCTGTTCTCAGCAAGCCGCAGGGTCAGCGTGGTTTCAGTTCTCTTCTTGTTTCTGGTTATTTCTAGTTCTTTTTTTGTGGGCTCAGCTGTTCTTTTAGACAACTTGTTTTATTTTGTCCAGCAGGAAGCTGTAAGCACTTCAGTTAAATGATTTTGAAGTTTTCTGGTCACCCCAAGGAACAGAACCAGAAAACATCTAATAAATGAGAGTTCAAATACATTAATAAATTCTAGACTTGCTGGTAGGATAATCAGAGGATTCACAAAACAGATGTAGAAGTGCCTAACAAATGCATGGAAAAGCATCTAACTATGAATTAAAACTATAAGGTAAAACCACAAACATGTTTCAGATGAAAGAACAAGTTTGATGCTCAATGTACAATGAGTCAAGCATTGTCGTAACCCACTAAATGACTGTGCCAGTGGATTGCTTGAAAATAAGTCATTTATAAGCATTTATTTTCCCTAATCTAGCAATGTTTTATTTCATTAGATTTTTAGTTAGCAAACAGAATGTGTTTTATTATGGCATTTTCAAATGTGCATGTCATTGTTCTAGGCTCATATCTGCCTACCTCACTGTCTTCCCTGTCCCTTGCCCGCTGGTCTCCTTCCTCTTTACAAATATACCCCTCTCATTCAGCTAGTATTTATATTTCTAGAAGTCTATTCAAAGAAAATAATTCAAAATATTGATAATCCTGCTGAAAGTTCAAAAGATTTATTTTGGGACAGCATTTCTTTGGTAGCCTTGGCTGTCCTAGAACTTGCTATATAGACCAGGCTAGCCTCAAAATCACAGAGATATAGCCACCTCTGCCTCCCAAGTGCTGGGATTAAAGAATGCACTACCACCATCTGACTCCAAAAAATGAGCAACTTACTTTTTAACCAGGGGATATTATATTTCATTATAGTCTTCAAAGTCTCAGCATAGACAGAAGTCATGTAAAGGCTTTCTAGAAGCATGTAGTTAGAAGTTAGAGAATGGCCGTGGCACATCTCACAGACATACCCTCAGACACACAGATTCACTGGTGCTGGACTCTCCACAGCAGCCACAGTGGAGGTAGAACTTGGAAAAACAGCCGAAGTGGCACCAAATATCTCCAACATTTATCCTTTGGTTACAACTTGCTCTTGAGTCTCTTTCTTTTGCTAGCATTTTCTCAGCCCCCAGACTGGATTGTGGGACTCTGCAGAGTCCACCTCACTCCAGAAATCTGTATTTCTCTGTGGGTAAATGCACCTGTTTGGGTTCTTATGTGCAGTGTATGTGAGGGAGTGTGTGCATATAGAAGTCAGAGTGTCTTCCTTTATTGCTCTCCACTTTGTTTTGTTGTTTTGTTTTGTTTTGTTTTTTTGAGATGGGGCCTCTCACTGAGCCAGGAGCTCACCAATTTGCTAGATTAGCTAGTCAGCAAGCTTTGAGAACCTACTTGTCTCTTCCTCCCCGGCACTGGGGTTACAGATCAGTGCGGCTGCATCTAGCCTTTTCACATGGCAGCCAGGTATCTGAACTTAGGTCTTCATGCCTGCATGGAAAGCACTTCATCCAGTCAGCCATCTCCCCAGCCCAGGAAGTCTGCTTAGTTTTGTTGCAGCACTAAGACTGATGCTTTGTCATATGGGACATACCAAAAGTGCTCAAAAACATCCCAGAATGAATGAATGAGACCTCTGGGTAACAGATCACCCCATAGAGCATTTTGGGTTTTGTATTAGACATGTTCTTATTCTATAGCCCAGGCTGGCCTCAAACTCCTAGGTGCTGGCATTATAAGCATCTGCTGGGGAGACTCTGACTTTACCCCATACATTCTAGACACACTGGTTTGCAGGAGACGTGAACCTTGTGGAGAAATAATTACTGAACCAATGTACTAGGATTTTCTTGGGATCACTTCCCCAGGCATCTGGACCCCTAACAAACAAAGAGCAGTTTGTTAGGGGTCCATATGCCTGTAGGTCAGGAACCTGGCTGCTAAAGTGCAAAGCAGACAGCCCTGAGCATGTGTACATGGCCTTTGGACTCTTCGAAGTGTCGCCGGTACTCCAGGAAGCTTGTGAAACCTCCTGTTTATAAAGGCTTCTCTGTCTGTTATACTTTCCCTCCTCCCGCTCTTGGTAATACGGATGTTTGCATTCCACAGGGATTCCTAATGTGACAAGCTGTTTTCTCCAGCTCATCACCTTCCTGGACCAAACTCTAAACGCTAGCAGCACCCAGAGTGAAATTCCACTCCAATGTTCTGTCATTTCCCTGCTGGACTGAGCAAGAGCCTCTGAGCTCAACTTTACCCACTTTGGTTTTGACACTACTAATGCATTGTGCTTGCTGAAGTCAGAGTAGCATGGACATGTCATGTGACATGCTCACCACTGACTCCCTGTCCCCACAGGACAAAGGCCTAGTTGCCAGTGTGTCCTGGAAGGTGGCCTCGGTCTGCCAGGTCTTATGTTTAGCCTCTCAACATGACCCCAGCACTGCAACTATGTCACACAGGTTGTGTCATTCTGTCCCCACCCCAACCTCCACCGGTACACAACTGCTTCCTCCACCCATTTGCTGATATCCTCTCCTGATTTTTTACTTTAAAACCCTACAGAGCTGACCTCCCTGGATGTATCTCCATCCTGGACTCCCTTGAGTAGAATCAGCTGGGACTTTCTCTGTCTTCTTGCAACAATTTGCATATAACTTTTAAAACATTAAGAAAGGAATCACTGGCAGGGCAGTGGCGGTACATGCCTTTGATCCCAGCACTCAGGAAGCAGAGGCAGGCAGATCTCTGTGAGTTCGAGGCCAGCCTGATCTACAAGAATCACTGAAGTTAGCGACTTAACCATGCACCTGCTGTTTGTCACCACAAAAGCTCACTTAGCTAGGCTCTCATTGTGCCCCACTGCCTGGACACCATCCCTCCCCTGGACTGTTGCAATATCTTCACAAATACAGAATATTTTCTGGCTCTGCTCTTTTGGGTGACTGGAGAGCTTAAATATCCTTTGGCTGAAATGCTTAAATATTTCTGTTGGACACAATGAAATGAGCAGTATTGCAAGTTTGAGGCCAGCCTGGACTAGGAATGTGATTTGCTCCAGTTATGTAACTGATATACTACACTTAGAGGGTGCCACTCCAGCCAGGAATATGGTCATCTATCTCCCTGATGGAAATCCTTATATCCTGATGCTTTCCAGAATAAAGTCCAAATTTCTTAGCACATGATGCCCAAATGATGATCCAAAAACTCAAAGACTCATGGGGCTTGAGAACTCACCAAGTGGACATGGCATCTGCCATCAGCTTCCCAACTGTCAGGAGTTGGGAGGCCCTTGGTACCCTTCATGGTTTCTGATTCTAGGACCCCAACCTCACTGGAGCAGCTACTGTAAAGGCCTTATAAGTAGCTCTGAACAGAGGTGTGGAGGGTCCCCTAGCCAGAAACAGCCCCTGAAGCTGTCCTGATTCCTGTGGCCCAGGCTGAAAACCATTGGAGACCTGAGCTCACAACAAGGACAGAAGTCCAGGTCCTTACCAGAGGGACCACAGCTGCGGCTTGAATTCTGATTTGCGAGTTTCTTGAATTCCATGAGCTCAGCATGGTCCTTCTCGTACGTTCTCTTCAGATTCTCTACATACTGCATCATCACTTCCGTTGCCTTTGACATACGCTTTTCCTGCAGGGAAGGGGGACACGGGTGCATGGAGGACAGCTGAAGAAAGGGCACTGTCCACATTTGACCACTCTGAGCTCAGCCCTTATTAGCTGCCAGAATTAGAAGGTGACAGGGATCATCAGGTGGGAATCTGTTGCCTGTGGCATTGGGCTGAGAAGTACATTCTGGTACCCATGTCCAGGGAACAGAAAGACAGTTACACACTGTAAAAGTGAGAGGAGGAAGGGATTGCTCTACTCTGGGAGAGAATAGATGGGCATGGCTTTGTGGAAATGGCCTGGAGTCACAGATGTGGGGTGTGGGCAGACGGACATGGGCAGGACAGACAAAGGCCCGAGGCCAGGGAACTTTAAGGAGTCTGGAGGCAGATGCAGTTCCTCATAGGACTTGTATGTGGAAAATTTACCCTCCAGACAGAAATCCTTTAGAATGAAAGTGGGCACCATTCCATATTATGTTAGGACACTGAGCCATTCCAAGGACTTCTGCAAGTCAGCATAGCACAGACATCCCGCTTCAAATAAAAAATCATCAAGCTCTTGGGTTTGCTGACAGGAAGTGCGCTAGGGCTGGGTTGTGAAGAATTTTACATGCTAAATGAAGGAATCTTGACTTACTCTGCAAAAAAAAAAAAAAAAAAAAAAAAAAAAAGAGGAATTTGAACGTGTTAAAGTGAGGGGTGACGGAGTATGAATGTCGAGAGGGCAGAAGTAAATGAGACTACTAGCAGTGACAGAAACAGGGAACAAGTGTCTGATCTGGTCCTAAGGAACCAGTGAGGAAATCCAGCACTGAGACCCTGAAAACAGGATGGGGCACTGCAAGGCAGGGTGGGGGACCACAAGGCAGGCAGGGGATGACTTAAGAAGGATACAAGCTGGGTTGTGGTGGCTCACGCCTTTAATCCCAGCACTTGGGAGACAGAGACAGGCCAATCTATGTGATCTTGAGGCCAGCCTGGTCTACAGAGCAAGTGCCAGGACAGGCTCCAAAGCTACACAGAGAAACCCTGCCTTGAAAAAAATAAACAAACAAAACAATAACAACAAAAGAAGGATACATGTCAGGCATGGTGGTGCATGTCTGTTCCTTAGTACTCAGTTGAATCAAGAGGGTCATGAGTTTGAGGCTAGCCGGAAAACAAATAAGTAGGGGCTGGAGAGATGGCTCAGTGGTTAAGAGCACTGGCTAATCTTCTAGAGGACTCGGGTAGTTCATAACTGTCTGAAACTTCAGTTACAGACAGTGATCCCCAGGGGATCCAATGCCCTCTTCTGGCTTTTGCTGGCACCAGACATACATGTGGTGCACAGACATATATGTGCAGGCAAAATGCCCATACACATATAAAAACATTTAAAAATAAATAAGTAACAATAAAGAAGGGAACCAGACACCTATTTGAAAGGGTTACATACAGTGGAGTTGTCTTTTCTGTCCCCATGTTCCCTACAGTTCCCAAGAGGACCTAGCTTAGGCACTGTCTGTACTAGAGGGATTTCCCTGTAAAGGTCCCCACAGCCATGTGGCACTGAGACCAGCCACTTCCCTAGCATCCTTCTGGTGATGGTGTTCCCAGCTGGACTACTTGCTAGGTCACACTGCTGAGTCGGGTGCTCTTTCTCCAGGACACAAGGGTGGAGCAGCCTGGTGGCTTGGCTGCCATTCATTTCAAAGGCAGTGCTTGGGGACTCGCCCTCAGAGTCACTCACACAGCAGTGCACTAGGACACGTTTACAGCAGTGTTACAGGGGAGCTTTACATGTGTTGCATCAGTCCTATATGGCACACATTATAAGCACCCCTGCTTTACCACCCAGTGACTCTCATGTGTGGTGAGCTCTGTGAAGGTCAAGGCCCGTGTGCATGAGAAACAGAGCCTGGAGGGGAACTCAGGCAGTGGGAACTGCCACATTGTGTGAGGGCTCCATGTCCTGCAGGACTTCAGAGTGGATAAGGGGCCGAGTGTAGCCTGGGCCTGCATTCACCTCTGCCACTCACTAATGCCAGAATGGCCTCAGTATCCCTGACTCGAAACACTTACTCAAAGTGCTTGGGGTTTTGTCAGGCTTGGGAATATTGCATATAAACAATGAAGTATCTTGGGACTAGGACCCATGTCTAAAAATATTATTCGTCTTATTAAACATGTTGCCAAGACATAATTTTTGCACACTTTTAATGCATCTTGGCTTTATCTTGTCACAGAAAATTAGCTGTTTTCTGATAGGGGATGTCCTGAATGCTGTGAATATATGTTTCTCTTACTGGTTGATGAATAAATCTGTTTTGGCCAATGGACAGGCAAGAAGTATAGGCAGAGCTACCAGACTAGGAGAATTCTGGGAAGAGGAATGGAGAGGAATCACAGGAGAGATGCCATGTAGCCATCAAAGGAGTAAGCATTCCAGATTATTACAGGTAAGCCATAGCCTTGTGGCAATACATAGTTTAATAGCAATGGGTTAATAATTAAGAGAGAGCTAGCCAATAAGAAGCCTGAGCCATCGGTCAAATAGTTTATAATTAATATAAGCCTCAGTGTGTTTTTGGGGACTGAAGGGTGGCAGGACAGCCAGAAACTTCAGTCAACAGTTTTCCACTTGAGATATGATGAAGGCACTCCAAACGTTTGGAGAATATTTGGGATTTTCTATTATTTGGAAGTTATCTTTCTGAACATGCAACTTCACTGGGGACAGAGATGAGAGATGGAAGCCACTTTATGGGATTACTGGGTGAATTAAATGAAACAGCACATTTCCCTGAAGCATGCTCTGTAGGAGCTGAGTATGTATTTTGTGAGAACAATGAAAAGGGAGGGGTTTCCCAGTCAGATATATTTACAAAACACATAGAAAAAAGCTAAACAGACTTCTTTCATAGGGAAGTCTCTAACTCAACTACAGTGGACCAGCACTAAGGGAGGAAGGCAGTATATAGTCTACCTCAGATTTCAAAGTCCACACACAACAATTCCCAAAGGAATACTTCAAAGGCTTAATAGGCACCAAATACGTTGGAATAACCCAACAATCTACACAGAATCCCTGGCTTAAGCCAGCCATCAAGGATGCTTCCTCTCCTTGTCCCTATTCGTGTCATGGTGCTAATTTACTACAGTTAGAACAGTGCCAGGCAGCAAGGCCCAGTGCTGTGGGGCTCACCTGGCGCACAGCCCCCACCACTTCAGCCCGGCTGGAGAGGCGGGCTGCCAGACGATGCAAGACCGCGATGTCTTCCAGAAGCTTCTGATAGGTCTCTCGGTGCTCACAGTTGTACCAGATGGATGCTGAGGACTGAGGGATGACAAGGGGCATCACTCATAGTCTTCAAACTGCTTTCCCACATGTGCGAGCTGAGAACCTAACCCCAGTGTGTAGATGAGAGAATGGGCCCTTGGATGGAGCCCTTGTGAATAGGAGTAGTGTTCATACACCAGGGGCCCAGAAATTTTCTACCAAATGCCAGGCTGTAATGAGAGGTCGTCAGTCTGCAAGTCTGAAGATGGCCTCAGTAAGAACCTGACCATGCTGGAACCCTGAGCTTGGACTTCTAGCATGTAGCACTAAGAGAAATCACATTTTTGGTGTTTCTTTAGCAGCTTGAACTGACTGAGATGGTGCATGCCAAACGTGGATTCATTTTTATGAGACAAGCCCTCAGTCTCATCCTACAGGGTACAGGGCACAAAGTCTTCCAGATATTGGAGAAGCCCAGTGGAGACACCCTACACCTCTGACAGACCTGAATGGAGTCATTCATACCCAAGCCAGCCAGCCCCCTCCTAAGGAGCTGCCTCAGCTCGCCCTGCTCCTTTTTCACTTCCACAGACTGCTTGGTTAGTGGAAGAAGTGTGATACTGGCGCCACCCTTAGAGACAGTGGCTCTGCAAGGACTGCTTCAACAGGGCCCCTCAGTTACCGTGATAGAAGCTTTGAAGTTTTCCAGTTCCTTCTCAGTGTTCTCTTCTGTCAGGTTGCGTTCCCTCTCAGCCTGGTTGATTCTAGACTCCAACGTGTAGCTGTCATTTCTGAAGGCCAAGGACAGTTGTACGAACACGTTCTGTTGGTCACAAGAGTGTGGAGAAGTCACTGCCACCAGCAAGGCTGCAGGTGGGATTCTTGTTCAAGCCCTATCCCAGAGTCCTTGGAACTATTCAGCAAGGCCTCCATGTGCAGACGACCTCCCTTCACAGGGAAAAACACAAACTCGGGCAAATGGCAACCCTTGAGATTCACCAGACAGTAGCATCCTGCCTTTCCTCAGTCAAGAGTGTGAGGGCCCATGTGAAGGTTGAGATAGGTTTAGACCAGTGCAGCTGGCTGTGTATGCAGTCTGGATTCATATTGGGATGTATGAGGAGGGGGTTGGGGGTTTGCATGAAACTTCCGTATCTAAAGGAGTCAGGTAAGTTTCAGGCTTGTGAATTTAAGTGTCTAGCCTTGTTATGTTTAATTCCTATGTTAGCTTTAAGTAACTTCTAGATTAGACAAGTTCAGGCATGGATCTGTTAAGATAAACTTCCAGAAATAAATATTCCAACCCAAGATGAAACACACCATATGAGGAGAATTTTTTTTTTTTTTTAATTTTTAAAACAGTTTGTGTGCATGGGTGTTTTGCCTGCATGTATGTCTGCATGCAGTGTCCTTGGAGGCCAGAAGAGGGAGTTGGATCTCCTGGAACTGGAGTTGTAGATGGTTGTAAGTCACCATGTGGGTGCTGGGAATCAAGTGCAGGTCCTCTGGAGCTCTTAACCCCTGGGCCATCTCCAGCCTCCAAGAATGAGTTTTGTTCTTTTGTTTTTGTTTGTTTGCTTTTTCCAGACAGTGTTTCTCTGTGGTCTTGGAGGCTGTCCTGAAACTTGTAGACTTCAGGCTGGTCTCAAACCCACAGAGATCCACCTGCCTCTGCTGCCTGAGTGCTGGGTTTAAAGGCCTGTGTCACCACTGCCCAGCAAGAATGAGTTTTTAAAGGTGGCATTGATCAGATGTGAAATTCCTAGGGTAATAGGAAGCTACCAAGAACTAGGTTCATCCTATAAATACCACTCACCATAACACATTACTGCTGGGGAAGAAAAATAGACAAATAGACTCCAAATAAGAAGGGAGGGAGGGAAGGGTCTTCAATTCCAATTGCTTCATTTGTCCTGGTTTTTTTTTTTTTTTTTTTTTTTTTTGTGGTGTCTGTGTGTCTGTGTCTTTATCTGTGGTGTGTGTGTGTGTGTGTGTGTGTGTGTGTGTGTGTGTGTGTACAGAGGAGGATCATGAGGTTAGCAGGCTTGCATAACATACACTTTTACTCACTAAGACATCTCTCCTGCTCATATTCTGAGATCACTGACTCTGCTTGGCTTCTGAAGTTCATATAACATGGCCAATGACAGTTATCTCCAGACAAGAGCTGACCCCTAGATGGTGATAGTGGCTCTACTGACAATGACCCCTTATTGATCATCACATTATTGTGAATTTTGTGAACCTTGCTACATTTGACCCCACAACATCTCTCTGGAGTTACCATTTTATAGGCAAAGAGACCAAGGCTAGAGACATCATTAACTACTTGTTCAAGATGACAGAAGAGGTAACAGAGCAAGGACTTGACCTTAGATGATCTGATTCCTGAGTCTATTTTTCTTCCATTGTGCTGATGTTTATGCAAGCACACATTGGAGAACAGGATCTGGCATCAAATGAGCTGCCATGGTCAGTCTCCACAGACGCTAGAGTGGGCTTTGACTCACAGACCAGTGATGGAGACTCTCTCCTACTCAGCCTCATTCTGTGAACAATTCTCAATGCTTAGCCTTCTAAGCCTGACTCAAAGGGTCCTGAAGTCAGTTGGAATATTTGTTTCCAACTCTTGGTCCTGGTTAATTCTAAGTCTGGGACCATGAGTGAGCTGTTTTATTGTCCAGCTTCTCTTCTGCTTTAAGTCCTGCTCTATCCTATCAGCTGCATGGAGGGCTGTGAGCATGCTACAATAATAATGTCTGATTTACAGTCACTGTGCTTTCTGGGGGTAGACTTTGGGTTGTCTATCTCCCTTTGCTTGCTTATCTGGTCCACTGCACCAATCTTGCCTGTCTCACCTCTGCTATGTTTCTTATCCATCTGTCCCTTCACCAGAATAAAAGTTCTCCTCTACTCACACATCTCCCAGCATTGGGACAAGAAGGCCCACAGAGTTGTCAAGGTCAGATCAGGGAAGGTGGTGCCAACAGGTTTCACACTGTTACCTGAGCTGGCCTTCTTGCTGGCCAAACTCTCAAGGGCAAGCAACTTTGTCCTCCAGACCAAAGTCTGAAGCTTGAAATCTGGCCACATTTTTAAAAATTGAAATAAATTTGATGTAATTATTAAGTCTCCTGGCTGACTTTGTATGTCCCATCCATCAAGGGACATTGACAGTCTTTGAAGGTGGAATCATCAGCAACCTTTTCACTGACAAGACTTCCAAAACTCCTCATGAATGGAGGCAGGCAAGGGAAGCTCATCATAGGACACGGGGTGTGTGGGGGGGTGGATATCCAGAATATTCTGCAGTCACCTGTTCTCACTCTTATGTAAAACTATTAGGGCCATAGCCTAGAGGAAGGAATGTTTGGATAAACCACATCAAAGAGAATCACTGCATTCCACAAAGCCCTTGAGTCACTTACCTCAACTTCTTTTTCAGTGAGAGGAGGGGCACTGGGAAGAAGAAAAAAAAAATGCAAAGTGAACTTTATCCAACTTAGTAAATAAAGCAGAAGGTGACTTTGAATGACCAGCTGGCCATGCAGGGCAGACAGGAGTGAGCAGGGTTTGTGAGAGGAAGAGGATGCAGAATCTTCTTTGTCCCCTCTGTCATTTGTGAGTCACTTTATAGAAATGGTGGGGAAAACATTAGATGCTGTGCTAGGGTCAGCCCTCTGGGACAGCCACTCTAAGTCCTCTAAATTCCAGCTTGCTCATATGTAAAATCAGAGTAAAAACATCTATCTTATATAAGCCTTATAAGGGATATACATACATACATACACATATATATACACACACACATATATTTGTACATTCACATGTGTATGCAAGAACATATATGTAGCATGTGTGTGTAAATACAGTACAATCTTTCACACACACCAGTTCCATATTCCTGGAGCCAACCAACCATATGTTGAAAACAAATTGTGTATATATAGATTTTATCCAGACTTCGTTTGGCCATATTCTCCAAGCAACACAGAATAGGAGCTATTTACACAGAACTTATACAACATTGAATATTATATATCATGTAGAGATTATTTGAAGTATGGGAGAATTGTATAGAATATATGTAAGTGCTGTGCCATTCTATACAAGGTCTTGAGCGTTTGGATTTTGATATCTGTGCTGTGTGTGTATATGTGTGTGTGTGCTGCAACCAATGCCCACTTAAGCAGTGGCATCTTGGCTATTATCACTATCCACCCACGAGCTGTGAGGAACCAGAAAACACACATGTATTTGTCATTACTAACTACATGTCTGAGCTGAATTGTAGCTTTTAAGGGGCTTCTAGCTCTGCAAAGACTGGTCCTTCCTTCCTAGACTCTGAGGGCTGTGGCAAACATCTCTTTGTTCCAGAAATTACAAGATAAGAAAAGGATTGGTAGAGCTCCATGCAGCAATGGCCCTCTGAGCCTGGCGTCAGGGTGGCGAGTGAACACCAGCTGACATAGAGGCATCCTGAGAGGTCCCTGTGCAATTTCCACAGCCTGGCCCAGTCAGCAGACTCCTTATCTGCACACCCACTCTATGTGGCTGCCAGCACAGCGCTTAGTAACATAAGCTGGCCCCATTGGTAGGCCAGATAATGTAAATACCACACAAGTGCTTTCCTGTGCTGGGTGGGGAGGCCAGGAGGGGCCCAACTCGCGTCAGAGGACTTGGCGAGCAAGCAAGCCATCAATAAATTTCTCAGGAAACACAGTTTTCCTCCCTTGGATGGATATGGAGGGACCCCAAGAGCAAAGGTAGGGGTCAGCCATCTTTGCAAAGGGCTGGTTCTCACCCTTGATTAGGGACACGGAGAGTCTTCCTGTCAGGATGAAACAGCAAGACCCTGTGACCATCAAGCTGTCAGAAAACAGAGCATGGGGACAAACAATGACAAACAATGTCTGATGCTTTCAGCTCTTGTCACAGCCCCACCCCAGGCCCTGTCCTCTGATGGTCAACACACTCTTTCGCTGTTGTGTAGAGCAGGCATATACTGTCTCTGGGTTTATCAAAGTGTGCAGAGTGTGCTTCTGACAGCTAGGTTCATTTGGGTATTACATGAAATTTACATCTTTCCATAATTAGTTCAGCAAGCTTATTGTTCTACTTTGGCGACACATTCCACCTTGGGCTACAGAACACACCAATGTATATATATGGTAAGGAACGGGGTTGTGTGATGTAGGCCAAGTGGTCACACAGCGCAGCTGGTTCTTAAGGCAGAGCTCAAGACTTGCATAGACAGCCAGGAAGCAGAACCATGGGTCTCCAAGACAATGGAGTAATGGAATGTCTTCTCAGGTAACCCTTGTACCTACTTTGATGTGTCTGTTTAAATCCTTTGCCCATTTTGAGAAACTCTTTATCCAAATATAAGTGACTTACAAGAATTCTTTATAGACTGTGTGCCTCACCAAGTAAATATTTTTCCCATTCTGTGTTTTGCTCTTCACTTTGTAGACAGCGTTGACAGCACAGGCTTTTTATTGGCATTATTATGATGGTGACGTACTTTTCATTATTCTCTTTACTTCTGCTTGTGATTTTCCTGTCTTATCTAAAGCCACAAACTAGCCCAAGCTCATAGTTCATAGGATCGCCTCTTGCAGTTTTTTTCTAAGCATTTAGTAGTATCCCTTGCATTTAGGTCTGCAGTCCATTTTGAGCTGGGCATTTGAGTATTATGGTAGCTTTACCCTTCTGCCTGTGATTTGCCAGCTGCCTCACTGCCACTTCTTAAAACTACTCCTTCGTGTTGGGAAAGCTTTCACCAAGTCTTTGTGAGTGTGGCTTCTTCTTGTGTCCAGGATTACTTATTAG
Source organism: Cricetiscus sungorus (assembly GCA_030556225.1). Taxonomy (NCBI): domain Eukaryota; kingdom Metazoa; phylum Chordata; class Mammalia; order Rodentia; family Cricetidae; genus Cricetiscus; species Cricetiscus sungorus. Next base: position 71,374,079 of record JANBXA010000007.1, read on the forward strand.
CCTGTCATAAAGGTCTTTTTTTACTCTCCTCAGTGCCTCACTCTTACGCCATTCTCTTATTGCCCTGTCTCAAGGTCCTCTTAGCAACTTCATTATCTCAAATCCCTGTGCTTTACACTCCAATCCAGTTCTCAAGGATGTGTTCTGTGCTGACACCATCCCAAGTCCCTGCCCACAAAAGCTCTCATTTAGTGTACCCTGCCAGTGGCAGAACATGTACTACTCTCGTAAGGGTCATGAAGCTGAGATTCAGAAAGAAAAGGCACTTTTTCCCTGGGAGTAGAAGTCTGGGAGTCGTTCTGACCAATTCTTCATGAGATTTTGGATGTTGTACATTCCTCCATGTACAGTGTGTCCCAGGTAAATGGTTTATCTGGATTGAACCATGTGTCCCCTGGCCCGAAGCCCACTACTCTCACAGCTCTGGTGACCCTTATGTCCTCAAAGGTTTTTACCTGTGAATCCCATGTACTCTGGGAGCTGGAAATACCAACATGGCCATGCTTATATTCTGTGTTTGGATGTATCAGCCCTGCCTGGACCACTGGACTGGATTCCTTCTGGGATAAGAACCAAGACTGATACTCCTTTGTGTTCCACCCAAGTTCTAACATGGGTGGCCCATTAAATGTCTTCAACAGCTGATGTTCTGATTTTACCTTCCGGTGAGTGACTTGTGAACCCTCAGTTTGCGCAGCAATATGTCAGAGATGTTGGGCATCACATCCAGACCGCCCTTTGACTCTTCTTCCTCAGTTGCTGGGGCAAGTTCAGAAGAAACCCCTAGAAAATAAGAGTGCTTCCTTATAGGCCGTCTCTTAGAAATCATACTAGTACTGCTGGCAGCTGGCTTCAGGTGCCAGGAAGACTGTTAACACTTGTAAACACTTTGTCACATGCCAGAGACCTTATAATTATCATCTATCTTACTTATCTTCACAGTGACTATCATGCCTTTTTACAGGTGGATGATATAAGGTCCAATACAGTTGGTAATTTGCTGGAGATTACAGGCATAGTAAATGGCACAGCCTGACTGCCAACCAACATCTATCTGCCCCAGTTGTTTCTTCCCATAACTCTCCACTGTATCAAGTAGGATCGCATGTCAGCATTTAGTTGTGTTGGTTTCTGGCAACTGGAAGCTGGTTGGTTCTTTGGTTACGGTGTTTGGGGAAAACCTCTTTGGCAGGCTCTTCAAGGGCTCTCTTAACTGATAATTCTTCCACAAATAAATTCAAAAACACTATCTTCTAGCTCCTACCTAGAAATCAACATCTGGTTTTCCACTAGATAGTAACAGAAGTGGGTATTTTCCAGGATAAAGCTAAGGTCATCAGCCCTGTCACAGATCTCAGCAATACGGATGCCTGCTAGTCAACAGAGCCAACAAACATCCTTTGCTGCCTCCTGAAATGATTCAGGATTGTATCTGGGAAGCAGAGTGAGCAAACCATAAATCTCTCTTCTGCTTGAACAGCTCTTGTACCTCCACAAATCAGCCCTTTCCTGGGTCTGTCCCTCATTTCCCAGTTGCCTTTTAGGGAAGCCTATGGTTCATGGTCTCTAGACCATCCCTTGTCTGTATAATATGCTGCTTTCATGCTGTTTGAGAGACCCAGATGCACTCTAGTAAGTTTAACACAGGACATTGGCCAACATCCTTGGCATTGACCTTCTTGTCCATGCAGGATAGACTTGCTGTGACTTACTGTGTACTCACAGCATATTTAGAGCCAAGTAAAAGCCTCAGATTTCTCATTTGAGCCAGTTCAGGATTCATACTATACAGTGAGTGTTCTGTATTTACACACAGCAGGCTACTCATAATTTTTACTGTCTCCTGGGGCCTTTGACCTAGCAGTGTTCCAAACTTGCTTGTCCATTTTCCAGAATTGCAGGCCAGGCTAGAGATCAGACTGAAGGCAGAGTTGTAGCAATCATCTGAATGGAGTTAAGGCTGGGATTCCTATCTCCAAGGGAGACCAAGCAGGGAGAGGAAGAGGCACACTTGGGCCCACAGCAAATAAATTTTAAACAATTCAATCCTTTCCCATAACAGAATGGTATCATAGGTTCCCTGATATTTCAGTTATTCAAATGAAGGCTAAAGGGCCATCTGTCAGGGACAGAACAGTCAGCACTGCATCTCTGGGCATAACATCAGACTAGATGTTCCTGTAGCTACCTGTCAACTCTGAAGTTTTCTGCTGGCATTTATTGCTCATGGACAGTTTCACGTGTCAAGTGGCAAAGTGGTGTCACATATGGTCTCAGTCTATATTTATGCACCTCCACCACACTTGGCAGAGAGCTATTAAGGCAGGGAGCTCCTGAAACTCTGTGTGTATAACTGAAACAGATCAAATCTAATGTCACGTGAAGGATACCTCAGAGGCCTCCATCTAAAAAAAAATCCTTTACGTTGAGGGAAAATGAGGAGAAGGAAGAGGAATGAAGATAGCAAGGAGATAAGAAACTAATCAGGGCTTCCGGCTCTTGTAAAATAGCAACCCCAACTAGATACCAGAACCAAACACCATCTTCCTGAATGCAACCAAATTAACAACCAAAAAGTAAAATGAGCACCTCTATGTGCAACAACATTCAACACAGGAAAAGGTAGTGTTAAAAAAAAAAAAAATGGCTAAAGCTGAAGACAGAATTCCCTAGGTGTCCCCCACCTTGGATGTCCCTTTCTTCCTCCCTCAGAGAATGGGGGTGGGTTTGTTTGTTTTGAGATAAGAGATAAGAGTGTCACTGTTTAGTCCCAGCTAGCCTTGAACTTGAAGTGACCCTCTTGCTTTAGCCTCCTGCATGCTGGGATTACACGTATGCATCTCAACAGCTGGCTCGAGAGGATTGTGGGTAAGAGGAAAATTTCAAAGAATGCAAGAGCATAGAACAAGAAAGGAAGTGGAGAGAGTGAGTAGGCAGCCCGTGGAGGGGAGTCAGAAAGAAAGATTCTCTAGAAGGTTCTATATCATCACTGCAAAGAAGAGAAAGAGAAATTGCTGCCTGTCTTGGCATGTAGCTTTTCCTGCCAAGAAGAAGGGGGAAGAAATAAGGAATGAGAGCCTGATATTGTATCGGATTTTTTCTTTACCTTGAACAATATGTTGAGGTTGAGGGAAGATTAAAAATAAACAAATAAAGCAAGCCCTTCTAATGGAGTGAGTGGCAGGAGACATAGAAAAGCTCCAACTGAAGCTACCTCAGGTGTTGTTCTTTTGCTACAGCTATTGCCTAAGACGCTGATTCCCAACATCAGGCCTATGAGTCCTACTTCTGAAAAACAGCACAGTGACCAAAGTCCTGGGATTTTATCTATCTTTTTCCTCCCTTTGCCTGACAGAAGAGTGAAAGGCTCCTGGGAAGGGTTGGGTCAAGTCTGAGAAATAAACGTCTGTGCAGACTCTTGCTATAATTCTAGCCTGAACTGTGTTCTAAACCCCACTAATACCCGGCCATGGAAACAAATATCTCAGTTTGTTACAATAAACTCAAGTTTTGAACTCTGAATAAAGTTATAGAAAAGAAGCAGAAAGCTGATCCTATAAAAGCTGCCGCTTGCAGCTTTGTCTGCGCTTCCCGTTTCTTCCCACCCGGGCAGCAGAGAAGCTTACGTGAGCACCCAGGCTGCAACTAAACTACTGAGGAGGACAGAGAGCTCATCTGAGGCAGGAGGGAGACCCAGGGAAAAACGGCCAGATCAGAAAGAAATGAAATGAAAACGAATGACACGGCAACTAGACAAAAATACTGGAGTTAAAAGAGGAAGGAAAGGCAGAAGGTAGAAGGGAAGGAAGAATGGAAACACACAGGAGGCAGATGTCAGCACGGACAGAGATGCAAGGAACACAGAAAAAAACAAAACTGCACCTCTGTGCAAAACATATGAGACAATGGAAACTGAAAAAACACCAAAATAAGAAACCAGAACAAGATAAGAAAATCAAACATAGATGGACAGGGATTTCTATTTAAGGAAACAAATTAAAGACCAAGAGCAGAATGAATAAGGAATTGAAAAAAAAAATTAGTCGGTATATTGAAAAATGGGGATAAATATACTTTCTCTTAAACTAGTAAGGTGGTGAGGACAGATTACGATCATAAAGAATGTAAAGAGAAAAGGAAAGACGGAAGGAGGTGAGTCCTAAGCTGAGCCCTATTGGCCATTTCGTCATATACGTAAGATATTCAAAGACAAAACGGGAAAAATTGTCGTCAGTGGAGGGGAGAGATGAACTTGACTGTACATGACATACTTTTGTTTTTAAGGCATGTCTATAAAGAAATGCTACTTCTGTTGTTCTTAACAGAACAAAGGAGACATACACTGTATGTGTCACTAGACACTGGAAACCAGCTGGCCCTGGGCTTCTCTACCACACTGAAAACAATGGGATGACAACATTGCACAAGAGGGAGTTAGCCAAGAATTGTATAACTATGCAAGCTGTTTCTAAATAAGACAACATTGTCAAATATGCTGTAACTCGGGACACAGAATACCTCTGGTGCTTCCCAGGGAAACCACTAGATGATGGAGGACAGCTAAATCAAAATAAAATGCTTAGGAATGGTCAGCCACAAGGAAGGAACTAGTGGTAAGTGTGAAACCCTTTTATTCCAGCCCACACTAGACAACTGTGAAAACTGGTTGCAGAGTGGAATGTAAATGTTATAACCTGAACAGCTTAGAAAAAAAATTCAGCCATTTAGACAGGCAGAGATGGGAAAGCAGGAAGACATCGTGGGCAAAGAAAATGCTTAAGGACATGTTCTGTTCTTTATTTTCTCAGTCTCTCCTAGACTAGCCAATTACAGAAGAGGGGGGGGGAACTCTCCTTTGAGTGTACTTTGACATCTAAACCAGCCCAACCAATCTAGAACCTATATAGTCAACCACCTCCTTTATCCATCTCTCTCCTACCTCACCACATATCCAACACTCAGACACCCCTCCCCCTCCACAGCCTGCTAAAATTACTCAGACCATCTGATCCTAAGCTTACTCCGGATACCATGGAAACCCCAGTAAAGGGGCTGAGACCACCTCCTATCTACCTTCTACCTCCTGCCTGACCCTGGTCCTTTCCTAGTTGTCCCGAGTGGTACTGTGCCTCCTATGTTAGGGAATCTGTGAGTATAAACTTCTCTCATGGCAATTATTTCTAGGTCTGTGTGTCTTGCCATACATGACCCAAATTACTCTGGGTAAATAATTTAGAACAATTACCCGAAACCAAAGTATTAATGCCAGAAAAATCCACCACAACTCTAAACCCTTAATGTATTTCCTAAAACATTGTCAGAACTAATTTCTTCTCTTTGGAGGAAGTAATTACAGAGATTCAGCAAATTGCATAGTTTCACTTCCCTTCAACTCACGTTCGATTACATTGTAATATTTTTATCTTGAAAGGCACATCTAGTATACTCTCTCCAATTCTTCCCTATCCCCTTCTACATTTTGGTGCAACAAGGTAGTTTTTCCAATCTTCTATCTTCCAAGGTTAAAGCCACTGGTTAGGATACGTTTCTTTGCATCTGTCTTTTCAGGAAGACATCTTCCATTTGCGAGACTGGGCCTGTGGCCTGGCCTTAGAATATGTGGAAGGACTGTCCACCTACCTTAGAATCCTGCTCCAGACATCCAACCACCTCTTAGATAGCACCAACTGTTGAAATTGTGTCGTAATATAGTATAATGACTGTCTACCCTTGGATTTTCTCTCATAGATAGGGAAGGTGAGTCCATTCATTCGTGAATTATTTTCCTATTGAGTAATTACTAAGTCCCAGGCAAGGGGGGTGTGGAGCTAAAGATAGATTCCCTACTGAGCAAAACTGTCGACAGCTGTCCCTCTCAGAGCTTACTATTTAAAAAGATGGAGATTAATTAAAGGAGAATCCAAATTGGGAACTCACTGGGCAAAGAAGAAGAGAAGAAAAACCTCCATAAAGAGGGGGAAAGTGTGCCCAGCTGAGAGATGGAGGACAAAGGAGCTGCGAGAAGAAAGGCCAATGTTGACAGTTCAAGAAAGAGTGGATCTAGACAATGCCTGGGAGAGAGTAGATCTAGACAATGCCCAAGAGAGAGTGGGTCTAGACAATGCCTGGGAGAGAGTAGATCTAGACAATGCCCAAGAGAGAGTGGGTCTAGACAATGCCTGGGAGAGAGTAGATCTAGACAATGCCCAAGAGAGAGTGGGTCTAGATGCTAGGGAGAGAGCAGGTTTAGATGATGCTCGGGAGGTGAGTGGAGCTAACCACAGAGCCTTGCAGAGCCCTCAGGGGTTGATTGCTCATCCTGAAAGCAGAGTGAGGCCTCTGAAACAAAAGTGCACTGCTGAGTCTCTGGATACTGTGTGGTTATCAAGGAGTTGAGAATGTGGAGTAAAGGTCCCATTAGAAGACAGTTGAAACACACATGGTTGCTGGGACAAGGCCATCTCCTTGATGGTATGGTCTGGACCCTTTTGTATCACACTCCCAGATAACAACCCACTTAGCCTCATATCTTTATCTTGAAATAATGGCCAAAGAGTAACACAGTGTGTAAAACGGAGAAGGGAGCAGGTTGAATTGCCGGGAAGGTCAGACTGATGAGGGAAAAGAGTCCTCAGACATTGAAAGAGGGGAGCTTCTGATGATTCCAGAATGCTAAGATGAGGACTTCCCAGGAATGGCCAACAAGCCTCATTAGAGATTCAGGTGGAGCCTGGAAATATTCTCTGAGACAGAACTCCTAATCCTTTTATTCTGGGTTCAGGGTGGGAAGGGGCCTGTGGATGGCCACAGCCCAATGCTGTCTTGTCACATGTGGTCAACATAGAGTTCCAGTAATAATCATCACAATGACTCTTGAGAGAGAAATACACACACACACACACACACACACACACACACACACACACACACACACTGCTGAAATTCACTCAAAAAGAAAAACAAGACAAAATTTTCTCTTTATCATATTATCAAGTTTGAGAGAGTTGCCAAAGTAATAAAGCACACACAGATGCAGAAAGACACACATCACCTCCCATGGACAGGAGGACAACTAAGACATGGTGAACCAGATAAAATAAAAGTAACAGGAGGTTGAGTTGTGAGTTTACAAAAAGAGAGCTGTACTGCAAAGTGGTCAAAAGCCTTAGAGGTTAGACACATCTGAATTCTGATCCTGCTTCTACAGTTAGGAGACACACCATCCTGGCCTCATAAGCCTCAACTTATTTATGTGTCACATGACTACAGTAAGGCTGCTTCTCATGGTTATTGTGAGCACTGAGTTTAACAGGGTCAAATACTCAGTATACATCACTCTAGTTTCTGTCACTGTAACACAAATTGGGTCAGCACTCTACCATTTAAGAAAAATATTTGTAACACCAAGCCACATTCATCTACACCACTAGTGATCACAGAGAAAATCTAGTGAACTAAGAGTCTTGGTAACTACCAAACAAGTGAAACAAGGTGATTCGGAATGAAACAAGAGCCATATGCAAAGATCATTAAACACTCTGGAAGAGGTCAAAGAAATTAGCCAAATGTATCCACTGAGAACTGAACATCATGAAATGTAAAACTGCATTCACTTCTGGGCATAGATTCCTGGATCCTGGCTCCTTGTTCCTTCTGTGGTCTTGATTTGATTCTATCTAGCATACATTACAGAAGAAAAGTAACATAGGAGGCCTAATCCCACTGAACAAGAGAGCATAATCTCATTAAAGCCATGATTAAGATGTGTCATCTTGACCAGAATGAAACAGAGCCAAGCTGGGTGTGGTGGCACAAAGCTGTAATCCCAGCATTCAGTATGGTGTGAGGATTGCTAGTTCTAGGTCAGTTCAGGCTGCAGAATGAGACTTTGCCTCAAAAAGAAAAAAGAAAGAAAAGAAAGAAGGAAGAAAGGAGGGAGGGAGAGGGAAAGGGAGGGAGGGAAGGAGGAAGGGAGGGAGGGAGAGAGGAAAGGAGGAAGGAAGGAAAGCCAAAAAGCCCACTAAAACAATATAAAATGAAAGAAAATAAACATAATCAACAACAATAACTAACAGGATCCCTGCTCCCCCATAAATATAAAATGAATGCAACATATGACTGATTAAGTCACAAAGTAATAGAAACACTATCAAAATGTGTAGTTATGAGCTCTTAAGTCTTAAAATATGTCTTAAAATGAAGTTTAGAGGGCATTCAAGACCATTGGTCGAATAACATTGGTCTAAAACATGAGTTCCAGGCTATATAGTGAGATCCTGTGTCAAAAACCAAGATACAACAACAACAACAACAAAATGAAGTCAAGGTACTAGTAAAATAACACAAGTAAATGAAACTATAACTGTATGAAACATGGTATGTGCAATCACCCACACATCATGTGGGGAGGAACATGACAATGCATGCCCATGCAAACTCCACCCCAACACACAAATAACAAATTAAAAAGGTTTTAAATATTGGAGGTTGGCAAGATGGCTCAGCAGTTAAGAGTACGGGCTACTCTTGAAGAGGATCTGAGTTCAATTTCCCAGCGTCCACACTGCTCCTAACTGTGTCACTCCAGTTCCAGGAGATCCTATGCCTTCTGGTTTCTGTGGGCCCTGAATGAGCATGGTGCATAGATATTAATGCAGGTAAAACACCCATGCATATAAAATAGTTTTAAACATTGAGAGACAAAAGCATTTATATTTGTTATGCACAGACATCACATATATTACTAACAGCCAAAAAAAAAAAAAAAAAAAAACTAATTTGGGTCCCAAATAAGTAGATATAAAGCAAAAAAGTTAGTATTGAAAAGAAAAATTTAACTTTGAGCATGCTAGAGAATCAACTGAAATAAAAACTAAAGTGTCATTTTACAGCAACAATAAAATCACATTATAACTGTCATCCTTTTCATTTGCTTGTTTTGAAATATAGTCACTATTTAGCCCAGGCTGGCCTCAACTTGGAGTCCTCCTGCCTCAGACTCCTGCCTGCTGGGCTTACAGGCATGTGTCCTCATACCTCATTCTCTACTTTGCTTCTCTGTTGATGTGATGAAACACTGACCAAAAGCAAACTGAGGGAGAAAAGGGTTTAGGTTACAGTCCATCACCATCGAGGGAAGCCAGAACAAGAGGCTCAAAGCAGGAACCTGGAGGTAGAAACTAGGGCAGAACCATGGAGGAACGCTGCTTACTGGCTTCCGTTTTAGTTGATTCCAGATCCAGTCAAGTTGACAACCAAGCTCAGCCACCATACCTGGCTATAATTGTCATTATTACCTGTTTCTTACTCTACTATATTCTGGCCAGAAGGATCAAGTCAAAGCAAAATTCAGAAGTTGTCATGCTTAGAAGAAAAACATACACAAACATTTGGAATATTTGATGAGAGACTCTCAAGTCTGAGAATTTATCCCAAGGAAATTCCTTAAAAGAAAGAAGAAATAAAATGAAACAAAACAACCCCACAAGCACAAAGACAAACTGTTTATAGCAGATAGAGAACTATAAACATCTAAAATATTTTACAATAGAGATGATCACACAGAAGGAAATACAAACCATTCAGCCATAAATATGAAATCTAAATAGTTATGGTAACTTCAGTGAAACAAGTCTTTAAAAGGGAGCTATATATATAACTATATAACTACATAGTCATATATATATGTATATATATGTATATATATATCAACTTAGGAAAAATTGTAAATACTAAAAAGAATAAAACTATGATGGGGCTCTGTATAAAAGATTTTAAAAGGATTTCTTTATTTTATGGGTATGAATAGTTTACATGCATATGTACTATATAGATGCCTGGTGTTGGAGGAGGCTAGAAGAGGGTATTGGCTCCCCAGAACTAGAGTTATAGACAGTTATGAGCTGTTATATCGGTGCTGGGAAGCAAACCCATGTCCTCTGCAAGAGCAGCAAGTACTCATAATTGCTGATCCATCTCTCCAACCTCATGTATAGAAAATCTTGAGAGTTTTTTCCAGTGCTCTGATAAAAAAAGTGAAAGTGGAGAAGTACACATTTAGGATACATCTAAATATGGTTAATGTTTTGTGCGTGTGTGTGTATTTATACATGTATGTGATTTATACCTGTGTATGAGTGCAGAAGGTAGAGGAAGATGCTGGGTGATCTTGCTCTGTCAATCTTCGCCTTACACCTTGAGGTTTCTGGAGGTAAGCTGGCATCCAGCAAACCACATTAGTCCTCCTGTCTCCATCCCTCACAGCTCTGGTGTTACAGGCATGCATTGTGGCCACAACTGGCTTTTTCTGTGGGTGCTAAGGATCCGAACTCAGATCCTCATGCTTATAAAGCTAGCACTCCTACCCTAGAGCCATCTCCCTACTTCCAAGAGGGTTTGTTTGTTAGTTTGTTTGTTTGGCTTTTTAAGACATGGTATCGATACATAGCCCTAGTTCTCCTGGAACTCATTCAGTAGACCAGGCTAACCTTGAACTTACAGAGATCCTCCTGTCTCTGCCTCCCAAGTGCTGGGATTAAAGCATTTGCCACCACACCTGGCTCAAGAGGGTTAATTTTAAAAACATAATAATAATGCAGTCCTTTAAAAATGTTTTCTTGGAGATTTTACCTCTGGGAACCTTGGTAATGCCAAGTGGGTTTTAGTCATTATATTTCAGTCTAGAATTTTTCACTTCCCAGTGATTCCCAGAATAATCTTATGTGGAAGTTTATAAGATGGCTGACACCAGTCATAGACAGTGTGAGGGGGAGTGTGCCTTTCCAAAGGTATTCTCTGAAGCCTGGGACCCACTAGTGCCCACAGGAGAAAGGCAGAAGTTTCTAGAGAGTTCTTGCAGTCCCTGTCCTGCTCCCCATAAACTGGCCTCCTCTGGATTAGTTATCTAAAATAAAATAAAACTAAAACACATTTCAGAACTACTCCTGGGATGGCATAACTGCATCATGAAGTCAGTAGCTCTTTGGGCCTCAGTTTCCCTAACAGTAAGATGAAGGCACAAAAAAAAAAAAAAAAAAAAAAAAATCCCTGCCTCTTAGTTTCCTGAGAGAAAATTAAATCCAAGTCTCAACTGACTTAGAGTGTGCAATACAATAGAATCCACTGGGATGACATTAAAAGAAGTAGGGTAAAATCTTGTAGGGCTTCATTTATGTGAGGGAACTAGAGAAGGCACAATCCACAGAAACCGGAAGTGGAATGCCAGTGGCAGGGGCTGGGGGAGGGGCAGGCATGGTCAGCGGGTGTCATGTGGGTGTGGAGCTGCCACTGGGGAAGATGAGAAGGTTCTGTGGATGGACAGTGGTGACGGCTGCACAATATACCATGATGGGACTTAAAGCCACTGAACCACATGCTGGAAATGATTAAAATGGTAAAGTTAATCCCATATATGTGGTATGTATAACATTGTATACATCACCATTTAACAAATCAATAGATACCAATAAAAACAAAGATAAGATGTAGACATAAATACAAAATGGGCAAGGAAAGGAGGAATTTTAGAGCAGGTAGGCTTAGCCACTGCTTTACCCACAGGTACAATGATTCAGAGGGGAAGGGTGACGACAACAGAGCACATACAAAGCATAGAGGCAAGGCGGTGAGTGTCCATAGGGTACAGGCCTGGGGAAAGGGGAAGGAAGGTTAGAGAGCCTGCCCTTCAGGAAGCATGCCTCCCAACACATTCACTCTCCTCTGACCACCATGAAGCACTGGTTATAGGTCACTTTTATGCAACTATTTCAGAAATTCCTCAATAAACTCTTTCACAACCTCATCCATTTGCTCATTCATAAATACTTATTCAGAGCCTATTAGTGCCAGGCACCACTGTAAGCAAGTAGCCTACAATATGCGTACAGACACATATGTGTATACATAGACATGCTCCCAGACAGAGATACTGGCTCTTGGGGCCTCTACTCTAGGGATCTCGACATGTACCAGGTGTTGTTCTAGGCATGTTATAAATGCAGTTTAATTTATGTACTTTTTGAAAATCTCCAGGGCAACTATGATAGCCCCATGCCATAAGGTGGGGGTTCGGATCAGGTCCCGTGAGGCCAGGCAGCTTGTCCAGTCAGTAGCAGAGCCAGGATGAACAGCTGTGGCTCACACTGAAGCATCAGTGAACTCAGGAAGAACAGACTGAGGCAGGAACAGGGAGGGTCTAGCCTCTTGTCTTATTTTCAGAGAAGAGTGGTAGAGTGTGTGGGGCGGTGGAGAGCAAAGCCTTGGAGGATGGGATGTGCAGTCACTCGGCAGGGCAGGGCTGGGTTATGGACTTTGTGGTGGTAGCAGATTAGAAAGACGGACCTCTGGTGTCTTGAAAAGAGGAACTGATCTATTTGGGTGGCTTCCTGGGTGTGAGGGGAAAGTCAATGTCAAAAGTTCAGGCCTGGGGTACTTTCCAGACCCACTGTCACCAACAGGGCTGGGCATGGGGTTGGCAGGAAGGAGACAGACTTGGGCATGCTCTGCCTCAGTGGGCTGTTCAGTCAGCTTCCCTCACTCATGCACAAATGCTGATGAGAACTCTAGTGTTCACACGTAGAACGCCCTTGACTTAGTAGGCTAACTAGTCCCAGGAGGGCAAATAGGGAGGGCAAGCCGGCCCCAGTAACCTACCTTTATCCTGTTCTGCAGCTTCACTCAGTTCGGGAAGCTTGAACCCCACCAGGTTCTGGTTTCTCATCATGATGTGTTCCTTGGTGAGAAGAGGAAGAGACAGTTCAGATGACGACACCAAACTAGATTCTTCTCTTTGTTCCCTAGTGGCTCTGTTACCTCTCAGCCTTAGATGGGCTTCTAAGGACAGTGGCCAGAGTGGGTGAATTGCCATGACAAGGTATGGTGAGGCCAGAGGGGCAAAAGGTCCTCTCTCAGCCCATAAAAGGGCCTGAAATTCCACCATTTGTACCACACTCATTGTGTGAAGAACCACCTCCAACATGACTTGCTTGTTAAAGACGTTCTGGGCCTCAGGGGAAATAAGCTGCCCTAGCTGACTGTGAGGGAAGTGTGTAGGGACTGTGTAGGCCTTAGGACTTTGGGAACAATAAGGTCCTGGATATGCATGCAGCTGCTTTTGGGAGGCATTCTTGAAGCACTATAGCTGGCAGCAGCTTCCTGGACATTCTTCTGTGTAAGTGACACTCCTTCCTCAATGACTTTTAAGGCCTGACATTCCTGCCCTGGGAACTGAGCAGGCACAGCTAGGTTGTGGGTGTTGGTAGACCCAGTAGGCCACCCTTGCTCCAAGCCAATTCCTGTCAGACTAGGGCCCTCTAGTGGGGTGCCTGGGTTCTCTCCTGGTCTCTGGCGCTATCCAAGGGTTTTCATCCTCCCAGGTGACTGGCCTCAGAGTAAAAGAGGAAGGTAGGGGCAACAGAGAGTACTCAGGATCCAAATAGAACCCAGGCCATGCCCTTGCTGATACACTTAGAAAGCCAGAGGTCCAGAGCGCCTCAGCTGTCAGCACACTGAACAGGTGCAAAGTATGCGCTCAGTTGCCAGGCCAGCTGGTGGCATGAACTTCCATGCCCTCTGCAACTCCCATTGCTGAGTGAGAGTGACCTGAAGGGGTGTGAGGAGTTCTGGGTAGTGGCTTACTCTCCTAGCATTTGAAGTCCATGAAGGTGAATCCCCAGATGCCTGCCCCTTCCCTTCCACTTGCCTTCACAGATATAGGATGTAGCTCACTGTGGGTGGCTCTGCCTGGCCTTGTTCTAAGCTACCAGGTACTCTGGGCTCTGAATTGGAGGCTGGGGATTGTATGTGAATTGTTTATCTTCCTAAGCCTGCACTCCAAAACATCATAGAAAATTATGATTTTCTACCTGTCTGTCAGTCTGTCTATCTATCATCGAAATCACTATGTAGCTGAACATGACATTGAATTTCTGATCCTCCTGCCTCCACCTCTTGAGTGCTGGGATTACAGGTCTTAGCTACCACCACACATGGTTTTATGTTATTCTGAGAAACCAGAGCTTTGTGCACACTGGTTTGCATACACTCTACCAACATAGCCACTTCCTCGGCCCGCAGACACTCTCTGAACAGCACAGTGGCCTGTTAGGATGTGCTCTTGCTAGTATAGATGTTCTCATTTGAACTGAAGTGTCACAGGCCCTCGCTTCCTTCCTTACCCTCACTCCCTCAATAGAAGAGCCAGGGGACTTGGTCCTACTCTGGGCCCTAATCTATACGATTCCGGTCTCCTTGACTGGACTGACATTGACCTTCTGAGAAAGAGGGACTGGAACAGGACAGTATTTTATCCAGTTAACCCCTCCCTTTTACAATCTGGCTTCTTCTTGCCCCTTCACAGTCATTCACTGTATAGCAGGGCAGCCCCTTGACTGACCACTCACTGTTTCTAGTTTGATGACCAGTGGAAGTTGAAGACACCATGAACACTGGATGAAATTCACCATGGAGGAGCAGCCCCTAACCCTGACCCTAACCCCTATTCTAACTCCTATCCCTAATCCCCAACCCTAATACCTAACCCTAACCCTAAAACTATCCTAATCCTAACCCTAACCCTAACCCCAACCCCTAACCTAACCCTAACCCCTAAACCCTACCCCTAACCTAACCCTAACTCCAAACCCTAACCCCTAACCCTATCCCCTAAACCTAATCTTAACACCTAGCCCTAAACCTAACCACTAACCCCTAACTCCTACCCTAACCCTAACTCAAACCCCTAACCCTAATCTTAATCCCTAACACTAACACTAACCCCTAACCCTAACCTCTAACCCTAACCCCTATCCTAACCCCTAACCCTAACCCTAACCCTAACCCTAACCCTAACCCTAACCCTAACCCTAACCCTAACCCTAACCCTAACCCTAACCTCTAACCCTAACCCCTATCCTAACCCCTAACCCTAACTTCTACCCTAACCCTAACTCTAACCCCTAACCCCTAACCCTAACCCTAACCCCTAACCCCTAATCCTAAACTGTCATAGTGGTTCTTGAGTCCAAGAACCTTGATTAATAGGTACCAGGAAAGCAGGCTGGATACTATTGTAAAAGAAAAGCCTGCTTATCCCAGTCTTGCCCAATTCTAGGCATGACAAACATACTCCATCAAAGGCTCTTGTCACCATTTCTAGCTGGAGGAAGAAGACAGTGCAGGATAAGAAGTCCATATGGCCAACTTCCCCTGAAGTGTGGCTAAGGGTGACCACTATGTCTTAGGTGGACCTCTATCTATTAACAGAGCAAAAGGCACCTAAAGCTGCTGCTATGGAGCTATGATACTGATGGGACCAGTTTCTCAGGGCCAAGAAATCTAGGACTCCTTGAGGTCAAAGCTGCCCTGTCCCAGGGCCGAGCCTAACTGCACAAATCTGTGGCACATGGGGGACCTGGCATTCACACACTGTGCAGCGGGGCAGGAACCCACCTCCCGGAGCTTAGTCAGTTTCTGCATGCGCACTGGTTGTACTTGTATCTGGAAGTCTTTGAGCCCGGGTGGCTTGGCTGGTTTGCCTTTGCCTGGAAACCGCTTCTCTTCCTCTGACAGAGGCAACTTGGCAAGTACCTTCTGCAGCAGGGGACCAGGTTCTTCAGGGCTGCTGTCCCAGGAGACTCCCCGTATCAAGGGAGGCCGGGACACAGAGGGCCTCAGCTCAGCTTTGGAGCCAGCCTTAGGCCCCACAGACTCTCCAGCAGAGACTTGTCCCTGGGGATGTGGAGAGCCAGTTCCTCCTGAGCCTTGGGCTGTGCCTCTGGGCAGAGGGCTGCCTTCCCTGCCTGTCTTCAGGAGCTGCCTCCCGAGCTCCATCTCAGCAGGGCCAGGCTGGGGGCTGTTCAGGGCCATTTTCCCACTGATGCTTGCTCCAGAAGCCTGAGCCATGGGTGCAGCCTCCTGATGGTGAAGGGGATCAAAGTTCTCCTTTTGTTCTACTGTAAGTTCTTTGGATTTCTCCGCCGTGGGAGAGCGAGGAGCCAGTCTGCCTTGAGACACTTTCCTCTGGTCATTCTGCTTCCGGTCAGCTAGCCCTTTGGAGACATTCTGGAAGAGACAAGGTAGACTGAGGACCCTGGAGGCAGGCTGAGGAGACTCAGACCTTGACAAGAGGCCTATTTATAGACATGCAAATGGAGCAGTAGAGTTCCAGCTTTCCTGCAACTTCTCTCGAGCTGAGAGAAGCAGCTCTTACTTCTGACTGGCTGGATTTGGGAGTGTAGATCACCCTTCTGGGGCCTGCCTTACCTCTTTCCCTCTCAGACTTCCATCTCATAAGAGGAATCTTCTGCTTGCCCCGACAACACCCTCTACTCACATCCGTATCCACACATCTGTGGGCTGCTCAGGGGCCAGCCTAGGCCCCTGAGACCACATTCACCACATTCTAATCATTGCAAAGAAAGCAAAGCACAAACTTACAGGCTCTCCGTGGTGAGGTGAGGAGATGGCAGCCTCATGCCCCTTTTGCTGAGGAAGAAAACACAAGTCAGCAGCAGTAGAAAGAGACCCTGCTCCCTCTTGAAGTCTAGCAGGATGTAATGCTGCCCCCTCCCCAGCACCTCCCTCATTCAGGGGTTACAGAGAGTTTAGGGGTTAGTTAGGAGGAACAAGAGGTCTGCTGGTGTGGGAGAAGCACACAGGTGTGTTGTTACCTGTGGTGGTCCTCCCGACAAAGGGGACTGTGGGCCACTGCATGTGTCGAAACCTGCAATGGGCCATCGAAGGTAAGTGATGCCCATCACCTAAGTCCCTTACTTGTCACTTTAACATCAATTCACCCCTGTCTCCCCCACCACACACACACACACACACACACACACACACACACACACACACACACACACACACACACGTTGTAAGGTCTGGCAGCCATAAACATGGTTGTTGCTCACTTGCAACATTAAATCACCATAGAAACCAAATGAGGAAACTGAGTCATGGGGGACCTCAAGGTTTGATAATCAGGAAGCATCTGTGAATATAGGATCCTGGGCTTGCCCTCCAACACTGATGAGGGCAGGCAGCCCACCATGGTACTCTGGTGCCTGAGGGTGTGGCTCTGGACACAGCCCAGAAAGCAAGAAACTGAAATGCATACCAGGCTTGGAGATGTAGATCAGTGGTAGAGTGCTTACCCAGCATGTGTGATGGCCTAGGTTCAACCCCCAGCAGCACAAGAACAAACAAAACTCATATGGTCCAAACAAGACGTTTCCAAATAATCTGTGATAAATAATCTGTGATTCTCTCTCTCTCTCTCTCTCTCTCTCTCTCTCTCTCTCTCTCTCTCTCTCTCTCTCCCTCCCTCCCTCCCTCCCTCCCTCCCTCCCTCCCTCCCTCCCTCTCTCTCCCTCCTCCCTCCCTCCCTCCCTCCCTCCCTCCCTCCCTCCCTCCCTCTCTCTCTCTCTCTCTCTCTCTCTCTCTCTCTCTCTCTCTCTCTCTTTCTCTTTCTCTCCAGAACACCCATCATAGCTGCCTTCCCATGACCTCAGCCCTATTCTCACTCAGCCTGTGTCTTGCTGCCTGCCACAATATTCCCAATCCTCAAAGTCTGTATGTTTGCCCCCATTGGTGGGGGCAGGGTCAGCCTCACCTGGCAGTGTGGAGATAGTGAGCGAGCAGCTCCGGGAGGGTGCAGGAGAAACTCCAGGGCTGAGGTTTGGGGACACAGCTGTAGAAACAAACAAACAACACCTGGCTGGCATTCGTGAAGGGCTAGGACTTCTGCCACCTAAAAATTGATCCCCTCAGAGAAATTCCACCCCAGGGACCCAGTCTGCCTTGTCAAGGTCAGGGGCTAGTTCTGGAATGCCATATGTTTCCTCTTACAACCTAACTTTTGCTATGGTCAGCTCAGCAGAGGGGCCGTCAGGTAATTTCCGGTACGTGGGGTCACATTTCTTAGCCTGCTGGACCTGACCTCAGACAACTTTCCAGAAACTGAGGACCTAGCATTATTTGACAGGAAAAGCACACAAGGCTGCACTTTGTAGATGCTGAAGGATCACTCTGATTTCAAACACTCTTCTTATCCTCCAAGGTCATTTGGACTAGGCTAAAACTCACATCATCTTTGCACTCAGGAAGGAGAGAGACCAGAAATTCCCTCAAAGTCTGTCTCTTTTCCAGAGCTGGAGATGAGGGTGAGGGAGCCCAGACAGCCTCCTCAGACCTTTGCTGGGGAGGAGATGCCCGCCATAGAACAGGGTCTTCATAGGGAGGGTGAGAATGTTAGGCAGACTCTGTTGTGCAGGGCCACAAAAGGGTCTGTGCATATGGGGATTGCACAGAGTTTCTCTACATGAGTGCTAAAGACCTAGGCATTTATGAAGGAGAGATGCTGAGACCAAATAAGAACATGGGTAGCATATGGAATGGAATTTGTCCACACAGGAGAAGGCCCAAAAGCAAAACAGGAGAATTCTCAGAGGCAGAGTTGGCTAGATATTTTAGAACTCTGGAAGCTGAGCACAATGGGTTCTTGAGGGGTCATCTCTGCCAGATTTAGGCATCCTAGAACCTGGAAGGAAAGGGGACAGGCCACCTGAATCCCACCCTCTCAGAAGCAAGGTTCCCCCTGCAGCTTGAGGCCTGGTCCTCCCCCCCCCCTCAGCCTGGCCTCAGGGGGCTCAGGGCAGCTACCTGCCCTACTGCTGGTCCTGCCCTACCTGACGGGGAGTCTCCAGGGCTGCTCCTTGATTTCCTCCCGCGGCGGGTCAGGAATCGCTCACTCACCGACTTGGCTTCTTCCAGAAGAGCCAGGTTTTTCTTCTTGTCCTCCTCTGAGATGTTGATGTCTGGCAGTTTGTCATTTACCAGGTCAATGACATGTCCCGTGGGGTCTGTAGAAAGAGAATGAGCTCCTAGCAAGCCTTAGAGGACCTGCCATCTCAGAACTCAGCTCTATGTAGACAGTGGCTTCCTTAGTAGGCCTGGCTCCTCTGTCAGAAAGGTTCGTGGAACATGCTTTGGGTCCCAGAGTTGTTTAATGCCTCTTTAAAGGGAGTCCTGTCTTCATGTTCTGTGTCTTTACAAGCTAGTTAGTGTGTAGCTAGGGACGAAACTCAAAGATGTTGTCCTAAGCCCCAGCTGCAATCCCATGGTCACTTTTCTCTTTCTGCTATTCATCCTTCCCCAAACAACCCCTTCTCCAGAAGTGCCCTAGATGAGCCAAGTGGGTAACACTGTCTCCTTGTCTGGTGCTCAGGGAATAATGGTCACTCCAGGCATCCCTTCTTCCTTGGTTTCCAAGTCCAAACCTGGCCCAGGCATAGCATTCATCTATAAGCATCACAGGGACCTGTTCCCAATTCTATTCCTGCTTATAAGCTTTTTCTGGAACAATTGCATCTGCCCCTTGAAAAGCCCCCACCTTCAAACCAATCTCTCTGCCCCATGGTCTATTACCTACGGAGTGACCTTTCTAGCAGCCATGTCTGATCACTCTGTTCTCCTACCTCATCCCATGGAAACTACTCAGAGATCCCAGGGTCACATCTAAACAGGTCACCAACTGTGCCAGCCCTACATCCTCTTCCTGAAGTAGCTTTTCATTTTCACCAGGGGAAACCCTCTGAATCACCTTTACACAACTCAGGAGGAGCCAGCCAATCCCACCCACAACTCTGCTTCAAGACTAAGGTTGAGTGGGAGTGGGTTCCAAACCAGTTTTGGCTAGTCAAACAATGCCGTCTAGGCAACCGCAGGGATAGGCTAGGGGAGACCACACGAGGCTAGTGGAAAGCAGTCATGGGAATCGAGAGGGATGAGGACTTCATAGAAGAATGTGAAGTGTGGCGGTGCAGCCAGCCACTTGTCCCCATGAGTGAGAAGTAGTCCCAAGAAGGCTCACACATTAAAGGAGATAGAGACAGAATGGAGCAATGACTAATAACCCTGAATTCCACACTGCATGAAATCATAGACCCTGGAGGAGGAGAAAACAGTGAAGGAACACAAGGGAGGAGGGAAGTGGAAGGGAAGAGGCTCTTATTATTTTAGAGCAAGCTAATATGAGTTTGGGCTCCATTATTTGCAGTGGTTGTGACATGTATACATGGCAGAACATTCTAGCATTTTGTTGCTACAGCACTCTGGATGGCTCCTGCTTCCTACCACATTTCTTCTTCCACTGAGAGGGCCATCCCTCCCTCCTGTGTGTCTCTTTAGGGGGAAATTGAAATACCACTTTCTCTGGAATAGCTCCACATCTTCCCCCTCCCCTGGGAGAAGCTGGGCCCTTCTTACCTTGTTTCCCTTAGTTCTTTCATGAAGGCATGAAAAACCATTAGGAGGAACCAGCAGGGGATCATAGTCACCAGCCTTTCATGTGAGCACACTCCCACCTGGACCTGGACCTGCCCAGTACAGCCCCATGACTCTGCCCAGCACTAAGCATTACTTTCCTGTCTTCTGACTTCCTCATCTTCCTATTCATTCTCACACTGAAACTAGATATCATTTCTTCTTGACCTAAACATGGAGAGACTGATCTCTTCTATCCTCTAGGCTTGGGGAGAGAGAAAGGGGCCCAGTGTGACTAAGCTCAGCCAGCTCATGCCTGCTACTTAAACACATCCTCATATTGAGCCAGCCCTTACCCACAGAAGTCAGCGAAGCTGTGGATGCCTTCAGTTGTCTGTGGGAAAGCCTTCGGTGGGGGCTAGGAGTTCTGAAAGACAGGACATGGTCATCCTGTTAGGACATGTACTCAGAGATGGACAAATGAGATGCCTGTACAGTCCCTCAGTATCACCCCAGAACATCATCTTGTGGATGCACTCAGGGGTCCTCTGACTGTCATCTCCGACTGGAGCATGTTAAATGAACTAATTCCCAGGCCATACTCCAGTCTCCCACCTCAGAGCCCCTGGGAGTACCACCAACTCAGCAAGTCTCCATGCCATTCTGTTGCCCACTCAAGGTATCCAAGCCCACTCTCAAGGGATAAAACTTTATTACTGTGTAGGTTTCCTGTGGAAACCTCTTAAAACACACATAGGGGCTGGTAGAAATATGGATGTTCTCTTTTTGAGAGAGAAGGTCAGGACACAGTTTCACTGCCCTGCAAAACATGAAGGTTTTTTTTTTTTTTTTTTTTTTTTGGTTTGGTTGGTTTTGGTTTTTTGAGACAAGGCTTAGCTGTCCCGGAACTCACTCTGTAGACCTGGCTGGCCTTGAACTCACAGAGATCTGCCTGCCTCTGCCTCCTGAATACTGCTGGGATTAAAGGTGTATACCACCACTGCCCAGCCACATGAAGCTCTTTTTAAAGATTTATTTTAATTACATATGTATGTGCATTTTAATTACATATGTATGTGCAGATGCATGCAGAAGCCAAGGCATCCAATTCTCCTGGCGCTGGAGTTACAGATAGTTGTGAGCCATCCAGTTTGAGTGGTGGAAACTCAGGTCCCCTGTAAGAACAGTGTGTGCTCTTGACTACTGAGCCAATTCTTCAGCCCCATGAAGCTGTCTTATATGACTTCACAATTTTATTTGGCTTTTCCACCCTCCTCTCACATGGATTAGACATACATGTTCATTGTTTATGTCCTCCTTGGTATCTACTCTGCCTTTTTGCTTCTATCTTTAATTCATGGATGAAGACTTTGACATGTATACTTACTTTGTCTTATGAGAATTACCCTCTGACTAATGTCTGTAGTGTTGCCTGTCAAAGCCAGCACCTTGTACTTGGTAGGCCAGCACCTTCCCATGGACCTACATCCCCATTCCAGAGAATCATCTTTTAAATGTATTAAAAGTGATACCTAGATAACCTTATTCCAGCTATATCAATGAAGGGACCCATGGTGAGGGAAACAGAGGCAGTGACATCCCTGTGATGATGATCCAGCGTTCCTTCTAATGAATTATCTTCCAAGGAGAACTCAGTTTGTTCACAGCATGATTCTATAGTCAAAGATCCATATCCTCCAGATTTGTATGGGAATACTGGGCTGACATTATGAGAATTTTCCCAGCTAAGATGTCTTGTGCTTTTCCTAAAATCTTAAAGGGCCAAACCAAGAGCAAGAACATCATTTTGGGAAAGAAGACAATGGAGAAAATAATCCTAAATTCTCTTCCCCACTTTGAAAAGCTACCTGATAATATTTATTTTTATTTTTGAGATAAGGTTCTTGTGTCTCAAGCTGGATTTGAACTCCCCACGTAGCCAAGGATGACCTTGTACTTCTGATCGCCTCTTCCACCTGAGTGCTGGGGTTACAGGTGTACCCCAGCACACCCAGTTTATGTGATCCTGGGAATCAAACCCAGGGCTTCACACAGCATGGCAAGAAGCAAGCTACCAACGGAGCCCTGTCCCCAGTTCCCTTTGTCCCCAGTGTCTTTATCAGTAAAGTGATTCAGAGAAGAAGAAAGTCTTTCTGGAAACACAGCCATTGCTCATCTGCCTACCTGTTGATGAGGTTTCGGTCAGCTTCTCCTTCAGGCGAACTGGCATCCCCCGTCAGGATGATTGTGGGAGGGCTGCGAAGTGGTCCTGCAGAGGGAGAGTCCTGGTGGTTTAGAGCAAAACACAAATGGAGTTAGGCCTGGCTGGGGGGAACATGCAGGGCCTTGGGACTGCAGCATTTCCCACAGTGACTCCCAAAGCTGTTGCCACAGGTCACCAACTCCGCTTGTTGGTTTATCTGTTTCAGCTTCATTGAGGTATAACTGAGAAATAGAAATTGCATCCATTCAAGGTGTGATATTTTGATGTGGGGTACATTGTGATATGGCTACAGGTGAGTGAATGAACATATGGACTACCTCAGTTCTCTCTCTCTCTCCCCCTTTCTCCCCCTTTTTCCCTTTCCCTCCCACCCTCCCACATGAGGATTCGTGCTGTCATGTGGGTCAAACCCAGGTCCTCAGCCAGTGCTCTTAACTGCTGAGCCATCTCCCCAGCCCCTCAGTTTCTGTTCTCCTTGAAACTGACTAATAGTCTGTCTTAAATCCATATTTCTGCAATGAACTGTGGTGTAAAAAAAAATCTAGCCTGGTCTACTTCATGCATTTATGCCTATGGACCCAAACACTTCTGTTTTGGCTTCTCTGGTGGCTCAGCTTGGCCTGCCTTTCTGGCATATAAGACATTTAGGTTTGAAATCTTCCTGACTCTCATGTTCTTGTTCACAGGTGACTCTTGCCACAGGAAGGCTAATTAACTCTCTTATAGTACACAGGATTTTGTCTCAGCTGAATATTTGAGCTCTGGAAATTGTCTTTTTGTGTCTGCCTTACTTAGAGCCTTTCTCTGGTGAACAAGAGATGTATGTTGGCTAAAATTTCATTGGCACTCTGACTACTTCCCAGAAATAACTAACAGTAAAGTATCAGCTAGAGAAACCTGAGAGCATGCATGTGCTCCTGTGTGTGTGTGTGTGTGTGTGTGTGTGTGTGTGTGTGTGAACATACTATGGAGTATGTTCATTCACAAAATATCTTAGCCCCAGGTGGAAAGGCCATGGCACTGCCCCTGGACATAGTAAGTGCTTAGTATTACCTTCACAGCCAAGTTTATCATTTTGGAATTTTAGTTTCTAGGAAACTCTTGTTCTTGGTCTTGGATCTGGTTGACAATTTAGAGCTAAATTAGGAGTTCATTAAGGCATCAGATTGGACCTTCTGGTAACAGAGCCAACAAGCACCTCAACTCAGACATCTGGCCACATAAACCCTGTTGGTCAGTAACTCCCAGGAAGCTCAGCCTACCAGGTCATCTTCACTTGGCTCCATTTCTCCCTCAGCAACTTCTCAAACAATAGACATCCCATATGGGACACAGAGGAAAAGGCCAACTCCTCAGACCTCTTGCACCTTGGCCTTGTTCCAAACCCTCATGTTCTATCAGTCAGTTCTGCAGGATGTCCATCAATACCCTGGGGTACTCATTCCCACTACCCTCCTGAAATCGTGAAAGGAAAATGAGAAGATGGGAAGTAAATCCACTAGTGTGCAGTTGGCTGTTGCTTTGCCTCAGGGCCACACCAAACACAGGCAGCATCCTTCCCACTGTGTCCAACAGCTTCTCCGCCTGTTAGCTTGTCTTCATTGATACTGCCCCTGGCTTCTGGTATCCTTCAGACAATATTCTCTTAGCCCTCTGTGCTGTACCCTTCCTCATGGAGATTCCTCTTCCTCCAAGAAGCCCTGAATCCAGATGGGATACACATCAGGAGGGAAGCAGGCTGGGGCAGACCTGCTCCGGGATCCTTGTCCCTCTTCCCAGTCTGTAGACCTAGCCTCCCCAGGGGTCTATCTCTTTTCTCCTGGGAGTCAGCCAGCCTGTGTGGGGATGTGTCACCTCCAGCAAGCTCACGCCAATCAAAAGCAACAGGTCACATTTTGTTCCTCTCTAATAAATTTTATAGAAACATTTAAATGTTTATTTCATTCATAAGTTCCCAAGAGTACACAATAGTTTCCTATGCTCCTGCACACAGGGATAAATATAGACTGATGTCATAGATGAGCATATGAGCTTCAAATCCTTAATATCACATGACTAGGTCAGGAACAGCTCCAGGTCTAGCCCAGGCAAGTATGGGGAATGTGGTTTCTGTGATGGCCCGGGTGACAGTAGGACGAGGACCCTACTGTGAACAGGGAAGGAGATGAGTGAACCTGTAATGGAATCTCAGCCGGGTGACCTCCAGAGAGATATTTCATTTCTCTGATCTTCATGTTTATAAACATCAAATGGAGTTAATACTCCCTAGACTGACTTTAAAAATAAACACAGATAAAGCAACAAGAATGATAGCAGGGGAGGGGTGGGAGGTGGGTGCACATTGTTTGACTATGTCCACAGTTGCTCTGCTGTAGCCCAGAAGGCAGGCAGGGGCTCCCTTGGGAGGGGAATTTGTGCTCTTAAGACAAAATAAAAAGATTCCCAGGGGACTTACAAGAAAATGATAGCTCCAATGTCAATTCCTAAGGCCATGGGAGAGAGGAGAAGGACTTCTGTTGGGCATGTGGCTCCTCTGTGCACAGTATGGAACATTCTTTGCCCCACAGTCCAGAAGGCTTGCTCTCTAGTGTATGCTCCCTTGTACCCAGGCCACTCTGACTGTCAGCCTCTGCTAGTGTCCACTCAGTTCCCAGAAGTCAGAAATTCGTAGTCAAAAGAACTTCCTACTTTCTTTACCCCTGTTTTTACTCTCAGACCATCACATTTCAAAAGTGTGGAGCAGTACACAATGGGTATTGGTTTTGTAAAATGCTACTCAGCCAACTGGCCACCTATCCACCATCATCTGTAATCCTCCCTTACTGATGCTATTCTTCCTTTCATGTCTTCCTCCCCTCAATATAACCATCCAATTACCCAACCTGTCACCTGACCATCCATCCATCCATCCATCCATCCATCCATCCATCCATCCATCCAGGCATCCACCCAATCATCCATCCATCCACCCATCCAATCATCCAGCCATGTGTACATCATCTATCCATCCATCCATCCATCCATCCATCCATCCATCCATCCAATCATCTAGTCAGCCAACCTTCCTTCCTTCCTTCCTTCCTTCCTTCCTTCCTTCCTTCTTTCTCTTTTCCCTAAGCTCCTACCATACATGTGTGGAAGATGTGATCCTTGGCTCCTGGTTACTCACATTCAGTTTAACAGGGGAGAAACAGGACAAGCCACCCTATTGCTCACAATGGGAATCAAGGATGAACCATTGTGACATGTGTTCCTGACTATAATCACCATTTCTGAAATGCATTCTGCTTTGATTGACGCAATCCAACAGCTGGTCTCATAGCTCATGTGCTATGACAGTATTCTTGATTCTTTTCTCCCAAGTTGCCTCTCCATCTTACCATAGAAGATAAAATATCTGTACCCTCTCCATACACCTAAGGCTGCTGGTGCTCAGAACATTAGCTTTATCGGCAAGAGGAGGCAATGAATTTGCCTTAATTTGCACTTAACTGTGACACCACTATGTGACCTTTGACAAATATATCTTAGATCCAGTATCTTCATCTATAATAAGGTGGAGTGATGATATCTAGCATGGATCAGTGAATAGCAGGTATTCACTGCTATAATTATTACATTATTATAACATTATTACCAATAAACATTATTACCTCCTACACCGGATCCTAATGCCTTATTGATAACTTTTGCTACGATACTTCCTTTTAGCTTTTAATTGAGACCACCTTAGAAGGATGTGATGACCTAAATGGATGCTATGGTTCAAATATAAAATGTCCCCCATAGGCTCATAGGTTGAAGTCTAAGTTGGTGGTGCTGTTTGGGTGGGCACTGCAAACTTTACAGGAGTGGAGCCTAATGGGAGGCAATTAGGTCAGCTCACCAATACCCTAGAAGAATATACCTTGTCCCCACCCTTGTTTCTTGTCCTCGGTGAGGTGAGTGACCTTGCTCTATGACATGCTCCCAGCTGTGATGTCTTGCCTCACTGTGAGCCCTGGAATAACAGGGATAAGGAATAAAGGGTTGAAAACCTCTAAAACCATGAGATGAAAATGAATAATTCCTAAGTTGGCCCAGGTATTTCAATCATGGTTATGGAAGACAAATTATAGAAGTCCAAAAATGCTCTCAAGGAAGATGATGCCAATGCCCCAGATGGTGTGTATGAGTACTTCCAGTTCTGGAGGTGAGCATGTACTTGGCTCACTTGGGTGTTCGCACCTGTAAACTAACAATACCTGCCTCCTGGCATTGTGAAGCTACCTTGTGGTGAGTGCATACAACAGTACAGGCTTGCAGAAAGATGGAATGATTCTTCTCACTGGGTGGTTGTGGGGGGACATCCCCCCTCTAAGGGGCCCTTACAAGGTTACAAGAATTTTATATGCATCATCAGTTTCATCTCCATCTCATTCCTGATAATAGTCTTAATTGCCAACTTGATATAATTGAGAATTGTTTGTAATCACTTGGAATGTGAAGCCCAGGTACTCTGACATGTTTACACCTATACACCTGGGACCCAGAAGCATTCTCTGTCCTGGGGATATAGGTATAAGAACTTCTAGCTGCTTAGGGGTTGTTACTTGGTCCTCTCCTCTTACAAGAGGACAGACCAGTGTGATGGGCTATGAGCCCCAACTGCCTGAGGGGAAAGACAGGATGGGTCTTGACCTCATTGACACCAACAGAGAAAGAACTTCTGATGTGCTATAGTAGCAATTGAGAGGGTCTCCAATTTGGATCCTAAGAAGGACAGCATAGTGGCTTTAAGAACAGAGCTTCTCAGGTCTCCACAAAGGGATTGCCTCCTTAGTGTCTATTAGCTACATTTGTCACTGTTGTTCCAAAATACCTGCCAAAAGTAGCCTAAGGAAGGAAGGGGTGACTTGGACTGATGACTTGAGGAGACAGTCCATTGTGGCAGAGAGGCATGGTGGCAGGAATGTGGTGTGGCTGGTCATATTGCATCTATGGTTGGGAAGCAGAGAGAAGTGAATGCTGGTGCCCAGCTGCTCTTCTTGTTGTATTCATTGTGGGAGCTCAGCCCATGAATATAGATGCCACCTATATTCAAAGTGGGTCTTCCCGTGTTGGTTAAACTTTCTCCCTGGAAACACCCTCACAGACATACCCAGAAGTTGTAGCTGTAAATCCCAACAAGTTGACAGTCAAGGTTGACCATCACAGGGCCCCACACAGAGAAAGAAAGGGCTGCTTCTCTGGAGCCCATCTCAACCTCATCTCAGTTATAAAAAACTGGGGACAGGAAAGGGAGATAATGACAGCCACTAAATATCAGAGTACCACAATGATCTTCAGCCACCAGAGCTGCTGAAGATCAGAGCAGCTGCTTTGGGAGAACCACTGAGTCTCAGAGCTGTAGCCTAATATAGGCTTAGTTTGAAGAGTACATTTTGGAGGCCAGAGAACCATAAAGTGTTATTTTATCATCTGGCTGAGGGAGAATGAGGAAGCCACAAGTATCTTGGAAGGGTGTGTGATCTGCGCTTGTGCTCTTGAGAGGGAAGCGAGAATTTGGTAAGACCCTCTGCCACAAGCTGCAGGTCTTTGAGGGGTCTCAGAACTGCCTTCTCTGGGGTCCCATGCTGGCTCATCGCTGACCATGGCTTCAAGAGCACAAAACAGTGTCACTTTGGCCCAGGCTGCAGACATCTCATGGAAAGTCCAGAGGCAAAGTCAGCAATGCTCAGTACAAAGTAGAAACCAGGAGCATGGTGTTCCTGGCCAGAAGGCCAGGCTTGAAGTTCCTGGTTTTCTGCTTGTGAGTTATGTAGCTTCAGAGGAAGTTAGCTGCCTTCTTTGTGTCTCAGTTTCCTCAACTACAAAATGGGATTTAATCTTGATTACAAAATGGACAAAAAGTTCAATTTGGATACAAGACATAAAGTAATCAACCCAGAATGTCCATGAAACCAACCCTCTCCCTGCCAGCAAGCTTACACAGTGGCAGATGGTGCTATGGAGGATAATGGAGGAGAAAAGATACCAACCATCTTCCCCAGTAATGGACCATGCATACTAAAATATTGGCATGTCTGGCAAGATGTGCCCACTGATCCAATAGTGGTACAACTGTTGCAGGGATAGTCAATCACTTTCTGATTGAATATGAGGCCTGCTCTCCAGGAAGGATTTCATGCCTAATGTTATACTACTGATCCAAAGCACATAATTTTGGGAGACCCCAGAGTAGAACCTACTGTTGTGTTTTACTAAATGGTCATACTAACTGATGTCTAGATATGTATGTTTATGTCCATATATCTGTGCTACTCTCAACTTTTCAAAGAAGCTTCTTTTTGCCATTGCTCATAATTAATGCAGAGACTCATAACTTGTTGCAGTGCTGTGTCTAAGTAACCGAGTACAACTGTTGATGGATCATCTTATCAACCTCCCATCATCCAAGGCTCAGGGAACATCTCAGAATAGGGGACAAAAAGGATCAGTAGATGGGTAGAGAGCTATAAAATGCTAGCTTCTAGACACAACATGGCTGTTGTACACACCAACTCACAACTGTGCACAAGACCTTTATAAGATCAAGCTAGCCAAAATCCCAACACGCCTGGAGAGGGTCTCCACAAAGGAACTATTGGCAGTTGGTAGCTACTGAAGAGGAGAGTCGTTCTCTGTCAGGAAAGAAGCTTCTGGTAGGTTGACCACGCCCCTTTGTTGGTATGGAATAAGCAGCAATAATTGGATACCGGGGCTGTCGATAACAAAGAACAGGAAGTTGGGAGGGAGACAGGTGGGCACTATGGAAAACTGAAGGAGGTGATGGTAGATGGATAGGATTAAAATACATTGTATAAATGTATGAATTTTTCCAAAGAGTATTTTTTTTTTATCTAAAGCTAATTGTACTAATGCAATAGCATAGTATCTGGTACCTGGCTGAATATTATTATTAAGTGACTTTGTGTCAGGGAGGTGGAAGGCAAAGGTGGTATGGGACTGTCAAAGCTGACAATAGGAAGGTGGATGGTCTATGAGCTGCAGTGACCTGCTCCTGGAAGCTTCTAGAAACTCCCAAGGTGTGTGTGCAGAGGGCTTAGACAAGTAGAACTCAGGCTTTTACTAACATGAGCCCCTATTCCCCAAGTGTGCTAGGCTCCTCTGAGGATGTCATGCCATCCCACTGAGTCAGCTCAGGAGATCACTGATGACTTGACCACATTGCATCTGGAGTCTGTGGCTGCCCAGTGAAGAAGAGACGGGCCAGCAGGCATTCCTCTACACTTTCTGCTCTAGGTTCCTGCAGTAATATACTTGGAAGTATATGATAAACTAAAGCCTTCTCTCACCAAGTTACTTTTAGTCATGGTGTTTATTACAGCAACAGAAAGCAAACTGGGACATGTGATGTAGGATCCTTCCAGCTGACAATCTATCATTCTGTGGTCCCTAAACACCCCAGGCATGTGTCCTAACAGCTTCGATTCAGGCAGAGCCCCTGTGCCTGGGCCCCACAGAATGCAAACTGCTGAGAACACATTGCAGAGTCATTGCCGGAAGCCTGGCTTCACTGTAGGGATTGATTACAGCTTCCAATTAACAGTTTCAGGGCAGAGAATAACTTAGTCCTCCAACTTTGATGTTTTTGTTGTGAGGATTCCGAGCGAGTGGTGGGAAATGAAGGGTTGAGACCCGAGTATTCAGAACTAGGACTGGACCCGGGGGAGCTATAAGCTCCAAGGGATGCTCTGTTCCTTCCTGCTTTGCAGAGTGGGAATTCACACAGACTGGCTTCCAGCTGAACCCTGGGCAGCCTCACTTTCCTGGCTGCCTGGCTTCTGTGCTCCCTGGGAGCCACACTTCTGCCCTGGAGGCCCCAGCTAGCTTGGGAGATCTGAACCTCCCCTGAGGCTGTGCTCTGTCAGGCACTCGGTGTGGGCAGCCGCTCCTTGAACCATGCCTATCTGGCTCCTGGAAAACTCAGGAAGGCCCAGAGACTGGTAGTCAGACCTGAAAGTAAAAGAATGTTGAATCCCATGTGGACCTTAGACCTCTGTTTAAAGGTCTAAACTGCCGCAGGGCTGAGCTGACCTGACAGAACGCAAGCGGCAGCAGCTATGCTAGTTTGGAGTGACATACAGGGAACTACAGGGATGAAAAATCTAACAGACTTGGCTTCCAGGTCTCTGGGTGAAGCTGTGGAGGAGCTGAGACTCAAGGCCAATGCGGTCTGATCACAGAGGTCATAGTTTTAAACCCTGTTCTCTGTCTTCTCTGAGGGACCTGGGCCTCCTGGATCCCAGGTGGCTTGAGGCCCTCACCTGTCCTCCCTCCAGGTTCCGGCACTGCCTTAACCACTCGAACTTGCTCTTCAGGATGGCCTCAGCTTCCTACAAGCCCAGAGACAGAGCCAAGGCTCATGAAAAGCCTCAAAGACCATCACCTTATTTTTTTTGCTCCAGGTCACAGGCGGGCTAGCCTGTGAGGAACCGGCATTTAACTCCTACTGGCCAATTGAGGTTCTTACCCTTGACTCTACAGCCAATTCATGGATTCCTCCCATGCTGGGTCACTAAGAAGCCCACCTTCACCTAGACCCTGGTCCTCATATAACTGGACCTACAAGCAGCTGACACTCACAAGGGTTAGAAGAGGAGTGGCTTTTGTTGTCTTGTGAGGATATGGTTTTAAAGTACTTTAAAAGAAAGATTTGTGTGTGTGTGTGTGTGTGTGTGTGTGTGTGTGTGTGTGTGTGTGTGTGTCTACAGAAGAGAGCATCAGACCCCCTGCAGGCAGTTGTGGGTGGGTGCTCGGAACTGAACTCAGGTCCTCTACAAGAGCAGCACCCCCTCTTAAACACTGAGAGCTACAGATGTAGGATGCATGGGACTCAGCCTTTACAAGCAATGAAGTCGTATCTTTGCTGATTTTTTAGAATACTTGCTTTAGGGTGCTTTTATTTGTAGGAGGCATGGAGGTCCTGTGCTCACAGACAAGCATTAAGGGACACATTTTTATGGGTGGTGTTTTACAAAGGGTTTCTATGTAGTCATGTCTGGTCTTTATTTAGCTTGATTTGTACTTTATTATGCATACAAGGTTGAGCTAATTATCACCAGGAAAGTTTTTGCCAAATTGTTCTGTGTTTAAATATGCCTAAGACAAAGTTCTCAGAGTTAGACTTCTGAAGTTTGAGCCAATACCAGCTACTTGGTCATGTTGTACCGTACTACCTTTAGCCTCCCACAGACTGTTAGTTACTCTGCTGGCTATGGGCCCACAGAGACTTCCACACTTATTCTTGAGTTAGCTGTTTGGGGAAACTGCCCAAGATTTGAGGTCCAGGTGAACGTGAGTTCAGTATGTTACCATTGTTAGTAAAGTGGAGGGGTCACAGATGACCACTATGAGAGGAGTACAGGGGTGACAGTTGAAGAAAGCCAGCAGAGGATGGGGAGCAGCCACACTTGAATCCACTCACCAGTGCTTGCCTTCTGTGGTCACTCTGTTTTCATTCTCTCCAAGCCCCCAGACCTCAGCTGCCTTGAGGGTGAACAGCGCCTACTCTAGCACTAGATGCCCCAGGATGGTTGTGGAGCTTTCCCTAGAACCTTGAGCTATGGTCTGCAGACAGAGAGATGTGAGTTTGGCTCACTGTTTTCTTTTTTTAGACGTTCAAGGAAAAGACATCTTCCCACCCCTAAGCTGCCAAGTTCGCATCTCAAACTCATGAACTTGGGATGTGGAGATACAAAGGACTATGTATTTCTAAGTATTTGCTATCTTAGTTCCCACGGTTATAATATGTAAGAAAACAAATGTCATCACAACATGAAAATATTAACTAGGAATCTGTCCATCTGGAAAAATGATGCTCACTCACACACTCTTCTCTCAATTAGTAAGCCTGTGTCATCTGACTCTGATCAGTATGAGCCATGGACAGATACAACAGCATAGCTCAAGTTCAGTGCAAACCAATGGTAAAGTTCAAGGCAAAGAAAGTAGTGATTTATGGTGACCTTCATAAGCAAAGCCTGTAATCTAGGAGGATCACACGGAGCTGGGCCGATGAGTACAATGGATAAGATAGGTTCTTAAGAAGGGAATGACTTCAATATCTTGGGGAAATGTATGGCCTTACATTTTAAACATTCTTTTGATGGAGCCACTGTAAAATAAAGTAAAATAAAATGTGAAGAAGAATGTGATATCATGTGGACACATTGTTTGATTGATAGAACAAAATAATAGGGGCTGGGGAGATGGCCCAATCAGAAAGTCCCTACCATACAAGCATGAGAATTTGAGTTTGGATCTCTAGCACCCACCAAAAAAAAAAAAAAAAAAAAAAAAAAAAAAAAAAGACAGAGGTAGCATGGGAAACACATAGGAAGACCCCTAGGGTTTTCTTATTAGTCAGTCTTATTGAATTGGTGACCTCCAGGTTCAGGGAGAGACCTTGCCTCAAAAAAATAAGGTAGATAATAATAGAAGACACTCAACATCAGCCTCTGGCTTCCACATACATGAAAACACATGCATATACATACTATATATACAAAGATAAAACAAAACAAGTAATATACACATTAACACCAAGACACTGATTCTTTGTTCAATTTGAAAGAAAAGATATAACTGATACTTTATTATTACCTATAGCTAAAAATTGCTTTTCTTAATTTCATTTGCAAAATAAAACTTCAGGGATACCCTCTTTTCTATTACCATTGCTTTTGTTATGCCTGGGTTTTTGCTTTGCTTTGTTTTGTTTTTTGAGATAGGGTCTTAGTCTGTAGCCTAAGCTAGTCTGGAACTCATAGTGACCTGCTACCTCAGTTTTCTGGAAGCTGGAACAACAGGGATAAGACAGCATGCCTGCCTCAATGAAAATACTCTTAATAAACATTCTAAAAATCATTTTCTATTTTATTATCAACTTTTACCCTTTTCTATCCTTTACTATGAACTTTTGTTATTCATTTGAAGCAGATTATTTCAAAGTGGCCTTTGGCTATGTCTGCTACCCTGTCTCGTCCACATCTTTCTCAAACGCAGAAAGGAGCATTCTGGGTCAAGGTGGTCTGAGATCTCATGGAGCCTTTGTCATATGCTGTGTAGATGGTGCCATACTCAGGATTCTTAGGACCCTGGCCACTTAAGTAAACTCAGGGTAGTATATTCTCCAGAAAGCCACACACCTTCCCTAGCACCCTCTGCAGCCTGCACTGCTGTCCGAGCATCTGTGGCCAGCTTAAAAGTGGTGGCCTCAGCCCAAAATGCTTAGCTTGGCCCCCAGACAGGCTAGCCATGGCAGGAAGGGGCACTTACTTGGGTCTGGGCTGCCTGTGGCTCTCCAGGGGGCTCCTCATCCT
Organism: Cricetiscus sungorus; assembly: GCA_030556225.1. Lineage (NCBI taxonomy): Eukaryota > Metazoa > Chordata > Mammalia > Rodentia > Cricetidae > Cricetiscus > Cricetiscus sungorus. Next base: position 71,407,928 of record JANBXA010000007.1, read on the forward strand.
CAGGAATGTGGGGCATGGCAGCCTCCTGGCTGGAGTGGCTGTGTGCTTGGAACCTCTGCTGTGTCAACCCCAAAGACGCTCCAAGAGGCTTGAGCTCCGCAGGCTGGGGAGATGCCAAAAGGACAAGTCAAAATCCTTCCCATCCCTGTCCCAAGCTAGGATCCATTTCCAGGATCCAAGAGTTATAGATGGGCTGCTCGGTTTTACATCAACACCAGAGGTCAGGCGAGGCCAGGCTGGGAGCAGGCATTGGGGGATGCATTGCCTCCTGCTCTCTGGCTTTGTTTACACAGGCAGGAGTGACCTTTTGCATCTAATTTGGTCCTTACAGTAAACACATCTATTCCAGAAGAGAAACATCTCATCTCCTCAAAGCTATAGCTGAGGGAGGACACTTCATTGAGATCAGATACCATCTGTATGCCATCTACTGAGCTCCTGCTGGCTGCATAACTCCTTGTGCTGGCCTTGGATGAGGCTAGGCATCAACCGCTCCATTCTATAGGTGAGGGAAGAAAACTAAGTATTGGCACCTAGGCCTTCTCGATTGGTGCTCATGGCTCTTCCAACTACAACCCACATCCTTTCCTGTGGTCTGCCTCCTCCTCACAGGGAGAACAAAAGACAACTCCATTAACCAAGCAACCACTGTGTCACACTCTGTAGACAAGTGGCTGCTGACTGCTAGAGCCTATAGGAAAAGCCAGAAAGCTCTGCTGCTTCCCATGACAAAAGATATCCTTGCTGCATCACCGAGAGGGCCTGGAAAGTTCCCTAAACCAGAGCACCGCAAACAAGGCTGACACCTGGCATCAACTGCAGTACATAACCACCCTCTGGACCCTGCTCTCCAAGGCAGGGAAGGTGTCTGATTCATTATGAATATTCAAAAGATCCATTTAAAAATGATGGTTTAAAGAATTTAGACCACATTTGCATTTAAAGAATGGGAGACATTTAGTCCAGGAACTGTCAAAAGGGCAGCTGTCAAAGTCTTAGCTTTTGTCTTATACCGGAATAGGTAGCCCACTCAGTATTGAAGTATTTGGGGTGACCCCTGCTGGTCATATTGGATATCTCAACTCAACTAGGTCATTCATTCATGCTGTGGACTATTCCTTTACACTGTGTGAAGATGTGTCACTGTGATTGGTTTAACAAAAAGGTAAATGGTCAATAGCTAGACGGGAGGTATAAATGGAGACTTCTGGACAAAGAGAGCTCTGGGAAGAAGAAAGGTGGAATCGCTAGCCAGATGCAGAAGAAACAGGATGGGCAGAAAGGAGTTGAGGTAATGAGTGCGTGGAAGAACACAGATTTTAAAATATGGGTTAATTTATGTTATAAGAGCTAGTTAGAAACAAGCCTAAGCTAAGGCCAAGCTTTCATAATTAATAATAAGTGTCTGTGTCATTTTTTTTGTGAGATGGCCACCCCCCAAAAAAGTTCATCTACACATGCACTGAATCTTTTTTTTTTTTTCTAATACAGGGTTTGAAGTAGCTCAGACTAGGTTGGCTTTGAACTCATTTTGTAGCTGAGGCTGACTGATTCTCTTTTCTCCACATCCCAAGTTCTAGGATTCCAGGCATGTGCCACCATGTCTAGGTGGAGCATTCATTCTTTTCTCTGTGACCTGTGTTGTGACATAAAAACAAAGAGTATAGTTTTGGCCTTCACGAGGTCTTGACTCCAGTGTTGGTAGGCAACTGAAAAACTGATTGGCACAAACACTTCAGAATGAAGAATTATAAGGAAGAAACCCTAACTATGCAGACTGGGAACACAACAGGTTTAGTGATGGCTCTATGTCACAAGAACTGTTTGAGCTGAGCCATAACACAGAAATGCGAATGGAACTTATCTATTTGCAGAATAGCCTGGGGCTTAGCAGGGTAGATGAGCTGGCAGAGAAAAAGCCACACTGGGCTGTGCTCCAAACAGCTCTATCATTACTTTAGAGATAAAAGCTGTGGGTCCAAGACCATTGTGTCTTCCATCCTCAGAGACAACTGGATGAAGAAATTAAATAGCAGGCTCCCCAAAAAGTGAGCTCTGAATAATTTCATCATCTTTACTTAGACACCAACATCAGCAGCAATGGTGTCAGTAGTGTTGAGGGGATTGTGTTGTAATGGGGGTAGTTGAGCAAGTTGGCTCACCTTTTCATGGAATATCATGGCCTCACCTCTGCAAGTCCAACCTATCTTAATAACAGTTTCCAAAGTACAGGGGACAGCCATTCCACTTTCTGTTTGTGTCTTAATCTACATAAAGCATATTATATACTGTAAAACAAGGTTTCAGACAAATAAGGCCATGTTCAGAAACAGAAGATTCAAGGAGGACAAGAATTTTTGTTTAAAAACTCAAGACTTCAGCCTGGAACAAAGAAGCTGCAAGGGGAAATGATCTCAGATATCTAAAAGGTAGTCATGTAGCCCTGGGGTCTCCAAAGGACAGCTGTATGGCCAAGAACTCAACAGCCAAGTGAGAAGACAAAGGAACCTTTCCTAGAGTCTGGGGCCAGCTAAAGATGGAGGAGAATGCTCACCAAGGTCAAGAGTTTCCTGTTCCTGAGGGACTTTCAATACTGGCTGGCTCAAGGGTCATGGGAATTCCCAGCACGGCAGTGGCCTTTTCCAACTCTGAAGTCCCAGACTTTATCTAGTCATAACCAGCCACAAGGATGCTCTCAGCCCAGGGTTCAGTCAGAGATCCTAGGATTATAAAGCCATTCCAGAAATATCCCATTTCTAACCCTCCACAGTCCTCTCTTGCAGACAGACCTCTGCCAGCCCCCAGCCAGAAACAAAACCTCATGAACAAGGTCAAACAGACTTGGAGATGCTGGCTGTAGCAGAATGGAGGCTGACTACAGTTCCATGGCTGAACAAGATGGAGTCTGTGCAGCTCCAGGGGAGCCCCTGAGGCCCTGCTTCAGGCCATTCCCATGCTGCTCAGGTTCCATGTGCTTTCCCACCCATTATTATAAACTCACTGCTTAAAATAGCAAGGCAAAAACCAGTCCAGCCAGCAGGATGACATCTGGGGGGTCTGTGGGGGCTCATGGGCATGTAGGCTTCACATCCATCAGGGCAGTTTGGAATATAGCCTCCAGGAAGCCATGGTCTGAGTGCCAGCCCATAAAAGGAGAGAACACTGAGTCATGTTTGTCTCCCCGCCTCCTTTCCAATCCACTTCCAAATATTTCCTGATGCTTCTCCAGCCAGGTCAGGTTAAGTGAGGCATGCCAAGAACCAATCAGCTCTTTGGACTCTTACCAACAGTTTAACAGAACATGGCCCATTTTACAGGAAAGAAAACTGAGGCATGGAGAGGAGAAACAAACCAAATAGGGTTCAGTAACACTTATATCTAAGGCAATCTACTCAAGAACCTCTGATGGGCTAACCACTCAACCATTTGGGTAGGTGAAGGGATTAGATATCCCTCCCCCAAACCATCCTAAGATAGTTGATTACTTCATGAAATAAGGCAGTTTCCCTATTGGGTATCCCACACTACTGTGTATGGTCAAGTGCTATCTTCATGCCTAACCCCAATGAGAGAGGGAGTGTGTTTATTTAGTTTTGTTTGTTTGTTTTTTGTTTTTGTTTTAGTGCAGTACTGGGAATTGAACCCAGGGCCTTGAGCATGCTATGCCACTGAGATACCCCCTACCCTCCAGTTCTCTGCTGTAAGTGTTATTACTTCCATTTAATGTAATAAAGCACTGAGGCTCAGAGGTGACCAGCAAGGCCATGTAGCTGGTAAGGCTGAGTCCAAAGGTATCATTTCTCTCTTACCCAGGGCACAGCCAAAGAGCCTCACACTTAGGCCGAAAACGTAGGCTCTGTCTACCTTAGAATCCTGAGGGTTGTCCATGGCAGGCAGGAGGGCAGGAAGGCAGGAGGGCTCTGGGAATAGAGGCTGCATACCTTTATTCTATTCCCAGCAGCCATGGGGGGAAGGAGGGTTGTTCCTGTGCTCACTGTCCTGAGGAACTTAAGTATCTAGGGTAGACAAAGGAAACTCAGTCTACCTGGTAGGTCCCAATGGCTTGCCATACCTCAGCAAGCACCAGGCTGTCTTCAGGAGTCAGGGAGAAGACATGAACAGTCTTTACAGAGATACCCTCAGTGCTCTCAGCCTCCCTGGGAGGTGGTAATGGAAGCACTAACACTGGTAATACAATTAGTTCCATTTGGCAGATGACAGAGGCCTGAAGGAGTTGCAACGGCAGGCATGTCCAGTATATCTGCCTGACTGTGCAGGTCCCTGTGGGGCCAAGCCTGCTGGCCTCTCTCAGAGCCTTGTGACATGCCCAGAAAAGATCAAACCCCTCACTTGAAGCCACAGTGTCCCTGGAGCATGGCCTGCATGCTGTGTGGCTCTCATGCTGCTAATCTAGCCTTCAGGGAAAGAGCCAAAAGGCCCTTGTGGAAAGCAAAGGGTTAAGCCAGCCTCATGAACCTCACTGGGGTGACTCAGTCTTCTCAGAAGGGTGAGTTTTGTTCTTAGAGCTTAGGATTTTTGCTTTCATTTAGCACCCAAAGAATGTGAATGTGATTAGGCTGCTATTAATATCCAGCCTAGCCTCTCTCTGGGCAAAGGGCTGAGGCAGGAGACTGCTTGAAGTAACTACACTTGCATCTCTCTCAACCCCTCTACAAAATCAGAGGGGCAGGAGGCCGCTTCCCCTGTTCCCACTCTTATAGATTGGGTATTGAGGCTGAGAGAAAAGTGGCAATTTGACGAAGGCCACACCTAGGGAAGGACAGCATCAGAAAACATGATAGGAGTGTGAGGTTGGCTGAAGGCAGGAGGCCAGCCAGTGCGAGAGCAGAGCTTCTAGTCTTCCTTCTACGAGTGGTCTCACTCACTGCAGAGGAAGGACCCTCTTTCATGCCCTCACCTTGGGTGGCCTTGCAGAATGTCCTCAGATGACCACAATGAGCCTGAGTACTGGGCAGCCTGGCCAACAGCAGAGCTGTGTCCTGCACCCAGAATGCACCAGGTCTACCTCGTGCATACTCTGAGAGTCCAAGAGCTCAGCAGATCCTGCAACTCCTGTAGCTCTACCCTTGACCTCCATTTCCTCATTTATAAAAAGAAGGTGGGGAGGGGTGGCACACACCTTTAATCCCAGCACTCCGGAGGCAGAGGCAGGTGGATCTCTGTGAGTTTAAGGCTACTCAGAGAAACCCTGTCTCAAAAAAAAAAGTGACGTGCCTATCTTTTAGGGTTGATGTAAAGGTTAGAATAGGAAATTCCTACAGCATGCAGACACACACTCTGAAACTCTCCATGCCTGCTTCAAATAGGCATCCAAGTTTCCCTAGCTTCAGTCACTAAAACCTGAGCAAAGCCTGAGATTTTGTTGCTTATCCCAGTGGCTCAGAATCACACAGGGGCCTCAGCCTAGCCAGGTTTGTGTGTACCAATAGATAACAGCATTAGACATGACGGGAGATCTGAGGAGTACCACCACCGGCGAGCCCATACTCCCACCCAGACACTGGCTTCAGGAGGAGGAGGTCTACAAGGCATTCATCAAGCATCACTGGCCTGAGGAAGAGGGCCCAGGGCTAGGGGTATTCTGGTCTATGCCATTGTCAGTCCCAGCCTATGCCATGGGCAACTATGGGTCTGTGCCATGACTAGTCCTGGGTCTGTCTGGTTCAAAGCCCCAGTTATCTCTGTCATCCCTGTGGTAATAGTGAGTCATCTCCCCCAAGGCCTTTCTTCTCTTGTGTGTGGGGTGTGTGCACGTGTGACAGAATAGAGAAAGAGGAGGCTTGCTTCCGCCTTGTCGGTTTCAGACAGAATGGGAAGGGCTCAGAAAACAAAAGATGGCTGAAGGTCCACCTGGGCAACAGAGTGAGCTTAAGACCAGTTTGAGCAACTTAGTGAGACCCTGTCTTGACCCGAAAAATACAGAAATGGATATGGTTTGGTGGTAGAGTGTTTGGCTAGCATAAAACTCTAGCTTTGAGCCTCAGTTCCACAAAAAGAAACCTAAGAGTTAAATCAAGGAACTTCATGCATTTACCCTGTGGCTGGACACGGGAGGGAAGAATGATGAGTATATAAAGGCCATTTAAAAACCATAGATAAGTAACAATGAGTGGGATTTATCAGTACGTGGTACAAATTAGAAACAGAGTCGAGAAAAGCAGAATTATTCATAGTGTGCCTGAGCAAATTTCCTTAGTTCTCTGAAGCTTATTCAATGTCGTTCTCACAAGGTAAACTCACATGGCATTGTGGGGTTTTGTGGGTGATTAAATATGGATATACAAATACGGAGAGGGGGAGAGAAAGAAAAAAGGTGGGGAGGCACCATTTCAAGTAAAGGCAGTCCTCCTTCCCCAGGATGATGGGGTGAGGGGAATGCAGCAATGGTGCTGATGCTGGGGAGTCCCAGATGGACCTGCTCCCTGCTTCTCTTGAGAGGTGAGCAGCCTGTATTCTGAAGTCTTGGGCCTGTTTCCCAGACAGAACTCTAGGGAGGAGACGCCTAATGAGGTAGCTCCTTGGTGTGTCAAAATAGATCATGCCCATGGACATGCTCTGGAGGGGCAGCCCGTCCTCTTGGTGCCTTGAGTTGGACTCAGCTGTGCAGTTGTCCACCCACTTGTTCAGTCGAGCTGTCAATCATCTCCAAACCAAGGTTGTAGCATCATGCCCACCCCCATCAGGACCCATGCCATGTTCACTCCTTCCCTGACACTTAGGAAGCCCTGGATGTGAATGCCCCAAGGAGGCTTTGGCATTCCCTGAGTATCTGAGCTCTAGATCCATTGGCCTTTGAACATTGGCCTTTGAAAACTGCTCAGGCCAGGGCTAGACCTTCTTGTTCCTTCCCCCCCCCCCATGACAAGAAATAAGCCAAAACATTGCCCCAGGTTTCCTTTCCAGCTTGATCACTTCAGCATTTCTTTTTTTAAAAAATAAGTCCGCTTAAGAATGTTTTTTTCTCTTGGAAATATGTGTGATTGCTCAACACAAGACAGTTCAAAGGCACCAGGAATGGCAAGGAAGTGTCTGAGCCTTCTACTTAGCTCCAAGCAGAAATAAATCTTACCCATTTCCCTTTGTGCCTGGCTGTCCTGGGACACTTCCCCGAGTCACTCACGCCAGGGTGATGTGAGTCATCTGTGGAGTCAAGGACCACACGGCATGCCAAGTTCCAAGAGCCCCCATAAAGGGCAGGGCCCCCAGGGATGCTCAGAGGAAATGAAGGGTCAGGACCTCTCTCAGGCTCTGGGATTGGCTCTGCTTTCCCAGGTGGGTGAATCTGAGGCTCGTTAACCCTGGCTGAGCCTGGAATCCTAGGTCTTTTCTACATAGAGTTTAGACAGTTTCTGTGGTGGGATATGGAGGCTGCTCACCTGGCTCACAAGGGCCAGCTCTGAAGTCTTCCAGGGTAACCTAACTTAGGAAAGCCCTGAGTTCTGAGAGGCCCTGTCTCAAAACAACTGTTCTCTAGGATCAACACTAGAGGTTGATCTCTGGCCCCTATATGCTAGCACTCATACACACACACACACACACACACACACACACACACACACACACACACGCCACACATGCACACACACGCCACACATGCACACACATGCACACGCATATGAACACCCACACACACTAGTATAGATACACTCACAAAATCAAGTTACACAGACATACAACTGAGTAAGTTGCTAAAACTGAAGGATGTCAGTACTCAGCCAGTCTCTCAAAATCTTGCTAGGCCTCACTATGATCTGTGCTCTTGATGAACTTCTGTGCTAGAAACTGTCCAACGGCATGCCACTGTCCACCTCGTCCCGGCTGTCATTAGTGACATCCACTTAGCAGTAATGGGAGCATCCGCAAACAGACCCAAGTGAGTGCCACCTGCACCCCATCAAACTAGGCAAGCCTGGATTTTCATCCTTAACAGGTACACACAGATGCTATCACCCTAGCTAAAGGCCTGCCAGTTGCTTTAGACAAGTCCTCCCTGGAATATCACAGAAACGGTATGTTCTGACCACAGTGTCCAACAAACAGCCACCCTGAGGATACTCGCTGTGTTTTTATAACCTCTGTACATATCTTCTCCCCATGTATGAGCTGCTTTCCATCCTTGACAAACTCCTACCCATTCTTTAAAACCCAATTCAAACACACCCTTCTTCCAAAACCATTACTCCTCTTTACCCTAGAAATGGCGATTCCTTTCCTGTATTTTTTCCTACTGCTATCGCAACCAATCACCACTGACTTGGTAATATAAAGCAACACAAACTTATTATCTTAAAATTCTGATGTTGAAAGCCGGAGAGTGGTGGCACATGCCTTTAGACCCAGGACTTGGGAGGCAGAGGCAGGTGGATCTCTGTGAGTTCAAGGCCATCCTGGTCTACAAAGCTACACAGAGAAACCTTGTCTTGAAAAATCAAAAAAGAAAAAAAAATCTGATGTTGAACATCAAGTTCCATTTCAGTAGGCTAAACTCTTTGTGTAAGGTGGGGGCTTGAAAAATGACTCATCAGTTAAGAGCATTGGCGACTTTTCCAGAAGACCTGGGTTCAACTCCCAGCACTCATAACCATCTGCAATTCCAGTTGTAGGAGATCTCACACCCTCTTCTGGCCTCTGAGGACACCAGGCATGCAAATAGTGCACAGACATACATGCAGGCAAAAGACCTACACACATAAAAGTATCAACATTTCAGAATAAATAAGTAAATAAAATCTGAGTCTTAGTTGTCTTCCTCCTAGGCTCAAGGGAAGGAAGCATCTCTTTACCCATAGTGCTGGGGTCACTTCAAGCACCAATCCCCCCCAAGACCCTTTCTTCCTGCTCCCCAGCCTGCAAAGAAGCTGGCATCTTCTCTGGCCTCTGAATTTGGCCTCCGTGTGTTTATTTCCTTCTCTGACTTTGTACTCCCTGATGTAAGGACTTCAGTGACTATGATGTTGTATCTATTCCTGCTGGTGACCCCGTTGATCTCCCCATTTGTGATTTCTGCTTGACTCCATCTGCAGAAACCCTTTTGTATTTCAGGTGACACACTCACAGATTCCACTGTGACTTCTCCAAGAGAGATTTACATAGGCTTCAGATCAGTTAGAATATAAATGCCTCAACAGCAAGAACTTGTTTCATAGCTTCATGAATATCCTTATAAATATTCATTATAATGATATAAATATTCATATCTTGGTGTCATCCAGAACAGGGACAAACACAAGAGCTGTTCTCCAAGTGTTTGTTGAGTGAATCAACAACAGCCAATCTGTAATCGGTAGATAAGGGGGCTTGCTTTAATTGAGAAGCAGCTTTTTGAAACAAAAGGTCCATGAAGAGAGTGCATACATCTCCTTTTGGGGTCAGGCAAGTAAGATGAATGGCAGAGCCTCCGTGGATTGATGAGGTCTGTGGTGGCAAGGAGTGCAACTGTCACTTAACTAGGGCAGTTACTATTCAGCTTCAGGGTCAGGAAGAAATATCATCTTTTGTTGGCAAGCATTTCCAGTTTCCAAGAAAAGCCAAAACTCTAGTGCTAAAAATAAAACCACCTGATTTAGAAATGTTAAAGTTAATACCAAAAGAGAGAGAGAGAGAGAAATACCACAAGAACCAATACCACAAGGACCAAACACATGTCTCTGGGGAATAAGACTGCAGCTACCAGTTGCCACCTCTGATTTATGCCCTCAAGTATGCTCTTCTGGGCCTTACTTACCAATTAATCTAATTCAGTCTCATCAGCAGTGCCAGCCACGAGCACTTTCAGGGAAGCCAGTGAGCAAGGTGGAGGCTGGTTCTTCCAAAAGGCTGGTGGTGCCTCATCAGGTGCACACAGAGTTCTGTTCTCAGGGTTGTGTGGTCCCTGGGGTTGTTCATTGCTGTACAGGCCTACATGTGATTGCCCTGAACTGGCCTCATTCCTTTAGGAAGGCCAGGTCTTGCATCTCTCAGGCCAATGACCATAGGCCTAGAAATGTCATCACTTCAAACACAGCCCAGCAGTAATGGAAATCCCACATCACATCACAGAGAGGATGATGGGGGTCTCAGTGGGAGTTAAACCTGGCTCCATCCTGACTCTGTCTGCAAGCTCCGGAAACCTGACAAAGCAGTGAGCTTCTCGGGCTTCGGTCTGTGCCTGGTAAAGAGAGATTATCTACTCCTAACAACTGTCATGGCTATAAAGAACTAAAGTATTCAAGTAAGGGGTACATATAGACATTTGCCATGTGTTCCCTAATTCAACTAAGAGTAACACTGACAATCTAAGTCCTCTTTTGTGGCAGCTTGAATGTAAAAATGTTTACTATAGGCTTCTATGTTTAAACACTTGGTCCCTGAACTAGTGTGCTGTTTTGGAAGGTTGTGGACCAGTAGAGATGTGTGGCCTAGTTGGGAGAAAGTAGACCTCTAGAGGGCGGCACCGCCTGGAGGCTTATGACCCCAGCTAGCTTCCTTTCTCGTCTCTGTTTCCTGTTCTTTGTGTCACACTCCTGCCACCACAGCCTGAGCAGCAACACCACCATGTTTTTCCCACCCCCTTCCCCCGATCCCCCACACACACCCTCCTCCATGGTGGACTGTCCCTACAAAATAAACCATTGCTTACTCAGGTTGCCTTCTGTCAGGCATTTAATTACTGTGACAAACAAACAAACAAACAAACAAACAAATGAGTTTCTAACACTGATTTGCAAGGCATCACACTCATATCCACTCTTCCTCAGCTATATTTCATTTCAGACTCACAGACTGACAGTGGGGCCTGGACCAAGGGCCAGCATGCTTCAGCTCTGAGGGTTCCTTGAGAAGATGGTGAATGAATGAGTGAAGGAAAGAAACTAACACATAATCCACAAAACAGATGTTAAAGTACAAGTCCTGGGTCTGAGGGTATCTTGGGAACTCTGATCCCTTTACAACTGATTTCCCTGGTGACCCCATCATGGCTCTTGGAGCTCTCCACAGGGAGAACCCAGCCCTGTGTTACATCTTTCTGGAGAGATGGGAACATAAACCAGTTGGGCCACTGTACATTCAGGGGTGTGGCCATGTCAGCCCCACTCCCAAGGGACTTCCCCTTTTAGCTTGGGTTTTTCTTTTCGCCAGCTTGAATGTGAACTGTCTCCCACCGGCTCATGTGTCTGAACACTTGTTTCCCAGACAGTGGTGTCATTTAGAGTGTTGTGGGACCTCGGGGAAGGGGAACATCACTGGAGGAAGTGGGTGTCAGGGGGTCCGGCTGTGAGGTTGCATAGCCTAGTCCAACTCCTGGCTCACACTCCACTTTCTGAATGTGACACCATGTGATCAGCTGCCTCTCACTCCTGTTGCCACGCCTTCCCTGCCATGATGGACTGTACCCTTAAACTGTGAGCCAAAGGAAGCCTTCCTCCTCAAGTTGCTTCTTGGGGCAGTAGGGGGGGGGCGATATTTGGTCTGGCAGTGAGAAAAGTAACTAATTCAACCACCTTTCTTGGTTTTTCTGCCACATATATGTAGAGATTTCTCCCCAGAAAATTCAATCCACAGAACCCTCTCAAAGCTCAGGCTCCTCCTCTTTGCCTCCACCCAGGAGTCCTTTGCAAACTGACTTTTAGGACAAACTTAGCAATGGGACATGCAGTTTCAACCCCAGCCTGCAGGGGGTCCCTAACATCCCCACTTCTCTCTCCAGCATCCCAGGGAGAAGCTGAGGTGTGTTCTCAGAGGAGGCAAATGCCCAGTGTCCACTGCCCTGGCACTCCTGGGACCACCACCTTCTCAACAGAGAGCAGCATTAGGGTCTGCAATGACTCGCAAGTCCTGCTCACTTGGTGCCTGGAACCGCCCATCCCTATGAGGCAGGCCTTTGGGAACACTTGTCCCTCATGACAGGCAGAGGACCAGAGGTATCATTTCAGTTTGCCAACCAGCTCCAGCACAGACCCTCTGAAGCCAGAGTGTGTGTCTAGACTAGAGTCGAAAACAGCATCCCGTGGACTTTGGACATCTGCACCTGAAGACAACTATTCCATAGGACAGAGATGAGGACAGGGGAAATGGCATTTTTTTCCACATGAATCTGAAAAATCTCCATCCAGAAAACCAGTGGCAATAGCATTTTTGTCCAAACTTTGTAACCGACAAAAACAAAACTTCAGCCCAGTACTCCCCCCTTCATCCTTCCAAACTGCCCCATTTCCCAGAATGCTTCTCTTTGCCCTCACTTTCTCCCTTTCTTCTATACTTCCCTTCCCAGTTTCATTCTGGGAAGTTCCCATTAGGGTCTCTATGAAGGATCTGGTTTGGAAATACCAGAAAAAAAAAAAAAGTTGCCTTCTACAATGGCTGTCTGAGTCATCCATTCCCCCAACAAAACCTATCTAGTGCTGCCTTCCTAGGAACCAGGCACTGACATAGTCCCTGGGGCTTCACAGAGAGTCTTTGAAGGATGCACCATCCCAAAAGCCTCCCCTGACCTCTCCTGGATGCTGTGTTCTTGGCCTGAGAAAGCACCTGTGGCTACCTCTGCTGACCTTGAAGTAGCTTCTGTTTCCTGCATTATCTGTGTCAACAGCCCAAACCCAGGACCAACAGCTCACTTTCTGGAAGCTTCTGTGGGAATGTCCAGCAGTTGCTCAGTACCCCATAGTCTCTCTTTTTGATGCACAGATTCTTGTGATAAAACTCATTCTCATATGACAAACTGCGTCACCAGCACAGATAAAGGCTCTGGGCAAGGGATTATAGCTCCATTCTACAGCTGAGAAAAATCATATGTCAAAGATACATTATGGATGTTAACCACAGTCAGAAGATACAGGATTAAAGTAGATCTCCTAAACCAGCACGAGATCTCCTAGCCCAGCATGGTGCTTGTAATCCCAGCATGTTCAAGGCTGAAGCAGGAGGATCATCACTTCTAGACTAATCAGGGTTACATTAGCAAGATTCTGTCTCAAAAGGAAACAAAATAAGCTGGGGAGATAGCACAGTAGATAGGTGTTTTCAATACAAGCATGGTGGCCTGTGTTAGATACTGGAACCCAGGCTTGTTTTTTTGTTGTTGTTTTGTTTTGTTTTGTTTTAAGGCTAGTTGTGTAACCACACTTCTAATTCCAGTGCCTGGGAGGCAGAGGCTCACTTAGTGAGCATCAGGCTAATAAAAGACCAGATCTCAACAAAAACAAGATTGGACGACTTCAGAGGGACACACCTAAAGTTGATTCTGGTTTCTGAGTGCACATATACAGTGTGCTTGCTCACATGTGTAAACATGAACATATACAAAAATAATAAAAACAAGCAAATAACGACAAAACATTCAAAGCTGCTATACCCACACTGGTCTTTGCACTGGCAACAGCTGGATATGGGAGCTGTTCCCTGACAGTCTTGATTGCTCCAGTTGCCAGTTCTACCCCAAGGCCAGCATCGCCAACCAGGACATACCTGTGGAATACAGCTTTTCTCTGGAAGCTAACAGTCCTCACAGTGTACCCAGAGTGGAAAAGCTGTAGCTGAGATCATCAGAGACAGAGAGAAAGCCTCTCCAGAGCAGGTAGGATGGAGTGTCTCCCACTGAGATACCTTCACCGTATGCATCTCCATGCTGGCAATCTTGGCTTCAGAGACCATAGAAATGCTGCAATAGCTCGGGGCTGGGCTGCACGGTGCAGTCAGGTCTGGTGGCTCCAGGGAGCTGAAGATAGTTTGGAACAAACCTTCTTGGGAGTGAAGTGCCTTACTCACTACCATACTGAATGACCTCATAACACTGATGTCAGTTTTCAATTGCACCCCCACTCTCTGCCCCTTCAGGCCAGGCTCCACTTTGCCTATGAGGAGCAGTTATGAGACTAGAAGCCAGGAGCCCAGATAACAGTGCCATAGAGGGAAGTAGCCTGTGGAAATCTATACATTGCACCCCCTGCTCACAGAGATTGGATAAAAGGTGATATATGGCTGAACCATAACCAGTAAGACACAGTAAGGCATTGCTGGGCATGCTGGGAGATTTTACTCGTACCTGTAGACTGATCACTTGAGAGCATAACCCAGAATCCCTGTTGTGATGATGAAGAAGTCACGATGAAACAGCACAGTTGGGAGTCAAAAAGAAACAAGTCCCCAGGGCTAGCCTCCAACATCCTGATGAGATGTGGTTGCTATCTCTGGCTTTTCCTATTTTGAGAAACCATACTTTGTTCTTTTTCTCTGACACTGGCTTTTGTTGGCTTTGGGGCACTAATAAAAAGAGCTTCGCCCCATTCCAACAGTGACTTTGTAAAACTCGGTACACAGGGACCTTCTGCACACCAGACACTTCCCTCACCTCTCTATTCTGTCTCTTGCCTGAGAGTCCAGCTAGAAAAGCAGATCTATGGGCAACAGGTTTGTCCTGAGCTAGTCTGTAAGTAGGAATATCCCAATAACCTTGTCCTCAGTACTCCTCTCCCTGTGGACTCTGTCAGAAGTCCCATACCTCCTTAACACATACACACACACACACACACACACACACACACACACACACACTCAGAAGTCCCATGCCTCCTTAACACATACACACACACACACACACACACACACACACACACACACACCAACCATGCACACATATTAATAAGCTCTTACCTTCTAGAGAAGGGACTGGGCTTAACTACCTTCCATGTCCCTGCCTAAAACATAGCATGATAAGCATCAGGTATACAGTTTCATAACACAGGCAGGAAGGAATCACAGGAAACTTCCCTCTGGGGAACCAGGATATGGGAGTCATTCCCGGGCATCCTTGGGAGAGTATTGACATTTATCCCAACACAGGCTCTACCTGACTTCACAGCCTTGGTCTTACCTAGCTCTAACAAAAGCCTATATATACTGAAGCTCAGCAGGATAAGCCAGTATGTTCCAAGCATCATGGCTGCTAGATAAGCACCATAAACAGGCCTGAGCTGAGGGTTGTCTGATTCCCAAGCCCAGGGTTCTGTTCAGTATCCCAGGGTGAGGCTTTTGGAACTATACAGAACAGAGCATCTGGGGCATGAGCCTCAACAATAACCACCACCCAAGCCACTGACATGGGACCAGAGGCAGTTTATCTGGCTGAGCCTTCACCAATTCATCATGGAGAAGGTCTTGTCTTTAATAACCAGATCCACATTGTTCCATCTGCCACACCACCATTCATTATCCTTGCAAGGGCTCAACCCAAGTTTTAACTGTTAGGTAAACAGCATGAAATTCAATCCCAGGGTTAAGCTAAGCCATTCTCATAGAGCATTCCCTGCATCTATAAAAGCCTGAGTTACATGGGGGAGCAGCAGTCAGGGACAGATGGGACAATGTTTCTGTGGTCCTTCAGAGGGCCACCCTGGCAGGCCAGCAGGCCCCCTTTGCAGGCTGGGGCCCAAAGACCCAAGACCCTAGGAAGTTATTGATGTTGGCAGAGTTTATTAGGTCTGCCCAGGTTTTCAGAGCTGGGAGCTCCCACACCTCAGGAGACATTTGCCCTTGAGGACCTGAGGTAGGTTCCTTCTCTAGCCTTCTGCTCCGTTTGCTAGTGGCATTTTGAATCATTTAGTTGTGAACATAGACTTCAATTTTACACTTGCTCTTCTTAGTTCTTGACTTTGGCTCTTGAATCTCAAAGTCTTCTTAAATTGTTATCAAAATGAGTATGTAAATATATACTAACCAAACATACTGTACCTACTATTGATTCTAGCACAAAACAACTACCAGTTGTTATTGTTGTCCCCATATTATTACAGGCATTCCTCTAGCAGAGTTGAACAAATTATTCCCTACAAGGACAGTTGAATAGCTGAGACACACATTATCTAACCCCAAAACAAAACAAAACAAAACAAAATATATTTACTATCTTTTTTGCAGAAAAGTTAGTCAAGCCTGTTCCAACATAGTTACAACTATTTGTTTTCAGGGTGATGTCCCTCACTTGGTTAACAGCTCATGAGTTGTCCTAGCAGACTCTTGTGTGTCCTTCCAAACTCCGTCTCTCATCTATGTATCTCTGCCCATTAAGGTGTAATTAGGCTCTGCAAATGTTGTACTAAAAGGGATCCTTTCCAACTCAATTCGAGCTCACTTCCAAAGAGCCCCTGTGCAAACATAGGTCGGGTTTTCCTGAGGAGGCTGAGGGAATCAGTGACCAATGGGAATCTTAAAAAGGGCATTCACAAGTCTGAGGTGTTCTCAGCAACCCTGTTCTGAGGCTGCCTCTCCCTCTAGAGTAGATGTGCTGACTCAGCCTCCCTGTCTCACTGCTTCCCACCACTCACTTCAACACCCTCAGCCTTGGCTAGAGACTATTTTTCCCTATGGATGGGGGATGAAACCCCCCTTTTAGGATTTTGCCTTGTAAAAGTTAAAGACTGTCTATCATCCTACAGAGCACAGATGGGTGACAGATGGGTTACAGACAGTAACTCCTCTTGTCCTCACAGTGGCCAATTTGGCTTACTCATTTTCAATAAATGAACTGGCCAATATTTGTGGTCTCCTCTGCATGTTGACATTTTGTTTAGTTTCAGCCACTCATTCATTCACATTTTCTAAGCAAACCTTGAGGGAAGAGAACTATAATTTTTCAAAGCAATATGACCAACCACACATCTTAGTCAGCAGCCTTCCTCACCAGCCTTCCACCCAAGTCTCCCATCACAGCCTCCCACCCCAACCCCATGAGTTTGGTTTTTGTGGATTTGATACAATGGTTTTTAGACTTTCAGCTCCTTGGAGTGCTGGTCAGAGGCCTGGCTTCCCCACTCTCCTGGTGACCAAAGGCCTGACAACAGATAGCATGGCAGAGACCCTGCCCCTCCCACACCACTGCCCTGTGCTCAACATATGACAGCACTTCCCACTAAGTATAGCAAGTCTCTCCTGTGGCTCTTTTTTCAGGCTTAAGGAACATACTTTAGCCCTGAAACAGATCTTTAGAAGATATATGTGATGTGGAATAATCCTTCTGTACACTGAAAATGTGTTGCTCTCTTTGTTAATAAAAAGCTGATTGGCCAATAGGTAGTCAGGATTTTCAGGGGGGAAAATGCCAGGAAGAATAAGGGTAGAATGAGAGGAGGTCATGAGTCTCAAGCCAGACACAGAGAAAGCAGGATGTGTAGAAAATGAGGTAACAAGCCATGAGCCATGTGGTAGAACTTAGGTAGGAAATATGGGTTAATTTAAGCTGTAAGAGCTAGTTAGTAACAAACCTGAGCTATCAGCTGAGCATTTATAATTAATATTAAGTCTCTATGTGTTTATTTTGAAACTGGTGGTCCTGACAAAAACTCCACCTACACACACACACACACACACACACACACACACACACACACACACACACACACACACACACACACACACACACACACACACACACACACACACACAATTCTGAACATACAGCTCTTTCAAGAGGCCCACTGGGAAGCTACATGCAGACAAAAAACAATACACATTCTTCATCATCCAGGATTAGGTAGCACATCCCTTGTTCACCTCCTCCCTTCTTCCTCCTGTAGATATCCCATGAACCCAAACCTCAAGCCAGCAGCATCTTAATTATCTGGGGGAAAATCGGTCCTCCCGGAGTTTGCTCTCAATTTTATGCATTGCCCCATGAGTGATTTATAACTGTCTGCTTCCTAGAAGGGCTTTCAGCCAGATATAAATAAAAATACTCAGAGGCTAAGAGAATTCAAAATAACAGGTGACAAAGGATCAGAAAAGAGGGAGAGAACTTGAGCTGAAGCAGGATGGCAACTGAGCACCAAGAAGCCCCAGCAGAATCTCGAGACTCTGATGGAGGAAGATCTTGCTTATTGAAAGCATCACAAAACAAAGAGCAGCAGTTAACAGTTAGATCACCCCAAACAGACCCTGAGCTCTAACAAGAGCAAAGTTGGATTTTTCAAGTTCACGCACAGGACTCCGAGAGCATGTATGTTGTAAGTCATCATACTGTTTACACATGCTATAAACATGCTGTGCTTTATTTTTAATTTTTAAAGTTGGTTGTTATTATTATTACAGTGGGGGAGAGGCTTGTATGTAAAGGTCAAAGGAAAAGTTTGTGGAATCCATTCTTTCCTGCTTTTATCTACTTAGCCATCTTTCCTATTTGCTTTTTCTTTTTAAATTAGTTTTTAGGGCTTGGGAGATGGCTCAATGGGTAAAAGTGTCTGCTGGGTGAGCATGAATATCTGAGTTTGGGTCCCAGCCCACAAGTTTATTTATTTATTGTTTGTTTGTTTGTTTGTTTAAAGGCATGATTACAATTTTAACCAAAGCACTGAAGGGTGAAGACAAGAGTATCACTGGGGCTTGCTGACCACCAGCCTAGCTGAAAAGCAATGAGCTCCAGGTACAGTGAAAGCTTACTTCCTTGTCACAAGGAAGTAAGCCTGAGAGTAATGGAAGAGGGCATTCAGCATCCTCTTTTGGCCTCCATTTACGTGTACGCACTTATGGGCATGCACCTCTACACACACACACACACACAATGCACATACTACACAATGCATTTGCACAGTTTTTAAAACGATTCGTTTTATTTGTGTGTAGGGAATGGTGGTGTGGTACATGTGCTCCCAGAGGGCAGAATTCCTGGAGCTGTTTACAGGCAGTTTTGAGCTACCCAATGTGGGTAGCTCACTCTGTGTGGTCTTCTGGAAGAGCAGCAAGCACTTCTAGCCACTGAGCTATCTCTCAAGCCCCCAAAGTTTTATATAAATATATATATATATATATATATATATATATATATATATATATATATTCAATGTGTGTGTGTGTGTGTGTGTGTGTGTGTGTTCTTAGATAACTTACATTCTTCACCTCACTGTCCTAGGACTGGAAGTCAAAATCAAACTCTGTCTGGTTTGGTCCTAACGAGGTCTCTTCTTGGCTTACAGGTATCTCCATTTTCACTGTCTTCACATGGCATTGGAGGAATGGTGTCAGGGTCAAGGGACAAGGGACAAGGGACAAGGGAGAGACTCCACATAATAGGACAAAAAGGATATTTGTTGAGAGACTAATATCTAATATAAAGAACTATTGTCTCTCACTAATAAAAATAACATAATTTTTAAATGGGTGAAATTTTGAATAATCTCTAGAGAATATACACAGATGACCAACTAAGGCTTAGGGCTTGGGAAATGGCCTGCTGGTACAGTCTTGCTGTGTGAACATAAATGTGGGTCTGGATTCCCAGCACACACGTTTTTAAAAAGCACTCATTTTGACCATCTGAAAAATGTTCACCATCAAAGATGTTCAACCACCAAGGAAACAGAACCCAGAGTAACAGTGCATAGCAGCCAGCACAACAAGAGGGGAAGCATGCCTGGTACTGGAAACCTGCCAATGGCTAGTGAAGTCATGGATCTTAGAGAACCTACACCCACCACTTTACTAAATCAGCATTATCCCTGACACATTCTAAACATCTGTCTGTATACCAACATTAGGTGTAGTCCTCACACCTTATTAAAGAAACTTCTTTTTGCAGAAGATAGAAACCACTACCAAAAACTTCAACCAATCAAAATGCATAGTTATGGAGCCCAGTCCCATACTACAAAACAACTCCTGCACCTAAGGTTCAGGGGGCATTGTGGGAGAATAAGGGAAAAGATCATAAGAGCCAGAGGAACATCCGGTTTGCTGTGGAACTGTATCTTGTAGGAGCATCAGAAACTGTGCCTATAAAGGCTCACCAACATGACTGTCTAAACATGAGGGATAACAGCAATACACATACCGAAGAGGACAGGAGAAGGATCATGAGGCCTCAACCCTACAGGCAACTAAGGAATGTTGAGAGTGAGAAAATAGTCCTCTCCAGCAAAGACTATACATATTAGTTATGTGATACCAAATGGTCAGCTTTGAACACACATATCATACAAGTAATATTATATAGACTGAGCAGATTGTATATATATATACATATATATATACATATATATGTGTGTGTATTACATATATATGTATGTATATGACAAAAATTAATTTTAAAAGGCTATGGATTTGAAAAAGAGCAAGGAAGGGCATATGGGAGGGTTTGGAAGGAGAAAAGGGAAGAGGGAATAATATAGTTATATTAAACTAAAAAAAGCAATATAAAGAATGCCATATCAATTAATTATGGCAGCAAAAATCCACAAAGCCAGATAACAAAAGTGATGAGGATGCAGGAAAATCAGAACACATGTGCTGTGACAAAAACTGTAAATAGTGAAAGCACTTTGCCAGTTCTCTCACAACGGTGATCTCAGCCTTCCTAACGCTGCGGCCCTTTAACACAGCTCCTCATGCTGTGGTGACCCCAACCATAACATTATTTTTGCTACTTCATAACTGTTATTTTGCTACTGCTATAAATCATAATATAAATATCTGCTATGCAGGATACTTGATATGCAAACCTCAAAGGGGTCAGGACCCAGAGGTTGAGATCCACCACTTTAGAGTAAAGGTTAAACAGAACCACACTGAGCAATCAGTTCTACTCCTTCAATTTACCCAGGAGAAAAGAACCTATGTCTACACAAAGCACATGCACAATATCCATGGCAGCCTTTCCCACAACAGTGAAAAGGTGGACACATACTACATGCTTATTAATTAATCAATGGCTGAACAAAATGTGGTGT
The DNA here is from genome assembly GCA_030556225.1 of Cricetiscus sungorus. Taxonomy (NCBI): domain Eukaryota; kingdom Metazoa; phylum Chordata; class Mammalia; order Rodentia; family Cricetidae; genus Cricetiscus; species Cricetiscus sungorus. The sequence continues at coordinate 71,428,636 of JANBXA010000007.1, forward strand.
AATCATACAGCAGAATACTACTCAACCTAAAACAAGTACATGCTAGCCTATGCATGCATCTGGAGAAGGGAGATAGAGAGATGGCTTAGTGGTTAAGCACATACACTGTTCTTCCCAAGGACCTGAGTTCAATTCTCAGCACCCACATCAAACAACTCACAATTCATAACTGCAGGTACCCGGAGATCCAATGCCCTCTCCTATCCTCCATAGGTACTGAACTCAAATGCACACAACCCCTCCCATACACACGCATAATTAAAAATAAAAATAACAAATGAAAAGATGAACCTTCAAAATATTCGGCTAAATGAAAAAAAAATAAGTTACAGAAGACATATAACTTTATATGAAATTTCAGAATTCAAAGTAAATTGTGAACACTATGGGCAAAGGTACAGAAGGAATGAATAGTGGCTGTTAACATGAAGGGAGTTTCTTACTTTGATGAACTGGATTGTAATGATGAATACATAACTCTGACTGTATTAAAAACCAATGTAGTCATTTAAATCAGTGGATTATGTGGTATATAAATTATATATTAATAAAGCTGGTTTAAAACTTGAGAAGGAGTGTATGCAAGCTGGCCCTACATTTTTACTTCTATGGGAAGCTTCCTCAAACAAAAAGTATGGGCTGGGGCCCAAGTTCAGTGAGAGTGCTTGATTGCCATGCACAAGGTACTGGTTCACTCCCCAGCACTGCAGAACTGAGCCAAAATATAAAAGATAAATGACATTAAGTGAGATAGTATCTAAATCTTTAAATGTACAGAATGCAAGAAAATTGGAGAAGAGAAGAGGTGGAGTTTGCTTCTCTGATAGGATCAGATTGGAAAGTGTGAAGGGGAGACAAGGAAAGGCTTGAAATAAGAGAAGAAACAAGAGACATGGATGAAACAAAGCCACGGCAGACAGGCAAGTACAAGCAGGGCTCGTGCCAGCTGGGATGACACAGTCTAGACGAAAAGGTCACAGGTGCATTCACACACACACACACACACACACACACACACACACCAGTTCCAAAGTAGGACTGACTGTTCTTTTCTTCGGGGTATATACAGTTTCTCATGGGATGCACTTGGAATGGATGCCAGAAAAGGCATTCACAAAGACGAGCTTTATGAGCACGGGCACAAATGGGGACTGTGTCATGCAGTTCTCATCCTGAAGTCTCCATGAATAAACAAAGACAGGATTTATGCCACAGTCAGAGATTCCCAGACCTGTTTCATCTTCGTCTGTAGGGAAAGAGCAAGGAAACAGACTGTGTGCTATTCCAAACTCACTAGACCATTCCTCTGGGATTTCAGCTGAGAACTTCCCAGAAAATGTTCTGGCCGCCTTTCTGTCCATCCCCTCCCAATGTGACCATCGCGGTGAGATCACCTGTTACCCTGTCCCTTGGCTTAGGCTCTCTGGCTGGTGATAAATGACCTCCTCAGCAGGAGTACCTGTCACCTGTGAGCTGCACAGTGTTGGCTCTCTGCCAACTCAGCAGAGGACAGAGAACCAGAGACATGTCTGAATGTTTTTGTCCTGATCTCTCTTCTTCCAAACTTGAGGCTTAGACAGAATCCAAGCTGCCCAGTGTGCCTGAAATGGCAGATTGGAGAAGTTGGTGTTGGGTACTTCCAGCTCTGGGTACCATAGGGAAACAGGAAGCATTCCCAGGAGGGAGAGTGTGGACAAGATCCCGTAGATTCCAAGCATGCTGCACCAGTGCTTGGTGAGGAGCAGCCAGTGAACTCATGCAGGACTCCTAAATGTCCACCATTTAAAGCAGCAACAAACGAATGTGGTTCTGTCTCCAAAAATAGTCTAAGAGCATCTAAAATCTCCTTCCAGCCTAAGCCGGGCCAGTCCCTCAGGAATGATGTCACTATTTCTAAAACATCTCTGTTTTCCCAGCATGCCTTTGTCGGGTCCAAACTTCCATCTGGGCTCTCCCAGTCAGTCATTCCCCTCCTGCCTGGTCCCTCTCTACCCTGCATTACCAGAGCTATCTCTTAAGCAAGAAATTCTCAAATTGTGCCTTCCTTTGGATGTTACTGAGTTTGAGACCTTTTAATCTGGCACATGGCCTAGGAGAACAGAAACAGTTCCCTTGGAAGCTCCTAAAACTTTGGAGGTACAGAGAAGCAGATCAGGAGTTCAAGGCTAGTCTTAGCTACATAGAGAATCTGAGCCCAGCCTGGACTCTATGAGACTCTTAATAAAAATGATGATGATGGTGAAGATGATGATGATAATGATAATGATAATAACAATGAAACAAATCTTTAAAAAATAAATTGTTCCTTGGAGAAGTAGTCTGGGTGGTTCTCTGTCACGCAGTTGTGATGTAATTCTTAAAAATGAAGGTTGGAAAGTAAAATTACACTCCTCAGGAGCTGGACCTCTCTAATAGACATATTCTAGAAGGTGGGAGATTGCTGTAATTTGCTTTCTCCATATGCAGGTTTGTCTGTTCTGGAAACATACAGTAGGTATTTTCCTGCCTGGTTTCTTTCACCTAAACAATGTTTTGAGGCTAATCTGTGTTGTAGCCAAGTAATACTCCATTGTATAGATACACCACATTTTGTCTGTCCATTTATTAGCTCACAGACATGTGGCTTATTTCTGCTTCTTACCTGTCGGAAATAGCACTGCTCTAAATATTAGTGTACCCACTTTTGTTGGAACACCTACTTTCAGTTGTTTTGTGTGTATGCTTCAAAGTGGAACTTTCAAGCCATGTGACTTAATTCACCATCTCTTATTCTCACTAAGACAATGTCTCTGTTTAGATGATGTCATGAGAGGAGAGGCCAAGACTCTTTAGTGGGATTTCATCATGATTTCCCTGTCCTTGTGGCTCCTTGAAGGGGATTGTTTTAATGCCAATCTCTTTCTATTTGGAACCTTTCCATTGTACAAGGGATTTCCTGTCTACTGCTGAATACACTCAGACAGCAATACTGCCAGACAGCCACTATTAGGACTGTCCCACAGATGTAGAAGGGACTTGGCAAGACTACATGGCCGTGAAGGTCCAGCCAAGACTGACATGCCAACCCAGCCCTTTCCACACCACCACAGGGCCCTCAGTCCATCAGTCTCTCTGTCCAAGGTCATTCTGAAATACTTGGCTGTTGGTTGTTCTCTAATTGGTTCTCAGATCGCTATTGTTCAGATACAGCCTCTGCTGGGTGGTAGGTCAGGGCTGTCACAGGCTTCTGCCAACACTTTGCCAGCTGGTACCTCCTTAATATTTTTTTTAATTTTATTTTGAAGTACTAGAGATGGAATTGAGAACCCTGAACATCCTAGGCAACACTAAACTATATCCCTGGTACACTTTCAATGTTTTAATTCTAGGTCAGGATCTCACTAAGTTACCCAGGCTGGCCTTGGATTTACAATCTTCCTGCCTCAGCCTCTCCCATAGCCAAAGTCACAGGCTTACACCACTAGGCCTGAGTGGTATCTCATTTCTAACCTGCCCTTTCTCCTGGGGTAGATTCTGCCCAGACCTGAGAATAATACTTTTCCTAGGTACTCCCCTACTTTCTAGAATCCTAGTTGGGTAGCCTTGTCTCATCCTTCTACCAAGGTAATCATACCACAGTCCACAGCTCAGACAAATCTATGGATTTCCTCCCTGGCCTATTGTTTGTCACGGGAGTACCTCTTTCCTTCTCAGGAAGACATCAGCTCTTGAACAAAGGTGACCTCGAAACCAATGTGAAGGAGCCATGCTGGCCTGTGTACTGGAGGCTTCTAGCCCTAGTATTCCACATTGGCATGGAACCAGGGAATAACAAAAAATAAGACAGGCAAGAGATGATAGGACATAGTGCCAACCTTCCCTGTTGACAGATGGCCTACCACAGGCCTGAAGCTTGAGACACACAAGCTTCCTGTGGGTAGATGCAATTTCAAATAAGGAGGCTGAGTCTCCATGAAGTACCATGGTGCTTCCAAAATCTCAGAGATGATGGGAGGCTATGAGGATTAAGAACACTCAAGAGTCCATGATTTCCCTATTCTCACCCATCACCTGCCTTCCAAACAGGAGCTTTGGGAGCTGATCTGGACTTCCTTGGTGGTTCTGCAAAAGCTGAGGATCCTCAGGTACTTGGAGATCTATCCCACATCCATTCAAGCACAAACACCAGACTAGCTGTTCCCAAAGCATGGCCAAGTGATGACTGGAGCTCTAAACAGGCAAGAGTTCACATGCCACTCCATCTGAGGACATCCCAGAGCACTTGGGACACAGATGTACAACATAAATCTCCAGAACAGACAGAACATAGTATCTTCCAACCTTATTTGGTCAAGCCATTTTTTTTCTAGGCCAAGTGACCCCTATAAAACACAAGTGTGGGTTGCCCTAAGGCCTTTTAGATTAGAATGTATCTGGAGGTGAGAGAGGAGGATGGTTGTAGGAGTTGTCACTTAGGATTGTGACTAGATCTGTGTCACTCTGGGATGAGGGTGGCTTTCTGTAGAGATGGCTCCAGAGTACCAGTGCTTCATAAGAAAACCTGGAGAAGTAATTCAGAGGAGAATTAATGACTCTCTAGCTTACTTGTCCACTGGGGATGGCACAAAGGAGGAGGGTACATGGGGTCATCCAGGAATTTTGATGTTTACATGGCTATTAAATGCTAGATACACCTTCTATATTGGTCTGTGTGTGTGTCTGTGTATACGCACACGTATGTGTATGTGGGGTCCAGAGGCCAGGAGCCATTCACCTTGTTTGTTTATTTGTGACAGGGCTCTTGTTGGCCTGGAACTCAGCAAGTAGACCTAGGTTAGCTATCCGGTTAGGCCAAAGGATTTACCTGTCTCTCCTCCTCCTGGTGGTGGCATTACAAGCATGCACCATCACCCCTTGCTTTTTTGTGCAGGTTCTGGGGATTGAACGTATCCTCATGTTAACCTAGCAAGCACTTCACTGATTGAGCCATCTCCCGAGAATCCATACTAGACTTCCTGCCATGAAACTCTTCACTGAAGTTTGAGGGAAACTGTGTGTTTCCTGGGATACAGGCATTCCCCATGTGCCAGGCTACAGATCTGCACTGTCGCCAGGGCCTGGTGAAGGTGCAGAGTGTGGATCTGAGCACCCAAGGTAACCCTCAGGATTCTGTAGCTGTCCCCAGTTCCAGGTGGCACTATGCTGGCACTATAGTCTTCAGGTGACATTCAAGATAACAGGGTATGTGGACTAACTTCTTTATCAGACACAGAAGGACCAGGACAAAGGACCCACGAAAATGCTCCAATTCCAAAATCAGAAGGAAAAAAATGGGCTTTTAGGTCAAAGAACATTTCAGTAGACATGTTTATCTTCCCACCAGCCTAGAAAATAACACTTTAAACTTGGGTTTATTTTTCACTCTTTAGCCGAGGATGACCTTAGATTCCCGATCCTCTTCTCTCTACCTCTTGAGTGCTGGGATTCCAGATGTGGGCCATCAATCCCAGTTTTATGGGATGCAGCACAGGGCTTGTGCATGCTAAGCAAATATTCAACCAACTGAGCTGCATGCCTGACCTGTAAATATTTTCTGAAGGCGGAAAAGACCCATATAGACAAAAGAGCCTGAAGTCCACAAGATGCTAATGAGAGTCTGGGGGCAGGGCAGGTGGTAGTGCTTGGTTGTGCCATCTAATGCATGCCTGAAACTGAACTCTGGAGAACTGACTCACAAAAAGCTGTCCAGTGCAGGCTCTATGGTCCTGAGGAGGCTACCGGAACCAGTCAAAGCCAAAGCTGTGTGGGTGTCTGATGGCTGCATAGCCCATCTCCTGGGTCTCCCTGGGTCTACCAGTTCTCCCCAACTTTGGAAACTTGAAGGTGCCCAAAGTCTGCTGGCCTCCTGCAGTTCTGATGTCTGTAAGGTCCATCCCTTCCCAAACCGAGCTCCAGAGTCTATGAGCACTCTCCTGCTCCCACAGCCAGACAGCCGGGAGCAACTAAACCTACAGCACGTGGAAAAGGAACCAGGCTCTCTCTCACAGCTCTGTTAAGGATGAAAACAAGACCATTGGCTCTGACTGAGCAATGAATGTCTAAACTGAAGCATGAATCAAGTGTCTTGTTAACAAAACGACGGGGAAATAGGCATTTCTCCAACAGTAAATGTTTCCTTAAGCACATCCTGATGCCAGCCCAGCTGTCCCCAGGGGCACTGCAGGGCCTTTCAGAGAGTGAGCCTTAACAGCTGCCTTTAAACACACCTGCAAGGCCCCTCCTTGTCGCCCACACTGTGTCTGTCTCAATTATTGCCCTGGGATGGCCTCAATCATGCAACTGTCAGGTGGATCCCTGCACCTTGCAGAGTAAACAGTCTTTAAGTGAGGAACCGAGCCCTTGGAGAAAGGAGCAACAGTTTGCTTGCAGGCACAGTGTGAGCCAGGCATAGAAGCAGGGATCACCCCTTCTATGTTAGCTTTGTTTCTTCTCAGAAAATGGTACCCGGGGTCGGTTTTGAACAACTTTCACTGTCTTCAAACCTGGGAGGTCTCACTCATCCATTCATTCATTGCCTGCCATAGGCCCTTGAAAACCTGCCACAGATTACCCTTTTTTAACACCTCTCTGGAAACCTACAATGAGTTAAACTCCCCCACCCCTTTTTTTCCTGTTTCTTATTATAGGTATGATTATTTTGCCAGCATGTATATAGGTATACCATGTGTATACAGTTTCCATGAAAGCCAGAAGAGTTTGTTGGATCCCTTAGAACTCAAGTTACAAATGATTTTGAGCTGCCTTTTGGGTGCTAGAAACCAAACCTGGGTCTTCTCCAAGAGCAGCAAGTGCTCTTAACCTCTGAGGAGTCTCTCTGACGCCCTGGGCTAACCCTTTTGTCATCTTATTAACTCAACCCATACTTCTCTCCTGGCCTAGTCAACCTGCAAGTGTGAATCCACCCTTCCTCCTCATCCTGGCTAGCTCTCTCTGTCTCTATCTCTCTCTCTATCTCTCTCTCTCAATCTCAATCTCTTTCTCTCACGGTCTATCTATATAACCCTGGTTTGCTTGGAAATCACTATGTAGTCCAAGCTGGTCTCAAACTCATAGAGATCTGCCTGCCTCTGCTTCCCAGGTGCTGGGCTTAGAGTTAGAATTTCTAGCTCTCAAAATACTGTATGCATTTGACAAGGGGAATATGGCCTTCACACTGACACTTTTACCTGGGTGATCCTGCTTTAATTTTCTTCAAATAGAGATAACATTATTAACTACCTCACAGAGTGACAAAAATATGAAATATTATTTGGTAATGCCCCACAGTATTTAGCTGACATTCAATAAATGCTAGCTGTTATACAGTAATAATAGCAAGGCTTTCGTTGTTATTATTGTTGTCATCAAACCAAACACATCCCTGAGGTTTCAGCAAAAAAAAAAAAAGTCTTCCTCTTTGAACTCTGAAAAGGTGCCTTGTGTGAATAAACAACTTTGGTGTCTTCCAAACTGTAAGAATACTGATCTAGAGACAGCTTGCCAAGTACTTCTGGGTCTAAGACATGAAATCCTTGAGGCCCAACACCTCCATCCTGTTTTTCTTGGGCCCAGGAGAACTAAGAAACAGTCTGCCCCTAAATAAGGGAAAGTCCTGAAATACTATACCTGTCTATATATGCTTGTCATACAGGGATAAAAGCAAGGAAATAAAGCTGCCCTCCAATGGCTTAAAGGTAAAATCCCCACATGTGATGGATGTCATTCTCTATGTGTGTGCTGGGGGGAGAAGGGGACCAGGAAGCTTAGAAGGTGGAACAGAAATGTCAAACCAAGTTAACAAATTAAAACCTCTTTTGAAGACACTTTTGATTTCAGTACTTGTCCCTTTTTGAGGAAACTCCACATATAAGATAGTGATTTTCAAACTTTAATACAGCTCTTCCTGTTGTGGTGACCCCAAACCATAAAATCATTTTGTTGCTACTCCATAACTATAATTTTTCTACTGTTATGAATATACAAGATACCTATTATTGGAACCCCTATGAAAGAGTCGCTCAACCCCAGAGTTCTTGACCCACAGGCTGAGAAACGATTATCTAAGAGCTGACTTTCAACCACATCTGTGTCCCATTATCCTGACCACTGACTGTTGCTGAGGGTCTCATGCTGGATCATTCAAGATCTTTGTTCTGAAAACTTAGAGAGTAGAAGTCATTGGAGCCTAGTCAGGCTGGGCCTGTGCCTTAGAGAAATGGCCTTCATAGTATAGTTGGTGTATCCATGGAATACAAGACATGCCAGGACTAAGGCTATTTGCAGGTAATTCCGGCACTTGGGTGATTAGGCAAGAGGATCACGAGTTCAAAGCCAGCCTGGGCTACATAGAAAGATCTTGTCTCCAAAAATAAATAAAACAAACAAATAAAAAAAGAAATACAAGATAGCCTGATAGAACATAGGGGGGAAAAAAACTTGGAATGGGGGGAAAAAACTTGGAAACTGTTTTCTATTTTTAAAAATAGAAACAAATAAACTTTTATAATATTTCATAAATATTTCCCAGTGGTGATGTTACATATCCATATGCTGAAAGGTCACTGTCATGACCACCACAATGTCTATCTCTATGACAGTTGTTCTTGATTGCCAATTTGATTGGACTAAGAAACATCTAGGGCATGGGTGAGGCATACCAATGGGTGTGCCTATGAGGGTATTCTCCAGAGAGAAGACCTACTCCAAATGTGGGCAGCACCACCCTATGGGCTGAGTCTTGGACTGAATAAAAGGGAGAACAGAGAAAGCCAACTGTACACAAGAATCCCCCTTTCTCTGCTTTCTGATCTGCCTAGATGTGAGCAAGCAGCTCATCCTCCTGCTGCCACAGCCCCAAGCTGCCCCTGTGGCCATGCTTTTCTACTTTGATGGACTATATACTCCAACTGGGCTTCTAAACTCAAGTCCTCTCACTTTCACAGCAAGCACTTTACCCTGGGGGCGTTTCCTCAGCACATGTAAGATGGCTTCACGTGTGCAACAGTTTAGATAAAGCACTCCATTTCCTCCTCATAAGGACGCTTTGAGACAGAAAGAGGTTAGGCTTTTGTCCAAGGGTGCAAGGCAACTTGTGGAGCTGGGGTTTGATCTCATATCTTTTGTTACTCTTATTTTTATTTTTATTTTTTTCTGCAACAGGGTTTCTCTGTATTGTTTGGAAACCTATCCTGGAACTCACTCTGTAGATCAGGCTGGCCTAGAACTCACAGAGATCCATCTGCCCCTGCCTCCTAAGTGCTGGGGTTTAAAGCATGCAGCACCAATGCCCAGCCTCTTGTTACTTTTGACTGCCTCTGTTGACTGTGGAAGTGCCTACAAACTCTCAGGGCAAAAACCTTGAGGAGCCATAGACAGTGACACAAGATTCACAGTGCAGGACACGGCATTTCTTGCCAGCAGAAAGCTCATGATGTTAGACTTATGTTTTCTTTCCGAACAGAGGAAAGAGATTGTTCATGGGAAAGATTATGAAACCTTAGGAAGGTTGTCACACACTAAAAGAAGACAAAGGAGAGGGACAGAATAAAGCAGGCCTGGGGTGGGGGTGTGGGTGCCCCAGGTTCATGCTCCAAGAGTCAGGGTCTCTGTTCTGAGCAACTGCACTGGGACCTTCTGGGATTGAAGGAGCAGAAACAGAAGGCTCACCATCCTCCCCAGCCCTGAGTCCAAGTGTGTTAGCTGCAGAGAGATACAAGCTGGAGACTTGGGAGTATGGAGTTTGTTTGATTTACCTTGTCACTAGTAGTTAGGTTGGTGGCTCACATGTGTAATCCCAGCACTTGAGATGCTGAGGCAGAAGGATTACCACAAGTTCCAGGATATCCTAGGCTACATGGTGAGTACTAGACCAGCCTAGCTATATAGCAAGACCCTATTTCAAAGAAAGATTTGGGATCCTAAGTGACCTAGCCTTCCTGAGCCAGTCAGCTCCTAACTATCACCCTTAGATGGTATCTTGGATACTTTTCTGTTGCTGTGAGAACCATGACCAAGACAAGTTATAAACAGAAGAGTTTTCTTAGGGTCTATGATTTCAGAGGGTTAGCATCCATGACCATCCTGGAGAGCTCGGCACTGGGGAGGCAGGCATAGCACTGGAGAAAGCTCAGATTGTGAGACACAATTGTGAAGCAGAGAATCAGACTCTGAGAGGCAGTGTGGACTTTCTGAAACCTCAAAGCCTGCCACCCCACTCCACCCCTGTGCCCCCTAAACAGTTCCACCAACTGGGATCAAGCATTCAAATATATGAGCCCATAAAAGCTATTCCCATTCAAGCTACCACAGAGGGCTAATGTATGAATTTAATGAGGTGTAACTATATCAGGTATGAAATACCTGCCCAAAAATGGCAGCCCAGAAGTAACCCAAAAGAAGGAGGTAAAGAAAACATTTAATTCCTGCCTGAAAATCACCTACATAGAACTTAGATTGTAGGAGAAAAAATCAGGGATTGGAGAGACAGCTTAGTTGGGCTGAGTAAGGTCATGAATAAGGACTTAAGTTCAGATGAAGTGACAGAAGATAGCTGATGTTGACCTCTGACCTCCACACTCAGATGTATGTGTGTTCAAGAACACCTACACAAACATATATGTATGTATATACAGACATACGTACAAATCAGTTAAAGTGCTTCTAGTTGGAGCAAGTCTTATTCAGGGAAAGCTTATATTACACAGTTCCTCTACCAGGCATATCTGAAGGTGAAAAGTCAAACATCCTGTAAGTGGAAAGGTCAGGAACTGAGGCTCCCACTCTCATGGGACCGTGTTAACCTCAGGGTCTCTCACCAAGGCGTGTACCCATTTCTTGAAGCTCCTGTCTCTTGAAAGAGCAGCTTTGCTGCTAGGTATGGGCCAGACACTCACTGTGTTGCATGAGAGATGGTGGTACCAGCTGGCTCCACCAAAGGCAGGGCTCTGATGGAGCTCAGAGGCATGCTCAAGTAGACAGCCCAGTCCCCCCCCTTGCTCTTTCTCTATAGAATCAAGTGCTAGCTCCTCCAGCTCTGAGGATTAAAGGGCCCCACTTTCCCTCTGGGTATGGTGATTTAAATAAGAATAGAGTCAATAAGAATAGTCCCCATATGCTCATATATTTAAGTGGTTAGTCACCAGGAAGTGGCACTATTTGGAAGGATTAGAAGGACTGGGAGGTGTGGCCTTGTTGGAGTAGGTGTGGTCTTGATGGAAGAAGCCTGTCCCTGGGAATGGGCTTTGTGTTTTCAAAAGCTCAAGCCAGACCCATTTTGTCTCTCTCTCTCTCTTTGCTTGTGGATCAGGATGTAGCTCTCAGCTACTTCTCCAGTACCACTCCTGCATGCCACCGTGTTCTCTGCTACGATGATAATGGACTAAACCTCTGAAACTGTAAGCAAGCTCCCAGTAAAAAGCTTACCTTTATATGAGAAGCCTTGGTCATAGAGTCTCTTCACAGCAACAGAACAGTGACAAAGACAATGGGTCGGGGTCAGTCTGTTCAGGGTACTATTAGAAAACCTCATATAATTCATTCTCCCATAGGAGCTTTACCTACCATATCAGGGAAAATAGTCTCTGAATCTCAACAGGCCTTGGGGAGTAAAGGAAGGAGGTGGCCCTCATGGGGCCTTCTGAAGATTCTACCAGGGATCAAAGGTAGTCCTCTGGACAATGAGTCCTCTGCTGGCCTTGAGCTAGCTATACAAGTGAGAACAGGACACGGGGTTATATATGGTCAGAGCCTCAGTTGGAGAGTAGGAGTCTTCTTTACGAGACTTCTGGAGAGAAGCAGATGGTGGCTGAACACAGACATTAGGCTGAGGGATTCAACTTCACAGTGCAGATAGTCTTTACCTTGCAGGAGAGGAAACTGAGGCTACCACATTCAGTACAGTTCAAGATCTACATCTGATCAGTGAAAGAATCACATGCTTAGTCCAGAGCACCATGCTGCCCTCTGCATGAAGTGCCATTTCCCCATGGGACTATAAGGGCAGAGCTGGTTAACACAGAACCACCTCTCCACAGAGGCTCAGTGTGTACCTGACCACACATATACAAGTCTATTCTATGTGTCTTTAGCTTGCTTCTATTGAGCCAGGAGCCTCTGGAAACATCTACTATTTAGTGGTCAGTAGGAGAACTGGCCATGGCCTGGGTGTCCCTCCCCAGGGACACACATCTCACCCCTACAGCAGGCTCTGAGCAGTGTACATGTTCATCCCTCACGGGATTGACCTCCCCCAACACTACTAGCACTACTACTCGCTATCCACAAGCTACTGGCTAACTGGACTCTTTGCACATGACTCTGATCATTTTTGTCATGCCTATATACTTATTTACTTAATATTCTTTCATTTATAAACAATGAACCAAGGTTGAATTCTGGGCTCTAACACTTACTAACTTTATGTTGTTGGACAAGTTCCTTACTCTCCCCTCTCTGTGCCTCACCTGTATACTGAAGACAATGATGACCATTACCTGGAAGGTAGCTTCATGAGCCACTACTGGTGAAGCGCTATCACCCAGCACACAACAAGCATTCAGTGCATGCCAGTAACCACTGTTGCATTTATTTGAAGGGAAAACTCTATGTCCTATCTAAAGTTATAAGTCAGTACCAGTTAACACAAATAGAGGGCTACAAATGCAATGAAAACAGTTATTACATTCCAGCTTTTGCTTACCAAAGGTTCCACGCCAAGATGTGCTCCCATTTTGCCAAGAAGAGAGACAAGGAATCATAAGAAAGCTGTTGAAAGTACACTCAGCTCACACAAGGGTGACCACTTCTCGATCTTCCCAGGCCTATCTTGCTTTCAGCAACTCTCATTCCCAGACACTGGACTTCAATCACATCACAGAATCCCTCCTTGGTACAAAAGACCAAGAGGTGTCCTGACCATGTGATTGTTTGTGCTTAAGGCTGGCCAGAACCCCACTGACAGATATTTTGAAGAATGAGCCTACACTTCAGGCCACATAGCACATATCCACCTCTGAGAACTGAGTTCCCAAAGATATGGAAAAGCCATCATGTCATGTGTGTCCCTAAGATAACCCTCTAGGGAAACCCGCATTGCAAATACCACTAACAGGAAGGCTGACTAAACTCCCACAGCTAATATGTCTTTGCACAGCGAATCCATTGCAAAAACCATTGTGCTTGAAGAATTGTTAACAATGCAGAGAAAGATCACAGTGGAATGTGAAGCTTAAAAATAGTAGACTACAAAGCCATGTAGGTCTTGGTTTTATAAAAATATAGAACAATATAAAGAATCTACAGGGCCAGGATCTGGATCAGTCGGTAGGCTGCTTGCCTAGTATTCACATTTGCTTCCTGAGATAAACCCATGACCAAAAGCAACTTGGGGAGAGAGAAGCCAAGGCAGGAACACAAGGCAAAGGCTTGAAGCAGAAACCACAAAGGAATGTTGCTTACTGGCTTGTTTCCTGTGGCTTGCTCAGCTACCCTTCTCATACAACCCAGGCCCACTCATCCAGGGATGGAACTGCCATCACTAGACCCTTCCACATCAATCAGCAATTAAGAAAATGTCCCCACAGACATGCCCACAGGCTGATCGGGTGGAGACAATTCCTCAGTTGAGATTCATTCCTTCCAGGGATTCTTAGGTTTGTGTTCCACTGACAAAAAGAACTATGGCATCCAGAGCACATGAACCTCTTAAGTTTGATAAGCTGCAGCACTACTGAGAGTAATGGTGGGTACTGAGGTGGGTACTGATCAGAAGTTCAAAACCATCCTGAGCCACTTGCTGAGTTTGAAGACAATCTGGGCTACCTAAGACCTTGTCTCAAAAGCAGGAAAATGGAGAAGAGGAGAAGGATGGAGAGGAGGAGCTTATAGATGCATCTCCTAACACATACCTAATCTCACATGATCACAGAAGCTAATCAGAGTCTGGCCTTGTCAATCCTTGAATGGTAAAAACATAAATAAGAAATATACCATAATAGTATTGACATTTAGTTCTAAATGATGAGATATGGTTCTTCTCTTTATAATTACTTCTGAGTTTCTTTTTATAGTCATGTCTGTATTCCCCAAGAAAGTTTAGCAAGAGCATAAACTGATAATACTAAAAACATAATTAAATAAAAATTATAAATACAGGAAAAATAAGTAGCCAGTGCTAATTAAAACAGACCCTTTGGTATTAATAACTTTAATTGTATTATTTAACCTTGTTACTGAAAAGGCATTTAGTTGAATTTAAGATTGTTTTGACAATTTCACACATACATAAAACTTGTGTGTGTGCGCACACACACACACACACACACACACACACACACACACACACACGAGAATAGTAATCATATTCTCCTCAATACTCTCTCCTATCTCCCTCCTATTCCTGCTTTCCCTCCATTAGTCCTCTTCTTCTGTGTCTTTTTCATTTTTATTTATTTGTGAACCACTGAGTTAACTAGGGTTGTCTGTGTAAACATGGGTAGAGGGCTATTACTAGAGTATAGGCAACTTAATAGCTACACTGTTAAAGAAAATGACACCAAGGTAACAACCATTAACTTCCAACAGTTCCTCAGGGAAGGGTGGGGCCTCACAAGCCCTCCCTAATTCTTGATGGAATGGTGAAGGGTTCAATCTTGTGCTTAAACCCAGTCCTAGCATGCCTTTTTATATCTGTCACTGGTTGGGGACACTTTTCTGTCTGACTGTCTCTTGCCTTCTATCTCCCCTAGAGAAGTCCCTGGCAGATGAGACAAGGCTTGCCCAAGCTCACAGGCAAGAGTTACCTCTGCTCAGGTGCCAGGTCCAAAGGTCCAAAGGTCCATCCTGTGAGACTGACCAGGGCTGTCATCTGAAGCCTAAAGTCTACAGGGCTGGGGTGACAGACCCCTTTCCTCTCTTCTTGATTTCCCTGTTTGGAGAACAGCACTAAATAACTAGCCCTGGAACCTGAATTACTAACCACAGGCAGGACAGCTAGCAGAAGTTGCCTGATCCTAGAGAGAACCAGACTGAACTAGACCACTGTAGCAGCTGTGTGCCTGTAGGCGACAGCATCCTGAGTTATAACAGAAGTACTGACTTGAAGAACATACCTGGTCTAGGTCTGAGCACACAGTAAGAACTCCTTTTTCCCTTGTACTTACTACATTAGAACTCTGTTCTCCATCTCCCTGTTCTGACTCAGGTAGCTCCCCAAGGTGCAGGAGCAGAGTTATCATCTCTCCACCTGGACTGTCAAGCCACATTGAAGATGGCTGTGGAGCATCCCAGTGGCCCTATGGGGCTACTCAGTTGACACAGCAAGGTGAGGGAGATAGCCAGAGCCTCCCCATTCAGCATCCTTCAGACAGCAAGATCTGACCATCATGTGTTCAATAACCTGAGTGCTATTTAACCAGTACAACCCTTAGAAGTGTTCCATCTGTTCATTCATTCAAAAATGATTAACTCTGAACACTCAGTAGGTTCATTCTGGGTGTGGAGCACACAATGTGGACTCTGTCTCAAAGACTTCAGTCTCCCAACTGCTGGAGGCCATTTATTATGTAAACAATCCAGTTTCCACCCAAGAATTCACAGAGTACTTTATCCCCAAACTAAGAGCCTCTGGGCCTATTGGGAATTGGGAGTCACATGGTTCTTACTCACCCTACCTAAGACACTGGGTCACTTGGTGGCACTAAATACACTAGCCCTAGTGCCCCCACCTGTAAAGCTGAGGGACAGATATATGTCATAGCAATGCTATGGGTCATGTGACACTTCATACCACAGCCCCAGATGCAGCAAGATTTTGTGCTCCTCCTACTATCTTCTCAGAGGTGAATGGAACATGGGTGTGTGTGAAGTGGGGAGAAATGTCGAGAGCATAACCCCCAGAGATGGTCAACTGTGATTAAATCAGCTGTGCAACTTCTCCGTTGCCTGGGAAAATACATGTATAGGCAATGTCTTGGTCAGGTTGCAGCAATTAGCACAGTTTTCCTTCCCAGAGGGTCATAACGGGTGCATGGAAATGACTCACCACCCCCCATAGGGGAGGAGACATAGGCTTGAATACAAACAGCCACCTCCAACACATGTATACACATGCCACTGAATTTTGAAGCAAATATAACAATGTCAACCATTTTGTCGCTTTGTTGAAAAGTCAGAGGCCAGTATTGGAGGCGCTCACAGTTTTCAGGAGAGAACCCACGTAGACCTGCTTTCAAATCCTAGCTCTGACCCCTCTGTGTGACTTAGGTAAGTCACTGAACCGAGGAAGAGGAGGAGGAGGGAGCTGCACATGCCCCACTGGCATGTGTGTTACATCTTTGTGGGGAGGCCCTTCCTCTCAGGTCCTGCCTTGCTTGTGCTCCAGCCTGGCAGCCCTGGCAGCTTCCTCCTCCATGCAGAATGAAGCTCAGCCAAGTACAGGGCTTCCTCACTCCCTATGCCACCCTAAAGCAGCCTGAAGAGCTTTAAAGAGCAGCAGCTGTCACTTAACTTGTGGAGGCTGGAGCGCCAGCCAGGGGTCCTAGGCCATGCTGTTGTTTATGCAGACTGTGAGGCCTCTCCAACTTTTACAACTGTTTACTGCGCAGAAGGGAGCTCAGCAGTTGGGCCTATCCTGGGCTGTACTCTCCTACCTTCCCTTTGAGAAAGCCTGTCTGAGTGCCACTCACTCTAGGAATAGCTTCCAACGACCTCTGGAGGGGTACAGGCTGGGACACAGATCACACACACACACACACACACACACACACAAGAGAGAGAGAGAGAGAGAGAGAGAGAGAGAGAGAGAGAGAGAGAGAGAGAGAGAGAGAGAGAGAGAGAGAGAGAGAGAGAGAGAGAGAGAGAGAGAGAGAGAGATGGGGGCAGAGATGAAAACAGGAGCCGTGAACAGAGCACAGGTCAGAGAGGTCAAGCGTAGAAACGGAGCAGAGTCAAGGATGGAGATAGCTAAACCAACTCCAGTTCACATACACAGAACTGTGGGGCAACAAAGTAGAGACACAGGAAGTCCCGGGGAAGAAAGCCCACCCTGCCTATCATGCACAGCTCCGCCCGGCATTGCTCTACTGCCATAAAGGATCCCACGGGAAAGCCAGGGCTGAGGGTCCCAGTGAGAAGCCACATCTTCACCACAACCTGTGCATGCTTCCCAGCAACAAGCAGAAGGGGCAGGATTTAGTGAGGATCGAGAGTTTCATTTCTTATTTAAAACTTAAGACAGCAACAATAAAAATACTCGGCTAAAATAGCACCCAACCAAGCCACTTCCCCTGCAACCTGAAGTGAAGTGCCCCCATCCCAGCACCCTGTACCTTTAAGGAGGAGAAGGCGCCTCTCTGCTTCCCTCGGGCTGAAGAGGCAGGTTATTCTAGGCAATAGCGATGACTTACCTAAAACTGAGTTATTCCCCTTTCCTCCCTGGCCAGCCTCTCTTCACTCTGGGGAGCTTTTACCATTTAAGGTCAATGTTACATCTGGCTCCAGAGCTCCAAGCTGAAAAGCTCTGGCTGCAGAGCCCCGGCTGCCTGCCTCCTCCTCAGAGAGGGGCTGGGATGAGGGGCTGGGACTGAGAACCAGAGTTCCACCAGGCCCCCTGCAGCCTGGCTCCGGGGATAAAGGCGGGAGAAGCCTCCCAGCCAACCTCAGGGTTCGAGGAACTTTGGGCCTGAGTGGTAGCCCCTTACCCTAGGTTCTTGCAGGGGCACCCGTGTGGCTGGTGGCTGTGCCTAGGGAAGCTCTTGGAGATGCCCGACACTGTCCTCGCCAGAGGGGGATGAAGGGGACATATGCAGAGCAGCCTCCCACCAGTGGGTGTCCAGCAAGCATGTGAGCCTAGATAAGATCCTGGCCCAGTGCCAGGAGAAGCTGGGAATGTTTCCTGTCCCAGGGATTTGGGGGAGGAGGCTACTCCCGTCTTAAACCCTCAGGATTGCCAGAGAGAAGGGCATGGTGAAGGGGATTAGCTAATTCCAAGCCTGGCAGCGGCCCGAGCTCCTCCACTTAACAGTCCTGTAGCCTTAACATGGCGAGGCCTCAGTCTGCTCATCTCTGAAGTGGGACAATAGTAAAAGATTTCACTGTGGGCCAGGGTCTCATGGGTTCTAGAACAGAATGGATAAAAGTCTTGCCCTCACCACACCCCTCAACTCAGGTGGGTAAGGTTGCTTCTCTTCTGAAGTCCATACCCTACCCATGCTTGTTCCTCACCTTCCTCAGATACAGTGCCCAAGGGTAGGATCACAAAATGTCAACCTTAAGACAACCACATGGGGGCTCCACCATCCCTTTTGAAGTTAGAGAAAGCCCTTGGGTGGGGTAGCTAGATAACCACAGGATACTCAAATTTAAATCTCAAATGAAATGCGATTATTTCCATATAAGGATGCCCCAAATACTGCATGAGACAAGTGTATCGTTCATTTGAAGTTCAAATGTAACCCGTCATTTTATTTGCTAACCCTGAGAACTCTAGCCCTGGTTATCATTTTTAGTCCTGAGTGAAAGCATGAGGGATTGGAGTTCAAATCATGAGGGGCTAGGATGAGTACAGGCCCCATCTCCAGCCCCTAGACACAGGCCAGTCACCAGAGCAGGTGCTCTCAAACTAAGCTGGATCCAGCCGCACTCTGCTCCGTGCCAGGCTTGCTTCCAGCCCACCATTCTGGCCTTCCTCCTTCTAAGTGTTGAGTAAGCTTCCTGCTGGGTAGCAAATCTGCCTGTTGGCCTCATTCATCACCTTCTCCTGGGAATCCACATCTGTCTGTGGATGTGTGCCCCACTGGCAAGGCCCCCTGTGGAAACTACTAACTAACCAGCTGGCTGTCTAGCTGTGCTCCACCAACCCCAGAATGACTCCAATTTCTATACCTGGACTTAGAGGCTCTGACTCCTCTTTAAAAATTCTAATTTCATGGATCTGAATCTGAAACAAGACACAGGCATCTAATCTAAATTAAGGTCCTCTGTGACTCTCAACATTCCTCACTTTGGGACATGTTGCTCTGAAGCAGCAGTTCTCAACCCCCTTTGGGGGTTGAATGACCTTTTTCCAGGAGCTGCATATCTGATATTTTCATTACAATTCATAACAGTAGCAAAATTACAGTTATAGAGTACCAATTAAATAATTTTATGGTTGGGATCACCATAACATAGGAACTATATTAAAGGGTTGCAGCATTAGGAAGGCTGAGAACCATTGCTCTAAAGGGTATTTATTACAGGAACCCCTGGTAACCAGAGGTTAAAAATGAAGCCTAAAGCTTTG
Source organism: Cricetiscus sungorus (assembly GCA_030556225.1). NCBI lineage: Eukaryota > Metazoa > Chordata > Mammalia > Rodentia > Cricetidae > Cricetiscus > Cricetiscus sungorus. The sequence goes on from JANBXA010000007.1 coordinate 71,447,933, forward strand.
TGTGCTTATGAGTGTGGGCACACGCTCATCTGTGTAAATGCCCACTATACTCCTAACAGCGCATTACTTTTGGTGAAAGCACGTGTCTATCTCACAAGTGTCTTATCAGATAGAATTATTGCATTTTTCCTTTGAAAACAAAGGAAACACCTCTTCAGCTGCTCTGCAGCCTTGAGTGCCTGGGCCCAGATGTGAACTGAGGTGGCTCTATCTGCAACTCCTTCCTCTTCATCATCTACCACTCCTTCCCCCAGGATTCTTGTCCCAGGGCCCTGGATGCCTTCACGAGTCTCTGAGCCAATGCTTTGTGTCTCTCAATTGGTGTTTCTCTTGGTGGAGGCCCAAAGCTCTCACCAGACTCACCAAGCAGTCACCAAGTGGCTTTTTAAACTCACTTCAAGCACAAGCATTTTGTAAAACATCACTTGGTGAATGTGCAAAGCAGAACAGGCTCTATAGAGGACAACCAGCTCTGTCAAGGTTAGGAGGCTTGTGCCCTTTGGTCCAGTTCTACTTCTAGGAATTTATTTTATAAACAACTCCCACACTTGGGAAATGACAGATGTACATGATTACTCATTGCAGCATTGCTTATAAAAGCAAAGAGATTAGGAATGACATAAATGCACACTACATGAGGACCACAAAAGAAGATGGGGTGCAGCCATAACAAAGAAGGAGGAAGCTATTGCTCTAGTGATGAGAAAACACTCCTAAGACAGTGGTTCTCAACCTGTGGGTCATGACCCCAGAGAATCCCATATCAGATATTTACATTACAATTCATAACTATAAAAATTACAGTTATGAAGTAGCAATGAACTAATTTTATGGTTGGGGGACTCACCATAACATGAGGAACTGTATTAAAGGGTTGCAGTATCAGGGAGGTTGAGATCCACTGTTCTATGATACATTGGTACATGGGGAGATAGCCAAAAGAACATCTACCATATGGGTGGGAAAAGTGTGTGTAGATGTTATTTACAAACATATGAAGACACTTATGTTCATTCATATATATCCATATTCACAACTGCATACAAAAGCTAGCACAAAAGTCAATAACATTAAAATATTACCCCTGGAAAAGGAATCTAAGTTGTAGAATAAGTACAAACCACTAGGGCTAGTGAGGTGGCTCATGGGCTGCAGGTACCTGCTGGCAAGCCTGACGCCCTGAAGTCAATTCCCAGGACCTACATGGTGGAAGAGAGAACTGACTCCAACAAGTTGTCCTCTGACCTCTTCATGCCCACCATGACACTCACATGCCCACACACACACACACACACACACACACAAAATAAAAATGAAATAAAGGCATTTAAAGACTAACCATTATATTCACGGTGTCTTACTCATGCATTTAAGATCTTGGGCCACAGACTAAGTCATGTGTTTACATTCAATAATAACAGTAATAATAAAACAAAGGCATTGCTCTGAGCAGAGATTTAATTAATTTGTCTTAGAGCACTGCCTCCTCCAACTGTCAAGAGTACTGAGAAGATTCTGACTAATGGTTATTGTTGTATGTGGGTTTTTTTTTTTTAACTTTTATTTTGGAACAATTACAGGCATACAGGAAGTTATAAAAATAGTAGAGTCCCAAGTACTCCTTCATCAGTTTCTCTCAGTGGTGGCACTTATGTCACAGTTATGTTTTTCAGAACCGGAAAATTGACATCAGGATGTTACTGTTAGCTAGATGCTCTTATCCCCATGGTTATTTTTTAAATGTAAACTTTTCATTCATGTACTTAAAATGTCCTTTAATGGGGCTGCAGAGACAGTTTAAGAGCATGCACTGCTATTACAGAGGACTATACATCAGCTCCCAGCACACAGGTTGAGTGGCTCACAAGTCTGTAAGTCCAGGTGCACAGGATCCAACAGCCCCTCTGACCTCCGTGGGCACCTGCACTCACATGCATAGACATACATATATCCACATAATTAAAATAACAATTAAAGCCATGCAATGGTGGTACACACCTTTAATCCCAGAACTTGAGAGGCAGAGGCAGGCAGATCTCTGTGAGTTCAAGGCCAGCCTGGTCTACAGAGCTAGTTCCAGAACAGCCAGGTCTACACACAGGAAAAAAAAAAAACAAAACAAAACCAGGGTTGACTGAGTACCTTTGGTGAGCTGACCCAGTGCTGCTGGGAATGTGGTAAGAACACCTGTGACCCATCTGTGCCCTCTTAGTGACCCCTAAAGTCATGACAGTAGTGTCACTAGGATCCTAGGACAGTAGAGGCCTAGGATCCAGCCAGGCACAAGGAGTGCTGACCACAGCTCTAAAAAAGGAACTGTGTCCCTTGCTGTCCTGGTCACGGAGCTTCACAGCTTGCCTGAAAGCTGACTTTTAATCCTTAAAAGAACACAAGCAATTACTCTGGCTATATTTATCCCTGTTCTGGAGCCACACAGGGATTTGGCCTCACTCTACCAAAATCTCCAGCTCATCACTCATCCCATCAGCGACCATCATGTGTCCTCAGCACAAAAGCAATGGGCCAACACAGGCATACTGACCCACAGCTCAGTCAGGCTCTTGACTGGCCGTCTGACCTTTGGCCGGGAAGAAGTTTTAAGGCCCAGGAAAACAAAAATCTCATCCTGGGACAGAGGGACGCCATGGGAGGAGACTTGGCTTTTTGCCAAGAATGCAGCCATCCCTGGGGCTGATTGCTAGACAGCTTCTCTGGGAGCTTGACTTCCCTGTCCTGTTAGCTTAGGGACTCTGAGAAGGCTCAGCACTTAGCCAGTCCTGAATAGAATGGATAATGAGAGGATTGCTCAGCAGGCATGGCCGCTAACAGGTATCATTCACTAAACTCAGGATCAGGCGTTGTGCCAGCCACTTTGCATACATGGGCTTTGCATACATCATTGCCAAATACACATGATGGGTGGCTCCCCACCCCCACATCCTAATTGAAAAATGTGATGTGGAGAGCTAAGGAACATTGCCTCCATCTTGCAGTTTGCAAGCTCCAGGCTTTCTAATTCTAGGGTTCCTAAGTGACCAAAGACCACAGACTGCAAACACAAGATCCCAATCTCTGTCCCTCTTCCAAGATAACAGTATCCTTTTCCTCCTGTCATCCCAATAGAATGCTAGCAGGGACTCCTTAAAAAGGAGTATATATTTAAGCTCCGAGTGGGAGAACACACCCCAATCCCAGCACTTGGGGGTAGGTGCCAAGAAAGGAGGATAGTGAGTTCCAGGCAGCCTGATCTATATAGAAAGATGTTGCCTCAAACAATAAGTAAATAGAGAAAATAAGGTAAGAGAAGAAAACAATAAGAATATCTCAGCCACAAAGAGAATGGGAGAGAAGGGACATGCATGGACATTTATTCAAATTTATAAGAGAAACTGGAGCAGTGGTGCCTATAAAATCAGAGCGTGGGAGCTAAGCTCCACACAACATACAGAGAAGGGCTTCTAAAGTCAAGAAGTAGCTTATACCTACCTGCTCTGAGGCTTCTGACAGGTTCAGGTGTGACCAGGACAGGAATGAAATGGCCAGAAAAGAAGTGACAGAAAGTTCTGGGCAGAGGCAAAAAGGAATGGATCCAGGTAACTTTTGTACAAGATGAGTGACCTTAGGCTAAAGTCAGAGAGAGCTATGAACTAGGAATTGAGAATATTTCTTTTTCATAGACATATGAGTTTATAATTCTGAAAATCTTTTCCATATATTTTAACATGAAGCAAGTTAGTAAGCATAGTGTGACCAATAACAGCCAAGTTTTTCCACTGTCAGCTATGGAGAAAGAACAGAATAAATCATATACTGTACTGAAATGAATGAGAGACAGACAGAGAGATAGGGTATCTTGTGGATAAAGATGTCAATGATGACTTCTGATAGAGTCACATCTCAACACATTCATTGTAAGCTAAAAATAATGTTACTTGGAAATGTACTTAATATACATAACCTACCCAACATCATCACTCAGCCTAGACTACATACACTCATTAGCAAGTGCCTGTTTTATAAGAGATATGGGATAACTTATTGATCACCTATCTCTTAAAAAAACAACACCAACAACAAACTAGCAACAGTTTGATGTGAACTCTAAGTTGTTTCCAGTAGATTTGTATGACTGAGTGGGATCTGCCATTCCCTGTCCCCACCAAGTATATGGGAGAGTATGATATGGAATATTTCTACCCTGTGTAGCTAGTTGTTTTCTGCCAGCCCACCTGGTCCCATGGCCGCGCCAGCCCCAAATAACACGCAGAGACTCTGTATTTGATACAATGCTGTTGGCCAGTTGCTATCATTGTTTATCGGCTAGCTCTGTCTTAATGATTAACTCATTTCTACTATTCTAAGTATTTCCACATGGCTCATCTTACCAGCCAGAGCGGCTGGCGTTCTACCTCTCCAGGCTCTCCATCTCGACTCCTCCTTACTACTTCTTCCTTCCTCTTAGTCTCCTAGAGGCGCCTATCTTGCTTTTCTATTGGCCAACAGTGCTTTATTCATTAACCAGTATGAGAAACATATTTACAGAATAACATCTCCCATCAAGCCTGGGAAATTTTTTATTAAAATTTTTACTTAAACTGAACAACTTGTAAAATTGAAAAATCATTGAGCTGAACCATCAAAATGCAAGCACTATCTATCTATCTACATATAAATGTGTGTGTCCTTATGTAGATACATACACACATAAATACATACATACATACATACATCTTCACTTTCCCAGCTCTGGCCACTGAGAAAACCTGTAAGAAGGATGTTCCAGGAGCAATGAGCATGTTATACTCTCATTTTTTGTTCATAAATACTATTTTCTAGTGAAAAGGAACCAGTGTCTTTTCTTTGTTTCTCTTGCGTGTGTATATTGTACACTTGTGGGGAGGGGCATGTGCATGTGTAGGGAAGAGGCTGTTGACAAGTGTCTTCCTTAATCACTGTCCACCGCACTTTTTGAGACAGTCTCCCACTGAACACAGAATTTACCCATTTGGTTACACTGGCTGCCAGCAAGCCCCAAGGTTTTCCCGTGTCTTGGCCTCCCTGGCACTGGGATTACTATCATCCTGACTTTTTTTTTTTTTTTTTTTTTTTTTTTTTGCATGGATACTAGGACAGGGAAAGTGTGAGGTGAAACTAGAGCTTCTTATGTCACAAAGCAAGCAGTATCAAGATGTCCAAAGTATGTAGGGCTTCTTGAAGAGGCTCCAAATAGCCATATCTGAGACAACATGAGTGTGCTGGCTAGTTTTATGTTGTTTGGGAAGAGGGACCTCCATTGAGAAAATGCTCTCACCAGATTTCCCTATGGACAGCCTATGGTGCATTTTCTTGAGTGGTAATATGGAAGGGCCCAGATCACTTTGGGTGCCCTGGGGCAGATAAGCCTAGGTGCTGCAGGAAAGAGGCTGAGGGACTGTGAGGTGTACAACAGTAAGCAGCACTCCTCCACAGATGGCCTCTGCTTCAGTTTCTGCCTCCAGGTCTTACTCTGACTTCTTTCAGTGATGGACCATCATGTGAAATGTAAGGTGAAATAAACCCCTTCCTCCCCTGTTACAGCAGGTCTCCCCGCCAGCCTCCCGGTCCTGCTGCCACATGGGCCCTCTGGGCCCTCTGCCGCGCCAGCCCCAAATAACACTCAGAGACTCTGTATTTGATACAATCCTGTTGGCCAATTACCATTATTGTTTAAGGGCTAGCTCTGCCTTAATTATTAACCCATTTCTACTTATCTAAGTATTTCCACGTGGTCGTCTTATGGGGAGCCACGGCATGCATCCTGCTTCTTCCCTGGGCTACATCTTGACTCCACCCTACTCACTTCCTCTTCCTCCTTGTCTCCTAGCCCCGCCTATCTTGCTATCTCATTGGCCACAGGGCTTTATTAACCAGTATGAGAAACATATATACAGAATAACATCTCCCATCATTTCCTCTTTTCTGTCTAAAGTTTCCCCGCCAGCTGCCGCTGGTTCTGCCGCCATGGTCCCACAACCACGTGTGCCCCAAATAACACTCAAAGACTCTGTATTTGATACAATCCTGTTGGCCAGTTACCATTATTGTTAATGGGCTAGCTCTGCCTTAATTATTAACCCATTTCTACTTATCTAAGTATTTCCACGTGGTCGTCTTATCGGGGAGCCGCGCGGCAGGCGTGCTGCGTCTTCCCCGGGCTCCATCTCGACCCCTACTACTTCCTCTCTCCTCCTCCTGGTCTCCTAGCCCCGCCTATCTTGCTATCTCATTGGCCACAGTGCTTTATTAACCAGTATGAGAAACATGTATACAGAATAACATCTCCCATCACTCCCCTAGTTGCTTTTGGCCACGGTGTTTTATCACAGCAATAGAAAGCTGACTAAGACAATGGGCAGCCAAATAACTAATGCTAGCAAAGAGTTATATGCCATTGAATAAAATAAAAATTATGAGTTCATGCTGATAAAGATAATCCAAGGAAAAAGGGAAGTTCTACTTTGCAGTGGAACAAAATCTTTGATAAATGTAGAAGAATGCTAAAAATAGATTTGGTAATCATGCTATTTATTGATGGGGAGGGGACACTAATGTATGTTAAAACTCCTGATTGAAAGTTTAAGAGCCATAGACATTTGCATAGTCTCCAAATATTTCTTCCATGATATGCTAATTAAGAAGCTTTACATGGAGAAACTTGGTGGAGCCAAGCAAACAGGGTTAACAGTACCTATAGTGGGAGAGACCAACACAGGCACTCCACAGCCAAAGATGCCAGGCCCGAATCTCATCACCAGGGCAGACTTAATTCCAAGAAAACCCTTTAGAATGGCAGCACCATTATATTATTCCACAGAAAAGGGGGCCCAAGAGTCCCAGCAACTAAATGCGCAACAAATGATCTGGTGTTTTCTTGGGACATTTGGTAAAATCTGAATAAAGCCTATAGACAGTTCCAGGGAAAAGGAGAAATGCTAAATAAATAGACTATGAATGAATAGATCATATATGCACACATAGGTAATTCATAAATGCACAGGGTCAGTGACTAGGCAAATATGACAAAATGTCAGTATCTGAATATCCAGGAATAATATTACTGCTGTTCTAGAAGTGATTTACTGGGCACAGAGCAAATAAGAGGAGGCCCTAGAGATCAGAAATGACAAGGGGACTTGGAATCCAGAATTAAAACCACACCCTTGCTAAGAATGAGAGACCCAGGGGCTGGGGAGGTGACTCAGTTGGCAAACTGCTTCTGCACAAGCATGAGGACCTGCGTTCAGACCCCAGAACCCATGAGAAAAGCCAGGTGTGGCAGTCATCCCAGTGCTGAGGAGGCAGAAACAGGAGGATTTCTGGGGCTTGGGGCTTGCTAGTCAGCCAGTATAGCCAAGTCATGAGTTCTAGGTTCAGCCAGAGACCTTATTATATCAGCAAATAAGGCTGAAAAGGACTAAGACACCTGATATCAACAACTAGCCTCACACACACATGCATGCATATGTACATAGGAAAGAGGGAGGGGGAAAGGGAGGGAGAGAAGGAGGAAAGGAGAGAGGAGGGAGAGAGAGAGAAGAGGGAGGGAAGGAGGGAGGGAGGGAGGGAGGGAAGAGAGAGGGAGGAAAAGAAGAGGGAGGGAGGGAGGGAGGGAGGGAAGAAGGGAGGGAGGGAAGAAGGGAGGGAGGGAAGAAGGGAGGGAGGGAGGGAGGGAGGAAAGAAGAAAGAAAAATAAAAAATGAAGCCCACTTTGGGCATCTGGGTAAATTAATTCATGGATTATTGCCTGCTGGGTTCTGCTAGGTTCCGATTCCACACCAGGCCTGGCAGGGAGGGAATAATCTTCCACAGCCCCTACTCCTTATAGCCATCTTCCTGGCCTGCCCATGGGAAGATGGGGTTGGACTAGGAAGGCCAGAAAAGCTACAGAAGTCCAGAGGAAAGAGATACCTCTGGGGCCTGGAGCAGTGAGGAAGGGCCTGTGGAGGTGCTACAGGTGGTCCAGGGGAATGAGAAGACTGTGCATGCCTAATAATGGCCAGAATAGATATCACGGCAGAGGCTTCTTAGAGTTAGAAGCATCAGATACAAGCTCTGGCTAGCTCAAGTGGAAAAAGAGTGTGTGCCAAGGATAACTCAACGTCCACAGGCCTAAGGACAGTAGAGGAAGTGCACACAGACCCCAGGGGAATTTCAGAATCCTGGCCACTGTTCTCTCCCACAGACTGCTATCTTCCCCCGCCCCTTTTCTCCTTGTCTGTCCTTTAGCTGCACACTCATCTGCTGTGGCCCATAATAGCCTCACAGCTCCAGGTTTGTCTATGACTTCTTTCAAACTGGAAGGAGAAATCCAACCTGCCAGTGTGTGCTTCTCATATACCATGAGCTGCCTTGGGGGCATAACCCTAATGGGTCACATACTGATATATGGGGCCTTCATAGAAGCACCATGATCTGCTTTCCTGGGCTGTGAGGCAATAAATGATGTCACTGAAAAGGAGTGAGAAGAAGACCTCATATTTACCAACCTCTCACCACATGCCAAATGTTTGCTGGGTAACCCAATGGCACCGTGAGGTGGATTTCATTGTTCTTGTTTTACAAAAGGAGGCATTAACCTTAAGGAAGTAGAGCGCTTATCTGGGATCTCAAAGGTAGAAGGCAGCAGTGAGAATATAGACAGAAGCTTGCCCAAGTACAAAGTCTACCTTCTTTCTTAAGGGACATTCTGTTTGGGGACCTGCTATGTCAGAGCCCATGAGGACCATAGGACTTGGTGTAAGAAGACCACAGAGGTCTTACAGCCTCCATGTTCTTGGTATGTTAAGACAGCCCTCTCTTAGCCTCCGTGTGCTTGCTATGCTAAGACACCCTCTCTTAGCACCTTTTAGGGCCTCAGACCCCTGAAAATCTGATGAAAGCTATGGACTCTGTTGCCAGGTAACCCACACATCACAGTAAACTTGGCTGGAGTGTATAGACAGCGCCCGCCCCCAACCCCTCCACTGCACTCTCTACAGCATTCCCAGTTTTCCCAGTTATAGGTACTTCACCTCCCTATTCCAACTCTGAAGGGCAGCGAGTTGGCTGCTTTCTAAATAGGTCCCGTGACTAAACAGATTGCTTATCTCACCAAAGCAACAGTCCAACTTTTCTCAGATTCTCCCTCTTGGCTTCCCGTGGATTTTCTGTTGGATGGAAAGTGAAAGAGATGTGAAGCAGAAGATTCTTGAGGTTACCGAGCTGACATTCCACGGAGATGAATGCTAACAAAGGCCTAATTTTCCTAATCCTGAAAGGGATGCACTGGCCTCCCTGGGTCACTGCCTGCACCGTGCAGCCTTCCTCCCCAGCCTGGGGCACAGAGCTGTCTTTTGAAAAGCCTTTGAAGTTGCAAAGAGCATACATTACTTTTTAAGAGCAACCCCTGGAGATGTTTTGTGAGCACCTTCCTTCAAATGGCTGCAAACTGAATTAAATAAAATAGCTGCTTTTTATAATGATAAATAGAGAAAGAAGAAGGATTGGGGAAACCTACTTGTTCCCCTCTCTCTCTCTCTCTCTCTCTCTCTCTCTCTCTCTCTCTCTCTCTCTCTCTCTCTCTCTCTCTCTCTCTCTCTCTCTCTCTGATGAGCAAAAGCTGAACTGCCTAAGGCTCAATCCTCAGACCCGGATTCTAGTCTGTAAATACTCATTGTTAAGAGTACCTTATCCAGACCAAACTAGACTCCCTTAATATAGGTGACAGTGGTGAGGCTGAGACAATGTATGAGGCCACTGGCAGTGGGTCCAAGATCTAACACTAACACACAGACTGACTTAGTAGAGCCTATTCTATATGGAGGATACTTTGCTCAGCCTAGGGTGCAGAGGTGCCTTGGTTCTGCCTCAACGAGATGATGGGACTTCCTAGGGAAGGCCTGAAGTAGAGGGGAGTTGGGCGGGGAGTAGGGGGAAGAAGAAGAGGAGGGAGGGGGAACTGGGATTGGAATGTAAAAAATAAATTAATAAAAAATGTTTAAAATAAGAAGATTATCTTATCCAAGCTCAAGGTCTTAAAAGCCACTGAAGACCATTTTCTCCCTGTCATGAAAATCTATGTGAATGCCAGAGATCAACCTCAGGTCTGCTTCCTCAGGAGATGGCCATCTTGTTTTTAAGAAATGGTCTCTCACTGACTTGTGAATATTGGGTGGGAAATAAGAATCTGGAAAACAATAGGCTAATGGATGTTTATTCAGGGAGAAATAACTTACATCAGATGACCTCTGCAGGTTCCTGTCCCAAGGATGCCTCCAGATGCTCTCTGTCTCTGAAGTAAGAGAGAGAGCTGGGGTCTGGGATCCCAGACCTAGTCCCCACAGGTCACACCCGCCCCCAGTGGGCGTGGTCAGTGCAACAGGTGAGGGCAGGGTGGATATCTCACTACAGACTTGGCATGCAGATTTGGCTAAACTGGCCAGCCAGTGAGCTCCAGGGATCTGCCTGTCTCTTCCTCCGTGACAGGATTGTCTGTGCTTGTCGCCATGCCCAGCTTTTCCCATAAATTCTGGGTCTAGAGCTTAGGTCCTCATGCTTGCATGGAAAGTGCTTGACCAACTGAGCCCTCTCTGCAGCCTCCACACTCTGAACACTATGATATGTCTCTGTCTGGCCTGAACCTGCCTCTTAGACCCCCAAGTCAAACATCCAACTGTCACTCAACACCTCTTCTTGGATGTCTCCAGACCCCTCCAAATGAACACATCCAACCTGAGTCTCTGCTCTTCCTTCTTCTGCTTCTCAGTAAGCATCAATCCATTCTCCAAGTTTCTCAAGTGTAAATGCAAACAGTGCCCATGATGCCTGTCTTCATCACTACATGTACCTCAGGAAACTCGTTCAAAAACTCTGCTGACTTATCTGCATGTGTCCAGAATGTGACAATTTCTTACAACCTCCCTCCCCACCCTGCTCTAAACTTCCACTCTTCTCTGTAGAATGATCAGCTTGGTCACCCTCTAACTGCCCTCTTGATCCTCAGTGCAGGAACAGTGACTCAATGCAATTGTGTTAGATCTGTCACTCTTCTTCTTGTAATGCTCCAGGGACTTTCCATGTATCCAGCATAAAAAGCGAATATGGGAGCATGAGTGGTGGTGCATGCCTGTAACCCCAACTCTCAGGAGATCAGGGCAGGAAGAGTGTGAGTTGTAGACCATCCTGGATCACTTAGTGAAACTTCACCTCAAAAATAGCATGAGTTTTACAGCTATTACAGAGATTCACAACTGGCCAAAATGCAAAGAATAAATAAGCATGGGGGTGTTCAGCCCTAATTGGTATATCTACACTGCATCCGCTACACCTACGACTCAGGGAACACCTCTTTTGAGGTGGATGGGAAAAGTTGTAAGAGTCAGAGAACAGGATGCCTACTGTGAGATTGTGTCTTCCAGAAATAACAGGGAAGCTGCACCATGAAATCACAACAATATGGTTGCCTAAATAGGGCCTGCATAATGAGAGAGAGAGGTTTATTCTCTAAGTTCTGTTACTCTGGAGAACACTGGCTTCATCATTCCTCCAATTTCATGCCCACCCCCCCTCACCTCTCCCCCGTGCTCACTGTTGTTCCTTGCCCTTCCCCATCCATCATCTGCTGGCCATTCTCTCCCCATGCTTGAGTCTCTTCTATAAGCATCAAATCTAAAGCCGCCTCTTCCACCCTGTAGCTCTCCACCCACTCTTCCATTGCTTTCTTACACTTACCTCTACAAAAATGTTTGTATATTTAGTTTGTTTTGTCATCTGTCAGATCCTTAGTGCCTTCAACAGTGCCTGGAGGATGTTTATATTTCATACATGACTAACATGGAGGATGGATTGGCCACTCACAGAGATAAAGAAGACCAAGGGAAGTGCACACTCAGGAAACATTTAACTTCCAGGGTGAATGGATGAATGGACCATGGATCTAAAAGTATATTCTGACTCACATTTACACAAGAGTCATCTCATATTCAAAGAACTCGTAAGTGTTAAAAGCCAAGAAGTGAACCCAGATCCAAGGAAGGAAACTGGAGATACTGAAAGGGAAACGGGGAGGGATTCAGAAGAAAAGAAGCAAACACCCAGGAGCAAAGCCTAATGGTGCTAAACCAAACTCACCTCACAGTGCACTCCTAAAAGTGCTTGGTGCATATCTTCCAGTTAAGAGGGTGAAGCTTGGAGAAATGAAACACCTTATGCAAGATTACACAGCTGCTCTGTGACAGAACTAAGCCTAAACATCCCAAGGTCTGTGCTCTCTCTTTCAAAGAAAAGGAAGTCCTGGTTTTCATGGCTGAAGTAGAGTTTAAGAACCACCTCAATTTCCAGGAAATAGATTTTTAAAAAGACACCTGATGGAGTCAATGTCATCAAAATCCAAGATGATAAAAGGAGGTTGTTATAAGGAAGCAGGCAGGCAAGGGTAGAAGAACACATCCTCCGTTCTTGGCAGCAGCTTGCAGGTCCATTTACTCTATTGAGCCAGCTGTCAAACATTGAGCTAAATGTCTGCTAGTTTATTTTCATGTTAGTGTGACTAGAATACCTGAGACATTTTAAGAGAGGAAAGGCTTATTCCAGAGGGAGCTATTTACCACTCACAGAAGGCATGGCAGAGTTCCTGACTGCAGGAGCATGTGACAGGCCACAAATCAGAGAGCACTGGGTGGGGATTATAGTCTTCAAAGACCAGGCTCTAGTGACTACACAGGTTAGCCAGTTCCCATCTTCTAAAGGCACCAGAGCTCCTCAAATAGCACCAGCATTTGGGGAGTAACTATTCAAAACAGGAGTGTGGGGGCATGGTTCCAATTTAAACTCTAACAACATGGTATTTGCGAGTGTTGGCCCTTCTGGAGTCACGTGAAGGCAGTACCATCCAGGGTCGTTGCTCTGTGTGCAATGGTCTGTGGCCTCAGCACCTCTTTTATTTCAACAATGCCTAAAATATCGCACAATTATCTGAGCATGTCCTCCAAACATGGAGAAATATCTTTGTATCAGAACTCACAAACACACTAGGCAAACTGTTTGCTTTTGTAACCTTGAACTTTCACATTTAAAAGAAACTGTGTACTAGACAAAAGAATTCACTTTGGATGGGAGCCTTCCTTTGTGATCTTCCTTCCTCCCTCTGGATGAAAGGCGAGCATCTCAGAGTCTCTGAGCCTGCGTTGGGTTCTCCCAGTGACAGTGCTAAGGGGAGCTAGGATTCGCTCAGTCTCCTAGTTGAACTAACATCTGGCATTCTTTTCTGGATGTTGAAGGCATCTTGGCGTTGAAACACTACATCACAAGACCCTGAGATGGGTACTTGGATCATGGGTCCACAGGAACAGTGAGTCCTAGACTGTTCTAGTCTGCTTCCCGTTGCTGTGATGACAGACCAAGAACAACTTGGAGAAGCAAAGGGTTTATTTGGCTTATATTTGGCATCACAGTCCACCTTTGAAGGAAGTCCAAACAGGAACCTAAAGGCAGGGACTCAAGCAGAGACCATAGGGGGTGAGGGGGTGCGACTTATCAGCTTGTTTTTAGATTCACATTCATCACTTTTCTTATACCTCCCAGGATCACCTGCCCAAACATGGTACCTCCCACAGTGAGCTGGGCCCTTCCACATCAATTTTTAATCAAGACAATTCCCCCACAGCTTGCCTACAGGCCAATCTGATGGAGGCATTTCCTTATTTGGGGTTCTCTCCTCCAAGGTAACTCTAGTTCACCTAATGTTGACAAAAACTAACCAGCACAGTCCCTTATAGGCGCATGGTCCTTGGCAGTACCATGTGAGCTGCCATCAGACAGCCCAGAGATTACCTACCCATGCTTTGGATTTAGATACAGAGTATAAGAGGTATTGGTGCTAGTGGGATAAAAATGGCATAAACCAGAGAAACTGTGAGAGGGAGCATTGTGCAAATTCAAGACATAGAGAGATGGAGTTCACTGAGCAAAGAGCTGGACTTAGCATCAGCTACTGATGGAGTTTCAAAGGCGCCAGAGCACATAGACCAAAACAGGACAGGAAGGATGGAGTTCAGCTGGTGGAATGCTTGCCTAGCATGCACGAAGCCCTGGGTTCAATTCCCAGCACAGAACAAACAAACAAACACCACAGGTGTAGTGGGACATGCCTGTACTTCAGCACTTACAGGTAGCCTGCCTAGCCTAAAGACACTGTGTCAGTACATAGCTGTCAGACGAATGGAGGATCCAAGGTCTTTACTTCTCTAGGAGCTCAAAGACTCACCACTGTTCTTAGAGAATTGATAGGATCCCAAACCACAGCTTAATAATACTATCCACAGTTCAGTATTCCTTCATTTGTTCATTCATTTAAGAGATGCCTTTTCATGTCTCTTTCATTCATGCCATCTGGCAGAGGGGCCCAGCTACCAGCAATGGAAAGGACTCTGTGATTTACATTCCCCCTTTCATATTTTTGTTCATTTTTTTTTCTTAAAGCCTTTTGCTGCTGCTGCAAAGCTGGGAGCCTTTTTCAAAGGGCTGGAAGACCCTCATCTCCATCTTTACCCCTGAAAATTCAAACTCCTGCTATAAAAACCAAATCCGACAAACAACAACAAAAGGCCAGGTGTGGTGGTGCACACCTTTAGTCCCAGCACTCAGGAGGCAGAGGCAGAGGTAGGTGAATCTCTGAGTTTGAAACCAGCCTGTTCTTCATAGAAAGTTCTAGGCTAGCCTGGAGCTACATAGTGAGACTCTGACTCAAAACAAAGCAAACCACCAGCAGCTCCAGCTCCAGCAGTCAAGGGTGCTCTGGGTACACTTTGAAGTCCTCCCTTATAATAAGGTCCCAGATACAAACCAAATCATGAGTACACCGAAGTTCATCTAGGGCATCAAATGAATTAACTGAGCTTTCTTGCGGAGTATGGCAAGGGGCTATTTTCAGGAATGTGGGAACTCCCAAGTAGCCACACTGGAAAGTCATCATTGCACACGGATGATGGCTTCTCCAAAGCTGGATAGATGAAGACCTCTCCTTAAGTAACTTGCCCTAGCCTATGTATGCTCCTGGAGATGTCAGGTACAATTGGAGCAATTGTATACCAATGGCTGAGAGGAGCAGCTCAAATCTTAGATGAAAATCCTAGGAATACCCTACTTCTTCCTTCTATGAGGGAATGTCAACAGTCCACAGGCTTGACAGGTGGACTCTTGAGAAGCACAGCTGATCTGATGAAGATGGCAACTGTTTTGCCAGGAAGATCATGACTAAGATCTACTATAATGTACTGACTCCATGCTCCTCCCTCACTGGTTGAAAATGGCCACCTTCTTTATGAGGCCACCTCTGACTGCGACACACACACACACACACACACACACACACACACACACACACACACACACACACAAACACACACTGAGCTTCCAGCTTGGCTGGAAAAGAGGAGGGAGGAGTATTTCCCCAGAAGCAGAGCCCTGAGTGGGTGGTATAACACTATCTTGGCCTTGTTCAAAGAAGAGGGCCCCATTTCTGTAGGAAGCAAAGCTATTAAGCAAAGACCACGTCTAAGACTTTAAAACACTGAGGCACACAAGTGCCTTTATCAGCCCAGACTGGTCAAGACAATCTTAGGCAGCTCAGCCCTTGGCATGTGATAAATAAACGCTAACTGTTGCATCTGAACAGATGAGGAAAACATGCTAACAAGGGTGGGGGCAGCTGTTCCCTCCTCACTGAGCTGTAAACAGACTTAACGGGAAAAATCCTCTCAGAGACCTAAGATTCCTATCCCATTTTGGTTTACATTGAGCAAATCCCTTGTATAGGCCATACTGAAGCTCTACCCTTCGCCATCCAATGAGGCAGGGTCAAAGATCCCATGTCTTCTCCAGCAATGAGTGTGTGTCACATGTGTCCCCCTGCGATACATTCTACTTCAGACTGGAGTTTGTGACTGAACATGGAAGTCTGTCATCTCTAACATGGTTTCTGAAAAGCATGTTACTGAAATCTAAGTACAGCTCCAACTCGTAAAAGACAAAAATAATGACTAAGGAGCTCATGTAAAATGAAAGTTTTAGAATCCCCCCCAAATGCCTGTAATTTCTCTCAAAAAAAAAAAAAAAAAAAAAACAACTCCGTGTAATTACTTGCAGAAGACTACTACAATGTTCTAAATAGGGAAACAAGGATGAGAACACTTCCTTTCTTCCTTTCAATCGTAAGAATAGCAGCTCTGCACTGGGGGACTCTCAGCGGTGGGAGGATCAAATAGGGACAGGCATTCACAATTGGCAGGTATCCTCACTGACTGGTATCTCTAAGAACACACTGGGGCTGGGGAGCAAGTGACAACCGGTGTCTGTCAGGGCTGTTGCAACAGCCTCCACTCTGGCCTCCCTGCCTCCAGCTCTACCCCATTAACCCAATCATTTCACAGAAAACTGGATAATCAAGCCTGGTGTGATAGTGCAAGCCCCTAACCCCAGCACTCAGAAGGCAGAGGCAGGCAGATCTCTGTGAGGTTGAGGCCAGACTGGTCTACAGAGCAAGTTCCAAGATAGCCTGGATTGGAAACCCTGTCTTGGGGAAAAAAAAGAACAACAAAACAAACAAAACAAAACCTAAATTGCTGGGTGGTGGCACACACCTCTAATTCCTGCACTCAGAAGACAGAGGCAGGCAGATCTCTGTGAGTTCAAGGACAGCCTGGTCTATAGACCTAGTTCCAGGACAGCTAGGGCTGATACACAGAGAAACCCTGTCTTGAAAAAAAAGAAAACAAAAAAAAAAAAAAAGGGGGGGGGAAGGGAAGGGAAGAGAAGGGAAGGGAAGGGAATGAAAGGGAAGGAAAGGCCTAGATAATTAACCTGTGTGTGTGTGTGTGTGTGTGTGTGTGTGTGTGTGTGTGTGTGTGTGTGTGTGTGTGTGGGTCCCCATGTACATACCCATGTAGAGGCTACAGGACACCAGATACCCTACTCTATCATGTTCTACCTTATATCCCCATGACGCAGGGTCTTTTACTGAACCAAAAGCTTGACTTATTTCTGCCTGGGCTGGCTGGTCTGAAAGTGCCTGGGTTATAAGCACAAGTGGCAATGTCTGATAGGGCATCTGAACTCAGATGCTCATGTTTATATAGCAAGCTCTTTTACCAACTGAGCCATCTCCCTCTCCCTGGTTAATCTAACAGGGGATTTAATTGTTTTGATGTATGGATAAGTGCATGTGAGTCAAAGAGACATCACATCAGGCACCAGATCCCTCTAGAGTTAGAGTTACATACAGGTAGTTGTGAGCAAACCAGATACAGGTGCTAGGGACCAGAGCTGGGTCCTTGGCAAGAGAAATGAATATTCTTACCCAGTGTACCATCTCTCCAGGACTTTTAAGACATGGTTTTGATCAGACTGTCCACATAGCATGCATTCCTTTTTAAATGCCATTCACATTGTTTACAGAATAAAATTTAAATCCCTCAAGCTAAGATCCTACACAACCCAGACCATCTTTCTGATTTCACCTCCCACTTTATCCCTCTAGGGTGCCTACCATCACCCCATGCTCAAGCAGCTCCTCAGTGTTGACTCACCTGAATGCCTGAAGGTTTGGCTTCTTGTCTTTTCTTTGCCTACTCTTCACTCTCCTCCCTCTCTGGATTCATTAAAGTCCCATCCATTCTTCACAACTCTAGACTAATAAGCACCTCTTTCACAAAGCCTCAGGTTCTCATCGCCAGTGTGCATATATGTGGGTTCATGTACATATGTGTGCAGGTGTACATGCATGTGTGTACAAGTAGAGGCTTCAGGAACTGTTCATATTATTTTTGAGCCTGGGTCTCATACTGGCCTGGAGCTCACCCATTCAGTTCAGCTGGCTGGCCATTGAGCCCCAGGGATCTGTTTATCTCTGCCTCCCCAGCGTAGGAATTACAAGTGTGTGCCACCATACTCAGGTTCTAGGAATTGAACTCAACAATTACACAACAGCTACTTTACTGACTAAGCCATCTCTCCAATTTCTCTCTGCTTTTTTTGTTTGTTTGTTTTTGTTTTTGTTTTGTTTTGTTTTGTTTTTGAGACAGGGTTTCTCTGTGTAGCTTTGGTGCCTGTCCTGGAACTAGCTCTGTAGACCAAACTGGACTCAAACTCACAGAGATCCACCTGCCTTTGCATCCTGAGTGCTGGGATTAAAGACATGCACCACCAATGCTCTGTTTCCTCTCTGCTTCTTAATACCAGCCTTCCCCCAAATAGCCATCAATGCTACTCTCTGCCTTTATTTCCATGTGCTTTCTCCACATCACTTTTCACCCTGGTGAATGTAAACTTTTAAATCAGGATCATGTATAATGATCTTACCTATGCACAATTGCTGACATGGCATGGATAGTGTGGTGGGTTGAATAAGACCATAGGGAATGGCACTATTAGGAGGTGTGGCCTTGTAGAAGGAAGTATGTCACTGTGGGGGTGGGCTTTGAGGTCTTATGTGCTCAAGGTACTCCCAGTATACAGTCTGTCCTTCTGATGCCTAAAGATCAAGATGTAGAACTCTCAGCTACTTCTCCAGCACCATGTCTGCCTGCATGCCACCATGTTTCCAAGCATGACAAAACAAAAACAAAAACAAAACAAAACAAAAAGCTAAAACTGAACCTCTGAAACTGTAAACCAGCCCCAATTAAATGTTTTCCTTTATAAGAAAAGGTCATGGTCTCTTTACAATAGAAACACTGACAAAGACAGATAAATACTTACTGAATCTGAGTTGGGTTAGAAGATAAATTAGTGGATTCAAGGTAGCTCCTAAAGGATAGAGCCGTGTCCCAGGTCCTCCACAAATCAACACAGACTCAAGAGTGAAGATGGTGCTAAGTCACAGCATCCCAGGCTGGGCTACACCCAAGGGTTCACTAACAATCCCCAGGTGCCATCAGCCAGGGGTCTAAACTGCCAGGGCATTGTTACAATGTTACAGATTTTTGACCAGATGAAAGGCAGATGTGACAACTGTCCAAAGAACAGGCCACCTGGATGCTGATGCCATCAGTAAACTTACAAATATTTAAATGTCCCACTATCATCTCTGCCTTTCAGAGTAGAACCTTCCCAGATATGACTTCCCTTGGAAAGCAACCATGGCATTAGGCTCCAGGTAATGGTATAATGATATATTGAGGGGCCAGGGGTACAGCTCAGATGGTAGAGTGTTCATCTAGAACCATACATGGAATTCTGATTCAAAACCCAACACAGCATAAAGTGAGCATGGTGACCTGCAGCCCTAGAGGTCCAACACGAACACCTGGCTCATATGTAGCCTACATGACCCTTGGATGCTACCCTGCATTTATCACCATTCCTGCTGCCACTGCAAGGGCCAGGAGAAAAACATTACAGGACAAAGACCTTCTCCAGATTCTGATTCTGCACATGAGCTGCTCCTACTCGAGGTAACCAACATGCAGCTCAACAGAAGGGCTCTGATGGGGTTCCACAAAAAGTCCCTTCAGTGACCAAGGTTTTAGTAAAACTTTTAGAGTGGGCTAATCCCTGCTATGAGTTGTGCTGTTACCCCAAAATTCACATGTGCAAGTCCTAGTCCCCAGTACCTCAGAACATGACCTTATTTGGGAATAGGTTGTTGTAGTTATAGATGTAATTAGTTAAGATGAGATCACTAGGGTGGGCCCTGGTCCAATATGGCTATTAGTTTAAAAAAAGGAAAGGAAATTTGGGCACTGAGTCCCTCATAGGGAGAGATAGAAAAGCCATCTAAACCAGCCTTCCCTCAGAAGGTCCAGCCCTGAAGTGCTTTCATTCTAACCATGAGTTCATGGATTTCTACTGTAAACCAGTCAGCCTGGGCATTTCTTTACAGCAATCTTAACACACTAGTATAAGGATTCAGGCATCATGCTGACCCTGCCCACTGACAATGGGCAGGATACACACACCACCATTCAGGGAGATACTTTGACAGCTCAAAGGGACCTGTGTTGCTACATTAAAATTTTTTCTCACTGTGGATCAGGCTTATTTATGCTAGTTATCTTTATATTTGTCTTTACATTAACTCACATAATTATTGGGTACTTTCGTTTGTTCTGCTTGTCCAAATCAGAACCCCAAAGTCTGAAAGGTTAAGAAATATGCAATTCTCTATGAGTTTGAGGCCAGCCTGGTCTTCAGAGCAAGTTCCAGTACAGCCAGAGCTACACAGAGAAACCCTGTCTTGAAAAACCTAAAGAGAGAGAGAGAGAGAGAGAGAGAGAGAGAGAGAGAGAGAGAGAGAGAGAGAGAGAGATATGCAAGGTACTAAGTTGCTGAGTCATTATTGGAGCTCTGCTGCCCCTCTCTGGAGCCTTGTTCTTTGCTCTTTGTTCCACAGAATGCTGCCATGTGTCTTAACACTCACAATCTGTAAGTCCAGCTCTAGGAGATCTGAGGACATTTGCACTCACATGTGCACAGGCACAGATGCCTGTGTGCTTAAGCATACATACACACCCCACAGCCTGGTAACCACAGACTTCATGTGGTCATGCTCAGGCAGTATTGCTATCAACACAAATGGGCTCGCTGGTCATGCTGCTGAGGACATGCAGCATAGCATGTGTGACAGCTCTAAGACGGTCACACAAGAGCTGGGGTGTCCAGCAGGTCAGTAAGGGAGGACAAGGGAAAGCTGGCTGGCAACAGAAGTCAGGAAGATGATGCGACCAAATGTAACAGGCTTGTATTGTGGTGAGAACGAAGCCCAAGTAAGTGTGAATGGATGTAAGAGGAAAATAAGGGGTAGGGAAGAGTGGCAAAAACTTTATCAGCTGACAGGTGAGGCAAGCTAGAGAGATCGTGTCAAAGTGATGTTCCCTTGAATAAAGGAGGCTTGGAGATGTTTGTCTGTGCCCACAAATATTTACGTGGGGCACTTTGGAGTCTGGCACATTTCTGAGCATGTTTAAGATACATGCTCAGTTTAAGGTCATACATCAAAAAGGAAAAATGGGGGCTGGGGACACCCCTGAGTATTTTTAGTTTGCATCAAAAGATGACAGTAGCTTGGGTGCTGGGCCTGTTGCTGGTGGCTTGTGCAATTGACTGCAGGTCATAAATAAGAGCTAAAGAATGTCTTTGCAGCTGTCCCGGAAAGATTTTGACTGCAGCTAAAAGAGAGGGGACTTTAAAGATGAGATAATAGAGGAAGTTTGCCTCCCTCCCAACCAGGCTGCCTTAGCTGCTAACAGTAAACAGTGCTAATGGCCTCTAGTAGGCTAGGCCTAAGCTCCATAGAGTGAGCTGGGTACCAGGGGAAAGTCATGAGAACCCACGGTGGGCAGGAACAGCTCAACAGTTGTGTGGAACGAAGAACAGGGGGCTAAAATGGAGTATAGAAATGAAGCATCTAGGACTCAAGAGGGCAGAAAAACTGCAGCTCAAGGACGGGAAGACCTCAGGGCTGGCCAGACAGTCAGGTAAAGGAAGGAAGGAAGGAAGGAAGGAAGGAAGGAAGGAAGGAAGGAAGGAAGGAAGGAAGGAAGGAAGGAAGGAAGGAAGATGTGACTGGTCTTAAGGGCTGATCCACTTGGGGCTTGGGGGGTGGGAATGAAATGTAGTTGACAGGAAATAACTCCCTTACAAATGGGGGGGAGGGACCTGTGCTCGGTGATCTTCCCAAAATCACATGATGAGCTTACATTCATGCATTCTTGGTCAAGTTTAAGATCAGCATCTTGCCAAAACATGACCCCTTCATTTCTCTTCTGACTCCGGGTCAGATAGCATACTGACAGGCCCAGAGGATGTACCCAAGCCACTTGGGGGAGTGGGGGGGTGGAGAAGATGGGGGGTGTTCTGGGTGCTATCAGCTGGCCACAAGTGCTTTCCTGAGTGTCTGAGGTCTCAGATATGGGCTTATAGTCTCACTAGATGGGGTCAGGACCAGCCTGTAGGAAGTTGGTGGCAGGGATGTGGAATCAGAAGGATCAGAAGTTCAAGACCAGCCTCAGCTCGTACATAGAACTTGAAACCCTGTCTAGAAAATAAACAAACAACAATGATAGGATGGAAGATAAACACAGGAAAACCCCATCACAAATCTGAGTCTCCACTTCCTACCCCACTGTACTCCACATGAAATTCAGTCACTCCTTCAAACTCAGTGCCTCCCAAAATAAAATCACACCAAGTATGTGCACAATCTTTGTGGAAATGTGAAGCTGAGGTCCTGAGGAAGGATGTTACAATATAGCACCTGGCCTGGCACCTTCCAGGACCCTCTGCTATATTTCTGTTCACCTCTCCTGGCACATCTCAGTGCCTCCTTTACACACACACACACACACACACACACACACACTGAGAGCAACCCAGCAATTGAAGTCTCTCCAATCCTCTTGAATTGCTTAGCTGAAAAGAATAAAGTCCACTTTGGCTGGAGTCAGCCAGTGCAGAGTCACAACAGGGATCAAGCATCTTACAGAGTCACTAAAGGGGATTTAGAAAACAGTTTAGGCTGAGCTTTCAGCAAGGCTCCCAGAAGACCTGGACCACCAAGCAAGCAACAGGGCCCCCCTAACCAGGACCCTACCTTCTCTGGAAACACCAGATACAACAGAGGTGTATCTCCTAGGTAACTCTAAATCCAGTCACCTTGGCAGTAAAGATTAACATCAGGCTGCTGGGATTCAGAAGATGTCAGCCATTTCCTGATGCCTCCGTGGGGCCATGAGCCTTATGCCTATGCAGTAAGAACTCTTCCTTCTTTCCCACCAACAGTCAGTACCAGAGACAGCGTGTGGCTCAGCCTGCCCCACTGCCCACCAACCTGCCCCCACCCGCTGCTCCCAAGGGGAAAAAGAAAAGGGAAGAGTTGTGCATGCACTGGCTCATCTCAGACTGAACGTGGCTTTTTTTTTTTTTAATGCAGTACCTGCAAACCTGCTCAGCACTCTGTGTCTTATGCAGTGTGAGAGCAGCTGCTCATTGGGGAGCCAAGTACTGACTTAAGTGCTTTACTTGTGGGTTTTGGTTGGACCGACACCAAGACCCAAGGAAGTAGTTCTTCTGTTCGGGCCTGAAACTCAAAACTTGATAGATTGCTCTACTCTCTGATGCCATGGAGCAAATATATCATGGTCCTAGAACTTAAACCCATAGTTGGGCTCCAAGTCTAGGTAGCCAATTCCTGTGCTGCAAGCCTACTGTGCCTATTTCCTTCCTCCCTTCCTTCATTCCTTCCTTCCTTCCATTATTTTTTTCTTCATTTTTTCCTTTCTTTCTCTCTTCCTTTCCTACTTCCTTTTGTGTATGTATATATGTGTTCATGTGTGCATGTATTGATGTGGGTGGGTGTTCATTAAGTGTGAGTTCATGTGAGTGCTCATGTATGTGGAAGCCAAAATACAATCTCAGGTGTCATTCCTTGGGAAAATATCAGCTTTTGTTGATTTGTAAGGTTTACTTATTTGTATTTCATATGTATGAGTGTTTTGCTTGTGTGTCTGTGTAACAGGTGTTTGCAGTACCTAATGAGGCCAGTAGAGGGTGATGAATCACCTGCAACAGAAGTTAAAGGTAGCTGTGAGCTGCAATGTGAGTGCTGGGAATCAAACCCAGGTTCTCTGAGCCACTGGGCTGTTTCTCCAGCCTTCATTCTATCATGATTTTTAAGACAAGGTCTGTCACTGGGACCTGGGGCTGGCCTGGTGGTCTAGGCCTGATTTTGTGTCCCCAGATTACAAGTGTGCATTACCACACCCAGATCTTTTCAACAAGGGTTCTGGGGCTCAGACTCAGGTCCTCATGCTCTGAGCACTTCACCAGCTGAGCCATGGCCCAGCCCAGAAAATGACTTTCTAAGGTCCACCTTGCTTCTCCTACCCACTGCAATTAGAACCCACTGTAAGAGGCCCTCCTCCCTGCTCCCTCCAGCACTCCTGTGAAAAGTTGGATAAATAGACAAGACCATGTGAGGTCTTAGTTCTTCACTAAACCCTTTCTCTTCCCAAAAGCCTACCCAAAGCAGATCATACACAGGAGGTAGGGCACCCAAGTTCAGTCATTTCATCCTGGAGAACACCCACAAGCTTTGGAGCCAAAGGGCCCTAGGCTGAAAACTGAGCTCTACTGTGTTTTGAGTGGAAGACACACTCTGAGACATCCTCATCATCTGTCTACAAAGTGGGACAAGTAAGGCTCACTTCAGAGTAAAGGCTGGCAGTGGGGGAACAACAGCCACGATCTCCTGCCCTCCTAACCCAAAGGCACTGGCCTGAATCCCATCTCAGCCTCTACAGGAAATTAAGATCTGCATAGAGAATCATTCTTCTCCAGGACTGAATTGTGTCACTTTCTGTAGAAGGCAGAGAGGCTGCTGTGGATCCTGGTTTATATACTTCTCCTCCTATATGAAGTTCCAAGAACTGTGCCTGTGCTCACGTTGAGGATCAAAAGGCCCAAAGACGGAATGGAAGGGGAGAGGCTGGACTTGCTCCAGGCCTTCCCATCAAGAGTTCTGACAGAGTGAGTTCAAGGCCAGCCTGGTCTACAAAACTACACAAAGAAACCCTGAGAGAGAGAGAGAGAGAGAGAGAGAGAGAGAGAGAGAGAGAGAGAGAGAGAGAGAGAGAGAGACAGAGAGAGACAGAGACAGAGACAGAGAGACAGAGACAGAGAGAGAGAGAGCTGCTCATTGGGAATCTTGGATGGAAGAAACAGATAGTGCATTGTGAATGAATTAAAAAAAAAAAACATGGCAATCTAATGATGGAACCTAAAGTACAGAGAGTACAAAGGTGGCAGAGAATGTTCTGAGGTTTTCAATATGGGGCAGGGGGCATTGCCAACCCTATCTATAAATCTGTCATCTGCATATCCCCATCAGCTTTTTCTAACCTGGTCTTTTTTGGGGGTAACAGAATAATAGTCATCAGCTTCCACAGCTACTTTGTTTACTCATTCAATCTTAAGACAGTTGCAGTCAGGAAGACAGTATCAAGTGGCTGGGGTTGTATTGGTGGTGTTTGGCAGCTGGGGACTGAGAGTGATTTTGATCCTAGACTTAAATCATTCTGGGCTGTGTACACATTAGTACATGCATATGGCATGTGGATCTGTGTTTATGCAAAGTGAATGTGTTTGAGAAACCAAAATCCTGGACTAAGCAGTTTCCTCGAAGGACCTTGCACTCTGGTCACTGCTGCTGTGACCTCGATGGCTCCCAGGAACCTCTACAAAATCCCTTTCCCCAGCGGTGCCTATGATAGGTTGGACAGATGGAAAACCAATTCAGAGAACAAAAGAAACGAAGTCATTTCTGACCACGTTTGTCCTAGGACTAACACTCAGCCTTCCTAATTCCCCACTTGGCTGTAACAAACAGGACCCCAAATCCAACTTGTAGTCATCATTCCGAATGAGTGGATAGTTGGGTAGCCTCTTTGTAGCGCATAACCCCATCTTATTTTTCCAGGAACTCACAGAAAGACACTGACACTCAGTGCTGATACAGCACATCTCAGCACAGTAGTAAGGCTGACTCAAGTTCTCTGCCCTGACTCTGCGCTAGAGTAGTTAGAAGAACTGGAGATGCCCAGACTGTAGTGGGCAGATCCCGGAATTCCGGCCATGAGCGGCCCTCTGCTGCCCCCTGCTGGGTCCTGGCCTACACAGCCTCTGGCTCTCCAACTACTGACCATTCATTTACCTATCATCCTCCCTAAAACAGGCTTGCCCACATCTTCACCCAGCCATCACTACTCACTATGCTGGAAGCTGTGAGAAGTCACTCTTGTTCCAAGGATCCTGTCCTCAAGGTGTTCCTTAGAAAACAAAAAAGTAGAGGGGTAGTGGTGGCCCACGCCTTTAATCCCAGCACTCAGGAGGCAGAGGCAGGTGGTTCTCTGAGTTCAAGACCAGCCTGGTCTACAGATCGCATTCCAGGGCAGCCAAGGCTACACAGAGAAACCTTGTCTCGAAAAGCAAAAAACCCAACAACAACAACAAAATCCCAAACCAAAAGCAACAACAAAAGAGTAGAAAAGGGTTAAAGCTACAGAGTTGCAGTCAATTTGTTCCCGAATCACACTGTACGCCTGCTATTTGTTAGATACTAAGTGTCAGAACGAAGGATAAGAAAAGGAACAAAAAAGGAAACAATCCCTACCGCATCTTGCCCTGAATCAACACAACAGTGAGTCAGGCTGAAAATAAGATGCTGTATGTAGGGGTGGGGGTGGGGGTAAAAAGAGGCAACCAACTGATAAGGGGGCAAGGGACAAAGGGACAGAGGCAAGGAGTCAGGGGAGATGAAGACAGGAGCACACGGGGGAGGGAGGGGCAGCCTGGGCAGAGGGTGGGAAGTACGCTGGCCGGCCCCCTAAGAGCACTGGGAGCCACGGAAGGCTGTAAAGCAAGGAAGGGAGGTGGTGCCTGCCGGCCTTTCTGTTCCTGCCGCGGGCTGACCTCTCCTCCAGGCTCTGGGAACCTGGTGTCTCCATGCAGACTTCTCTGCAGACTACATACGACATAAACTCTTTTCTGCCTGCTTTTGGGTTTCCTAGGCAAGACCTTAACATCTCTGCCCCACACAGTGCATTTAATGCTAATCTCCTCCCGTTCACTCCCAACCCCATTGCTTTAAACTTCTTGGTTAGCACACAGAGAAATGAGTTGTACTGTCACATGTTCATACATATATGTCATTGTACCTTGCTTACTCACCTCACATTCACTGCCCTCCCCCATTTCACAAGGCCCCCCTTCGCTGGTCCCTTTCCTCTCCCCATGTGGGCTCATTCCACTTTCATGACATTTATATTCCATTATCCTCTCTTGCCTGCCTCCCCCTATTCACCTTGATTGCTTCCTCTAGAGTGAAAATATATAGCATTTCTCTTTCTATGGCATATTTTGCATAACATAATGTTCTCTAGTTCCGTCTACTGAAAATGTCAAAATGTCTTTCTTATTTACAACCAAACATAACCCCACTGTGTGTATGTATCACATTTCCTTTTTCCATGCATCTGTTGATGAACTATAAAACCCAGAGGCCTTAAAGAGAGAAGCCAATAAATTGGCACAAATAGCAATATTATTTAGGTATGAAAAGAGAAAATTATTCAAAAAACTAACTTTCTTTTTTTTTTAAAGAAATTTAATTAACTTTTATTTTATGTTCATTGGTATCAGATGCCCTGGTACTGGAATTTCAGACAGTTGTGAGCTGCCATGTGGGTACTGGGAATTGAACCTGGGTTCTCTGCAAGAGCAGTCAGAGCACTTATCTGTTGAGCCATCTTTCAAGGCCCAAAAGACTAACTTTCAAACCAGAAAAAAAAAAAAAAAAAAAAAAAAAAACATATCTTAAAACAGATTTGCCACTGGGCATTGGTGTTGCAGACCCTTAATCCTAGCACTTGGGAGGTGGAGGCAGGCAGATCTCTGTGAGTCCAGCCTGGTCTACAGAACTAGTTCCAAGACAGCAATACAGAGAAACCTTGTCTTAAAGAAAAAAAATTGCCAAAGAGTTCTTTCTTTAACTTAAACAGAACTGGCATAAATGAATGTGTGTGTGAAGCCAATAGAGAACCATGCCAGATATAGAAATATTTTATAGAAAAGTAAGTGCAGAAGATTCTGAACATATGGGAAGATGTTCTCCTCTGGTATAATTGAAGAAATTAAAATAGTTTGTTTTCATTTAGTAAACTGGCCAAACAAACAAACAAAACTGCCCTTCTCTGGTGCTGGGATTAAAGGTGTGTGCCGCCACCACTACCACCTGACACATTCATTTTCTTTCTGCTTCCTGGGAGTCATGCCCAGGAACTCATGTATGCCAAGTGGAATGCTCTGCCACTGAGCTACATTCATAGCCTGTTGCATCAAAGTGCAGTTTCATTTTAGAATCTGTATCAAAATTTAAAAGGTATATATCCATTCACATAGCAAATACTTTAGGTATGTTTGTATTATACTTATATCTACATGTAGATATATATGAGGCTCCTTCCTTTGGTGACTGTAGCTTGTGTCAAGTTGACACACAAAACCAGCCAGTGCACTATCCTTGTTTATGTAGAAGGTTCTTCTTGACAGAATTTTTATAAGAGCAAAATGCAAAATACACATCAAAAGTATGCAAATGAGGGCCTGGAAAAATGGCTCAGCCAGTAAGAGCACTTGCCTGACAATTGTGAAGGCCATAGTTCAGATCCCAGCACCCAGATAAACCAGATATGGCCCTGCCAATGTGGAGGCAAGAGAATCATTGGAGCTCTCTGGGTACCAACCAGCCTAGCTGAAATGGAAAAGCTGGCGTCTGAGTTGATAACTGGTCATACCTGAATGGTGAAGCCTCCATGAAGGTCCCTAAATGGTACCATCTAGATGACCTAGATGCCTAGATCCAGAGGGTGGAATACCTTGGGAGGACACAGAAGCCCAGCACCCTTCTCTGCCATACCTTGTCCTGCAGTTCTTTTTCTGGCTGTTCATCTTTTTCACTCTTTTCAACCATAAGTAACCTGTAACTCAGTGTGGCTCTGAGTTTGTGAACTTTTCTCACAACGCGACCCTGGAACCCCAGTTTATAGCTGAAGCCGGAAGTGCTGGTTCACAACTTAGAACACGAGATCTGCAGCTGAAAGAGGTAACAGTCTTGAGGTACTGAGCCATAATCTGGGCTGTGGCTCTATCTCTAGCAGATAGTGCTCAAACTGAGTCAAATAACAGGACCACAGACGAGGGCTTCTGGAGAATTCACTAATACTTGGGAAACACCTCACTCACATTTTAGTGACTGGAAGTGTCTATGTTAGGTGGTAAAAAACATTGTATATGTCAGCAATTCCAGCATTTGGGAAGTGTTGCTGGGAGGATCAGAGGTCATCTTCAGCAGCTTAACTGTGTAATGAGACTCTGCCTTCAAAAGCAAAACAAGAGGTCAGGTGAGGTCGCACCTGGAGCCCAGGCACTTAGGAGGCTGAGAGAGAAGGAGCTGAACTGACAGACCAGACTCAGGGTACACAGCAAAGCTGAGATTATTCGAACCTATAAGAGATGCTCCCTTGGGCTGGAGAGATGGCTCAGAGGTTAAGAGCACTGGCTGCTCTTCCAGAGGTCCTGAGTTCAATTCCTAGTACCCACCTGGCAGCTCATAACTGTCAGTAACTCCAGTTCCAGGGGATCTGAAACCTTTACACCAATGTACATAAAGTAAAGTTAAATAAGGAGAGAGAGAGAGAGAGAGAGAGAGAGAGAGAGAGAGAGAGAGAGAGAGAGAGAGAGAGAGAGAAAGAGAGACCTTTCCTTGAGAAACTAAAACACAGCTGGGTGTGGACCTTTCCTTGAGAAACTAAAACACAGCTGGGTGTGGTGGCATACACTTTTAACCTCAACACTTGGGAGACAGGCACAGCTGGGTGTGGTGGCATACACTTTTAACCTCAACACTTGGGAGACAGGCAGGTGGATCTCTGTGAGTTTCAGGACAGCCTAGAACTACACAGAAAGACCTACATACTTTTCAAGCTACACAGAAAAACCCTCTTTGGAAAGAGAAAAGAATGAATGAATGAAGGAAGGAAGGAAGGAAGGAAGGAAGGAAGGAAGCTAAAACAAACAAGTATTTCTGAATGCAGAGGGAACTAGACAAAGCTTCATCTAGACAAACTTACTTTAACAGATACAGCCTGGATCTGAAGACAGAAAATCCTTTGTGTTTCTGTGTGTTCTTAGACAATTTGGTGAATGTTCCAAGCTTCAGGTCCTTCATCTGAAACAGGAACAGTCACTCTCACTTTTGGAGTTCTTACACAATTTGGACATACTGTGTGCTGAGTTCCTGCCACAAGACCATTCTCCTACTGTCTGACTATACAATCCTCCATCCCTAGGTTCTCAAAGTGTGGGTCCTGGACCAATAGGGTCAGTATCAGCTGGAGACTCAATGAAAATGAACATTATCCACTCGTAAGAATCAGATACTCAGGAGCCATCCAGAAATCTGGGTTTAACTCACCCCCAGGCATAGCCTGTTACAGTGACAGACTTGAGCAGCAGAGCTCTCAGAGACAGGCTTATCTCTGAAACACATGAAAACCTCCCCAAACCTTAAAAGGTTCTTTTGTCTGAGCACGGTGGCACACTCCTTTGATCCCAGCACTTTGGAGACAGAGGCCAGCCTGGTCTACATAGTGAGTTTCAGGACAACTAGGGCTGTGTAGAGACATCTTATCTCAAAACAAAAACAAAAACAAAAACAAAAAAAAAAAACCCAAAGAGATCTCCTTTCATCCCATCATAACAGAAAGTTATTTTAAAATGCTATTAATGCTGGAAGAGAATCTTTCCAAACAAAGCAAAAAGACTTGAAATAAAAATAGTGCTGACATTTAAATCCCAAAGCCTTTTTAAACTATCTGTAAACAGGTCTGCTGTATGGGAGCAGCCTGCCCTGCTGCAAAGGCATGTCAGTATGACCCGGACTTGAACTCTCCTTGGCCAAAACTCACTGATAAGTTGGCAAGGTTTACTACTCTGCCACAAATTCTACAGTCAAGTTGAGTTTCCACATAATTGAGGGGATAAGCAGGTACGATAGCTGGGAAAGAATTTTGTAAGTCATTGTATGTAGTGAGATAGCCACCCCACCCACACCTGTTGCACTGACCACGTACATTGGGGTGTCGGGACAGGTGCGGTTGTATCCTGAGGGGACAAGGTCTGGGGTCCTGGGCCCGAGCTTTTTCTCTTACTTCCTGGTCAGACAGAGAGCATCCCAAGGCATCCTTGGGGTGGGAACCTGATGGGAGATGTTATTCTGTAAATATGTTTCTCATACTGGTTAATAAATAAAGCACTGTTGGGCCAATAGGAAAGCAAGATAGGTGGGGCTAGGAGACAAGGAGGAAAGAGGAAGTAGGAAGGAGGAGTCAGCACGTAGAGCCTAGAGGAAGCAAGATGTGGCCCGCTGCTCTCCGGTAAGATGAGCCACGTGGAAATACTTAGAATAATAGAAATGGGTTAATCATTAAGACAGAGATAGCCCATAAACAATGATAGTCACTGGCCCACAGAATTGTATCAAATACAGAGTCTCAGCATGTTATAGGGGGCTGGTGCGGCTGTGGGACCAGACTAGCAGCGGGCAGGCTGGCGGAAAACAAACAAGCTACAGGAACCTGCTGGCGGTCATCTGTTTCTGGTGTAAGTGATTTCTTCCCAAATAAACATCCATCAGCCTATCGTTTTTCCAGATTCTTATTTATCCACGTTATAACTGTATCATTCTTTAGGGATAAAATCACACGGGGGAATAAGCAAAAAGAGTCTCCCTCCACTGAAGAGCAAGTTGATTCATTTTGTTTTGTATTGTTTTGTTTCGTTTTTCTCTGCTATAACAAGTCCCAGAATTCAATGGTTTGTTTGCCTACATGTTTATATATACACCACATACATGCCTGGTGCCCACAGAGGCCAGAAGAAGGCATCAAATACCCTGAAACTAGAGTTACAGAGGGTTGTTGGGGCAGCCATGAGGGTGTTCACCATACTGGGAACCACACTTTTGATACATTTTAGCTGAACTTTAGCAGAAGACTTCCTAGAATAGAAGTAATACACAGCAGATAGCAAAGAATTTAAGTTTTAGTGGTCATCTCACTTGTCACCAGCCTTAAAGCATATTCTTATCAAGATTCTATTCTGTTTGAAATCTGTTTAAGCCTCATTTAACTTTTTACTTCCCTCCTTCAAAAATCTTCAATAGTTAAGTCTTTAAAAGGAGAAGAGAGCGATCTAGTTGCTCTCTGGGAACAAGGAAAGCAGGCAGAGAAGAGCTAAGAGACTGCCCCACTTTGAGTGAGAGAAAATACAAAAGACACACAGATAGTGGATGATGTGGGAACAGCATTGCCAAGCATATTCTTCATCTCATTTTCCCATCATCTGGAGACAGATGTGACTGCTACCTACCCTCTGTCACCTGCACCACAGACAGACTCATGCCAGTGGGGAGGCTCTGAAACAATAAATGACTTTCAGTAGTATCCATAGCCTGATAGTTGCCATTATTCAGTTACTACCAGAGGAAATAAGGATCAACCGAAATAGGTTAAGTGACCTGCCCAGACATTCTGAGGACAACACCCACTTAAAGACCATTTCCACATTTACCCAGTGGTTTGGGAAGTCCCAGACAAGGCAAAGCAATCTGAACCTGAGATACAGAGCTGTGAAAACACCATTCTACTGTTTTATTTCATTTTAAAAGGATTTATTTCATTTTAAAAATCTCAATCCTTCTTTCCCTCTCTTCCTCTTCCTTCTCTTTCTCTCTCCCCACCCATCCTCTCTCTCTCTCTCTCTCTCTCTCTCTCTCTCTCTCTCTCTCTCTCTCTCTCTCTCTCGTGTGTGTGTGTGTGTGTGTGTGTGTGTGTGTGTGTCCTATCCTAGTGACTTTGGAAGCCAGAAAAGGGCATCTGGAGTTAAAGATAGTTTTGGGCCACTGTGTGAATGCTGAAACTGGAGTCTCTGCAAGAGCAGCAAATGCTTTCCCCATACTTAGCTTTTATACCCACAAGCCAGACTGTCACCTATACTTGTGTTTTCTTTTTTCAGCCTTTCCTTTTACTTATTCTTTTAAGGAGTGTGGCATGGGTCTGAGGCCCCAAGTCTGTGTCCTTACAAATATCAAACACAAGTCCCTGGAATATGGGGCCAATACCCTGCTCTCACCTGGCACTCTATGGGAGCATTATCAAAGGCTTAAAATGTCAAATTATTTGATGACTCAGCAAGCATTTTTTGAGGATGTACATTTTTTTTTAATTTATCAAATCTAGGCATTCTTAGCAGAAAAGTCTTATGGGATATTTGTATACTATGTGAAGGTATATTGCTATGATTGGTACAATAAAAAGCTGAATGGCCAATAGCTAGGAGAAGGTATAGGCCGGATTTCCAGGCAGAGAGAGGAAGAAGGAGGAGGAATCTAGGCATGAGAGGGGTGTGGGGGCAAAGAGATATGGAGGAAGCAGGATGGGTGGCACATGACAGAATGTAGATGAATAGAAATGGGTTAATTTAAGTTATAAGAGCTAGTAAAAACAAGCTTAAGCTAAGGCTAAGCTTTCATAATTAAGAAGTTTCCAAGTCGTTATTCAGGAATTGGCTGGCGGAATAGAGAAAGACTCATTACATATGGCGTTCAACATGAGGGCAAATAATTCTACATAGGCCCTAAGAAAGCTTTAAAAAAAAAAAAGTTCCAAATATACAAACAAGGAGCCAGATGTGAATTCCCAGTCCTGTAGTCTCTAAGGCAGGCTGGTGCTCAGGTGTGTACAGAGACACAGCTCCCTGCCCCTGCCTGTAGGCTGGAGCCAGCTGTCACAGCCACACAGCAGCTGGCAGGGCCATTTAAGGTTTGTCTTGTGGTCAGAGAATGCTGCAGGCTTGCAGTAAAGCTGTCCAGACCAAAAACAAACAAACAAACAAACCAACAGAAAACTTTAAACAAAAACAGTAAAAACAGATATAGATAGTCATAAAAATAGTTTAAAAATAATAAAGTCTTTAAAGAGACTAAAGTAGTATGAAAAAAAAAAATAAGCCATATAAAGATGGGAAACACACAGGATATCTGGACCCTGTATGGTACTTTGTTGAGTTTGATTTTTTTAAATCCTAATGTACAAAAAACAATAGCTGCTGACAGACATTGGATTATGGAAACTGCTGAATTAGACACAACCTACATATTTTTAAAATGCCTTAACTTTAAAACGGATGTCAGAAAATATGTTGCATTGGGAGAGAGGTTATGCCTTTGTTTCCACAGGAAATAAAAATTATGGTTCTCTTCAAAATTAATGAAAATCAAATTTTGTTGAGGGAGACATCCTGAATATCTTAGCTACAGACATAAAAGAAGAAACCAAGAAAGACTGAAGGACAGATGATGTATTTGCTGATCCCTCTACATGAGAACAGCTCGGAGACTGGATGAGACATGATAAATTTTGTTAACTACAGAGTCCTCATGACTTATTGTTGCACACCATCCTTTCACATAGCATGAATAAAGGTTTGGTTATACAGTATAAATGGAATTATAAAGTTGACAGATGCCTTTTACCTGCTCAAACATAGAACAAAAAAAATGATCTTTAACTGACTTGTGCACACTGCACATCCCATACTTGTATTAATGCATATATATAACCTTTAATGGTTTGTGTTTTCAGAAGGAAAAAATAGGACCAAACACCAATAAAGACAGTAGCCCAGGTGATTCAGTCTCACAGAATGCCTCTGTTGCATTTTCCTAAAAAAATCTACATCCAGACCAACTTTCAAAACTGCTAGGTGAGATGTTCAGCCTTATGAATTTTAGATAATCCATGCACTGTCCCATTACACAAAGACTGGACTGAAAGACCCCCACTCAAGGCTAATAGCTTAAGGCCTGGCTTAGCAATGGTAACGCCATTTTGCAAGGCTTCCACATAAACAAGTAAAAGTACAGGACAAGGTCAGTATTCACAGGCTGCCAAATAGGATATCTGTGGATGGACATCTGGCCTTGGGAGGGGAGCAGAGAGTTCGGAGAAAAACCAAACATAAGCCAAGTCAGCTATTATCAGATCCCCAAACACGTAAGAGGCTTGTCCTCGGATGACCCAACGCCTTATTTGAGCTGTCCAATGGGACCCCTGTAACTATGCATCTCGCTTCTGTACCCGTGCTTTTGCTACCCAGCCCTATAAAAGTCCCTCTCCCCAGCCTGTGGGCGCGCAAGTCCTCCGAGAGACTTTGTCGCCCACAGGTACCTGTGTGTATCTCAAATAAACTTCTTGCAGTTTGCATCTGCATCCGTGGTCTCTGCTCGGTCTTTGGGTCCAGGGGTCTCTTCCTGAAGGGAAGTCCTCTTCGGGGGTCTTTCATGGACAATAAAAGAAACAGCTAGTTCTTTCAGAATTACCTCGACTTTCTCAGTGCCCCCTAAAGATGCTATCACCCCAAGACAACAGGAAGCAGTTTAGAGAACATGAAGCACACATTCCCAAGAGGTGGGGTGGGTGGTTTTTGGTCATTCAGTGGGTTATGTGTGTCTATCATCATTTAGGGGACTTGGTTACAAGTTGTTATTGGTAATGTTCAGGAATATCCCAGGAATGATGGGATAAAAGGGTGGTGGAGAAGTGAGTGGGTTTAAGATGCACCTCAGTAGGGGGTTGGAGAGATGGCTCAGTGGTTAACAACACTAGCTGGGCCAGGTGTTGGTGGTGAACACCTTTAATCCTAGCACTACAGAGGCATAAGCAGGCGGATCTCTGTAAGTTTGAGGCCAGCCTGGTCTCAGAGCTAGTTCCAGGATAGGCTCCAAAGCTACACAGAGGAAGCCTGTCTCAAAAAAACACAAACAAACAAACAACAACAACAACAAACACTAGCTTGTCTTCCAGAGGTCCTGAGTTCAATTCCCAGCAACCACATGATAGCTCACAACCATATGTAATGAGATCTGGTGCCCTCTTCTGGCCTGCAGGAATACATGCAAACAGACCACTGTATACATAATAAATACATCTTTAAAAAAAGATACACCTCAGTCTATCCACTGATCCATCAGTTGAAATCTTGAGTATTAAGACTTCCTACAGCATGGATATAGGGGGTCACTGAAAAATTATTATGTCAAGAAAGCATTCCAGTTTCTTCACAAACACTGGGTGGACAGAATGTCTTTCCTAATTTAGGAAAGATGAATGAAGAACTACTCTGGGCAAGGTACATAGAGCATATATCAGAAAGTTTTTCATAGTGTCTTTGAGACAGTCAAAGGTAGTTTCTGACTTGTTTAAGGCATTGTACCTATGTAGCTCATTTAAAAGTGTAATGTACATTTTTAGTCCTTGAAAGTTATTATTACAAACTGTTTAGGATAATTAAGAAATACAGGCTAGTAGTTAGTTGTTTAACAACTAAATTTGTGGCCATGTTAGGTATGTTTTCAAGGTTAAACTGGTATATATTTTAGATAGTCAGATGGTCTTCAAACACTTGAGACCTTCAGAATATGGCATTGGAGATGTTTTAATAACCTAAGATTTTTCATGACAGTAAGACACATCTTCACTTCAAAAAAGGATTATAGGCATCAAAGAGCCACCATATTGTGGCAAAGTTAGCCACTGGGCAAGAAACTTCCCTTGCCTTGACTGCTGACAATATGTCCAATGACAGATTGTCCAAATTGACAATCAGGACACAAAAGAAGGTGACTGTCATACTTTACCAAACAAGAAAGGACAGTCCTTAAAAAATTTCCTACTTCACAAGAAAGTCTGTCAGATATTCTAGGCCTGTAGGTCAAAGATGGATGTTCCAATGTTGCATAGGAACCTTGGGTGACAGTCCAAGTAGCCATATATCTTTGATCTGTACTTCCTGTTTACTCCAGTAGATAGTTATAGTTTCACAGTTTTTCTTGTTACCAAATTCAGAAAGGAAAGTCACAAAAGAGGTGTAAAATATATAGGGTTGTGAGACATAAAAGCTTAAATTGTTCATCTAAGAAAATACTTTAAGGTCTAAAAATATACTTTTGGGTTGATAATACAAGTTAGGATAAAAGTAAGTTAGGACAAAACTAAACTTTGGACTCACCAAGATAGGATAGATAATGGAATACTTTCTCCAAAGTTTCCAAATATAGGTAAGCTGGACATTGTAAATGTAATTCTTACCTGATAATTGTTCTTATTGTGTATAGCTTTACTATGTTAAGAGTTAAAATCTTTCCTTTTTATTTAGATAAAAAGGGGGAAATGTGCTGGATGGTGGTGGCACAAGCCTTAATCCCAACACTTGGGAGGCAAAGGCAGGTGGATCTCAGTGAGTTTAGGCCAGCCTGGTGTACATAGTGAGTTTCAGGACAGCTAGGACAGAAACTCTGTCTCCAAATACCAAAAAAAAAAAAAAAAAAAGAAAAGAAAAGAAAAGAAAAAAAAGAAAGAAAAGAAAAAGGGGGTGTAGGATATTTGTACACTATGTGAAGGTTGATTGGCATAATAAAGGGCTGAATGGTCAATTGTTAGGCAGGAGATATAGGTGGGACTTCTGGGCAGAGAGGGGAAGTAGGAGAGTAGGAGGAGGAATCTAGGTATATTGTCTTAAATTTCATCTATATGCCAGCAGCAATGAGGTTTACTTCACCACCTTAAATCCATTGTTAGATATGTATTATGTCACTGGGACAGGTGTTTCCTAAGCAATCTAAGCCCACCTTCTTTCACTTTCCAGTGCATTTTCAACCACATAGAACAACCTTCTAAAGCCACAAAGTCCATTTTCTCATTCTCTTTCTCTCACTGATGCATAGGTATATGTTAAAGCTTTTCAGTCACACTGTACTTAGGAGAAAAACCCAAACTCAGTGAATGAGGAGGTGGGAGGGCCAGAGATGGCTCAATGGTTACAAGTATGTACTGCTCCTCCAGAGGAACAACCTTGGTTCCTAGCATTAACATTGAGCAACTCACAACTGCAACTGTCTGTAGTTCCAGTTCCAGGGTATTCAGGACCCTCTTCTATTCTTCACAGGCACTTGAACATATGTAGCATATAATCATGCATACACTAAATAAAAATAAGTCTGGAGGCAGGGGAGGAGGCACCCACAGCAGAGCTGTGTTGTTCTCAGACACAGAAGCATTTAGGAAAAACAACCACTTACAAAAACATTTGTGGACTAGTGAGATGGCTCTGTAGATAAAAGCCCTTGGTGCTCAAGCTGACATCTGAGATTGACCCCTGACACCGTTGAAGAAGAGACTCCCAAAAGTGCCTGCTGTCCTCCACACACAACACTAATAATATATATAATTTTTAAATTAAAAGAGACCCCAAATCACAAAACACTTGCAGGAGCGTTTAGGTGAGTTCAGTAAAAGGACTGTTTCATCAAATGTAGACATACCAGAGTTTCCTGGTTTAAAACTGGTCAGTTCATGGTGGGAAAGAGGGCGTATTTCTCACAATTCCAAATGATCCTGTATCTCCAAACTTTCACAGTTAAAGTCAACAAATAGATTGTTTGGGCAGAGAATCAGTATCATAATAGAAATGCTAAATATTTTCCTCTGGAGACTCTAGGTAATCAGACGTTGTCCTACACAGCTTATTTCAGAGCACAAAGTATTTTGCATTTCCTGCTGTGGGACATCAGCACTGACTGGTGCCATAAGCCTTTGTTCTACATGGCTGAAGGATAGCATACTTGAAGTCTTCTACTTCACCTACTCTCCACTCATGTTTTATGTTCTTCTCTTGGCTTTCTTCTGGATGCATGACGCTCCTCTTTCTAGTACACACCCACACAAACCATGCTGATTTTTTCCACTTATTATCACTTCTTCTAAATCCCAGTCTAAATTAAGTTCCCCTCTTAGCCAACCATTGAGTTCTGTATTATCAGTTAGGGCATTGGTTACCAGAAAAGAAAGACCAAACATCTAACAGGGACTTTCTTATCTGGGAGGCTTTGGGACATGAAGAATAACAACCACCACCCACAACAGTGTGCGTACTTCTATGTGACTAGTCATGTAATGAAGAAAATTTACTGTACTTCCCAAAACAGTGTTCATTAACTGCATGAGAGGATGCTTGAAATATGTTTTGAGACCAGATCTCTCTATTACATAGCCCCAGACTAGCCTGGAACTCAACACATAGAGCAGGGTGGCCTAAAACTCACAGAATCTACCTGCTTCTGCCTCCTGAGAGCTGGGGTTAAAGGCGTGTGCCACCATACCCAGCTAAACTGGCATTTTTTATGTCACTTTATTTTTTATTAATAATTTATTTAATTATATTATATGTGCATTGGCATGAAAGTATTAGATCCGCTGGAACAGTTGTGAGCTGCTATGTGGGTGTGGGAATTGAATCCCAGTCCTCTGGAAGAGCAGCAGCCAGTGCTCTTAACTGCTGAGCCATCTCTCCAGCCCCTAAACTGTTACTTTACTCGTTTATTTATTTCAGATTCTTCCCTTATCTACGTTTTACCCAAAACACAAAAAACTAATTTAATACTCTTCTATAATGAAATCATTAGCTAAAATGTTTTCATTCAAGTTCTATAATTTCATTGTTTAGGCTTAATCAAATTTTTCTGATTTTATTTAAATCAAATCTACCAGTTCCTTTTAATTGTGTTTCCAAAAAATATAACTACATAAAGAAATATATAATAGCCAGGTGCCCGCCAGGTGAGGAGGCACACACCTTTAACCCTCAGCACTCTGATGGCAGAGGCAGACGGACCTCAGTGAGTTCAAGGCCAGTCTAGTCAACAAATCGAGTTCAAAGGGAGCCAGAGCAGCTACACAGAAAAACCCTGTTTTGAAAAAACCAAATAAACAAACAAAAAGCCAGGTATCCAAGCTCATGTCCATAACCACAACAATCAGAAGGTTGAGGTTGGGAGTTTCAGGTCAGCCTGGGGTACAGAGACCCTGTCTCAAAAAATAAAATAGGGCCTGCAAGATGATTCAACAGGTAAAGCTGTCTGACGCCGACCCTGACGACCTGAGTTTGATCCGCAGGATCTAAAGACTAAGAGGAGAAAACTGACTCTCACAAGGTGTCCCCTGACCTCCATTCGCCACACCCGCGGTCGCGTGTCCCCTAATATAAATAAATAAATAATGAAACAAATAAGAATAATAATTCGTACATGATCACCATAACTTCAAAATTCACTTAGCATGTCTATTTAAATTAGCCACAAAGATGTCACTAGTGTGATGAAGAAAGACGAAACGACTGCAGCACCGATTAATAATTTGAGTTGTGTCCAAGAAACCTAGGGGGACGCAGCGAGAGTCCGCCCATAGCATTCGTCATCGAGGCCCCGCCCCACTGCGGGGTGTGGTTTCGCCTTGCACGCTTTTCTGCCCTCGGCGCTTGCTGTGCTGAATTCTGCTCGGATTACTTAGTGGCAGACGCCGGGCTCCCGAAGGCGTTCGGGTCACCTGCGGCCGACCCACAGACAACCTCGGAAAGATCAGTCTTTGCAGAGAGGGACGTGCCAGAGACGCAGGGCGGAGCTCGCGTGGGACACGCCCTCCTGATAGTGCTTCCGGGACAGGGGGCGGGGCCTCCGGAAGTGGCCGGTCTCAGTCGGAGGCTCGTTGTTTCAGCGGCGGATAGGGAGGGAGAAGCCGGGGCTCAGGCAGCTTGGCTGGGTGTGAGGTGCGGTACCCTCGACACGGCTGGAAGCCGGGACAGCTTGCTGCCGAGCGGTGGGGTGAGAAGACCCCGCTTTCCGAGCTCGCCATGTCGCGGGGCTCCATCGAGATTCCCCTCCGGGATACTGACGAGGTGGGTGCAGAGTGTGCAGCGGGGGAGGGCTGTGAACTTGGACGATCCCAGCGTCGACTTTACTCCGCTTGGTTTCTGAGCGGAGAGCCGCGATCGAGCTCTTCACCTGCTCTCCTTTCTGGCTGCAAGGACTTCGGGAAAGTTCGCCTGCAGCCTCTTCTTGTTGACAGTCCTTGGCTCGGCTGTCTTCCTAATTCCGGGACGCAGGATTGTGAGCACCGGTAAACCTCACCATTGCAGAGGGCACTTGATGCCCCTCGGGTCTACCTGCTGCTCAAACTCCTAATCTTTTTTTTAAACCTCCCTGGGGATCTCAGAGGTCGCTTTTTAGTGCCTTCGAAGAAGAGTCTGTCAAGGCACACTGTTACACTGTTATGGCGAGATAAGGGGCCCGAGATTTAGGCGCTCTGGTGTGCTGGGTGGCAATGACCCACTCTCTTCCATGGGTGATGAGAGTTTTCTCTGAATAAAGCTCCAGCTTTGCTCTAATCTTACTGAATATTTCACACTTTAATTTTTGATCGAGGTAGAATTTATTTCTAAAATCCGGTAGTCTTGGGTATATTTCAGAACACTTTTCTTATTTTTGGTGCCCACATTTGGGCACGTATGTGACACAAAATTCTGACTCCATGATTTATGTTTATGTTGCCATTCAACTTTGCGTGGCCTCTGGGGTCGTGTTTCAAGATCTCAGACCTGTGGCATCAGCACTTTATTGGATTATAGGTTATACAAGGTTTCATTTTGTTTTTGAGTATGCAACTCATTGGGAATTTTGTAGTTTTAGTGATGTGAAGACAACTAACAGGATTTGTCTGCTTTTCTATGCTTTGACTAAATCAAACTACAATCTATATGCCATGTGTTCACTAAATATGAACACATGTGTATTAGTTCACCCCATTGAAAATTAGTACACACCCTTTGCCTATACATATTGATAAGCATTCTAAATGTAGAAAAGAAAATCGTGAATTTAAGAAAGGAGGTGAAACGTTTCTTTTGTATTTTAGGTCATTGAACTTGACTTCGATCAGTTACCGGAGGGAGATGAAGTTATCAGTATTCTAAAGCAGGAGCACACACAGCTGCACATATGGATTGCTCTGGCGGTCAGTATTCATAGAGCAGACAATTTGTTGACTGGAAAAATATGATTTTGGTTTTCAAGTAATAGCCCACATGATTAAATCAAATCATTTATTTGTGATTAAATCATCTGTGTGAAGTTCAGTTCTGTCTCTGGGGAAGCAGAGGCAGATCAGTCTCTGAGTTTGAGGCCAGCCTGGTCTATAGAAAACACTGAGGGCTACGCAGCCTGTCTTGAAGAAAAAAAAAAGTTGCATTATTGTTTATGAAACAAATAATAAGGGCAGTTTCCTCAGAACAACTTTACTGGTAAACTAATGTCTGTTGATAAAGGCAAGAGCCATTTTAGGTAAGTAGTTCTCT
Organism: Cricetiscus sungorus; assembly: GCA_030556225.1. Classification (NCBI taxonomy): domain Eukaryota; kingdom Metazoa; phylum Chordata; class Mammalia; order Rodentia; family Cricetidae; genus Cricetiscus; species Cricetiscus sungorus. The sequence continues at coordinate 71,489,801 of JANBXA010000007.1, forward strand.
ATATCAAGGTTTTAATTGCTTAGTGGCAATTCAATGAAGCTTAGCTTTTGTATAGATAGACTATGTAAACATTGCTTTCCATATCTTCTAAAATATCTGGATATTGATTAGGCTTCAAACTATAAAAAACTAAGTAAAAACTTTATCTCAACTTTACATTTTTTTGTCATATTTGTTGCTGCCTCTGTAATATGAATGTTAATAGAAATGTTCATAAAAATCCAGTCTGAGAGTCTTAACACTTGAGACTCTCTGCTCTCTGGAATTATGTTTCCTTTTCATGGGAAATGGTAAGATAGATAAGCTCTGTACTCTTTTTCTTTTTTTAATTTATTTTTTGAGACAGGGTTTCTCTGTGTAGCTTTGGAGCCTGTCCTGGAACTTGATCTGTAAACCAGGCTGACCTCTGCCTCCCAAATGCTGGGATCAAAGGCATGTGCCACCACCGCCCAGCTTTGTACTCATTATTATTAAACTGGTATGCCACAAGTGGTTTTCATAAAGAAGTTCCTAATATTACTTTCTTGGTCAAAAAAAAAAAATAAGTTTGGAATTGGACATATCTCTTGCTCAAGTGAATTGAATCTAGGTCCTTACAAACACTAGGCAAACAAACACTCATCTGCTAAGCTAAATATCCTCAGCCCTGTTTTTATCTTTTGAGACAAAGAGTCTTATTAAGTTGCCTAGGCTGGCCTTGAACTTCTAGACTTGCTGCTGATTTTTCCAAGTACTCATTTTAAAAAATATATACTTATTAGTGCACAGTATACCTATTAAATGGATTTCTCTGAGACATTTGCATATATACATATGTTGTGAGTTTCCTAATTACTTTCTTACCTCTCTAATGCTTTTCTAGTAATCTGTCTCCTTTAAGATTATCCTTTTTTTTCTTTTCTGTGTTTTCTTTTTCCTTTTCTCTTCTCAATTCCAGTTTCACATACCAAAAAAAAAAAAAAAAAATCTATGCAATACTTGGACCTTTTATATGTGACCTCTAGTTCCATTCGTTTTCCTGAATATAACATGATTAATTCTGTATAGCTAGATAAAAATCTGTCATGGATAGTGTATTTAGTATTCATCTATTGATAGGCACCTAGACTGATTATGTACCTTGGCTATTGTGAATAGTGCCACACTCAGAGTGGATGTGCAGGGGTCTGGAGAGCTGGCTCAACAGGTAAGAGCACTGGCTGCTCTTCCAGAGGACTGGGTTCAACTGACAACACCCCCATGGCAGCAGATAACTATCTGTAACTCCAGTCCCAGGGGATCTGGTATCCTCCCAAATATACATGTAGGTAAAACACCAATGCACATAAAATAAAAATAAATAATTTTTTAAAGTGGATGTGTAGATAGTGCTTATATGTGTTGACTTATTACCTTTGGATATAAGACTAGAAGTGGTGTAAGTGTGCCATATGGTTTTTGCCAACATTTGTTATTGTTATTATTGAACATAGCCATTTTAACTAGGCTGAGATAGAATCTTCATATAATTTTTTTTTTGGAGTTTTCATTTTGTTTTTAAAGATTTGCTTATATTTTATGTATATGAGTGCTTTGCCTGCATGCATACTTCTGAGCCACACATATGCCTGATCCCTTCAGAGGCCAAAGAGGGTGTTGGACCCCCTAGAACTGGAGATATGGACAGTTGTTAGTCTGCTTGTAACCAAACCCAGGTCCCCAGTAGGAGCAGCAAGTACTCTTAACTAGTCATCTATCTTTCCATCTCTTGGTTTGTTTGTTGTTTGGGGTGATGCTCGAGACAGATTCTCATGTAGCCCAGGTTGGCCTCAAACCTGTTTGGCTGAGACTGCCTTGAACTCCTTGTCTTCCAGCCTTCACCTCCCAAGTGCTGGAATTGTAGGTTTGTGCCACCATGCTCAGCTCACAGTGTACTTTTCATATACACTTTCCTGATGGCTAAAGATGTTGAACATTTTTTTGTGTACTTAGTACATTATTTTTGAGGCAGGGTCTCTCACCAAACATAGAACTCCCCATTTCAATTAGAGTGACTGGCCAAAAAGCTCCCAGGATCCACTTGTCTGATTCCTCAGTACTGGAGTTAAACTATGACTGGATGAGAAACAGAAATATCTCTTGTGATTCCAGTTAATGGCATTATTTAAGTCTAGTTGGCCTGTGATAACTATTCATGTGTGAACTATTCCATTTGGTATTGAGTCTTTGTGTACCTGTAAAGTCAGGGAATGTGTCCATCGCCCCAGAGTTCTTTCCATTATATTTCCCAGCCCTGCTGTTCCAGACACCACTGATCTGCTCTAGTTGAATTTTTAAAAAAGATTTATTTTATGTGTATGAGTGCTCTACCTGCCTGTACAACTTTATGCCAGAAGAGGGCATCAGATCCCACTATAGATGGTTGTGAGCTCCCATGTGGTTGCTGGAAATTGAACTCAGAGCCTTTGGAAGAGCAGCCAGTGCTCCTACACTACTGAGCCATTTCTCCAGCTCCTCTAGTTGCATTGTCATTGTTAAGTATTTTTTTTTATTTATTTAACTTTATTTTTATTTGTATTGGTGTGAGGTGTTAGAGCCTATGGAACTGGAGTTACAGACAGTTGTGAGCTGCCCTATGGATGCTGGAAATTGAACCCAGGTCCTCTGGGAGAGCAGCCAGTGCTCTTAACCACTGGGCCATCTCTCTAGTCCCATTAAGTATATTTTAGAGTCTTAAAGAAGGGGAATTACACAGTATGTATTCTTTTGATGGACAGGCTTCTTTGAGCATAATTGAGACTTATTTATATTGTAGAAGCTGTCAATGACTCAGTTCTTTTCATCACAGAGATATACAACAGCTGGTTTATCAATTCACTTGTTAATCAATAATTGGCTTCCAGTTTTTTGCTATTACAAATAAAGGTTCTATAAACATTTGTGTAGTTTTTGTTGTGGATACATGTTTAGTGATATTAATTTCATCCTTTGCCTTTAGCTGGAGTACTACAAACAAGGGAAAACAGAAGAGTTTGTAAAGTTGCTGGAAGCAGCACGGATAGATGGCAATTTAGACTATCGAGACCACGAGAAAGACCAGATGACTTGCTTGGATACATTGGCAGCCTACTATGTGCAACAGGCTCGGAAAGAAAAGAACAAAGACAATAAGAAGGACCTTATTACACAGGCAACCTTGCTGTATACAATGGCTGATAAAATTATTATGTATGATCAGGTAAGTCAAATTTGTTTAAATTTATGAGAGCACATATTATATGAGGACAAAATATGTGTGTAGCAGATTTCCTTGTGAAAGAATTTTTACTAAAATAATTGTTGATGTAGTAAAAAAGAAGGGTTTATTAAAATCAGGATTGTATTAGTCCTTATACTGTTAAATTTGGGCAGATTTCGTATGTATGTACATGTTGAGTCCATAATGCCAGTGTTCTCAGGTAAATTTCAGGCAGATTTTAAGAATTGTGGCCTTTGTTTTGTCATTGTTGCCAGCACAGATTTGCTTTTCAGGGTTAGGTTCTCATTTGTGCTTAGAGATTCTTGGCAGCTACACTGGCCACTCGCTGTGCTTCTGCTTTCTGTACTTTGGTAAATTGTCTCTAGTCTTAGTGAAGTCTGTATATTACAGAACCATTTGTTGGGAAGAGCCTGCTTCTGCCTGCTCGAAGGTGACAAAATGGATCAAGCTGATGCACAGTTTCATTTTGTACTTAACCAGTCTCCAAACAATATTCCAGCCCTCCTTGGTGAGTGCTCTTCAGCAGGGACCTTAGGGATCTAGTTGGTTAGCATTTTTCAGAAGCTTTTGTGTATAAATATATATTATATAATATATGCATGTGTGTTATATATATTGTATATATATAAATATAATAAATTAATGTGTATGTGTTTATTTGTTTATAGAGAGAGTCCTCGTTAGTTTTTTATCAATTTGACACAAAGTAAAATCAAATGGGAAAAGGAACCTCTATGAGATTGCCTATAGGCAAGTCTGTAGGGCATTTCTTGATTGATAATTGATAGAGGAGAGACTAGCTCACTGGAGCAGTGCCACCCCTAGGCAGATGGTTTTGGGTGGTATAAAGAAAGCATGCTTGCCGGCTGGTGGTGGCGCATGCCTTTAATCCCAGTACTCCGGAGGCAGAGGCAGGCAGATCTCTGTGAGTTCGAGACCAGCCTTGTCTACAAGAGTAAGTTCCAGGACAGCCTCCAAAGCCGTAGAGAAACCTTGTCTTAAAACCAAAAAAAGACAGCAGGTTGAGTACATCAGGAGGAGCAAGCCAATAAGAGCATTCATCCATGCCCCTGCTTTCGTTTCTGCCTCCAGGTTTCTCTTAGAGTTCCTGCCCAACTTCCCTTAATGATAGACTAAATTGTAAGCTAAAATAAAAGCCCTTTTCTCCCCAAGTTGTTTTGGTCCTGGTGTTTATTACAGCAATTTAAAGCAAAATAGAATAAGTTACTGTTTGCTTCCAAAGAATCAATGAATAATCTTTTCATAGATAACTACAAACTAGCTATTTATATTGTTATTTTACATAAAGACTTTTAGAACTAAGTACACAACCTATGGAAAACACGTTTTAATATGTTAAATCACTATTTTCAAGTATTTCTTACAGAGATATAAGTTAGTGTAAAACAGTAGATATGTGTTCAACAATCAACAATGTTGTTTGTTTAAATCACCTCAGGGAAAGCATGCATTTCATTTAACAAGAAGGATTATAGAGGAGCTCTTGCTTACTATAAAAAAGCATTGCGTACTAACCCAGGATGTCCAGGTAAGGGAAAATTTTAATTCTAAGCTGTTTGTGGTCCAACTTAAAATGTTGAAAATGAAATATAAAAAGATACTTTAGGAGTAATGAATTGACAGGATCAAAGTTATTTTGTTCTGGCATTGGGGTTGCTGCCTAAGAATAAGGCCTGGATCTCCTTATTGAATCCTAAATTTGGATCTCCTGCTTTCATGGAAAAGACAAGCAGGTGTGGTAGCCATCTGTAATCCCAGCACTCAGAAGGCAGAGTTGGTATGCTGGCACAAGCCAGCTAGCTACACTCACCAGAATTGGTGAGCTCTGGCTTCGTTGAAAGGCTCTGTGTACATAATAGAGAAGGAATGAAGAAGATGCATATACCAACCCTACCACCACTCCCCACACACATAAGATTATTTTTTTTCTTGATGTTTTATTTGACTTAAGACTTGGGTGGGTAGTGGTGTTGAACACCTTTAATCTCAGCACTTGGGAGGTGGAGAGGCAGCAGATCTCTGTGAGTTTGAGGCCAGCCTGGTCTACAAAGTGAGTTTCAGGACAGCTAGGGCTGTTAAACAGAGAAACCCTCTCTTGAAAAAACAAAACAAACTAACAAAAAAACCTGGATGGCAGATTGTATCTTATTTTTGACCTGTTCTACTTTTCTTCTCAAATATTTTTCATTTAGTATATTTTTGTTATATGTCAACTATATGCCAGGCACTGTTCCGTGCAGAGAATGCAGCAATGAACCAAAAGACCAAAGTTGCTGCCCTCCCATGTAATTTACCTTCCAGTGAATTAAATGAGAAAAATAGATACTGTAAAAGGTATTGGTAAGACTTGAGAACTTGAAGCAAAATAGGACTATGAGAAGCATTGGGAGTTACTTAGGGTGGCTGGGGAAATGCATCAGTGCTGTAAATACTAGAGTGACCAAGGATCATACAGCTAGATGGGAGAGTATCATCCAGGAAACAGTTATAAAGGTCCTTAGGAACTGCTGGCAGATTTGAGAAATACTATGGAGGCCTATGTATCCAGAGTGGAGATGCATGGAAAGTAGTAAGAAATGAGATCAAATATGCCACCCAATGCTTGTCATGTTGAGCATCTGAGATTATTAATAGAGACTTTAAGCTTTTGACAGAGATGAGAAGCCTTAGAGGGTTTTGGGCGAAGAATGGTGTGGTCTGATTTATATTTAAGAGTACTGTTGAACTAGATGTAGACTAGTGTAGGATGTGGGGTGAGTAAGCAAAGGCAGGTGGTGGAATGGGGAGAAGACTCTTGTAAATGTTCAGGTCACAGACCATTAAAGCTCACAGCTAGAGTGGTAATGGTGGGTGGTATATGTGGTTACAGTCTAGTATTTTGAAAGGAGAGCTGATTGAAGCTAAAAGAACAGGAATCAAAGGCCAGTTTTAAAAGTGAAACTATGGGCTGGAGAGATAGCTCAGAAGTTAAGAGCACAGGCTGCTCTTTCAGAGGTCCTGAGTTCAATTCCCAGCACCCACATGGTGGCTTACAACCATCTGTAATGAGATCTGGTACCCTCTTTTGGCCTGCAGGGATACATGCAGGCAGATCACTGTATTTATAATAAATAAATATTTTTTTAAAAAAATATTTAAAATTGGACATTTGGCAAATAGTCCAAGAGAAACTGGTTTTAGGCATGAAAGGTTGAAATGCCTGAGGCACAAGAAGGCAGACTTTTGTTTCATAGGTCATTAAAGAAGTCTGTGCTGAACAGATTAACTTGGAAGTCACCAATATATTGATGGTGCGTAAGCCTGGAGAGTGCATGAAAACACAGAGGGACGGGTGAGTGAGTGTAGACAGGAAATAGGACTGTGGGACACTTGAAAGCAGTGGTTCTTCCTAATGCTGGACCCTTTAATATAGTTCCTCATGTTGTAGTGACCCCCCAAACCATAAATTATTTTTTTTGCTACTTCATAACTGTAATTTTGCTACTGTTATGAATTGTAATGTAAATGTCTGTATTTCCGATGGTTTTGGGTGGCCCCTGTGAAAGGGTCATTAGACTCCCATAGGATTTGAGAACAGCTACTTTAAAGTATAGAGGTTAGGAAAATGGAGGACTCAGAAAAGCAGACTAAGGAATGGCCAGAGAGAAGAAAACTCTAAGTAATGTCCTTACAGCCAAATGTGTAAAACATTTCCCAAGGGGAAGGTGACAGACTGTGTCTCATTCTATGGTTAGACCAATGAAACAGGCAGAATTGATGGTTGAATTTAGCAGAGTGCCAATCACTAGTGCCCTTGATAAAACAGTTTTTTTTTTTTTTTTTTTTTTTTACTGGAGTGGTGGGCATAAGCACCTTGCCAGAGGAAATGGAAGAAAGGAATCAGAGGGAGGCAGCAAGTGTTATCAGTCGAGGAGTCTATTGTCAGGAGGAATAGGAGCGAACTGGCAGCCAGAAAGGAAATGGAAGCAAGAATTGTTTCTGCAAGATGGTAGAATGTTCAAACATGGCTGGGAATGGTTCAGAGAGGAAAAACATAAAGCAGGAAAAATGACAAGCAGTACCATCTGATGTCTTCAAATAGATGAGAATGGATCCTATGACCGGTGGAATGTAGCCCTAGGGAGGGACACATGTGTACTCTGATATGATCTTGAAATAATGTAGATGTATCAGCATAGCTCAGAAGTGAATGACAACAGCTATGTGTACTCAGACACAGTCTGAAGGTCTTGCTGGGGTTTTTAATTCTCTATTCTTGAATGCACTGGTGTGTATATCTGCTCAATGTGTGTGGCACACATACATGTGCAAAATAATTTTTCAAGTCTGTCCTGGAACTAGCTTTGTAGACCAGGCTGGCTTTGAACTCACAGAGATTCATCTACCTCTACCTCCCAAGTGCTGAGATTAAAGGTGTGCGCCACCACTACCTGGCAATAATTTTTAAATAGAAATAGAGTCAATGGTGCAGAAATGGAGTTTGCTGCAATAGGTGCTGCAAGATAAGAAAAATGCCAGTATTACAATTATTCTGTTGTACAGTGAGAGTGGTTCCCATGAGAGGAGAGAAAGATTGGAATTATAGGGTCTAATTACTAGTGAAGCCAAGTTTGTGGTAAGCCAACAGGTCTTAAGAAGTTCAGATACTAGAAATTGAACTCTTAATGTGTCCTAGGTTGACAGGACTAATGACTTGATTTTACTTATTTTTTTTAGCTGAAGTTCGTTTAGGAATGGGCCATTGCTTTGTCAAACTTAACAAACTGGAGAAAGCTCGTCTAGCATTCAGCAGAGCCCTGGAACTTAACTCTAAGTGTGTGGGAGCACTGGTTGGACTGGCTGTTCTAGAACTCAACAATAAAGAGGTATGGGAGGAAAGATAATCCCTAGCTTCTAGTTGTCAGGCCTTCTGTCCCTTATCTAGGACCGCTAAAAGAAGTTATGCTTTAGTAATCAAGATTTCAGGGCATAGATAGGAAATGTAGTACTTGTGCTGTAGGCACCATCCCCAAAGCAAACACATTTCTTTAATGTAGCCATATGTATATAATAGCCTTATGATATAGCCATCGTCACACGATTTTGCTTTAAGAGTAGCGTGTGTGCGCATGTGCGCACACATACACACATACACACACACACACACACACACACACACACGTACACACACGTACCTACCTGAAGAATGGCTTTAGAGCTTTCTGAAGTTTACAATTTCAGATGAGATTGCAAGCCAGTAAATCTGTCTGCAGTGCATCTGACAAAGTAACAAACCCACACTCAACTGACTAAAACATTTTTAGAGTTTACCAAACAAGTATCTAGGTATCAAATTTGATACCACAATGTCATCAAACTTAGATTTTATGTCAGCCCCTCCTTGATGTGTGACTTTTCCCTGTATCTGTCACTTCATAGTCCCAAGATGGCGGCTGCAGCCCCAGGTGTCTGCTTGTCCTGTTGGTAGTCTCACAAGAGGGAAGGAAGCAAAAGGCCTTCCTCTAGGGCTTTCTCTCAGAAGTTCTTGCTGATACATGAAGACAGTTCCTGTCCCTCCTCTTTATTTGATTGTCCAAGTGGTTGCCAGTGTTTCTCAGTGTCATTACTGTTGACAATTGAGCTGTATAATTCTTTATGTGAGTAAATGTCCTCTCTATAGTGGAATATTTGCTGGCCTCTCTGGCCTTTACCCACTAAATGCCAGTACCATCTCCACAGTAGTGATGACAAAAACTGACACTGTCCCCAGTGAGAATTTGACAACCTCAAGCAAGAGCTGAATTAAAAAAAAAAAAAAAAAAAAAAAAAGAAGTAGTACACACACCCCATACTCACACACAAAAAAATCAAATACTGAGATTAAAATGGGGATTCATTATAAGTGAACATTAAAAAATAAACTCAAAGAGGACTGGAGTTCTGTTGCCAACACCCACCTTGTAGCTTACAACTGTCTAGTACTATATTTGCAGAGAATCTGATGTCTTGAAAATATGTTTTCCGTTCTTTATCCTCACAGAAAGTGAGAGTTATTCAGACTGGTAGCAAATATATGTTGTTATGAGGAATATAAACTGTAAATACTCGGTACTTTTTTTTTTTTTTGGAACTTTACATCTTTAATGAAGAATAGCCACCTGTCCTGTGGTGTTGAACTGGCGTAGGACCTTGTTTCTTGAAACTGAAGAAAACTGGGCAGCACTAGTTGAGCGTCGCTTTCCCTCCACTCTTCTGCATTGTTTTCTTTCAGGCCGACTCCATCAAAAACGGTGTGCAGCTTCTCTCCAGAGCCTATACTATTGACCCTAGCAATCCTATGGTACTGAACCACTTGGCAAACCACTTTTTCTTCAAGAAGGTAAAAGTCATGTATTTTATTTTTAAATCTGACTTTTCTGAATAGAGTCAGTACGTGATCTTTGTTTAATGACTTGGAAGAAATTTGAGAAATGTCATTAGAGCTTGTATTAGTTGCCCAGGAATGAGCACACATTCATTCATCTTCTTACTTGGTAAGTATTGGCACTTTGCCCTATGTGCAGCCTGTGATCAGATGTAAGTTAAGTAAGACTGCTTTCTGTACTCAAAGAAACAGGCATGTAAGCACATGTAAATGTGAATGGGAAGGCCTCTGCTCACAGAGAGATAAAGGAAGTGATCAAGTGGTGAAGGGGTTCCCACAGTGCAGAAACTGTTAACCTTGTGTTAGACTGATTGTCCCTGGGTAGTTGAAAGAGAAGAGGCAGGGATTGAAGAGAGCCTTGACCTTTGGAGAATGGCATGTATAGACTACAACAGGTGCAGGTGCTTTGTTGGATCCAGATTAGGGGGCACTTGCTTCGTAGAATTTGGCTATAGTTGTGTAGGCACCAGAATCAGTGGAGTTCTCTTTATTTTTACCTTTGGTCTTGCCTATTGATTCTAACAACTTTGTGGAAGCAACAGTATTTTAGATTTCTTAAAAACAACCAAATCCAAAATACTGCAGATAAAGTTTTTCCTTTTTAGTTTTTATTAGTATATATTAATCATATATAGTGGGTTTTACTGTGACATTTTCATATATGTATATAATATGCCTTGATCATATACCTCCATTTCCCTCTCATCCCCCTCCTGCTGATCTCTTCCTCTTTCCAATTAGTCCCTCTGGTTTTTCCCTCTGGTTTTATCTTTTATTTGGTAAATCCCATGGGTCTAATTAGGATTTCTTATAGCAACTTGGGAGAGGGCTTGTTTACAGAATTGAGGGCAGCTTAGCAGAGGTTATCCTGCTAAAGAAAATATCTCTCTCGCTCAACCTTGACAAAGTTTTTACGCAATAAACAGGAAAGTTTAACCTGTCTTATTAGAACCAGGGACTAAACTGTACTATAAACTTTAAAATAGTGTATAACAGTTTAGGTTAAAGTTGACAAAACTGTATCAACTTTGCTAATGTGAGCTACTATACTGTTCCTGTTATTACTCATATATTCAGTGCTTACTAAATCCCAAGCATTGTTAAAAGTGCATTCCCAGTACTCACTTCTGTAATGGTCACATCTACCCTGTGAGGTGAGTAGTCTGATTCACCCATCCTTCCTTCCTCCCTGCCTCTTTGTCTCTCCCTCTCCCTTCTTCTCTCCCTCTCTTTCCTCTCTCCTTTTCCCTTCCTCCCTCTCACCTCATTTTTTGAGATAGAACTGCACTCATGTCCCCATGACTGCATAGCTCTTACCAACTGAGTTGTCTCCAGCCTGTGCCCATTTTCTTATCAATAAATTGAGGCCAAGTTAATAGCTTAGAGTTTAATGCTGCATCAATCCTGTTTGATGTTTTACTTCTTGCAGTTATGGAAGCATAATGATTATTCATTAAGCATTAGGTTATAACTATTACAGTGCTAAAGTTTAACTATCTAGGGAGAAGATGAAAATATACCTTATAGCTAAATGAAATGTTACCAGTTAAAATAAACCACTATTCAAGCAATCTTCTAACATCCCTCGCTTGATTTTTCTGGTCATCAAATTCAGGATTATAGTAAAGTGCAGCACCTGGCTCTCCATGCATTCCACAATACAGAGGTGGAGGCTATGCAAGCAGAAAGCTGTTACCAGCTGGCTCGATCATTCCACGTTCAGGTAAGACTTAACACTGTTCTAAATATTTAGTCCTTTTAATTACAGGGTTTCAGTTTTCTGACCACTTTTGTACCTTCTGTCTTGTTTTATTCTCATTTTTCAGGAAGATTATGACCAAGCCTTTCAATACTACTATCAAGCCACACAGTTTGCTTCATCCTCCTTTGTACTACCATTTTTTGGTTTGGGCCAGATGTATATTTATCGAGGTGACAAAGAGAATGCATCTCAGTGCTTCGAGAAAGTTTTGAAAGCTTATCCCAACAATTACGAAACAATGAAAATTCTTGGCTCCCTCTATGCTGCCTCTGAAGATCAGGAGAAACGAGACATAGCCAAGGTATGTTGTAACCCTCAGCTAACTAGCTGGAGACTCTGAGCAGTATGAGCAGGTTACAGTAGCTAGCCATGTGTCTTTGTTTTTTTTTTTTACTTTGATAGCGTTACTTTAATGATCTCATTTATTTCAGGGCCATTTGAAGAAGGTCACAGAACAGTATCCTGATGATGTGGAAGCTTGGATTGAATTGGCCCAGATCTTAGAACAGACTGACATACAGGTATTAACGTCTGCTTTTCATATCCTAAATGATGTGTTTCTCTTTAATCTGTGAGTAAACCTTACTCTGTCCACTGTAACAATGCAGGGAGCCCTTTCAGCATATGGAACAGCCACCCGAATCCTGCAGGAGAAGGTGCAGGCTGACGTCCCTCCTGAGATTCTGAATAATGTTGGGGCCCTACATTTTAGACTTGGAAACCTAGGCGAAGCAAAGGTGAGGAAAAAAAGACACCTTCCTTTTTTCTATGCCTGACCAAGCTGTGGCCACTTTGCTCAGCCGTATCCAATGACATTGTGTTTTCTTCCTCACAGAAATACTTCCTGGCATCACTGGACCGTGCAAAGGCAGAAGCCGAGCATGATGAACACTATTACAATGCCATCTCAGTTACCACATCCTACAATTTAGCTAGGCTCTACGAGGCCATGTGTGAATTCCATGAAGCAGAGAAACTGTACAAAAATATTTTACGAGAGCATCCTAACTATGTTGACTGTAAGAATTTCAGGCTTCTTTTGTATGATTAAATTTCTAAATTCTCATAATAACAGAAAACTTACTTAGAAAAGAAAGTGTCTGTTAGAACCAGTAATATTTTCTTGTTTTAAAAGGAGGTCTGATATTCCCTTTGCTTCAAGGCATTTGTTTCCTTAAAAAAAGATGCAGCCTGGAGTGGTAGTTCTCATCTGAGATCCTGACACTCAGGAGGCAGAGGCAGAAGCATCAGGGATTCAAGGCCAGCCTCTCTACCTGGCAGGTTTGAAGCCTCCCCTGGCCACGTATGAGGCCCTGTCTCAAAAAGTGGAATAAAACAGAAGGTGCAATTTCATTGACTTACACTGGGAAATACAAGGATCAGCATAAGCCACTTGAGCCAGATTCAGTGACAGGTTGTGCCTCTGCCCAGTGAGTCAGCTGCAATTCCCTGACATGTTTTATAATGGGTATAATTTGTAAGTTACCTTCTTTACTTTGCACCAACATTTTTACATTGAGTGATAGTAAGACTTTTTTCCTGAAACAATTATTACTAAAATGTCCTAGTTTGAGTTTTAAACAGGCACTGTAAATTGTTGACAGTTTTAAATTAACCTATATGCTTTGTAACAGTTCTTTCTTTTCCAAGGTGTTCTCTCTGTAGTTTCATTTGCTTACACTCAACTCCGCTCTTAAAATACTATGTGAAAAATTCCATAAATAACTCATAAGTTCAACTTGTGCACCATTCTGCATGTCGTGATGAAATCTTAGGCTGCTCTACCCCACCCTGCCCAGGGTGTGAATCACCCCACCTTGTTATGCCCATACTGTCGGTGACTGAGCAGCCATGCAGAGAGCAGCTTGACAGTGCATCAGTATTTGTGTGCATAGTGGTTCCAGCCAGGTGTGGTACACACATCTTTAATTCCAGCACTCCGGAGGCAAAGGCAAGTGGATCTCTGTGAGTGCCAGGACAGCTAGAGGTACATATACATAGTAAGACCCTGTATCAGAAGAGAAAAAGGAAGATTAATCTAGTGATGCAGTTTCCCTTTTGCCTAGTTAGAGTGATGTGTCATGTGTGTCATATATGAGGCTATTCTCTTCTCTGACTGAAAATATTAACAAAACATGACTGTCCCAAAAGTAAGACTTCAGTGTTCAGATCTTTTAGACATGAGGTAGTGAAAATTAATTAAATGTGCCCTTTCAGGCTATCTGCGCCTAGGAGCCATGGCCAGAGATAAAGGAAACTTTTATGAAGCTTCAGATTGGTTTAAAGAAGCCCTTCAGATCAATCAGGTTGGTGGTGGTCACCTTTTACCTTTCAAAATCAGTCTGTCCTTTTAATGGCTGTGATGTTTCTAATATCCATAGCATCTGTTTTTAGTGGTGTGTTTTGGTTTTGTTTGTTTGTTTCACTTGTTAAGGACTTTATTAAAGAGTATAATAGTTTGTATGATTAGTCATGTCATAAACAGCATCATTTTTTTGAACATGTAGAACTATTTCCCTCCTACTCTTCCCTTCCTTGTCTGCATCCTGATCTTTCACTTGCCCTCAGCCCCGTGGCCTGCCAAGAACAGTTTCCAGAGCCAGTGTCTTAGCATTCTGTAGGTGATTTAAGCTTCTGACGGTGGCTCACAGGAAGAAGAGTCTGCCCACTACAGCTGGAGCTCTGAAAGACAAGTTTACAAGTTGTTATCTGCTCTTACTGCTGGCCAACACACTGTTTTTACTTCATTTCATCCTGTTGTACTTTGTATGCTGATAAGACACTAAACTGATCTTGTAACGCACTAATGGATCTCAACTTGAAGTCTGAAAACCATCATTGTAATGTAGCTATAAACCTCTTCAGCTGTTAGCCATTGTAAGAATGACTGATTTCTCAGATCCCAGATTGGAAAACTTACTTCTTTAAATTTATATAGGATCACCCAGATGCCTGGTCTTTGATTGGTAACCTCCATCTGGCAAAACAAGAATGGGGCCCAGGCCAGAAGAAGTTTGAGAGGATATTAAAACAGCCATCCACACAGAGTGACACTTACTCTATGCTGGCCCTTGGCAATGTGTGGCTCCAGACTTTGCACCAGCCAACCCGAGACCGAGAAAAGGTAATCCAATCCTCTGTCTCCTTCAGCAACATTGGTGTCCGCATCCTTGTTGAATTTGCCAGTAATTCTTCTTTTCTATAGGAAAAGCGTCATCAAGACCGTGCCCTGGCTATCTACAAACAAGTCCTCAGAAATGATGCCAAGAACCTGTATGCTGCCAATGGCATAGGTGACTGGAAGCCTTTGTTCATAATGATTGGTGAAATTATGGGGTACCCATAGACCAGGTGGTCCTGATTAGTGCAGTTGTTTTAATATTGGACTTTAAGGTTTTGGCAGAGGTAAGACATTCTCAATGTCAACCTTTGTGTAACTTCAGGAGCAGTTTTGGCCCACAAAGGATACTTCCGTGAAGCCCGTGATGTGTTTGCCCAAGTGAGAGAAGCAACAGCAGATATCAGTGACGTATGGTTGAACTTAGCACACATCTACGTGGAGCAGAAGCAGTACATCAGCGCTGTTCAGATGGTAACGCCTTTGCCTCTCAAGACCTTTGTATGGCATGTGGAGCCAGTGCTTCCTTAACCGTTGTCTGTCAGGGTTTGTAGCCATGCAATGACAAAGTCAGGCAAATGTGAGTCCCAATTCCAGGAATGCATGCCATAGGCAGAAAATGTCCTCTTTGACCATTTCTCTCTCCGTGAAGTGGAGGTCTCTTAACCTCAGAGAATTTTGTGGTATGAAAAGAACTGGGCACTAACATGAAGAACAAGTATCCACTAAACAGCAGGGGTTCCTATTCACGCCTTCAGTTTCTGAAGTGAATAGAGTTTCTGCAGTGTTGTGATTTTATTGTTAATGTTTTTATTTTTTGTTTTGGTTTGTTTTGTTGTTGGTGGTGGTGATGGTGGTGATGGTGATGGTGATGTTTAACAGTCTCTGTATTGCCCTGGCTGATCTTAAATGCCAGTGTTTAAATATCCTCCCACTTCAGCCTCCCAAGTACTTGGGATTACAGTCTTAGGTTTAAGTGGCTTATCTTTGCTTGTTTTTTTTTTTTTTTTTTTTTTTGAGACAGGGTTTCTCTGTGTAGTCTTAGCTGTCCTGCATCACTTTGTAGACCAGACTGGCCTTGAACTCAAGAGATCTACCTGCCTCTGCCTCTAGAGTGCTGGGATTAAAGGTGTGCACCACAATCACCCAGCTTAAGTAGTTTATCTTTTTTAAGATTTGTGTGTGTGTGTGTGTGTGTGTGTGTGTGTGTTGTTGTTGTTGTTGTTGTTGTTGTTTGAAAGTATGCCATGTGCTTACAGATGCATGAGGAGGCCAGAGAAGGTTTTGCTCTTCTGGAGCTGGAGCTACAGGCTGTTGTGAACCACCTGGACATGGGTACTGGGAGATAAACCATTGCAATCTGCAGGATAGCAGCACTGCCTTCTAGAAATGCAAATGAGTCATTAAAGATTTTCCTAGAAAAACTGTCCTATTTCCCATAAAATTACTTTGTCAGTTACCTAAAACAGGATGTATGCTTGTGGTTAAAAATGTCATGTCTAAGTGGAAATTAATTCTGGGAGCTGGGCATGTGACTCAATGGGTAGGAGTGTTGCATAGTCATAAAGACCTAAAAGTTCAAATTCCTAGCACCCATGTAAAATCTGACCATGCCTGTTTTTAATCTCAGTGCTGTCAGGGGTAGAGATAGGAGGATCATTGGGGTAGCAAAATAAGGGGTGGTGTGTATGTGTGTGTGTGTGACAAGCTCTAGGTTCCGTGAGAGGTCCCCATTTCAAAGGGATAAGGCAGCAAGTGATAGGCCAGAGCACCTGACAGACATCCTCTTCTGGCCTCTGTATCCACACCTCCCCCCATATATGTGAGGTACATGTAACACATGTTAGAATAAAAGGTGAAAATAAATTAACTCAGATATTCATTTGTAAGGCTGACCAACAAATTAACTGACGTTTACAAATTAACTTTCTATGTTCATTGCCACTCGTTTCCATAGATCCTAAGAGGACAGTGTTAAAGTGTGTCACCCACAGGATCCAGGGTGTAACTTGTCATGGTGGTCAGCAAATTGATTCTAGATAGTGTCCTAAAGATAGAAGAAGGGGGTTCCTGAGCTAAAAGTGAGGCAGACAGACAGACTTAAGTCTCTTTACCTTTCCATTCAGTATTGCTCCAAATTTCAAGTGAAAAAAAAAAATATTTGGAGTCTAGTTTTTCTATGGTCAGATTTCTATTTGCCAGTAAAAGTGTATACTGGCAAATGTCAGAAGTCAATTCCTGATCATTCTCTAAAATTAACCAGAGTGGATGAGTGTCTTTTCAGAGCTATAAAACTACATTGAGGTCCTGAGAGAGCATGAAAATACACTTCTCTTGCTGTGTCTCTAACTAACACTTCCCTTTTGTAGTATGAGAACTGCCTCAGAAAGTTCTATAAGCACCAGAACACCGAAGTCGTGCTCTACCTGGCCCGGGCCCTCTTCAAGTGTGGCAAGTTGCAGGAGTGCAAGCAAACACTGCTGAAGGTAACAGGACTCCTGTGCCTGCCCACTGCTCCTGAGCTGCTCTCTGGTTTAACTTATTAAAATCCCTTTTGCGGCACTCAATCATAAGAAGTTACTTGCTTTGCTTCCTGTTTACAGGCCAGACACGTGGCACCCAGTGATACCGTTCTGATGTTTAACGTGGCCTTGGTCTTGCAAAGATTAGCTACCTCTGTCCTGAAAGATGAAAAAAGTAATCTGAAGGAAGTCCTTAATGCTGTGAAAGAGCTGGAGCTGGCCCACAGGTAAACATTTTGAAGGAGAAAGGCTTTTAAATGGTTTGTTTCATCGAAACTGTCTCAAAAGATAAACAAAAAAGACTTCCTTCAAAAAATGAGCATTGGCTGAAAGCAATCATTGGAGATCTAGCACAGGTTAGTTTAGGCCAAAGCACAGAGTTACCATGTGGTGGCGCCAAACTCCAAAAAACTCCAAGCAGAGTTCTGCCACACTGGGCTCTTGAAGCCTGAAACCTAGACCTGGCTGGCTAGCTGCTGCAGGCTTGCCCTAGATTTTTCATTAATCTCTTCTCAGCAGTACGAGCCAGCATTTTACACATGTGAACTGTTTAGTCTCCACTTGTGTTGGTTTCATGTTTTGTAGAGTGTGTCTTTATGGGATGTTGATTTCATCAAGCTAGGATTAAGATCTTATCACTTACTGCTTATCAGACTTTTCAGCTCAGTTCAAATGTGTTTAACCTTATAGGACTTAGCAATTCAGTGTGTGGTAAAGTCTTATGTCTCGACAAATCAGCTGTGCTTGTGTTCATCTCTGTTCTTGCCTCATCTGGTGAAGTGTAAGTGCTATCTTGACCTAAGCCCTCACCCACCATGCTGATACAGTTACTTAGTAAATTACTGTTCACTATCTCTTTGTTACAGTTATTTTTAATTTACTGACAGTATTAAATATATTCTTGCCTTTCTTGATGGACTTCTACTAATTAAACATAGAGGGTATTAGTGGTGAGGATTAAGTGAAATGTCTTCTCCTTCCTTTTTTAGATACTTCAGTTACCTGAGTAAAGTAGGAGATAAAATGAGATTCGATTTGGCCCTTGCGGCTTCTGAAGCAAGGTAATGCCTGTTTACAGAGGTGGCTTTGGGAGAAGTGGTTGTATTGGTGTGGATCAGGAGAGCGTCGCCATAACACGGTGGTTCCTGGCCTTCTCAGGGTCACTTATTCCCTCTCCTTGGGGAGTCCCTCACCCACAACACCTTTTCAGCCTTTGAGGAGATTGATGGGGTGTAAGTACTTAAGTTAAGGGAAATCCTTTCTCTTTCTGTTGTCTTTTTGAGGCCGGGTCTTGCTCTGCAATCAGGCTAGAACTCAGGATCCTCCAAGGACTGGATGTACAGGCCTGAGCCACCACCCCCAGCTGAAAAATACCCCTCTGCTTTACTCACATTATACCCTTGAATCAAGACAGGAATCCTGAGCGGGGAACTTAGCAGTTGATGGCATTGACGTGCGCTTAAGGAAGCATGTATCCTAACTGTGATGCTGTTTCTCTGCATCTGAAATGGTAGGCAATGCTCCGACTTACTCAGCCAGGCCCAGTACCATGTGGCCCGGGCACGCAAGCAGGATGAGGAAGAAAGGGAGCTGCGGGCCAAGCAGGAGCAGGAAAAGGAGCTCTTAAGACAGAAGCTTCTCAAAGAGCAGGTGTGTGTGCGCGCTGTGTTTTAGGAGCTAGTTCTATATCTACTTGTTTTGTTAATTTTAAGAACATTTTGATAAGTTTCTCTTCCCTCCTAGGAAGAGAAACGTCTGAGAGAAAAGGAAGAGCAAAAGAAACTTTTGGAGCAGCGGGCCCAGTATGTGGAGAAGACCAAAAATATCCTCATGTTCACTGGAGAAACTGAAGCAACAAAGGAGAAGAAAAGAGGAGGAGGTGGAGGGCGGGTAAGACCCAGTGCTGATGTCTGTGGCGACCTCAGAGTCTGCCTTTAGGCTTTCTGAAATGAAGAGCATGGTGAAGTTGGCTCTGTTCTTAGTTTTCAGCCTTGACTTCCTCTACCAAGGGATAGTCTTCCAACACAGAATTACAGTTTCTGGTGACTCCTGCCTTTTTGGTGTGTGTGGTGCTGTGGGTGAACATGGGTCTTGACACGTGCGTGTTCTGCAGTTTTACTGCTGACCTCACCAAGCCAGATGGTTCTGGCTTTTCTGATGGGTTGACTTCACACTGTGTAAAAATGAGCATTTGGTAGAACTACACTTTGAATCTAGGTCTTTTGCCAAACTGAGGTATTTGGTATGAAGTTCTTTTGGGATGTTGGGTGGCTATAGAGACTCATATCTCCCAGTCAGTCACATGATCATGAGGGCCAACAATCACTACTTTGCTACATTCTGTGGAGCTAAATGGGTTAAATGCATTTTTGATTGAAGATGTGTTTACCTTGTGGTGTCTTTTTAAGTAGTTGATATTTGCCAGGTTTGAAACAATGGCACTTCTCATGACGAGTGCTGGAAATTTGGGCCTAGCTAAGCCCATCTTCCATGTGACTTAGTGAAAGGTCTTCACTCGTCAGAGACCTGCAAAGACACTGTACAGCTTTCTTCACCCTAGCTGTCACTCTTAGAAGTGTCTGACTGTGGTCTCTTTGGATGATAGCGTTCTAAGAAAGGAGGAGAGTTTGACGAGTTTGTCAATGATGACACCGATGATGACCTCCCTATATCCAAAAAGAAGAAGAGAAGGAAGGGCAGTGGCAGTGAACAGGAAGGCGAAGAGGAGGACGGTGGAGAGAGGAAGAAGAAGAGGCGGAGAAGGTAGTGTCCCCATTAATGTCCTAAGTGGCTGCAAAGTGTCCTGAGTGTCTTGTAAATCTCCGTCTTCCCAAACTGACTGTCTGTTTTAACCTGTTTTAGTATTCCAAGCACTTAATTTGCATGTATCTCTACATTGTCCCTGAAAACAGCTGACAGTCACCATTATCTTTCTTGTCATTTTGTTTCTTGAAACAGGGTCTTGTGTACCCCATACTGACTTTGAATTCATTATGTAGCCCAAGTTAGCCTTGAACTCAGAAATCTACTTGTCTCTGCCTCCAGAGCACTGGAATTATTGGTGTGCACCACGATGCCCAGTTTTCTTTTCTTATAATGTGTTTTGGACATAAATGTGATGTGAAGTGAACATCCTGGGTGGCAGTTGTACAACTGAGCCAGTGCAGTCCTAGCCATCACTGAGCTCGGTCCTCTCCAGAATGTGAATGAATAGTTGTGAAAGTGCCTTTAACTACCCACTACCCGGGAGTCTCAGCCATTTTACCCAGGCCTACCTTTACTATCTCTTGTCAATCCATTCGGATTTCACTTGTATAGTGTGACAGTCACTTGTGTAGCTGTAGTGAAGATCTTGGAGATCCAAAACCCACGGTGTTTCTTGGTCAGTCACTGCATCAAGCACAGACTGCAGTGGAGATGAGGAGAGAACGTCACAGTGACAAGTTAGTAGCAGATGTCATGCACACCAATGATTGGCAGACTCTGCCCTTGAGCCCATAGTAGCTGAGGTTGGCATTCATACGGAAAGGTTCTGCTGTGGTAGCATGGTAGCCTCAGGCCTGGCAGGTCTGAACCTCCTGACAAGCTCTTGATGTTCACTGTTTAAGACCTGCGAAGGGAGAAGAAGGGTCGGATGATGATGAAACAGAAAATGGCCCCAAACCAAAGAAGCGCCGTCCACCAAAAGCAGAGAAGAAGAAGGCTGTAAGTTCTAGAGCTATCTTCCTGCCCCCCCCCCCGTGTGTGTGTGTGTGTGTGTGTGTGTGTGTGTGTGTGTGTGTGTGTGTGTGTGTGTGTGAGAGAGAGAGAGAGAGAGAGAGAGAGAGAGAGAGAGAGAGTTTGTGTAAGGCTGACAGTGTGCTGCAGTGTACTTCTGCAACTTCCACCACAAATGCTTGTTTTCATTAGTGGCTGTTGATTCTGTTACTATAATAAACCTGGTCTAATAAGATGTCCTAATAACGTGAGAACCTCAGCTAATGGACCATGCTTGACATCCTCTAGCCCAAGCCAGAACGCCTGCCTCCTTCAATGAAGGGAAAAATAAAATCCAAAGCCATTATATCATCAAGTGACGATTCTTCAGATGAGGATAAGCTGAAAATTGCTGATGAAGGGTAAGGATCCCCCCCCCCTTAAATGCTAACGGTGGCTAAGTCCCAGTCTGATGAAGGACAAGAATTTCCCCAGGGTACATTCTATCAGTGGGAAGCCATAGTGGCTACTAATCAGTCATCTGCATCCTCTTCTGCCTTTGCTGTCTTCCAAGGGAAAACAAAACTGGAGAAGAAATGACTGGGAGTGGTCAGTGTGCCATGCTGTCTTCTTGCCAGCTTCAGGCCGGCATTGTATTCAGTGACTTCCTGCCTCGAACTTGTACTCCACGCCTAGTTGTCCTGGCCTCTTGTAGCTAGACAAAACCATAACAGGCATCTCATTCAGAAACTTGGCTGATGTTTCCTAGGTGGTGCGATCACTCCTAAGCAAAGTGTCATTCTGCTGCCCAACACTGACTGACTAGCAGTACTAGTAGCCTGGCCCTGGCCTTGAGATGAGAAATTTAGTGTACACTTCCTCCCCTGCTGGGCAGATACCCCTCTGCCTTCCTTAGTGGATTTATCCTAGACACCCTGTAGAGTTCTCCCTGAGCTCATGGCCTTGGTGAAGTGACACCTGATTGTACTCGCCTCTGGAGCTCACATGCCCACCCCTAGACTCTGGAATAGAGCTTTCTATACCAGAGTTCCTGGATTCCTCTATTGTTTCATCATCCAGCTAACATCTCTGTCCCCCCAGAAAGACAGAGCCTACAGAGGTAAAGACAGGCCCAGGAATTCCCCCAAGGAACTTCCTTAAATGCAATGGAGAGTAACAGACCCAAACTACTTTGCAATAGACGGTGTGTCCACCTCTTGTTCCATTTACTGCCCTAGGGAGCACACCCACCGTGGAGTTGGTGGAGGTAGCTCCTGTTTTCATCAAGAGAAGGGCTATTTATATGCAGTGGTTGGAGGAGGAGAGGGAGTGGTGGCTGGTCAGAGGTTACTATGGCACTGCAGACACTGGTCTCAGTGCAGCAAAAAACTGTCTGTGAGCCTGCGGTTCCTCCTGCTCTGGAGAGACTGGCTGACACAAATCTGGATTGCTTTTCTCCAAAGTGCTGCTTTGCCCTTGTCCTCACAGTGGCTCCCAGGTTGTTAGTTAGAGGTCTGAGGCCAGTGGAAGAGATGCAGAATTTTCTAAGAGTAAGTCTGTGCATCTGAGCCTATGGTCAAGGCCAAGTTTATTGGTGCCATTTGTATCAAGAAAATGTTGCCCCACCCATCATGAAAGGTGTCAGCATTGGGTGTTGTTCTTTTGATACAGCTGCTGTGATGCAGCTGCTATGGCCTAAGAAACACAAACACGAGATTGAGCGCCCACGTGGAGTTTATTGAGAGAGGGGAGAGGAAAGCGGGGAGAGAGAGAGATAAAGGGGGCCCCAGAGAGAGCGAGAGAGGGAAGCAAGAGAGAGGGAGATGAGAGGGACAAGAGAGAGCAAGAGAGCGAGAGAGCAAGAGAGAGCAAGAGAAGCAAGAGAGAGCAGGAGAGAGCAAGAGAGAGCAAGAGAGAGCAAGAGAGAGAGGGACACTTGGCGTCCTTGCTTTAAAAGGGGAGCTTGCGCATGCGTAACCCAGTCTCTGCGGCCAGGTAGCTTGGGCAGTGGGGCTTGCATAACCCAGTCTCCGCCCAGCCAGGTAAGGCCTGACTTAGTGATTATACGTCCCGCCCATCAGAGGCGGGGCCCACAGACTGCCCAGCCTCAACATTGGGGGCTGAGTGAAGTGACCCATCAGTCAGTCATGAGTGGATCTGTAGAGTGAATGTCAGTGCCTTCCTCTCGTTCTCAGAGTGGCCTGGGCTAGGTACTGCATTTATGGTTCCTTCTTTCAGACAAGGCACAAGAAGCCTCTCTTGAGTCTGTAGGGATATTTTCTCTTCTAAGAGAGTAACACATTTCACCTCCCTCACCCTTCCTGGGCTGAGTCTTGTTGGAGTGTGTCATGGAAACCAAAGCTGTGGAAGATGCCAGAGTAGCACATGTCTGAGGCAGCCTCTCAGTGGTCAAGGGTGTGGTTCTAACCTACTGAAGCTCCCGGAGGCCAGCAACACTGGCTGCTGCAGCCTCACTTTCCCTGACACGTCAACTGACAGTGGGGGAATTAGTGAACAAAAGTTAGTAAGCTGAAGGCCCCTCAGCCCCAGCTTCCTGTCTGATAAACCTCATCCTGGTGAAGGCCTTCACAAATCCCAGAACAGCACACAAAACAAGTATCCCAGGAGCCCCTGTGTAAGGCACCAGGCATGACCCAGAATAGAAAGTGCTGTTGGCTGCCCTAGTGTCTCACCCACACCTCTCTCCTCCAGCCATCCCAGGAATAGCAACAGCGATTCCGATGATGATGAGCGGCCCAATAGACGGGCCTCCTCCGAGAGTGAATCGGATGACAACCAGAACAAGTCTGGCAGCGAGGCAGGCAGCCCTCCGAGGTCAGGAAGACAGGAGTCGGATGAGGATTCCGACAGTGACCAGCCATCCAGAAAGAGAAGGCGCTCGGGCTCTGAGCAGTCGGACAATGAGTCTGCGCAGTCTGGGAGAAGTCCCTCCGGAGGTTCAGAAAATGATTCTCGCCCGGCTTCTCCAAGTGCAGAGTCAGACCGTGAATCGGAGCAGGGGTCCGACAACGAGGGTTCTGGCCAAGGCTCTGGAAATGAATCAGAACCAGAGGGCTCAAACAATGAAGCCTCAGACCGAGGCTCAGAACATGGATCAGATGATAGTGACTAGGTTTTATTTCACCAGACTTCGTGGGGGTGGGGGGAGCTTTATAATATATAAAAAAGCTGTGATAAACACATTTCAGATGGTTAGCCATTTGTGAAATTTTTAAGGCAATTTTTTTTTCTATTTGTACATTTACTAAACTCCAAGAGACATTTCCTGTGCTAGAGTGTCTGAAACTGGAGCAGAGAGACTCCTTCATTGAGGTGCAGCTCTACCTGTCATATGTGAAAACGGCAGTGATATGCAGACTAGAGCATTCCCGCAAGGCTTGCCCAGGCTAGCCTGGTCTCTGGTAGGCAGCATGCTGCTATGTTCGGTTTTTGTTGCAAACTTTTACCAAGTGTTGCAGAAACCAGGATATATGCCTTTGTTACCTTTTGAGTTGAAAGTTTTATTTCTGGAGGAAGAGATGTCCGTGTATGGAACTCAGAAAGGAAGGGTTCACAGTGTACAGCTGCAGCCATGGGTCAGAGTTGCAAACACTGGGTGGGTAAGATATGGAAAGTGCTTTTCTGTTGTTAAAATGGGAAGACCTCCCCCTGCCACTAAATAAATCCTTTTACCAACCATGGTAGGTAGCCTTTTGTCCTTTTTTTTTTTTTTTTTTTTTTTTTTTTTGCTCAGTAATATATTTAATATAAATATATTAAGTAAAAATTTGGAAAACTGTCTGAATCAAAGACAGTTTTTGCAAGACTGGTAATTCATGTCATATTCCTGGAGGCTTTTTTAAATACACAAGAAAACCATGCATTTTTACTTATTTATGGTTTGGGGGGGTTGTTTGATTGTTGTTTGTTTGTTCTGAGGCAAGCTCTCTACATAGCCTTGTCTGCCCAGGAATTCAGTATGTAGACTAGACTGGCCTGCAACACACAGAAATCCACCTCCCTCTGCTTCCCAAGTGCTGGGATTAAAGGTATGCAACACCATATCAGGCTGAATTTTTATTTTTAACATTTAATATAGTTTTGTAAGCATTGTTAGAAAGCTTTAATGAGTGTATGGAATGTGCCTAAAGTCAATGAACTGAGAATGCAGAGGCAAAATGCCCTCTTTCAAAAAACCCTGCAAATACAGATTTGCCCCTGTTGTATGAAGTGGAATGCTAGTGTCTATAGAGTGTAGAGGAACCAAGCAGAAAGCAGACCAAGATTTCCTGAAAGGCAGGGGACCAGAAGGCACTGGACAGCCCTGCTTCATGGAGGACTTCCGGGGTGGCAGAGAGTGGCAGCAACTCCTGGGGAACTGAGGATTGGGGTTTGCTGAATGGGTGAGGTCACAACTCATTCTGTGATGTGCAGATGAGAAGCAGGTCTGCTGTCTGTCACTGCTTTCGGCACTTTGCAGAACAGCAGCACCACTCAAATCTGTCCCCAAGTGACAAGAATCCATCAAAGAGACCATTCACTACTTGGAAGTTCCCTTACTACAGATAGTAAATAGCCCACCTGGGAAAGCCAGGATAGCATGTAGAGTGTAGTTCCTGTTGAGGTCAGGCTATGCCTTCCTCTCAGTTACTCTGTGTGGTATAAAACTGGTGTTCCGGGCTGTGCCTTGTTCTGGGAGACCTTGTTTTATAAGCAACTTTTTATAAAATGTGTGCCTGTGTGTACATGTGTGCACCACATGCATGCAGATATTCTCGAAGGCCAGAAGATCAGATCCCCTGAGCTGCCTGGTGTGGGTGCTAGGAGCTGAACTCAGTTCTGGAAAAGCAGCAAGCCTTGTAAGCAAGCACTGAGCCATTTCTCCAGTTTTCTATAAATGGTTTCTTACTCCATTTTGAGGAGGAAAGATGACCAGGTCTCTGGTTAGACCTAGAAATACCATCTGCCACACACCACCTGTTTAGCACACATTAACAAATGACTTATTCCTGGGAATAGAAAGGATGCCACCCTATACGCTGACTGGCATGAATTAATACTGGGGGGGGGGCACATGGGAATATTAAAATCAGGAGGCAGAGGCAGGTAGATCTCTGTAAGTTCAAGGCCAGCATGGTGTACATATCAAGTCCTAGATAAGTAGCTCTGGCAGAGCCACATAGTGAAGCTGTCTCTCAAAAGAAAGAAAACCAGGGGAACCAGGCACAAGACTAATGGACACACCAACCAAGGAAAGGGTGTATCGCTCTTCCAGGACACCATGGGTGATGGACACCTGGCAGTGAGATAGCGGCCTCACATCAACCTATTGTCTGAAACCTGATGTGTGGGTCAAGGACTGAGGACCCTCTGCATCCCTAGAGCTTCAGCCAGGCTCAGCCCTTGGCTATTGACAACGCCTACTTGAGTGCCTGACTACTCCTCTTGTCTGTGCCTCTGGACCTGGTCCTGCTCACCTGTTTCCTGCTCCTGACCCATATCCCGCTTCAGACAGGTGTTTCACCTAGCAGCTGTACTCTGCAGCTTTGCTCTCAGACACGATTCCAGCAGCTCCCTCCAGGCACTATAGACTACCCCCAGTCCTCTGAAGCCTCTCAAACTGCTGCAGCCTCTGTAATATGTATTCATTCTGTAACCCTTATATATGCACACGGCAGTATGATTAAGAATGTCCCCCACAGGCTATGTTTGAATGCTTTGTCCACTGCTGGTAGAACTGTTTGGGAAGGGGGTTAGGAGGTATGGCATTGTTGGCAGAGATGTGTCACTGGGCGTAGACTTGAAGATTTGAAAGCCTACACCATTCTCTCTCTCTCTCTCTCTCTCTCTCTCTCTCTCTCTCTCTCTCTCTCTCTCTCTCTCTCTCTCTCTCTCTCTCTCTGCCTTTGTACTTGTGGATCAGTTATAAGCTCTTAGCTACTGCTCCAGGACCATGTTTGCCTGCCTGCTTGCTGCCATGCTCCCCACCATGATGGTCATGGGCTCATCCTCTGGAACTGTAAACCCCCAACAAATTAAGTGCTTTATTATATAAGTTGCCTATGTCATGATGTCTTGTCATATCAATAGAAAAGTAATCAAGACAATATACAGATATGTAGATACATTTACTGTGTAATGTGTGCTATGAACATTTGATGGGAGATGTCATTCTATAAATGTTTCTCTTATTGGTTAATGAATAAAGCACTGTTGGCCAATAGGAAAGCAAGATAGGTGGAACTAGGAGACAAGGAGGTTTTGGGAAGAGATTGGAGAGTCAACATGTAAGACCAAGAGAGCAGAGGACCAGGCGCCCTCTCTCCAGTAAGATAAGAGCATGTGGAAATACTTAGATTGATAGAAATGGGTTAATATTTAAGACAGAGCTAGCCAATAAGTAACGCTAGTAACAGGCTAACAGCTTTATATCTAATACAGTGTCTCTGTGTGTCATTTGGGGCTGGCGTGGTTGTGGGACCAGGCTGGTGGGAAAACTGCACGTAACAAACATTAATAATAAATAGACTGGGGGAGGGAAAAAAAGGATCTGTGTTTGCCTCAGCCAAACTACCAAGGAAGACAGACAAATTGTAAGTTGCTATCACTGAAAACACAAAACCTTGTGAATTTATTGTCACTCAATAAATCCTGACATTGTGTTCCTATGTGTCTAGTGTAGTATATTCACATTTCTGTGGTGATTTGGCCTCAGAAGAGCCTCTGGGTAATACCCCATCTGCTTCTGTTGAATCAGCCTGTTTCTGTGTCCCCACATTACCAGAACAGCAATGTTCTCCTAACCCTGGCCACACTGCCTGCCTCAGAAGACACTATGAGCTTCCCTCAGGCACAGCTTCCTTTGGAGCCTACATCTTGGAACCTGGACAGTCACTCCAGGAGTGGTCTAAAGTGGAAAAGCCCTCTGACAAAGGACCCACGACTGACTTCACTGGCCCCTCTAGGCTGCTGCCCTTTGGGTCCCACAGAAGCTGGCCTCCATTGTCCTGAGCTGGGACCCTGTCATAGCTGCATCAGCTCCACTTCCTTGTTGGGGCTGGGACCAACAGGAGGCTGTAGAGAAGAACCCATCAGCGAAAGGCCTGGACCCTGGGACTGAGGATGGAACTCGGTTGGTTGGGTATCTGGCATTCATGAAGGCCAAGTTTGAGGCTGCATGAGACTCTGGAGTCCAGCGGTCTTGGATCAGAGTCTCACTCCCCAGTGCTCAGAAGCTGTGTGACCTTGGGCACATTTATCTTCCTGGCTGGCTTTTTGGCCCATCTGAATCAGACCATTTCTCCTATAGTAAGGTTTGAAAACATCGTTTGAGAAAATGATTTTCATTGTCTTTATTGATCAGTCAGAATTAGACCAGGCACAACCATGATACCAGAACTGCTGAGCTAAAAAGTAAGTTTTGTCACCATTTATGCAAGGAAAACCATTTTATTCTAAACCCAATGCCTTAACCACCTCCCCCAAGTTACTGTTGTCAGATGCGGTAAGCAGAGAGCTCTTCCATAACAGCAGGAGTGCACTGAGCTCTCAGGATGCTTGGGAGGATTATAAACAGATTAAGTGGTGAAGACGTAACTTCCTAGAAAAATTGCCCTGTGGATGCATGGTCCTGATCCTCATGCTGAAGTTGTCTGGACCAATGGGGTGGGATCAGGTATTCCTTCATAGGTTATCCTTTTAAAATGCTTCTTTCCTCAGAGCAAAACAGCCATGGCGTTCAGATCAGCTGCGCCTGCTTGCAGTAGTCTGTCACTATTGGGCCTATAACCTGTCAACATTTCCTCATAGAAAGATGCAGAGGAGAGAGTCGTTGGACCCTCATCTGAGGTTCCCGCCACACGCCTCAGCCATCTGCCCCGAGTGCACTTGGCCTCAGGAGCTCCGCTAAACAGGCTGTGAACAGCAGGCTGAAGGGGGCACCATGCTAGCAGCAAAACATCAGTTCATGCTGAATGAAGATTTTAATTCTGCCTTGGGGCCCCACACTCCTGCCACTGGCACCTCCCCCACGCTCTGGAAGCCCAGTGAGCTCATTGGCTTCCCAGGTTGATCTTTGTGGTCTTAGGACCAGAGGAGGAGAGAAGGAGGAGGAGGAGGAGGAGAGGGGGGGGGGGAGGACGAGGAGGAGGAGGAAGAGGAGGAGGAGGAAGAAGATATTGTTGAAGGGGAAAGGAATTCTCAAACAGCCAGTGTTCTTTGAGGGAAAAAAAAATCATTTTAATCTAATGCACTTAAAATATTTGAGATGTTTATAAATAATTGAAAATGCTGTTTATTATTTCAGGGCTAAAATTTCATAGATATAGATAGATACATTATAATTTTGCCTATAAATCTATGTATTTGGTTCTAGTGTTTTGCTTTTCTTTTGCTTTGTAGAAGAAATGTTTCTGGTAATATTTTCCATTTTTAAATATTAAATCTTGGAAAAGACTTCAACTTTGAGTTAATAAAAAATATTTTATGTTAATTACATATTTATTTTGTGTGCATGTGTGTAGCTGATCCAATTTCTCTCTCCACTGTGATCTCTCCAGGGACTAATCGATATTTGGTCATGAAAGCCATAATTAACAAGTGACTAAACACTGAGTAGGTGGGGGGCTTCCAAAGACTAGATTTTCAGATGTTTTATTGCTGAATTGGAGCTCACATTCTCATCCACCTTGTCTTTCAAACAGATCTTTAAGCCAAATAAAAAGTCTTTCCAAGACACACAAAATCTCCTTTAAGAAGTCCTTGGACCACACCAGCACTCAGGAGGCAGAGGCAGGTGGATCTCTTGAGTTCATGGCCAGAGTGAGTTCTAGGATAGCCAGGGCTATGTATCAAAACCCCTGTCTTGAAAAACAGAACAAACAAATGAGAGAAAGAGAAAGAATTCCATTGACCAGTTGTGAAAATGCTTCACTCTATAGTCCTGTGACAATTAGCAAAGCTTTCCGTGTTTTGACCTAATTTAACAGGAGCTTGGATTGACCATACCTGGAGTGGTAGATGGATGACAGGAAAGCATGGTTCAATTAGAAGACTCAGTGTAGCCAGGTTTTGTGGCATAGGTCAGTAATTCCTGTACCGCAGAGGATGAGGCAGAAGGATCTCTCTCAGTTTGAGACCAGCTTGAGCTATGGAGAGAGGTTCAGATGAGCCTGAGATATATAATGAGACCTTGTCTCAAACAAAACAAAACAACCTCCCCTGAACAGGCAAGAAGACCCAGTGTCATAAAAGACTCAGCTGTATTCTTTTTTACAGGGTGGCAGGAGAATGATATAACAGGCAAAGCTGACCCACCTGCCCTGCTCCAGAGGCTTCCTTGTTGTTTTCAGGATTCATTTGGGTCTAATCCTGTGTCTGTGTCTCTGTGAGGGGATGTGGTACACATGAGTGTGAGTGATATTGGCGACCCTGCAGCTGGAGTTACAAGCTGTTGTAAGTCACCTCTCATAGATGGTTGCTGGGAATCAAACTTGGGTCCTCTGGAAAAGCAACAATTGCTCTTTTTTAAGATTATTATTATTATTATTATTATATTATGTATAGTGTTCTGTGTGTATGCCTGCATGCATGCCAGAAGAGGGCACCAGATTTCATTATCGATGGTTGTGAGCCACCATGTGGTTGATGGGTATTGAACTCAGGACCTCAGGAAGATTAGCTAGTGCTCTTTACCTCTGAACCATCTCTCCATCCCAGCAATAATTGCTCTAATTGCTCTTAATCACTGAACCATGTCTTCAGCCCCTGTACTCTCTTTAAAAAAATTTTTTTTTACGTTATTTATTTGTGGGAAAAGAGCCTTGGTGTGCCACAGTGCACATATGGGGGTCAGAGGAAATCCTGTGGGACTTGTTTCTCTCCATTCACCATGTGTGGCCTGGGAATCTAACTCCCCTCACCAGGTGAAGGCATGATAAAGGAAGTCCACAAATGCCCAAATAAAGAATAACAGACATTTATTTCACACAATGAAGGTAAATAGCTGCCGTGGTCTTATGCCCCAGCAGTGCAGGATTCTGCCATGTAGGGTGCTCAGACCACAACCCAAGAGAGAGATTGAGGGCCCTGCTCTTCCTTAAAAGGGATCATGTCAACACACTGAAGCCACACCCTAAGGCCAGGACCTCAAATTTATCAGCTGAACAAGATGCCACTACACTTCCCTTTTTGTCTAAATAAGAGAGTTTTAAACTGGATTTAAAAAAAAAAACAACTATATACAATGATAACCAATATCAAGTATAGTCCAGGAGAAAGAAAGGTAAAAACATACACAAATTTAGACCTACAACCAGCAAGAACAACATAAGCAAGAAACACATACTAACTTCTAACTTCCATGTCAAGGACACCAATGCCTCAGAACTATGGGAATGGCAAGACATTCCCCTGGTCCAAGTGCTGACAAAGGGATGATCTTTAGGTGAAAACAGTATGTGCAAAAAGTACCCACAGCGGCCTTCTCATCTTGGATAACTGCAAGCATACCCTGTGCAATGCCTTATCCTGAAAATATCCCTTAGGTTTTAAGAAAATGAAGCTTTTGCTGGACCCACAGCTAGAGTTAGTAATATACCTTGAAATCATATAAGATTGCCATTCTACTGTTTATTCAGCATGTTTGTTTAGCCTGCCTTTAAGGGAACAATGTTAACAACCTTACTTGCTTTGGATTTCCCGTATAATCAGCTTTTACATCAAAACCAATGCTGACCTGCAATCTTAAGATATATAACTTCCATGTCTCAAGAGTTATACATGTGTGTTTGTGTTTTATTGGAATCACTTGTTCGAAATACGCTGAAAGCGGTCTTAAAAAATGAATATCCGCCCTAAATGCTGAATGCAGCATTTGGACATTGTTGATAGTTTTTGTTATTGGAGTCAGTGGGGTCAGTTGGAGTCAATGACTTAATACTTTGCAAAATGGTTAAGGATTTCTGTGAAGTATTCCTCATTCCTTTCCCCATCTGATTCTATGTTGTTCAATTAAAAAGAGAGATCACAGCTTTTTGTTAGGGACAGACACACATCCAGGGACAGGCAGCTTCACAGATTCAAATTCAAATAACAGACAGGAATGATGGAGAAATGGAGAGAGCAAAGCAGAGAATACAAATGTGGGTTCACTATTGGTTAAATGACACCAAGAAGTGCTTTGATTTCTGTCCTTAGCACAATACATCAATGCGTTATTGGTGACTGAGTTTATTATCAGTGTGTTCAAACTGGTGAAATACTCCTCTACTCCCCTACAGAGACACAACTCCCTGGAGCTGGAGTTACAGACAGTTGTGAGCTGCCTTGTGGATGCTGGGAACTGAACCCAGGTCCTCTGGAAGAGCAGTCAGTGCTCTTAACCACTGAGCCATCTCTCCAGCCCATATCTGTCTTTCTTAATCAGCTATTGCTCCCAGTCATGTTTCTAGGGTCCAGCCTCAGCCAAAAACCAGACCTTACATCTTTTATATCTGCTTCCTAAGTTTCCCCTGGTTATTAAGACTTAGCAAGAAATGTTCATTGATTGTTTTTTTGTTTTTGTTTTGTTCTTTGCATTTGCAATTTTTTGACAGAATTGGTGGCTAATCCCAGCATTTTTTTCTTCAGAAGGCAGGAGAATCAGAAGTTTGAGGCCAGCCTGGGTTATATGGTGAGACTTGGCCTTAAATAAAATAAAACTAAAACCACATTTATCCAAAGATGGGAGCTCTGGACAATCATTTAACTCTTGGCTCTTTGTAGGGAAGTCTTGTTCCTCTCTCTTCTACCATGATTTCTAGCAAGTTTGGCTGTTTGGAATCATGTTGGCACAAGAGCTGTAAGACCCCAGTCATGTGTCATTCAGCAACATTATGAAGGTTCTCTTTCTGCTTAAATGTTTTTGAGGGCTAGAGAGATGGCTTAGCAGGTAAAGGTGCTTGCCAACAAGCTTGACTCTGGGGCCCAAATGGTGGAAGGAGAGAGCCCTCAAGTTATCTTCTGGTGTCCACTTGCACACCATGGCTTGCACAAGCCCATACACATGTACACATCTGCATACAAAATAAATATGTAATTAATATGAGTTTCTTATTATTAACTCAAATTTATAAGCCTTTGGGAGGTATGTGAAATAGTTCAGCTACTATTTCATTCACTGTTACCTTAAAGTGCACATTTAAAAGCACATATTGTATTAGTGTGTATTAATAACTAGTGTTTTCTTTTGTCCACATTTCATAAAATAATTTCATTCAAACTCTACATAAAATCTTTGGCCAGTGGCTTGCCCTTGTGGCTTTTGAGAGAACATCATCACCATTGTGTTGCTTGAAGTCTAGGCCTTGGGAGTATGTGTCCCTGATTAGCTAGAGATATTATCCTGAGCTCCAGGACAATGAGCCCCTGTCCTCACACAAGGACAGCTGGCCTTCCTGTTTACGCTGTAAGTGGGAACGCTCTTCAGACAATGTACTGCTTTAAAAAGCAGTTGGAGCTAGATAGTTGGCTCCATGGGTAAGAGCTCACACTGCTTGCTCTTCCAGAGGAACCAAGTTCAGTTCCCAGCACCTATGTTGGGCAGCTCACACACACACACACACACACACACACACACACACACACACACACACACAAAACATTGAATAAATACAATGACATTTAAAAGTAGTCCTTAAATGCTTGTTTTGGCTTCTGATGACTCTTGAGATTATACAGTCAAGTCCCCCAGAACAATCCTTAAATCTTTCAATATCCTGAAAAAGCAACTCTTTCAAGGGCCTTCGTGAACATCACAAATCAACAGTGGTTGGAACAGTTTCAGAGGGATGTGTCATTCTCATACAGAACAAGTAACTGCAAAGCCTTTGTGGGGCTGAAAAGAAATGTTGAGAGCTGGGTTTTTGTTTTTTTCTAAAGATTAATTTGGAAATTAAAATATGCAAGTCTGAGAGGGGTGGTAGCTTAGTGGTAAAATTCTTGCCTAGCATGTATGAGGCCCTGAGTTTCATCTCCAGCAGTGTAAACAAACAAAATACCACAAAATGGTTGCCACAGATGCTGTATCTGTAGTTTTTCTTGTAGTTTGGAAATAAACTGCTGTATTAGAAGAAAATAAGAACTTTGGAGTTATTCCAACTCTTAGTTCCCAGGCTGCCTTCCTACTGTCTGAATTGACCTAAGTGATGTCTGCATCTCAGGACTTGAAACACTGCTCTTTTTCCTGCCTCGTTTTTGTGGTCAACTTCTGAAGTGTGTGGGACAGATTCTTTTCTTAGCTTGCCATTAATTACTACATGTTTGGAATCAGACATATTGGAACACCCCTTCACCCCATGCTGCCATTTATCTTTAGGGATTTTCACCCAGGCATCCTTGAAGGCCCTACATTGATTTTACCATTTTATATTATAAATTATATAAACTCTAAGCTCCTCAAAATCTGACACTTCTCAAAAGGTCGTTCCCTGCCAAGTTATAGAAATTGTTAGTATAGTTACCTTCTTTCCTTTTAAAATGTATTTTCTCATTTTTCATTGCTAAAGCAATGACTCCTGTGAGTTTCTTCAGAGAACTAAATAGAGTGCCGTTGGACAAACCTCTATCTCCAAAACTGTTTACAATCCATAACAGTAATAAGATAACAGCTATGAAGTAGCAACAAAAATAATTGTATGGTTGGGATCACCACAACATGAGGAACTGTATTAAAGTGTCATAGCATTGAGTGAAGGAGCTTTGGAGTTCTAGGAAGGTGAAAGGAGAGGGGTGAGCTGGGAGGCATGGTGGTCCTTGAGGGGGTGATGGTGCTGGGGCAGAGCAGGCTCCCAGGGCTACAGCAATGGGGGGGGGGTCTTAAATGCAAAGTTCTTTTCCTCTGGGAGTTGGGGAGAAGCCCTTCTGTGCCTTTTTCTTCTAGTGTTGCCTACAATCTTGAGCATCCCTCCATGTCTGACTAGAGGTATCCCTCTATGTCTGGGATGCATTCCTCCTATCTTTGCCTGTCATCAAGTGATATTGTCTATGTCAGTGTTTCTTCTCTTTTTGTAAGGACATCATCATACAGGACCAGGGACCATCCTCAGGACTTCTTAAGTTGGTCACATTGGCATAGACCTTTCCCAGGTGACACCAAATTTATGCCTTTTGAGTTGGGGATACAATCCAGCCCATGGCAGGAGCATTTAGAGGCTGAATGTGCTGTATTCCAGGTCTTACTGTCCAACCCTGTGGTGACTATAGCTCCAGGGGCTCTCCTAGTTCTGGTCACACAAGTCCAGTGCGTAAGTTACTGTCTTAATTTTCTGTTGCTGTGACAAAACACCATGACCATTATGTCTAAGAGTTTATTTTGGCTTATGGTTCCAAAGGAGGCATGGCAGCAAGTGGCCAGAACAGGGTGCTGACTGATGCCATTTCTGATGCACCTTAGAAACAGCAAGTACTGGAAGTGGGGTGAAGTAATACACCTTCAAATCCTGTCCCCAGTGACATAATTGCCTCAGCAAGATCCCACTTCCTTAAGATTTCATAACCTCCCCAAATAGTTCAACCAACTCAACTGGGTAGGAGACGAAGTGTTTAGTTACAAGCACCTAACAGGGGACACTTCTCAAACCATTAGCAATTTTTCTTGTTAATGAGACCGAAATAGCTAACAACCATGTTACAGAGGGAAGAGTTCCTTTTGGGATACAGTCCTTAGCCAGGCATGGTAGCTCATGCCTGTCATCAGGAGGCAGGGCCAGGGATCAGTGCTTTAGAGTTTGGGCTCAGCCTCCTGGAATAGTTCACAGTGGTAGGGAAGGCGTGGTGGTGTGTGAGTTACTAGTAACATTGTACCCACAATCAGGAAGCAGAGAAAGGTGAGTGCTGGTGCCCTCTTTACCCATACTTCTGGATGAAGTCCCAAACTCATTGCCCCCCCCCCCCCCGGCAACTAGATTTGGATGGAATTGTTGGCTTGTTTTTGGTCTGTCATCCATGCTCTATCTGGGGTGAGTAGACCTTTGTTTACATCCTTCATCCCAGTAAGTCACACAGGAGTCACATTCTAGGAAGGGGAAAGAGCTTTATGTCTCCTGCTCTACCTCAATATTGAGAGCTATAGCTGGTCTATGACACATACCTCAAGGATCTTAAGGATAACCTTTATTCAGTTGGGGGGGTGGGGGTAGGGATTTGAAAACTGTCCATCACTGCATGAGCAGTCACAGGGCCTGCTTTCAAGGCACACTTGTCAAGTTACACACAAATTTATAACCGCAGCTTTGTGAAGGCTGAAAGTGAGCTGGGTTACAAGCACTGTTTAACATTAGGATCAAGGGGAATAATAAATGAGAGAAATCCAGGTCACTATCCAATCATTTATTTGTTGCTAGTTTTTCTAGTGGGTGGGGCAATACACAGATCATTTCAGTTAGTGTGTTAGCCCTATTTCAGTTACCATGCAGTCTTCAGATTCAGAGACAAATCTTTTATCCAGGACATTTTGGATTCTAAACCTAATTTTGAATTGCCCTTAAATTCCTAATTCCCAAAATTCACTAAGATCAAAGCTCACACAATCCCACTCAGCAGTGAAGAGATACATCTGCACTGCCCCTTGGAGCCCAGGTTTCACCAAGGGGTGGACTACAGGCCAGGCTGAGTCATGGGATGGACTTCAATCCCACAATTATCCGTGTCTGTACCCTTCAACTCTTCCCAGTTTGTTCTATTCCACTGAAAGCTGACAAGAGTTCCCAAAGCAGACCAGGGTTCTGCTAGGAGGGAGCAAGGGGTACATCTGTCCCTACTCATTCTACTGTAAGCTTTTTGGAGCTGATGACACCTGAGAAGAGATATTGGCAGGGGATCCAAGGGACAAAGTGGGATTTGACCCAGTCAGGCTATTTCTGTGGACCACTGTTCTGTGTTCCCTGTAGACCTTTCAGTGACATCCCAAAAAACCTTTGACTGATACAAACCCCTCACTGTCCTGGCAGAGGAAGAAGGCAAGTTCTTTTGAGTGAAATAAAAAGGTTTAAGAGGTTAAGGAGAACACTGAGTTCCAGGTAGAGGAACTGCATATTGCAAGGGTTAAAAAAAAAAAAAAAGAAAAGCAATGAGAGCTAGACTTTAAGTCTAGCACTTTCTGGGTTCAAAACCACATAGCATTGTTTTTTCAGTTTCTTGCTCTGGTTGCTATATTGTGAAGAGTAAATTGGAGATTAAGGGCAAAACAGGTACCTCAGCAAAGATGATGGTGGATGAGACAAGCTTATTCCTAAGGCGCTTAGAAAGCAGAGCCAAGAATTTACAGTCTTTAACAGAAAAGGCAGCCCCAGATTACGTTGACACTTTGCATTACAATGAGACTGACAGGAAGGTCATAGGGTGAAAAACTGAATACTCTAAAGTATAATGACAAATGCTGCTTACAGGGTGAATTCACTACTGAACAGCACTGATGTTAAGACTATAAAGCTAAAAATTTCCCAAGTTCTTAAACTGAGATAAGTCCATTATCGCAAAACAAAATGAACAATTCTCCATAACTTTGTAGGTACTATTTGAAGTCATGTACAACTACATCAAGTATCACAATGTTTATTGATAGATACAAGTATATAAAATCAGGGCATGAACATGACTTGATAAATTAAGTAGACTTAATTTCAATACTATAATAAGAGGGACCAATTCAAATTCTCACCATTTGTTTCACACCCACAAAAACCACTTCAAGGGCATTAAAGATCTCTCAAAACTGATCAGTTTTGTGCAAGTAAACCATGTTTCTTTTAAAAAGACTTGTGCACTTGCCCAGGCTCAAGGATATTAAAATCTAGCACATAAAGCCCATTACTAGAGGTAGAAATACAGGCAATATACTATTACGGCAACAACCATCAATTACAGTTAAGAATTTTTCTGTAACAACCAAATGGATAATCAAATATTGCAACAACTCAAGTATTACTGAGCAAAATGCATCTCTACAGTATTCAGTGTTGCTATTCAGTTTTCTAACTTAAAACAGCCTATGGTAACTGGCAGCAAAGAAGGTCCTTGCAATAGACTGCCTCTGCTTGAGAACTTAGGATGTAATTATTGCATGCTGCTAATATTCTATCTAAACATTAAGGATACTCCTAAAGTATTTGATGGTAGACTATGATTAAGACATCACACTACAAAAACCTTATGCAGAAGGAAACCTTACTGACGTGCTTCTGCTTTAAATATGTGAAAAACGTTACAGCGGAATGAATTTTCGCAGTGGTTAGGTCAAATGCAGTTACATCATAGCAACAGTATGTTTTGCACAATTTAAGGCTTTGGCTGGTTCTTTAGTCAGCTTCTTCCTCTGATTCTTCTTCTTCAGCAGTTTCTAGCCATGTTAGCCACTGATTTACCTGTAAATTAAAATATAATTAATAAAATAGCAGTATTGCATATAAAAATTAAGTTTTGAGGGCTGGAGAGATGGCTCAGTGGTTAAGAGCAAGAAGACCCAGGTTCAATAACCTAGCATCCACATGGCAGCTCCCAACATGTCTATAGCTCCAATTCTAGGTGATCTGGCACCTTCACAGATTAAGTGGATTCTGGGAACTGAACTTCACAAAGTTTTACCTACTGAGCCCTTTCTCCCTTTAAAACATTTGTGTATACATGGGTGAATAACTTGTGTATGACTGTGTACATGCATGCACAGGGCCCTTAACAGCTAGAAAGGGGCTTGGAACTTTGGGAACTGAAGGTAAGATAGTTACTATTAAGTTGCTCATCTATCTCTCCAAGCTGCCCTTGACTCTCTAACCCCAAAGTGCTGGGCTTTAATTAACTAGTCTTACACTTTAGGTTGTCCAAGATAATAATTCTTCCAAACCAAGTATCATAGCATCTGGATTTATTGTGTCAGATTCTCAAAAACAGGAATAGGAATTCTTAAGAATGATCCTTGCAAAGTAGCCTATAAATCTTAGAAGCTGTAAACCAGGGCTTCCTCAGAGCGGAGACTTTGTGAACTTTGGCACAAGGCTGTGATTCTACTTTTTAAGCTCTTACACTATGTATTTAGAATACTTTTCATATAAAATTATAATTACCCTTGACCATACTTAAAATCATAATAGGATATAAAAGTGTTAATCAGAGGTAGGAAAAATCTTGGTGGCAAAGTGCTTTTTAAAGAATTTAAAGAAGTTTGTTTTGAAACTTAAACTTAGGTTTTATTCTCAGGGATAATTCCACTTGATAACAAAAAAAATCAAATTATAAAATACGCCGTTTTTTCCACCCTAAGTTTTAACTTTTTGATGCATTCAAGTTATAAAGAAGGCCAATTAAAATACTACCAAAAAAAAAAAAAAAAAACAAGCCAAATCAATGACGAAAAAATCTTAAAGCACTTACCTGGAACAAAGCCTTGCCTTTTCCTGGAAACTCTTGTGTAATGTCTTCCTTCCAAGCCAAGAAAGCTTCCTCCTCAATAATTTCCATGTCGTAGAAATGAACAAAAAATCGAAGTAACATGCCTTAAAACGAATCAAAAGATGTGGCATGTAACTCCCTTCCGTATTCACTGTGCTGTGTCAGACAGGCCCTCACTTCCCACACCAGTCACCTCACCTTTTGGGAAGCTGCTGTTGTAACAGTGCACCTGCAGAGCATACAGGGCACTGACCTGTAGATCCACATGGTCATGAAGGAATTTCTGCATCACTGGCTTGAAAGAGAGCAGCAGCTGTTTTTCCTGCTCTAACTGTTCTTTGGAAGGAGCAGAGGAAGAATCTGTTTCATCGCTAGGTGGGCTTACTTCACTAGAAATGTACTGTAAGAAGCTGAACAGCAGAGATCATGTTAGAAATCCCACACTAATTTCTTGGGCCTCTGCCCTGTAGACTTCTTTCTGGCAAATGAAACTAATCATACCTGGTCATTAAGATGTTCACAAATCCTTTATCTACATGAAGTTTGGGAGAGATGTTATCTTTAATCCATTTATATATAGTTTGAGGGGATGGATCCAGCTTAATTTGCTTCAATAGTTCCTTTTCCAATTTAAGGAGTGGGAATAAGAAACTCAGCCCCTTTCCTTCCAAAATCTCCAACATTCGATCCTTATTCTGATCAATTTCTGCAAAGACATTTCTCACTTTAGCAGACTGGTCTATCTAGACTACTATACAAAAATCCACTCACTGTTAAGCCAGTAGCTCTTACCTGGCAGCATTTTCTGCATATTGACCTTGCTTTGTTGAAAAAGTTCGGTTAACCATTCGCGATCTTGTAATTTAGCTAATTGTTGAAGACAAAGTAAGAAGAGAGGGAAGTGGGTACCACTCTCCAGTGGTTGAGCTAGTTCTGAAATGCTCACCAACTCTGAAATTATAGCACGAGCTGCAAACTGTGCCAAATAAGATTTCACCAAGGGGATGTCAACCTCCAGTTTGGGGCACTGCTCCAATACGTTCAGGAAAGCCTTGGGAAGAATATACAAATCAGTTTATTAGTTCCCAACCATGACTGGAGGAGTTACCACACAATCAGTAAAATGTTCTATACCTGCATGAAGTTGTCACTTGTGGCTATCCCTTCCTGTTTGAGTAAACTGATCAAAGAGCTTGCTTTTTCTTTATCTTCATCACTTCTATCTAGTGACAGGATGATCACTTTGCTTAACATCTCAGGAAGAAAGTGTTTTGGGGCTCTCATCTCTCTTACGCCACTGACGGCCTCATTTGCATTTCCACTGTTCAGATATTCAGTCACAACAGCTTCCTGAGAACACAATCCAATTCACATCAGTGTTCCCTATCCTCAAATGTTTTCTAGGCAGTAGAGATGACTTAGGGGCTATTTGAAACTTACAGTCAATTTAAGTAGTTCTTCCTTGGATGGCGGTGGCTTTTTGCTAGTCTTGGCAGGCTTTTCCTGGATAAGTGGTGGATTAGTTTTGAGACCAAGTTGAGGTGTCTAAAAACAAGCAGCACATCACATGTTTGATCAAAATAAAATAAAATAAAAAGAACAGTAACACCATGAAGCAGGTTAGGACACATGAGTCCTCACACACTTTTGGGGGCAGGACCATACCTGTCCCAGAGGTGGTGTCTGAGTGCGTGGTGGCTGTGCACTGGGAGGAATCATAGTTATCTGGGGCTGAAGCTTTGGCACCTGGTTTTTATTCATTAGGAACGACTGAGCAGGCCTCAAACTAATCTAAAATCGAAAAGAAATCAACACATAACAAAGTCAACAAAACTAGAAACATAAAATTTTAATACCCTATAGTTAATTCTACATGAATCTAATAATTATGACACAGTATAATTCTCTAAAAACGTAAGTTACTTCATATCATGTAATAAATTTTAACTTCTGGGTAAGAGATTAGGGGAAAAGAGTAAGGAATTGTTTACAAACCTTTGTGCCATAATTGGACCAATATCAGCAATACAAATACTCTTTATTCTACTTACAGAGAAACTAACAACATCTTAAATCACTTTTCAGCTAACTAGTAAAAATTACTTAGAAACTTGCCCTCATATCTCATAATCTTCGCTCATAGGACGCTGGATATCCAAAGAGAGAAAAAGAAGCAGAGAAAAGAGGGGGGAGGGGAAGTAGAGATGAGTTAGAGAAAGAATATATAGAAAAAGGAAAAGATCCAGCTTCAAGTCCTCTTTCGCGTCTTTTTATAATCATCGGGCAAGAGACTTCTGCACTGACAAATTACTGCATAGAAGTAATGTAGGCAAATGTACCTCATCTGCATTAAGCTGTCCTTTCTTAGAAAACCGAGGTGGCATATCCTTCGACTGTCCTTGCAGTTGGGATAAGAGTCCCTGACTCTGGTTATGGTAGAGCTGGCTTAGCCCCTATTTCAGAAAGGGAGAGAGAAAGTCTAGATAAAAATTATGGTAAACAAGTACCAAGGGAATGAGCCAAGCAACTGCTTTGCCCAGAGATTAATTGCATTTGCCCAGAAAAGATGAAACTAGGAAGAAGATCTAACCTATCTGTTGAATCAAGTGATCTGATTTTACTAATTTTAAGGACACATTTTTACTCATTTTGAATATCAGATGGAAATCTGGCTAAGAAAAAAATGCATTAAAAGTAAAACTCAGCTTCACTTAAGTAATAAAAGGGTAAAATGTATTGGACCTAAGGCTAGCCCTAACAGTATAAACACGGTCAATGTCTTACCTGGCTTTTCATAAATTTGCCCCCCATCTCTCCAAACTGCGATTGCGTGGGAGGCATGATATGTCCCCCATGGCCATTGAAGAGCTGATTTGAACGATGACGTCCCATCGTGGGTGAAAATCTATCCTGGATAACTCCTGGACCAGTACCAATTCCACTACCTTAAAATACAGACAATTCTTAGAACTCCACTAAAGCATTAAACTTTTAGTTTAACTCAAACATTGCTTTTATTTAAAATTACCTGGCATTTGTCCAAACATATCTGCAAGTCCCCCAAGTGGGTCCCTATCCATTTTCATCCTTGGCGGCATGAACGGTCCCTCCAGGAAGAAGTCATTTCTCCCTTGAGCCATAGGAGCAGGAATAAACACTCCTAGATCCTTTGAGAAAAAAGTGGGTTAAGTACTGTTGTCTATAGACCTTGTACTACTTATTTTCAGTTCTATAACTTCTCTCCAAAATGGCATGAAGAATACTATGAAACCTCAACACCAGTAAGATAATTACTGTAAAAAAAAAAAATCTTACTTTCACTGCATCTTGACGGATTTGATTGATCGTCTTTGGTCCATTGTCAAGAAAAGCCTTGCGAGGAACCCAATGGTGTTCTCGCAACTCTACGGTATCCTGTAATTTAAAAAAGTATGTACGTTTAATTTTACTATTCCAAAGAAAAACACAAGCTTATTGGACATTGTTAAAAAAAAAAAAAAAAACATACCTGCAGTAGGAAACGAATCCTTGCTGGCAATTCCTTACTTAACATTAAGGAACACATTCTGGCAAAGTACTGATCCATTAAGGA
This sequence comes from Cricetiscus sungorus, assembly GCA_030556225.1. NCBI lineage: Eukaryota > Metazoa > Chordata > Mammalia > Rodentia > Cricetidae > Cricetiscus > Cricetiscus sungorus. The sequence continues at coordinate 71,532,573 of JANBXA010000007.1, forward strand.
CTGACAAAAAGACCAATAAAACAAAACACAATTAGAACTAGATAAATGCATACTATTTAAGGCAGTCATGCCATAAAGGTAGATGACTGACTGACCAGAGCAAATCCCAACTTACAAGACACACTACCCTTGTTCTCAGTAAAAACATACCTTGGCTCGTTCATGGTCTAATCGAGGTCCCACTGTCCTCATTATCTGACAGAGGCACTCCAAATCCTCTCCCATATCTTTGAGTTGGACTCTCTTCTTCTTTTCCAAAAGCTACCAAAGGAATATGTTTAAAATCTTAGTTATTCTGGTTTATGTAGTAGTCCTTAGGTTTGGGTTGACTCATAATTCCCAGAGCTAAGACAATGCTTTCCTAGCAGAATTTTAACACAGGCACATCTCAAAATTCCACGTTTCTCTGGTCACCAAACTTCTCAGATAATATGTAACAAAAGAGACTAATAATTTTTCCCAAATAAGGAAGTGATCTTCCTAAGCTACTATAGTCATACTCACTGTTTTGATGCACTTATGAAGGATAGATTCATGAATAAGATCAAGCTTGCCAAGTTCTCCAATGAATTTGATGTTCCCCAACATCTTGATCTTAGCAATGGCTCTTTGTTCCTCCTCCTCAGGAAGGAGGGGATTTTCACGCTTATCATAGACTGAGGGAGGGGAGGCAAACAAAATAAAGAATACTTAGAACCATTCTTGCAAGTGTTCTGACCTCTAGACTTAGGCCACAGAATATATAAATGTAATAAAAACACCCAGTACTAGTTAACAGCAAATTTAAATTCTTACCATCAACATTTCTGGTTCGGTTTTCAAATTCATCTTGCAATTTGGAAATCAAGAGGCGTCTGAATGTCTATTTGCAAACAAAGGGTATATTATAGACTTTGTTTATATAAAAAAATCTCCCAAAATAATTTTAAAACAAAACAAAAATTGCCACTCACTGTGCTTTGCTTCTGTCCTGGTTGACCCTCTGCTGCTGGGCCATCAAAGTTTGGTGCATCTTCTGCCAATCGCAGACATAGCTGAGCATACAGTGAGCTATACTTCGGCTCTTCTAGGGCTTTGTCCACAATCTACAGAAGTCATTAAACAAATCACCATGAATCAGAGGCAGAAAGAGCCCCCTTTTAAACAGCCGTAATCTTAAAATTCACAACAAACTACAGTCTCTATTCATCTGTACAATATCTCAGAAAAAAAAATCATTTTTAGTTTTTAGTCATCGTCTGTAGTAAAATGGAGTAAGTTTCTTGTCATGTACCTCTCCCCAGGTATGAACATAACTATAAATCACAAGACACCATTGAGTTGGGGACCCAACTGTGATTGGCAATCATGCAAAACAAGATGCCAGAATGTGTATCAATTAACATATGAACTCCCCAAACCACTTTCACAAAAGAAAGTTTCCAGACAGCTTGGTAAACCAAGGCAAATGGAGGATTCAAAGTTGACCTCTCTAATCTTGTTTTTTCTTATTATTCAGACATATGTCTATAACTATGACCTATCTCATGATTTAATACAATGACCCAAGTATAAAAAACTTGCACTAACATTTTAAACTTACCAGCAGTATGACCCCTTTAAGGATGAGTTTAGACTCTACACCCACATTGAGGAGCTCAAGGCATAGCTTGTCAAACTTTTCAGGAGTAAGCTTATTTAGTATGCTAGGGGGGAAAAACACATTTTGTGTGGGTTAACAATTATTTTCTGAGCTGTAAAAAAGAAAATAGCATTTAAATTTTGACTTTCCCTTTACTATCTCCCTAAACAGGTGGTGGTGGGGGGGGAAGTTCCCTTTTTCTCTTCCCAATTTATGTTTTGATAATGTCATACTATATATATATATATATATATATATATATATAAAAATACTCTTTCCTGACCTCCAACTCCTTCCCTATCCCACTTTACATTCTCTAAGAAAAGGCCACTAAAAACATAAATTTGTGTTGCCCATTTATTCCTGAGCATAGGACCTTGCCCTGGAGTGTTGTTGTATCACTCCATGGAAGATAATAAAATTTCCCCTCTCCCAGCAGTTCTGAACTGTGACCCCTCACACCTTTGTGCTGGAACTTTTATCTGGCTTGGAAATCTTGTACCTGTTGTTACAGTGTGTTCATTTTTCATCTATCCCAAGAGATGCTAGAATAAACTCAGAGATATCCAGACACCTGAATCTTATCTGAAACCTTGCTCATAAGTCAGAGCAAAAGGCCCTCATTATCTGGAAGTTACACAGCAGACCAACATGGAACCAGCCAACACAAGCTCATAGGTAATAAGCAAATGACTCCCGCTGACAAACACCTATGGGCAATGGACTACTCTTCAAAGGAAATATTGTTGACAACAAAACTCACTAAAATGTGAACCACGCCTTGTAAATTATGTACCAACACACAGTACACCTAATCTCTACTCCCTCAGAACAGACCAACACTTACCCTCTTACTTTCCTGAAGATTGCATCATGTCGTTCTTTTTCATTTGCGGAGTTGTTTGCTGCGGAGTTGTCATCTCGTCTAGTGCTTCGTGCAGGAATCCATTTCTGAGCGTTTTGCCCTGGGGTTTTCCCCAGGAACTCGCTAGTTTAATAAAACATCAACAAAGTAGCTTATGATTAAGAAAGTCCCTTCATGTAACAAATGTCCTACCACCTAACTTTGCTGAACAGAAATATAAAGTAAACCTTTGGTTGTTTTTTTTTTAACGCCCCCCCCCAACAAAACAATCCTGGAATTCTTTATTTCTCAAATGCACCAGAATCAATTCATGTTCTAGTAGGTTTGTGGTAGTATCTGAGAATTTTCATTCATGAGTACATTCCCAGGCAATGTCAAAACTGCTGATCTAGGAACTAAAACTTAATGCTAAAATGCTTAACAACTATATTCCACAAAGATCACATTACAAATAGCAAACAAATAGTAAGGACAGTCATTTTGGAATACCAGCAAATATGAAACAAGGGTATCAACAACAATTTGAAATTATGAATTCACATCAGGATTACTGATGATTTTCCAAGAAGCATCATGTTAGGCAAATTGACAATTTACAAACCTCACTGTCTTTACAAGTTAGCATACCTGTTGCCAGCAGTCTTGGGATAGTGCTGAGGTGCACCCCTACTTCCTCCTCCGCCCGAAGAAGCACTATTGAAAAGAAAATTTACTATACCAATCATGTCACACTCAAAAGGGAACCTATTTATATTTTAGAAATTGCACCACAACTGAGACTGAACTTTGGCCTAAAAGAAAATGAACCAGAAGCTAGGGATGGCTCAGCGATTTGAGAGTGCTGGTTGCTCTTCCTATGGGCCAAGGCCTCCTAACACCCACATGGCAGTTCACAACTGTCTTTAACTCCAGTCCCAGGGGATCTGCCACATTGTACAGAGAAACAGACATACATGCAGGCAAAACACCCCCACCGCAACAAAAAGTTAATCCACTTACTCTTCAGAAAACAATTTTAGAACAGCACATTAAGTGAAATCTGGTAGTGGTTTTATAACTTTCCCTTTCAAACACCCCCCCCCATGTCCCATACCAGAAACCATACCTGAAACGAGAAGCACCCCCTTCTGCAATCGCACTCTCCACTTTGGCGGCTTGACAACGAAGAATCTTCAAAAGAATAATATTAATGGATGGGGTGGGGAGGGGAGGGGATGGTACAAATAAAAAGCCTGGAACGAGAGAGAACATCAAGATTAGGTACTGCCAACACACAGATCTATAAACCTCCAGCCTATTGTCATTTATTTCGGCTCACTGCAGCTGGTTAACTTTCACTGCATTGCAGCGCTCAGAAAACTAAAATACAACGAAGTCAAAACCACAAATACACAGTAAAATCTTGTTTAAGCTATGTTTCCCTTAAGTGTTCAGAAGTCAAAGAACAGCTTTTGTGGAAAAAAATGCCTAGACCGCAGCCATATTCTGGTACCTTTAAAATTTAACAGAAAGGCTTTCAACAGGGGTGGTGCTGTGAGGGAAAGTGTGCTGCAGAGCTATGGCGGCCTGGGCAGTGACAGGCCAGACAGGGTCTCACTGTCCGCTGTTGGACAGCCTTTTCTCCTCCGCTCGTCCTCCCACCCCTTCCCACAGGGCGCGTGTGGAAAGCCGCCGGAAGATCAGGGCCACAACATGGCAGCAGCAACCTCCGCCCCAGTCCGCGCGAACAAAAGAGCAGCGGGTTCCTCCCCTAAGGCCGCTCTGGCCCGGCTTCCGACCGGCGCCTAGTGAGCACTAGGGCCTGAGCGGGAGGCGCCCCCTCCGGGCCGGCCCTTTGTTCTCCCGCAGGAAGGCGGCCTCCTGCCCACCCGCCGCCTCCACCATAAATCCCCGGGCTGACAGCGCCTCGGCCCACAAAGGCCAGAGACCCGCTCTCCGCCTCCCCCGTGTGGGGCAGCCCGCTCCGGGCCCACACACCTCCTCCCCACCGGGAGGCCGGGCTCCGGACTCGTCCGCCTCGCTGGTCCCGCGCCAACGGCCGGGCCCTGTCGCGGGCCGTGTCCCTCCCGCCGAGGCGCGAGGCCCGCCACGCTCGCACGCTGTCCTCGCACCCCGCGTCAGGGGCCCGGCCGCGCCCGCCACTCGGCTGCACGCCAACCTAGCCCACATTGCAGATTCCCTCTCCTTGGTCGGCACGGGGACGAAAACAGAGGCCAGACATTTCTAGGTGGCCCAGAGGTAGAGGGAAGGCGCCCCGCCCGGTTCCGCCTGCGGCCGCCATTTTGTACCACTCGACAAGAAGCGGCCAGGGGCGGCGGCCATCTTAGAGGGCTCCGCTCGGCGGCGGCTCCACTCACCTTCACCGAGAATTCAGCAGCTGCCGCCGCAGCTGCCTCCTCTGGATCCGGTCGTCGGGGACGGGGAAGGGAGGGGGAAGGGGAACGGAAAACAAAAAAGGGGGAGGGAAGGGGGAGGAAGGAGTCGGGGACGGCCTGAACTCTCAGCTCAAAGGAGTCGATGCTGCAGCCACCACCTGGTACCCGCTGCCACCTCCATAGAGCTCCGGCTCGCTGCTGGCGCTGAGGCGTGTCTGAAGCCGAACTTATCACTTTGGGGCGGACGACCCACCAGAGCCTCCCCGAGTGGCTTCTTCGCTATCCAATCAGCAGCCGGGCTTCCGTCCGCCACCAATCCGCGCAAGGCGGCGGGGAGGAGCCACCGGGCAAGCTCGGTTGCAGCGCAGCCCCGCCGCAGTGCGCAAAGCCATATTCGCGAAAGCTCTGGGGCCAAGCCAGTGGCGTAAGGGTGGCGGGCCGGCGTGCTGCGGGGCTTTTGCGTAGCGCCCGGAGCCCCGTGGATGTGCGTCGCGGGCCTGCTGTGTCTTTCTGGCCCGGCGCTTTGTTCCAGAGTCCGTGCCCCACGCTTGCCTTGAAGAACCTCTTCCTCCTTGCCTCTCCTCCCTGGCCCGCTCGGGCCTGGCGCCTCGAGAGCACCGCGTGGCCTCGTGGCCTGGTCTCGGGCGGACCTGAGGGCCGAGAAGGATTTGTGCCCATCGAAAGGAGATCGTTCTGTTTATTGGTCCTCCATCTGCAGAGTAACGAGAAAAGAGTCAAAGGAAAGGATTGCCTTTGTAGTCTAGGCTAGAGACAGCGTTTCTTCAAAGAATGTTCGGCCTGCTGTTTCCGAGCTTGACCCAGAATATGCGAGGCTGGCTAGAGAAGTACTTGTTGAGAGCGGATATTTGGAGGACTTAAAATTGCAAACTCGTGTTTAAAACTTTCTTCATATTTCAAAAATGTTAATAATGGGCTGCGCAGTGTTTTCGTTTTTACTTAGGGTTATAAAGGAAAACGAGGCATTACAAAGGTGGTAGGTTAAACTACTTCCAGGTGGCATTTTAAAGGATGGGTTATATGTATTTCCATTGTTTAAGATTTTTGGCGGGGGCGGAGGGATATTTAGAGACAGGGTTTCTCCTTGGCTCCTGGAAAGCAGCTTTGTAGACCAGGCTGGCCTTGAACTCACATAGATCCGCCTGCCTCTGCCTCCTAAATGCTGGAATTAAAGGCATGTGCCACCACGCCAGGCACTGTTTTTGACATTTTAGCTTTACAAAAATGAAGGTATGTAAACAACAGAAATGCCCATCTCCTTTGTTTGAGCATGCAGTTTTTGATACAACGGGTGACAAAAAAAAAAACAAAAAACAAAACAAAAACCCTGTGTGTTTTTAAGTCATTACTTGGAATGCTCAAGAACTGGATTTCCAAATTCAAGCTTAATTTGACACATCTCAGTGTTGAAAGACCTAATCCTTAAATAGAATTTTCAGCAGAGAATAGTACTCTCCTTAACATTTAAGTCTGATAGTAGGATAGTATGGCTTTGACAATTTCTAATGCAATTCTAGCATCCTTAGATCTTTGTCTTGGAATTAATATTATTAAATAAAATACACTTAAACTAAAAACTGTAAAGGGCAGTTTTTATTTTAGGAGTTATATGTAAAAAAGAAAAACATTTTTGGGAAAGGGACAGTTTTTAAAATATAAGACATTTCACTTTGTATAACTTCTGTAAAGCTTTATAACTTGTAGAAATATGTGACTATTTTAGTTTTATACAAGTGATTGTATGCCCCGTGATATATTGAAGATGTCTGTGTGGTAAACAGTGATTTAAAAAAAATAGTACTAGTGTATATGTCAAAGAATAGTCACTTGGTCCTAAAACATGAATGTCCTAAAAATAAGAGATTTGACTTCAATTAAAACATTTTTTTAAAGGGGCCAGCATGATGGTACTGCTAGTACAGATTCTTGCTGCCAAGCCTGATGACAGAGTTCAATCACCAGGGCCCACATGATGGAAAAAGACCAGTTGACCTCTTACCTCCACATGTATGCTGAGACACCATGTACATACAATATTTTTTAAAAGTCTTTTCTTGTTTTGCTATTTGCAAAACTCTGTTATGAATTTTGCAGATGTGCAGGCATGAGAGGCACTGAGCTGGCAGGGAGTAAGCCAAGGCAGAACAAGTAAAAACAAAGACAAAGATAAATGTAGATTAAAAAATTTTTTTTCAGCTGGATGGTGGTGGTGCATGTCTGTAGCCTCAGCACTTGAGGCAGAGGCAAGCGGATCTCTGTGAGTTCAAGGTCAGTTTGGTCTATAGAATGAGTTCCAGGACAGCCAAGGCTACACAGAGAAACCCTGTCTTCAAAAACCAAAACCAAAAAAATCCAAAACAAAACAAAACAAACAAAAAAACACACAAAAACAAACTACTTTTCAGTCACAGAAATAGCCTTCACAAATTTGAAGTTCATATCATATTTTGGATGTGTAAAGTTTCAAATAATTGGATTTTAAATGTAATCAAACAGCTTTACATGTCTATTTTATTCATTTCTAATAAGTCTGAAAGATTGCTAAGACTATTGTTAATACATTTTTCCATTTTTTGTTTGCTTTTTTTCAAGACAGGGTTTCACTGTGTAGCTTTGGCTGTTCTGGAACTTGCTCTGCAGACTATGGTGGCCTTGAATTTATAGAGCTCCTCCTTCCTCTGGGATTAAAGGTGTGACCTGCCACTGCCCTGGTTTTTCATACAGTTTTTAACTAATCTTGTCAAGTACTATTTCTGTATTTTTGAGCCTATCACTATGTAACTCAGGATGGCCTCATACTTGGGATCTTTCTGCCTTGACTTCTAAATGTTTTTGTTGTCTGTGCTTGGGATTCCTCCACCAACTACCTCACTGGTTATTATTCCAGCACACACTATTCCTCGTGTGTTACTATCCTTTCTGCTTAAGGATTCCCTAATCATGTATTTTAAGTTCAGAGCTCTTACTTCAGAATTTCCAACATCTTATGGATCAGAGAAGCAAACTTAATAGCCTTATTTGGTTTGAACTGCATACTATTGTTTTAAGCAATTTGACACTGAAATATTAAGAGATTATATACAAAGAAAATATTTCTTTTAAAAAAAATCTTAAAACGATGACCCTGAAATTCCCATAGGGCAAATGTGGCTGTGTAGATGTTTTCTCTTGGAATAGGAATGTAATTTAGTAGTAGAGCACTTGCCTACCCTTCCTGAGGTTAATTCTTAGCCATGGACAGAGAGGGGTGTGGGGAGAAAGAACTTCTCTGCAGTTAATCTTACTTGCTGTTCTCATTTTGTGGTGTTCTCTAGTCTTTACAGTCAATTTGCTGTTTTGAATTGTTCAACAGATTCAGTACATCAGTACTTGGTCTTGCCAGTAATTTGTAAATGGAATAATGGCATTCATAGAATTGTAATGACTAAATGAGATTACATCTGCAAAAGACATAGTATAGTTAGTGACATATAATGTTGCATGCTAAGTTATGATATGACTCTGAATTGTCCTTTTTTCAGGCATGTGTTTTGAGCATTTGTTCTCTGGCTAGTGGTACTTTTTGTTTGTTTTATTTTTGTCACAGCAATAAGAAAATTAACATGGAAATGTCCACTAACCTATTGGGGGCTGCTTATAGCTTGAAAATGATTCATCACCACAGGCTCTTGCATTTAAACACTTGGTCCCAGCTATTGAGTTTAGACTAGATAATTCTGAATATTTGGATTTGGAACCCAGACATCAATAGTATTTAAAATTCTCATTTTGCTTCCACTGTTTGGTCAAATTTTAACAACCACAACCATAGGGAAGAGGATTACAGAAAATTATATTTGCAGGCCCTAGGAAGGGAAACTGCTCTCTACAAAATGGAAATTGACTTTTCCCAAGCAGGGTAATAAGACATTCAAAACCAGGAATCTTAGCTTTTAATTCCCTTTATATTCTGGACTAACACTATCTCTTCTGCTGGCCTTATTGTTCATCACTCCCAGATATCCTGCCATCTCTTAGGGAGCCAATTAGACAGGTACTACTGCCCTTAAAAATGTATATCTGAGCCGGGCAGTAGTGGTGCATGCCTTTAGTCCCAGCACTAGGGAGGCAGAGGCAGGAGTTTGAGAGACCAGCCTGATTTACAAGAGCTAGTTCCAGGACAGCCACAGAGAAATCCTGTCTTGGAAAAAAAAAAAAAAAAAAAAATGTATTTCTGGGCTAATGGAATGGCCCAGTGAGTACAGGTGCTTTCTCCTGAGCCCACCAATGAGTTTGATCCCTAGGCCAATTCCTATAAGTTGTCCTCTGATTTCAACAGGTGCACTGTGGTAGGTACATGTGACCCACTCATCCCCATGCATACAAAATAAGTATAAATGTAATTTTTAAATATGTCCACACCCAATACTCTACTGCATGCATTTATTTCTCCTACCATCTCATTTTTAAAATTTATTTAATCTTATGTGCATTGGTGTTTTGCCACGGGTGTCAGAGCCCATGAAACTGGAGTTACAGATAGCTGTGAGCTGCTGTGTGGGTGCTGGGAATTGAACCCAGGTACTCTGGAAGAACAGTCAGTACTCTTAATCACTGAGCCATCTCTCCAATCCCCTACCATTTCATTTTTGAAGCACACACACATACACACACACACATACACACATACACGTGTGTGTGTGTATATGTATATCTATGTATATATATGTACACACATACATACATGCATTCCTCACTGTTCTACCATGACCACGTCAACTCTTATAAAAGAAAGCATTTGGGGCTGGAGAGATGACTCAGTGGTTAAGAGCACTGGATGTTCTTCCAGAGGTCCTGAGTTCAATACTCAGCAACCACATGGTGGCTTCAACCAACTGTAATGAGGTCTGGTGCTCCCTTCTGGCCTGCAGGCATATACACAGCCCCAACCCCCAACCCCCAAACACCACAAAAAACACAAAGCATTTAAATATGGCCTTGCTTAAAGTTTCAGAGACTTCAGTCCATCATGGCAGAGAGCATGGTAGTAGGCAAGTGTGAGCCTAAAGAAGTAGCTGAGAGCTACATCCTGATCTACAAGCAGAGGGAGGGAGAAAGAAAGAGTGTCTGGGCTTGGCATAGGCTTTTGAAACATCAAAGCCCACTACCAGTGCAATACTTCCTCTAACAAATCCATACCTCCTAATCCTTCTAATCCTTTCAAATAGTGCCACTTCCTGGTGACTAATCATTTAAATATATGAGCCTATTGTGAGCAATCCTTTGTCTTGTTTTGTTTTGAGACAGGGTTTCTATGTATAACCCTGGATGTTCTGGAACTAGCTTGGTAGATCAGGCCTCAAACTCATAGATCTGCCTACTTCAACATCCCAAGTGCTAGGATTAAAGGCATGTACCACCACTGCCCAGCTATGAGGGCCATTCTTATTTAAAACACCACATTCAACTCCTTGGTCCCCATAGACTTACAGCCATATAATAATACAAAAATGCAATCATTTAAACTTCAAAAGGCCCCATAGTCTATCAACAGTCTCAACATTGTTTAAAAGTCTGAAGTTTAGTCTCTTCTAAGACTCAAGGCAATTTCTTAATCGTAATTACCTGTTAGACCAAAATCAAAAACAGATCGCCTATTTCCAACATACAATGGCACAGAATATATATTACCATTCTAAAAGGGAGGGAAGCAAACATAGTGAGGAAATACTGGGTCAAGGCAAAGCCAAAAACCACCAGGATAAACTCCAAATTCTGTATCTCCATGTCTGATGTCAAAGTATTCTTCAGATTTCCAAGTCCTTTCAGCTTTTTGACTGGAACATCCATCCATCTTTCTCTATGGCTAGTTCCACTTCCAATCTGCAGCTTTTCTTGATAGGTATCCCATGACTCTGGCATCTCTAACATCTTGGGGTCTCCAATGAAATTCTGGGTTTAGCTTCACACAATGGCATTTCTAGGCTTCCATGCAGGAACATCCCAACACACACCTGGCCTTGGTGGCTTTCTTTAGCCATGGAGGGAGATTCCATAACCCCTTTTTTCTTGTATTCTTGACTCTAAAGCAAGAACCATGTGGTCGGATTGCCAAGTTCTGCAGCTTACTGGAGCTATTACTACTATAGGGATAATATCAAGTCCATTCTCTTCATCTTTTTAAATTCTTTGAGAATTTCATACAATGAGTTTTGAATATATTCAACACTTGCCACAACTACTTCCACATCTACCTCTACCCTACCCACCCAATTTTGTGTCCTTTTCCCCCCCTACCCATCAAGTACATATATTTATGAATGTGTGGCCTTCCATTGGAGGGGCAACACTGTTAAACAAAACTGATTCTCTCTCTTCCCAGCAGCTATCATTTGCTAGTAGCTCCTCAGATAGAGGTGGGACTTCATGTCCACCTTTCTTCTTCATTCTAGGATTTGGCCTGGCTTGAACTTGCACAGGGCTTGTATATGTTCTCATAACTGCTGTGAGTTTCTATGTATAGCTGTAAGTGTCTGGAAGCTACTGTTCATTTGTATTCATTCACACCACTGGCTCTTACAGTCTTTTCACCCTCTCTTCTACAGTGACCCCTGAGCTTTGGCAGGGGAGGGGTTGTTCAGTATAGATATTCCATTTAGGGCTGAGCATTTTGCAGTGCCTTATTCTATGCACCTTTGGCCATTTGTGCATCTCTGTGTTCATCAACATCTACTGCAAATAGAAGTTTTTCTGGTAAGGGTTGAGAGCTGCATTAATCTGCATCTCTATGCTGCTATCATATCCTTTCTTATTTATTAAAAAAGAAAATCACAGCTTGGTTTGGTGGTTCATGCCTTTAATTCCATCACTTGGGAGGCCCAGGAAGGAGAATTGCTGCAAGTTTTAAATCAGCCTGGGCTACAAACCTTATCTCAATAAAGTCATTTACAGATAGAAATATTTTATACTTTTTATTTGCAACAATATTATTAGTCCATTTTAAAATAAAATGTAATCAAAATTTGATAAAGCAATGCAGCCGAAGAGCCATGTTTTAGAAAACAGAAATTATTGAAATGCAATAGAAAATTTAACTGCAATAAACCAATTATTTTATTGTGCTTTGGAGGAAAGTACATGTTATTGGCACAGATTAGGATGTTGGGTTTTTTTTTTTTTTTCTCTTCACAGTGTGTGTTCCAAAGGCTTGGTGCAAGCACTTTTACCTGCTGAGCCATCTTAATGGGCCCTGAAGAATGTTTTTGTGTGCAGAAGAAATAATTCTCTGCTAACAGTTGAACTCAAGGCCTCAAATGTAAGGTTCTGGAATTTTCATTATGGGAGGCATTCTATTATTGACTAAAATTTCTTACTTATTTTCTGTTCAGATTTTCTATTGTTTTCATTTTTGTTTTGTTTTGGCAGTGTCCTTTATTGGTTTTAGAATCAAGGTAAGATTTTCAGATATGTTCTTTCTTTTGGATATAAAGTTAATAAAAGGCCACTGGAATAAAAGTTTAAAACAGTAGATATAGACATTAGGGTTTTTTTTCAACCTAATTATTTTTATCTGTAAAATAAAATAGACACTTCTTGTGTGCTATGAATGTAGCTCAATGGTAGAGCATATAGTTAGCATAATCAGATGATTTGGGCTTATGAGATGACTGGGTAAAGGTACTTGCCATCAAACTTGACAAGTTGTGTGTGTGCTCATACCCACTGTTAGTATTCAGGCATCTGTACTGGCCTGTCCTTGTGGTTCTGACAGAATATGCCCTCAGCTGCATCCACTAAGAGCACCGCCCTTGCATATTCACTATCTTCCCTTTTAAAAGGGCCCTGACCACCTCCCATCCTTCTCTATCTCTGTCTGTCCGTCCCCATTTCCATCTCTCTCCTTCCTCCCTTCCCCCTCTTTCTTCTTGTCTCTTCCCTGCTGCTCCTGTCTCCAGAGCCTCCCTTCCCTTTCCCCTTTTTATGATCCATTTCCCTAATAAAAATCCCTTTGCTTAAACCCTGTCACACACTGTCTTTCTCTCGAGTGCTACTTTTCTTAAATTACAACACTCACACCCATACGTAAATGAATACACAAAGTGTGATATTTTCTAAAAGATGGTTAGGTGGGATTCATCTTAGAGAAGGCAAATACCTTTCAATAACCAGACATCTATAAATGTAATATATCACATTAGCAGGATAAGGTAAAATGCTGTATGATCACTTTAATAGACACAGCAAAGGGATTTGACAAAATTTAACATTCATTGTTGACAAAAATCTTAAGCAAATTAGGTATAGAAGCAGTGTACCCCAGCACAAAAAACAAAAAACCAAAAAACAAACAAACAAAAAAACCACTCATAAGACAAACCCACAACTAACATCATACTCAACAGAAAAAAAAGTTGAAAGTTTTTCTTGTAATAATTGCATTGTAACAGAAGTTGGAAATGGAGAAATTAAGCAAGAGAAAGGGAAAAAAATTACTGTCATTGGAAAGGAAGAAGTTAAACAATTTTCTTGTTTGTAGACTTCCATGTAGAAAACACTGAAGACTTTCAACTTTGCTGTGTCTATTAAAGTGATGGGAATTTAAAGAGACAAGCAATCTCTAAACAAAATTACAAAGCATAAATGGCAGTAATGAGACAAAAAAGAAATGGAAGGATATCACATGCTCATGAGTTGGAAAAATACTGTTAAAATATCCATCCTACATAAATTAATCTATAGAGTCAATGCAATCTCCATCAAAATATCAATAACAATCTTTATAGAAATAGAAAAAAATCTAAACTTCATATGGAAATAGAAAAGACCCTGAGTAGTCAAAGCAATCTAGTGGTACTATAAGAGGACTTCAAAACTATTTTTTACCAAAGCATCATGCTACCAGCACACAAACAGATCAATGATAGAACAGGGAACTTGGAAATATACATTCATACATTGATAGCCAACTGATTTTCCAAAAAGTTTTCAAGAATAATCAATATAGGGATGATCTTTCCCATAAGTAGTGCAGGGAAAATAGAATATCCACATGATCTAAGAATGAATTGAGACTGTCATTTCATAATCACATATAGAAATCAATTGAAAATGGATTAAAGACTTAAATGTAAGTCCAGGAATGACAAAGGTACCTGCAGAAACTATATGCTCTATGGCATTGGTCTGGTGTCTCAGTTAGGCGTTTGTGGCTGTGAAGAGATACCATGACCACAGCAACTCTTATAAATAAAAATATTTAAGGTGGCTTGCTTGCAGTTTCTGAGGTTCAGTCCATTATCATCAGGATGGGAAACACGGCAGTATATAGGCAGCTAGAGCTGAGAGTCCTACATCTCGACTCAGAGGTAACAGGAAGTCAACTGAGACACTGGGAATATTATGACCATAGGAAACCTCAAAGCCCCACCCTCTTCCCCCCAGTGACACACTTCCTTTAATAAGGCCATACCCACTCCAACAAAGCTATACCTCCTAATAGTGCCACTCCCTATGAGATTATGGGGGGGGTCAAATTATATTCAAACCACCACATCTGGGAATGATTTCTTTGAATACAGCTCCCAGAGCACAGGCAACCAAAACAAGACAAATACGATCACACCAAACTAAATAGTACAGCTAAGGAAACAGTCAACAGAATGAAGACCCTGTAGGGTAAAAGGAATATTAATAAGAAGTTTATGTTCAAAATATACAAAGAATTCAACCCAAAAGCTAGAAAACAGTATTACTGAAAACCAGGTAAAGGACCCAAATAGACATATATCAAAAGATACACACATGGCCAATAGGTAATATATTAAAAAATGCTCACAATGGAAATGCAAATTTAAAAAACAACAAGATAAATTGCCCTGTAATAGCTAGAATGCTTATCACAATTATTAGAGAGAGTATGAAAGAATGTGTACCTTTATATTCTTGGAGGGAATGCAATTTAGTTTGGTTATTAGGGAAAACAGTATGGTGGGTTCACAAAACACTAGACTGCCACAATATCCAGCAGTTCCAATACTAGGCAAGTATGCAAAGGAAGTAAAGATAGTGTATCCAAGAGATAGCTACATTCCAATGTTTATTGCAGCATTATTTGAAATAGCCAAGACATAAAATCAACTGAAGTGCCCATTAAATGATAAATGGATAAAGAAAATATTTATTTTTTCCCCATCTACAACTCTAGTCTGCTGATTTATCCCATTTTATGTTGGCCTCACCAAACCTCCACATTCAAGTAAGCCAATTCCTCAATATCTTGGTCTCTCTTTCTCCCAGTCTCTACACATACATATACAAAATCCAAACACACACACACACACACACACACACACACACACACACACACTTGGTTCTAGTACTCAGGAGAACTCTAATACAGAGGTTGTTGGGAATACTATTATGATAAGTTATCTTACAGAAACTGTAATTAATCTTATTTTTTTAAATGTCTTTAGAACACTGATAATTTTACAAGCTTTTAATTAAAAAAAATATTGCCTACCTGGGCAAGGTAATTAATGCTTGTAATCCCAGTATTGTGTGTGTGTGGGGGGACTAACAAAGGCAGATCATGAATTCAAAGCTAGTCTGGAATACATGGAAGTTCAAAACCAGCTTAAGACCTGTCTGAAAAAAAATAATGAAATTATGGTATATATACACAATAGAATTTTATTCAGCTACAGAGAAAAATGAAGTTATGAACTTTTCAGGAAAAAGGATGGAACTGGAAAAGACATTAAGAGAGGTGACCATGACTCAGAAAGATAAATAATGCATGTTCTTTCTCACACATATCCTGGCTTCCTAGTTTTATGTATCTGTTTATGTGGTAGTAAGTGTGTGTGGAGGACAAGAAGCTGGAAGGGGGGCAGGGATGGGGTAAGCCTCAAGAAAGAGGTATAGTAGAACAGATGTCCTATGAAAATGTCATGAAA
Organism: Cricetiscus sungorus; assembly: GCA_030556225.1. Classification (NCBI taxonomy): domain Eukaryota; kingdom Metazoa; phylum Chordata; class Mammalia; order Rodentia; family Cricetidae; genus Cricetiscus; species Cricetiscus sungorus. The sequence continues at coordinate 71,548,389 of JANBXA010000007.1, forward strand.
CAATTGGTAGGGGTAGCTATTGGGAATAGAAAAAGCTTAAGCAAGGATGAATATATTGGGAATATTAAAGTTTGAACAGGGAAATGGAAAGAGGAGATTAAACTAAAACCAAGGATGTTTGAAAAAGCCATAAGAAAACCTGATATTTAGTAAAATAATCTAAAGAGAGAAACTGGGCATGGTAGCACATGCCTTTAATCTCAGCCCTTGGGAGGCAGAGGCAGATGGATTGCCATGCATATGAGGCTAGCCTCATCTATATAGTGAGTTCCAGGACAGCTAGGGCTATGTAGACAGAGCCTGTCTCCAAACAAAACAAAGAAAAACAAAATTATCAAAACAAACAAATAATAATTAAAAGACTTTGAATGGAGGTATTCTATATGGGTAGATAAAGCTGCTCCCAGAAACCACAGATAAAAACAAAATGAAATGCCTGATTGTAGATAATTTTTAAAGTGTAATTACAATGTTTCAAACTATGTAGCAGTTTTTCTGAGTTCTGCACTTTCCTGCAATCAGATCTCAGCATCCATGAGAGAAGACTGTAAAAAGGAACTAGAATTATAAAAGGCTACAGACGATGAAACCAAAGCATGATGAGATCTATGTTTAGGGTCTTGCCCTTAAAGTTGCACATGGTAGGGAGTAGATGCCAGAACAAACTCCCTCGTCAAGTACTCTCTCTTTGAAATTCATTTGCTTCATGCCTCCTGTGCTAGGAATTTCAGACTTTGATTCTAATCCATATTCAGTCAGTGAATTAGAGCTGTACTTGCTGTATGGTTAGATTCTCTATATTTTTAGTGATTTTTTTTGTCACAAATTGAAACCATGTGGTTTCATGGTCAGAGGACCATGTGGTGGTCTGAATGAGAATAGCCCCCATAGGCACATTGATTTGAATATGTTGTCCCTGGGGAGTGGTACTATTTGAAGATTAAGAGGACTTGTTGGAGGAAGTGTGTCCTTCCATTGGTGGAGGACTTTGAGGTTTCAAAAAGCCCATTCCAAGCCCAGTGTCTCTCTCTTTCTGCTGCCCATGGATCCAGATGTAGAACTCTCAGCTCCTTCTTCAGCACCATGTCTGCCTGTATGCCACCTCTGAACTAAACCTCTGAACTGTTAAGCCAGCCCCAGTTAAATGTTTCCCTTTATAAGAGCTGCTGTGGTTATGGTATCTCTTCACAGCAATAGAACACTGACTAAGACAGAGCACTTTAAGAATTTAAAATATCTGCAGGGTGGTGGTGGCACACGCCTTTAATCCCAGCACTTGGGAGGCAGAGGCAGGCAGATCTCTGTGAATTTGAGAGCAGCCTGGTCTACAAGAGCTAGTTCCAGGACAGCCTCCAAAACCACAGAAAAATCCCATCTTGAAAAACCAATAAAAAAATAAAAAAAGAGAATTTAAAATATCTGTATTATATGTTTTCTATGTTCTCCATGTTTCCATTTTCATATTCTGGTTACTGAGTACCTTCTAGAAGAGATAGTACTTGCAGCTAAACAAATAAAGATGTCTCTGTTTAGGTGGAAATGATTTTTTTTTTTAAAAAAAGCTAAGAATTGTTCTTTATTTTTAGCTAATTCACCATATTTTCCTTAAGATCATCCCCTCTTCTCCTCTTTTTGGCTCTCAGACATCATTTATATTAGAACTTCAAATTTTGTTTTAGAAAGTCTTCTTTATTATCTTCTGGTGAGAATATTTAAAAAGTTTGTCTCTTTTCTGCATATTTTTTTACTATAATCATAAGCCAGTAATAAATCCAGCTAGATATGGGAAGCAACTGACGAGAAAAGGCCCTAAGTAAGCATAGATGTCAATAGAAGATTTATAACACCTTTCTCATTTCAGTTTAATTGTCACATCTCATAACAGCCAAAGGGAAACTGTATATATTGACAAACCACCAAAGCCAGAAAGAGGAAACCAAAAAGACTGGAACCAGCTCAAGATTCAAAGCAAAGATTTTTGAGAAATTGGAGAACTGGGAATTTGTAGAAAGACAGCATCTTCTTCTTCTTCTTCTTCTTCTTCTTCTTCTTCTTCTTCTTCTTCTTCTTCTTCTTCTTCTTCTTCTTCTTCTCCTTCTCCCTCCTCCTCCTCCTCCTCCTTCTTTCTCTTCTTCCTCCTCCTCCTCCTCCTCCTCCTCCTCTTCTTCTTCCTCTTCCTCCTCCTCCTCCTCCTCCTTCTAAGACTGGAAGAACAGCTCAATTGCCATATCTACTCATTATTAAGTCTGGTTCTGGGATCCAAACTCCAGTGCTCAGACTTGCACAGTAAGTGCTTAACTGCTGCGTTACCTCACCATTTTTATTTTTAATAATAGGAAAAGTTCTAATCTTGACAGTCTCTATTGGATATAGGCAAGACAGACAAAGGGAATTATGCGGATCCATGAACGCAAAATGTGCTTCTGTCCTCCTAAAGGAAACAATGTATAAGGATGCTAGAGTTATTACAAAAACGGTGCTTTTCCCCTGGGATATCAGGATGTGAACAATAGACAACCAGGTGGTTCAGCAGCCAGGACTGGGGGCAAACCTTTTAATCCCAGCACTCAGGAGGCAGAGGCAAGTGGATCTCTGTAAATTCAGGCTAGACTAGTCTATATATTGAGTTCTAGAACAGGCTGAGACCCTTTCTCAAAAATAACACTCACACACACTCACAAGAAAAAAAAGAGGTGAAGTCAAGGTAAAAATGTTTTTGTTTTTTTAAAATTCAAAAGTAAACAGGTCTAGTGAGATGGCTTGCCTATAACACACACACACACACACACACACACACACACACACACACACACACACCACTAGAACCTGGAATGGTATCATAAATCTGTAATTCTAGTACCAAGGAGATAAGGGGAGGAGGGTTGCTATAAGTTGGAGGACAATCTGCATCACACAGCAAGTTCCAGACAGCCCAGACTTAGCAAGACCCTGTGTCAAAACAAACCAACAAACAAAGCCAATAGAGATAATAATAAAGGATCGTATAGAAAGTAGCTATTCTTTGCCATTAGCATTATCAATAGCCCAAACACTGCTCATGAAGTTAGCATTAGTTTTTGTTTCATCTCTATGATCTGCCTAGCACACTGTCATCCATGGCTAATAAACATTTGCTGAATTGTTATTGTGATATAAGTACCATGAATCTCTCTTAAGCAAGGTCATGGGGCAATCTATCATAATAATAAACACAAATGTTTATCATGTTTCAGTCTATGTTCTAAATATTTCATATATCTATACCAATCTTAGATATTATTCTTTAATAGAGAAGACTTAGACACAAAAAATAAGTAAATGGGTTCAAAAGCTATAAACTATACTTCCACATGTACTATTTCTAAATTAGAAAAAGAACACTGGGGTAACTTGCTATGTTAAACAAGAGTTGAATACCTGTTTGGCCCAAGAACCAAGGATGTCTGCTAGCCATAGAGTTGAGTGACATATTCCCTCATACAGCTTGGGTAGTGGGTAATAGAGTAGTGGGGTTTCAGAGGGTCATTAATCCTTGGGATGCTATAAGGAGATTGCAGAGAGTCAGAGTGAGGGAAACAAGGAGAAGGAGGATGAAGAAGAGGTGAGAGTAGGAAACAGAGAGAAGAAAACAGAAATAGTAAAGTCAAGGAGGATGGGCTAAATAACAGATGGCCCCAGAGAATCAAGTTGACTTGTTGGTATTAGCAGCATGCTTACACTTAGAATTTTAATATTTCTCCCTAACTCTTAAAATCTGACAAGTAGTAGTGATTATGATCTGGAAAAAAAAAATGTCTGTTATGGGGTGTGAAATGTTCTTTCCAGGGCCAATTTATATGCTGAAATCTTAATTCCTCAGTTGACAGTTTAAGAAGTAAGGCCTTTGGGAGGTGATTAGATCAAGAGTTGAGATCCCTTATTAATATAGTAAGTGCTCTGACCAAGGGAGCTTCTTTTGCTTCATCATGTGAGGACACAGGGAGAAGAAGAGACATCTACAAATCAGAAGCAGGGCCCTTACCCAACACTGGATCTATTGGGACTTTGGTTTTGGACTTCCCAACATCTGGACTAAGAAAAAAAATCTTCTGTAGTTTAAAAATTTCCCAGTGAATGGTACTGTTATGGCCACCTGAGTGGACTAATATACTTTATAATCAATGTTTTCTAGAAAAATTAAAGTGATATATGAAATTTAGTTTAATCTCTCTCTCTCTCTCTCTCTATATATATATATATATATATATATATACATACATACATACATACACACACACACACACACACACACACACACATATATGCATGTCTCTATAATGGAGGCAATCAAGAAGAAATGGTCTTTGTTAGATGAAAGTAATTGTTTTCTTTCTCATGAACTGAAGAGGCTCACCTTTCCAACTCTTTTGGTTCAACCACTACAGGGAGAATCATAGAAAGATAGTGTCTTAGTTAAGGTTTCTACTGCTGTGAAGAGACACCATGACATTTAATTGTGGTGGTTCAGAGGTTCAGTCCATTATCATCATGGCAGCATAAAAGCAGACATGGTGCTAGCTTCATCTTGATCAGAAGGCAACAGGAAGTAGATTGAAGCACTGGACATGGCTTGGGATATATATGAGACCTAAAAGCCCACCCCCATAGTGACATATTTCCTCCAACAAGGCCATACCTACTCTAATGAAGCCACACCTCGTAATAGGGCCACTCCCTATGAAATTATAGGTGCCAATTACATTCAAACTACCACATTCCACTCCCTGGCTCCCAAAAGCTTGAAACAAACAATATCATAATGAGAAATGTATTTAGTCCAACTTCAAAAGTCCCCATAGTCTATCACAGTCTCAACAATGTTTTTAAAAGTCCAAAGTTCAAAGTCTCTTTGGGGATTCATGTAATCTCTTAACTGTAATCCCTTATAAAATCAAAATAAAAAGGCATATCATATATTTCCAACATATAATGGCACAGGATATACATTACCATTCCAAAATGCAGGGAAGGGAGTATATTGAAGAAAATACAGAACAAAAGCATGACCAAAAACCAGCTAGGCAAACTCCAAATTCTGCATTTCATGCCTGAGGTCAAAATGCTCTTTAGATCACCAACCCTTCTTTCTCTTGGGCTGGTTCTACTCCCTGTTAGCAGCTCTACTCAGCAGGTATCCCATAACTCTGGCATCTCTAACATCTTGGGGTCTCCAAGGCAATCCAGGCTTCACCTTCACAGCTTCACACATGACCTCTCTAGGCCTCCATTCAGGGACACCCCTGACACATATATAGCCTCAGTGGTTTTCCTTAGGTGCAGAGGCAAATTTCATAACATGTTTATTCTATCCTTTGGTTATCTGGAATGAAGAACCTATTAAAGAAAAGTCTTTGATGGACCAATAGGCAACGGATGGACTGTTATGGAAACCATAAAAGACACAAAGAATAGGATTTATGCTGGATATTTCTGTGCAAAAAATTTTACAGAAAATTATACTCAAGATTTCAAACTTTCAGCCAGGCAGTTGTAACACACAACTTTAGTCCCAACACTTGGGAGGCTGTGGCTGGCAGATTCATGTGAGTTCAAGGACAGCCTGGTCTACAAAGAGAGTTCCAAGATAGCCAAGGCTATATATAGAAACCCTGTCTCAAAAAACATGGGAAAAAAATTCTCAGCTGAGGGTATGTTCATAAACCAGAAACTTTCTAGTATTGCTTTAAAACTTTTTTGTCTAAAGCTACAAGTCTAACACCAAAACCAGAAGCAGAATATGAGTCAGTGGAATGCTGCATTACAGAAGTAAAATTAGTATTGATGTATGGTGTAAAAAGAATGAGACTTAAAAAAATGACTTCTCATTCCCACAAAACATTGAGTGTTCATTGCCCATAACAGTTTCTTTTCTCTCCTAATGAGGCTGGACTAGCCTTGTTTGAAAATCCTATTGTAATTTTATGGTAATCAGTCTCCATACAGGCCCAGGAATTTCAACTTCTACTAAATTCCTGTGTGTACCATCTCTTTCCACTCTAAAGTAGATTGACCTATGTTACCTATGGAATATAGCACAAATAATGCTGATGTCATTATTGCTGAGGCAATGTAATAAAAATATTCTAGTTTCCAATTTCTTCTCTCTTTGGTGTGGGAAAAATTAAAGGCCATGTTTTAGACAGCAGTGATATCTTTAGCCAACAGCCAACATTACTTGATATGTCAGTGAGCTATCTTTAAATCAGTTCTGCCAGATGTGTTTAAACCTTCTTAATGCCTGTTACCTCCAATGACATCTTGACACTAATTTACAAGGGAAGCTAAACCAGAACTACCCAGCTAATTCCACATTTCAGGCCTAAAGTAACTATATGGGATAACCCTTATTAATTTTAGTTGCTAAATTTTGGCAATTTGCTATACAATAATAGATAATACGGACCTCATCTTTCATGGAATACCAGCCTTCCTTTTTTATCCTATTAATCCCTCATAATCTGTAGGTATGTAAATTGAGGCAGACTCTAGTATGTACCAGACAATCAATTACAAAGTAAATATGAGAGAAGGGTTACATGCCAGAAGAATGACAAGATTTTGCTAAATTACATAAGTATAGTGCTGAGGAATATGTGCTCTTTGTAGAAAAATGTAATTTTGGGTTGCACTGGTTTTATTGATGATATGAGAATACTTACAAGAGATCCTAGAGACACTAGTTTGGGTAGTTAGGAATATTATTATTGTGTTAATTAAAAACTAGATCCATTCAGTGACTGAAACTATTAAAATAAAGCTGAATGCTAGCAATTTTCTTTAAAATATAAGATTGAAGCCAAATTTAAAAGTTTGGGTTGTTATTTGTACAGGGTCATCTATTTCTGTCCCAACTAGGGCTTAAAGCACATTATCTCACACTGTAGTAGAATGAAATAGACTGGTAAAATAGAACAAGACACCCTGAACATTACTAAATGGCTGTTACCTTGGAATAAACATTAAATACTGGAATTAAAATGGGCATTCTGGGCCAGTGAGATGGCTCAGTTGGTATGGGTGTTTGCTGCCAAGCCTGATGGCCTGAGTTTGATCTCCGGGACCAACATGGTAGAAGGAGAGAACTGCAAGTTATTTTTTTGACCTCCATATGCACAACTGTAGTATTACCCCCATAAACACAGACAAAATAACAGAAATAATAAATTACACTCAAAACAAACAAAATGAACATTTTTTTTTCTTCAGACAAGGTTTTTCTGTGTAATAGCCCTAGCTGTCCTGGAATTCACTTTGTAGATCAGGCTGGCTTTGAACTCAGAGATCCACCTGCCTCTACCTTCCCAAATTCTGGGATTAAAGGTGTGGGCCATCATGCCTGGCTGGTTCTAAATGCATATTTGTATGTCAGTGTTCATGAGGGACCCCAAAGTGGCAGAGTCATATTGTACATTATAAACTAGGATCAAGAATGGTGACTGAAATGTTTGGTTTACAGATCTTTGGTTGGTTGTGGCTGATTAGTTTCCAGTATTAAAATACATGGTACCCCACTAAGAACTTAAAGATTTGTGGGAATAAACAAACTCTAAGTTAGGCCTGACTGACAGGCCTCACTAATGGGAACAGCTTTCACTAATTTCTTAGTCTTGGGAAATTCAGACACAGAAGGCCTTATTTTGTGTACAGAGTACTCTTATGTATATACAGAGAAAGGATCTTGCATATCTAGGATAGCTGAAGTAATATGCATGAATCTTCCTCTCACCCTTCCCTAAAAGGGATATATAAAAGTAAATCACATGCATGGGGGAGGAGGGGCATGGGTGGGTGTAGGCAAATATCACATCTGTAAACTAATTGATTATCAGACAGTAGTGTTAATCCCTGGTAACCCTGAATACTATGCTCACAATACTCACTGGTCTTATTGTATACTATATCCCATTATCCACAAGGAGCTGGACTTTGGAACTCTTGAATGGCTTTCTAAACAGCATCAATGTCAGCAGGGAGGGAGTACCTTACAAATTTACAGTGCTGCTAAAACAGGGTTTAGCAAATTATAATCTAAAGGTAAATATGGTCCACATCCTGTTTCTGTACAGCCTTTAGGAGTAATTTTTATGCTGGGTAGTGGGGTATATACACCTCTAGTTCCAGCCCTCAGAGGCAGAGTCAGAGGCAGGAAGATCTATGATCTCAAGGCCAGCCTGGTCTACAGAGTGAGTTATAGGAAAGCCAGGGCTACACAAAGAAACCCTGTCTTGAAAAAAATCCTCCCTACTCCCCATCTCCTAAATGTTTTTACACTTTAGAAGGCTTACAAACAAAGGCAAAGAATATATGACAGGTAAGTACCTATACAGCTTTTATATTTTCATTCTATACCTTAATGCCTGTCCTCTAGCATTATGACTAATGAACTGGCAGCAAACACCAAATGGTGTTTCTCTCACCTGGCTATGTTTGCTGATCCCACTCATATAACTTTGATCTTCGCCTAGAGATCTTAGTATCCATGGAAGTAACAATACTCTTCCCAAAAATGGCCTAACCTTCACTTAACTGTAAGTTTTTGCTATAGTCAGATTATTTTTTTTTCTTCCCTTTGTGGAGACAGGGTCTTTATACCCAGCCTTGGCTGTCTTAGAACTCACTATGTAGACCAGGTGGCATTTGCCACCATACATGTCCTTATTTTGGGTTTCTTATGCCACTGGAACAATGAAAGAATACAGAGTGCCATTTAGCCAGGTAAATATGGTTGCTGCTACATAACAAAAAAAATGAAAATGGCAGACCATTTCATTCATCTTGTGTTGCCATGTACAGTGAGAAATGTTAAAAGGGGTCATAGAAATCCTTCCAAGTGGAAAGATTAAGTACTCAAAAATTCCAAGACTGAGGGTTATCAATTCTTGTGAAAACTCAAATCAGCAAAATACAGACAGTAACACAACATAGTAAATAGGTGTAGAAATAAGGATAGAGCAACTATCAATCTCCTTTTATTTAGCACCCAACTATACATGTTAATCATTCCCATTGACTCTTTTCCCTAGTATACACAAGACATGTTTCCAATTTTCTTAATGGCTTTTTTCTTTTAAAATTAATTTTAATCATTATTCCATGTTAACATTAGGGAACTCTTTGTAAGGTTAATTTTGAGGTTTCTGTAAATCTAAATTTACTTCATAATAAAGTATTTCTTTACATGTGTATGTTATGTATGCAGGCATGTATATGTGTATGTGTTCTTGAGTGTGTGCATGTGTGTATTTCATGATAGTTTTTGTGGGGCTTTTTGTTTTGTTTTTTGAGATAAGGTCATGCTATGTAGCTTGGCCAGTCTGGAACCCACTATGTAGACCATGCTGGTCTTGAATTCACAGAGATATTCCTGTGTCTGCCTCTCACGTTCTGGGATTAATGGTGTGTAACCATTATATCCAGTGTGACAGTACTGGGGACTGAACCCAGAGTTTCAAGCACGAAGGCACTCTACCAGTGGAACCACACCTTCAACACTCAATTGTCCTTTTGGAGTAATTCTTAAAAAATGTTTCTGGCTGGGTGGTGGTGCTACACACCTTTAATCCCAGCACTGGGGAGACAGAGGCAGCCAGGTGGATCTCTGTGAGTTTGAGCCTAGTCTACAAAGTGAGTTCCAGGACAGCCAGAGAAACCCTGTTTTGAAAAAAAAAAAAAAAAAAAAAGAGGAAAACAAAAGAAAAAAGAAAAAAGTTGCTGAAACGTATTCTCTCACTTTTGTTAACTTCCTCTTCTTTGGGACAATGCTGTTTTATTTGTCATTTATTATTTTATTTATTCGAGTCTAGGATGTTACACATGTGAGGCAAATGCTTTAACTACTAGTTACAGCTCTTGTCCCAGAGCAAATATATAGTTCTTTGTTGTCTTGAGACTGGTTCATTATGTCCTCAAAATTACAAATCCACTCATAATCTAATAAAATAACAATAAAAGTAATACTCAGCGTCATAATTACCTAGAAAATTCAGATTTGTGGCAAGGCTCAAAAGTATTTTTTCCTGTATAAGTTTTTTAAGTCATACAATCTATCATATTTCTTATCTGGATTTAAATTGTTCCTTGAACATACTTTTATTGTTTACAAATGTCTATGTTCTTCCCCAACTAAACTGAGTAAATTAACAAATGAACAATATGTTCTCCCACAGTCTATTCGTTGTACCAGAATTTTTTTAAGAAAGTGAAGAATTATTAATTTCTAAGTGAAGAATTATTAATTTCTAAGTGGGTTTAGGCCAGCCAAACATCACTCTGCATCTGGCTTTGTTGCTAGGCAGATGAGACTTGGGAGTCTCGGGTTTGCTACCCATTACTTTTGTGAAACTGGAAAGGCAACTTCAACTCTCCCAGGCTATGGGAGATGCCTCCTAAAACGACTGACAATGATCTGTGCCTTATGGTATTTATGCCCTTGTGTAATACTCTCAGACCTACAGGATCCATGTAGTTGACTTCTTTTGGATGAATAGAACACAGCAGAAACACATAGTTATCAATACTAAAACAACTAGATTCTAAATAGATTGACTTAAGCGAGAGGGATATAGCTCAACAGTGTAGCGTTTATCTAGCACGCTCAAGGTCCTGTCTCCAAACAAGACTGACTTCAGTCTTCCCGCACTTTCATTTGTTCACCTTGATTGAACCAGCTCAGGTATGCTGTGATCTGCCCAATAAAAGTCCACGTATCAACGAACTTCGAACAGCTCGAGACAAACCACATCCTGCTAACACAAATAAGCTTGGTAGTATACCTTTCCCTAGCAGTCTTTCACTGATGTAATGATACAGCGCAAGGGGGACCTTGGCGGATTCCATGGCAGGCGAGGGTGACCGTGATGGGGGACAAACATGCCAGGCTTAGTGATAAGTTTTATTAGAAAAGGGAAGGAGGGAGAATGAAAAAGAGATAAAGAGACACAGAGACAGAGAGTCAGAGGACAGAAAAGGGAGACAGGAGAAGTACTGTCTGCCCCAGGTGAAGAGCAGGGAAAAGGAGAGGAAAGAGTAAGTGGGCAGGGGTTCTTTCCTTTAAAGGGGTTCTTTGTATGTGCATGCTGACCAGGGCACTGCCTGAGTGCATTCTGCCAGGTTATAGGGGCAGGCCAGCATAATGCCTGAATCCTTACAACTGACAACTTGTGAGAGATTGTGAAATAGCGTTTGAAGTCAGGCTGCACCTGATTCTGGACACATTAAATACTGTGACTTAAGGAATACTATTGTGGCCAGAGATGTAGCTCATTGGCAGAGTGCTTGCCAAGTATGCACAAGGTCCTTGGGTCAGCATTTTAGTACATAAATATATAAACATAAAAACTGATATTTTTAGCGGGATAAAAAACAAACAACAAAAAAACAAACAAACAAACAAAAACAAACAAACAAAACCCAAACTCCCTCAAAACTTACTTGCTTTAAGACTTTTTTTTTTTTTTTTTTTTTTTTTTTGAGACAGTGTTTCTCTGTGTAGTCATGGCTGTCCTGACACTCACTCTGTAGATCAAACTGGCCTTGAACTCAACAGAGATCTGCTTACCTGTGCCTCCCAAATGCTGGGATTAAAGGTGTGCACCACCACCACCACCACCACCACCACCACTGCCTGGAATTTTTTTTCTTTTTTCAAAAAATGCATCAGATAACAAACTTAGTTTCCTCATCTTCAAAACAGGGTTCACACGCCTTTAATCTCAGCACTTAGGAGGCAGAGGCTGGCAGATCTTTGTGAGAGGCCAGCCTGTCTACAAAGCCAGAGAAACCCTGTCTCAAAAAACAAAAACAAAGCAAAACAACAACAACAAAAGGCTAATAGTATATTTTAAAGATGCATTAAGTGAAATTACATATAGCAATTGGCACTCAGTATATTACTGAAGAGAAAAAAAATATTACTATGAAATCAAGTTTTTGCAGGCTGAGCAGGTATCTTTTTTTTTTTTTTTTTTTTTTTTTTGAGATGGAGTCTAATGTAACTAAGGCTAGTATTGCACTCACGTTTCTATCTTTAACTCTTAAGTGCTACAATTACAAGAGTGATATGGTGCCTGGCCAGTGACTATTTACATTTAAGAGATGCAGAAACTTAGTGTCAGAAAACTTAAGTGACTTGTTCAGGGTCTCACAGAAAGTTATTAGACCTGAGTTTATGCCTAATCCTTTTCCATCACTACTATGTAACTAACATTCAACCTTTACTTAGTAAATACACATTAGGCATAAGGTATTATTTTATTATGTTCTGCACACAAAGACAAATAAAAAAAATTCAAAGAATCTGCTCTCTTGCATACTATAATAAATTGGAAAAGGCAATTTAAGCATTAAGAAATGTCAAGGTTGTGTTTCAAAATATTTTGACTTGAAAATGCAATGTTTATCATTAGCTTTGTCATGATTCCCTAAGGGTATTTTATGAGCAGTTATACAACACACGGTGGTGGCTTGGTTTATTTCACTGACTAAATTCCAGATAGTTTTATATATGGACTGAACAATTCTTCATTGATTGTGGTAACAGAATTTGAGTTCTCAACTTCAGATCTTTTGCTTCATAATAAACTCTACCCATCTCTTGACATGCAGTTTAGTTGATGAGTGCCTTTCTCTTGAATATAAAAATAATAAAAAGTACAACATATACAGCTTACTCAGTAGCATTGCAGAATTTAGTGTTGGACTGATGATGAACCCAAGGACAATGTGAAAATATCCTAATTCAGTTTACTGAGTATGACTAAGAAGTCACTAACTCAGAACTATACATAGATGAAAGCAAAACTCTGTACTTGTCTGAATACTACAGGCTTCAGAGAACATCTTTTCTAGAATAAATACAATTTATTGTCAAAGTCCACCCTCCCAACACACACACAAGACTTTCTGAAAAGGTTGTTTAATTCCTGATGACAACTGTTTGATCAAACTATGGTGCTTGATAGATCCCATGTGTACATTTAAATGATATGCACTTCAAAAGTGAGTTGCTGTTAAGGCAGAAGAATTCACTTGTGTATCTTGAAACAGGTGCTTGGTTGAGAAAAGAAATGGTGAATCAGAGTTGCTGAATGAAACTGGTAAACTCTTCAAGCACACCAAAATCATTTGCATTTTTGAAAATAATGTTTTCCTTCTACTAGCTTAACAAGCAGTGTCTTTTCACTGATCATCTGGAATAGTAAAAACTAACATTTATCTTTTAAAGGTTCCTGTAAAATAATGAAGTATTTCCTAAGTGTTAAACAATAAATTCTTTCATAGGTATGACTTAGTCAAATAGTTTATGAAGAATGAATTACTTAACACCTATGAAGTGCTCTCAATATGGATGGACTAATATTTTTATTTTTTACTTTATTTATTTAGGTTTTTCTAGACATGGTTTCTCTGTATTGCTTTGAAGAGCCTGTCCTGAAACTCCCTCTGTAGACCAGGCTGTCCTGGAACTCACAGAGATCTGCCTATCTCTGCCTCCAGAGTAATGGGATTAAAGGCATGTGCCACCAACACCCAGTCTTGAACAATTTTTTTTTCTTTTTTGAGACAGGGTTTCTCTATGGCTTTGGAGGCTGTCCTGGAACTAGCTCTTGTGGACCAGGCTGGTCTCGAACTCCCAGAAATCCACCTGCCTCTGCTTCTTGAATGCTGGGATCAAAGGCGTGCACCATTAATGCCCAGCTTTGGACTAGTATTTTTAAAACACTGTTTCAAGTAGCAGAGAAAAGCTTTGAGATAAAGTCCTAGTGTCTAAGTTTATTCCATGCTCATCATTCAGATCATCACTATTGCCCTTTACATTGTATGGGGAGGAAAGAAGAATACTTTATATAAAGCCATAAAAATCACAATTCAAGGAGAATAGAATTTAAAAATTAAGTTTAAAATAATTTCAACAATAAAATCTACTCATCAAGAATTCTCAGATAGAGGAAGAGTAGGGAAGAGGCATAGCAGCAAAGATCTGGCAGCTATGAAGTCAAAGGCTTCTTCATGTGACAGTCATTCCTTTCACTTGATAAAATCAAAAGCAAAAGTCCTGGCTAGTTTTACATCAACTTAATTAACACAAGCTAAAGTCATCTGAAAGGAGGGAACCTCAGATGACAATATGCTTTCATGAGATTTTACTGTAAGGCATTTTCTTAATTAGTGATCAATGATGGAGGGCTCCTCCCACTGTGGATAGTGCTATCTCTGGGATGGTGGTCCTGGGTTCTATAAGAAAGCAGGTTGAGCAAGCCATGGGGAGCAAGCCAGTAAGCAGCACCCCTCCATGACTTCTGATCAGCTTTGGCTCCAGGTTCCTGACCTGTGTGAATTCCTGTCCTGACTTCCTTCAATGATGAACAGTGATGTGGAACTGTAAGCTGAATAAATCCTTTACTATACAAACTCACTTTTTGATCACAGCAATAGAAACTATAAACAGCAAATCTGGGAATTTTAATAGATTACAGGCCTGACTAGTGAACTCTAGGTCAAACCAGGTAATTTGTTCAATTTAAGTTACATAAAGAGTCTGATATAAAAAGGTGCTATATAGTATGAAAAGAAGCCCAAAGTATAGTCCCTACTCTTTTCTTTTTTAATTTGAATTTCAAACAAGCTTGTTTTACATGTCAATCACAGTTCTTAATCTCTCCCTTCTTCCTGTCCCCCCACTCCAACCCTCATCCCATTCCCTTTCTGCTACCTGAGAGGGTGAGGCCTTCCATGGGGGATCTTCAAAGCCTATCATATCATTTGGAGCAAGGCCTAGGCCCTCCCCCATGTGTTTAGGTTGAGAGAGTAACCCTCTATGTGGAATGGGCTCCCAAAGTCCATTCATATACTAGGGATACATACTGATCCACTACCACAGGTCCCATAGACTGTCCAGTCCTCCTAACTTAGACCCACGCTCAGGGGATCTGGGTTGGTCCTATGCTGATTCCCCAGCTACTAGATTGGAGTCCAAGAGCAACCCCTTGATCAGACCAGCAGCCTGGTCTTGACTCCTTTGCTCATCACCCCTCCCTCTCTGCAACTGGATTCCAGGAGTTTGGCTCAGTGTTTAGCAGTGGGTGTCTGTTTCTGCTTCCATCAAATACTGGATGAAGGCTCTAAGATGGCATATAAGGTAGTCATCAATCTCATTATTCTAGAAGGGCATTTAAGGTAGCCTCTCCACTATTGCTTAGATTGTTAGTTGGGGTCATCCTTGTAGATTTCTGGACATTTCCCTAGTGCCAGATTTCTCTTTAAACCTATAATGGCTCCCTCTATTATGGTATATCTTTTCTTGCTCTCTATTCTTTCCATGACTCAATCTTCCTGCTCCCTCATGTCCTCCTCTCCTCTCCTTCTCTTTCTCCTAACTTCCTCTCTCCTCACCCCATGCTCCCAATTTTCTCAGAAGATCTTGTCCCTTTCCCCTTCTCTGGGGGGATCATGTATATCTCTCTTAGGTTCCTCCTTGTTTCCTAGCTTTTCTGGTGGTGTGGATTGTGGATTGTAGACTGTTGATCCTTTGCTCTATGTCTAAAATCCATATATGAGTATATACCATGTTTGTCTTTGCGATTGGGTTACCTCACTCAGGATGTATAGTCCCTGCTCTTTAAGAAAAGTCGTAAGCTAGGAACAATGTTGCAGTACTTGGGAGGCTGGAATAGGAGGATAAAATTCTAGGCTACCTTGGGCTTCAAACTATGGTGTCTACAGATCAGGATGTAAAACTCTTAGCTACTGCTCCAGTGCCATGCCTACTTACCACTCTGGTCTCCACTATGATTATGGACTAGCCCTTTGAAACTGTAATCAAGTCTCCAATAAAATACTTCCTTTTATAAGTTGCCTTGGTCATGGTATCTCCTCACAGCAATAAATTAGTAACAATGATAAATTTATGCTCTACCAACTAAGGATGCATAAGATGGGAAAGATAAGTAGACCTAACTGCACACATTTTAACCTTTCCTTAAATGTTTCCCAAATTTCAAAGCATGTTTCCCTCCCTCAAAACACTTCATTCTTTCTATTCACAAAGGGGCAATTTGTTAATTTTATCATTTGGTTGGTGGAAAGCATTACGATAAAAGAATAATTGAAAAAGGTTAGCTTCTAAGGAATTTTTATTTTTTATTTTTTTAAAAAACCAGGTGGTAGTGGTGGCACATGCCTTTAATTCCAGCACTTGGGAAGCAGAGGTAGGCAGAGTTCAAGGCCAGCCTGGTCTACAGAGTGAGTTCCAGGACAGCCAGTACTATACAGAGAAACCTTGTCTCAAAAACAAACAAAACAAAAATACCATATTTTAAAAGGTTTACTAATTTTATGTGTTTTGAGTGTTTTGCCTGCATGTACATAAGTATATCGAATGTGTGCTTGGTGCCCACAGAAGTCAGAAGAGTTGATCCCTTGGAACTGGAGTTATAGATGGTTGAGATCTGCCTGTGGGTGCTGGCAATCAAACCTGGGTCCTCTGCAAGAGCAACAAGTGCTCTGAACAGCTGAGCCATATCTACACACACACACACACACACACACACACACACACACACACACACACACACAATTTAAATTTCAACTGAGTCCCTAATCCTTATTTAGGTTTAAAATTTGATCATATCTTGTAAGAATTTTAGATCTCACTTCATTTCAATCCTTTTCATTTAAAAAATTAACTAAAGCCCTAGAGAGGGATGAACTTAAATGTAAGACAGCTAATTAGTTACAGAACATAAGTCTCTTGATACTTACTCTAAAATTCTTTCCACTGTGTTAATTAACAGTAGTCAGTTATAGTAACTTAAAAAAAAAAAAAAAGGAAAAAGTGAAAAAAGAAAAGAAAGAAACATGCAGCAATTTCACAGGTACATTTCCAAAGCTGTTGGACTATTTTGTAAATTGTAGGTATTTTGTAATTGTAAAATTACATTTTAGGGAATAAAACAATCTTAAGACAATAGGGAGTGTTTCCAGTGAATGCTGCCATTAAAGCTCTTGAAATACAGGCTAGTTTCTGATCCTGTTTAAGAAAGGCTTTATGCATTGTATTTCACCTTTTAACTAGAAAATTCAATCCACTTTTCTAAGATTAGAAATTTGGCAGGGAAGTGGTGGCACGTGCCTTCAAACTCAGCTCTTGGGAAGCAGGTGGATCTCTGAGTTCAAGGACACCCTGGTCTATAGAGCAAGTTCCAGAGATACAGAGCGAAATCCAGTCTTGGAAAATAAATAAGAAAGTTGCTGCTGGTCATGGTGGTGCAGGCCTTTAATGCTAGTACTCAGGAGGGAGAGGCAGTCAAATTTCTGTGAATTTGGGGCTAACATGATGTACAAAGAGAGTTCCAGAAGAGCCGGGGATAAACAGAGAAACTAGTTTCAAAAGAACAAAACCCAAAATCAAGCCAAATAGAAAAGAAATGGTTTGAGTTTTATAAAAGACCCATAAGAAACTTTCACCAGTGTATTTACGTGTGGATATGTTAAGATTACAATGGAACAATCCTCATTAAGAAATCTAAGTAATCTCAACTATTTGAAATACAGAGATTAAAGAAAGGAAGTCCTTTGGGACTGAACACACTTGAGCTTCATTACTTAATAGATAGGCAGGTGCAGTAGTTGTCATCGACAGTGCCTTCATGATACCATTTAGACCCCAAGTAGCTACTCTATTAAGTCAAATGACATTTATTTCTCTTTTTCATTTGTTTCTTCTTTTAAACATTTCTTTTTGTGTGTGTGTGGAAGATTTCTCAGATAGTGGCTTTCCTTTGGCTTGAGAGGCTCCTGTGCTCAAGGTTGCTGTCTGGTACAATAATCAGACGGCTTGCAAACAGTAAAGGGAGACTTGACAATGCTACTAACTTCATTTTTTATAGAACACATAGCCAATTGTGAAGGGTAAGAAGTATTTAAACACAGAGGGAAAGAATCTTCTCTTTTGGGATTCAGTTATAACTAAGAGATTAGAGCAACTTAGAAGAAGTAGTGGTGTGGAGTTAAGTCTATCACCCAGCCAGCATCAGATCATTTTTACATGTTAAGAGTCCATCCTCCCTAGTTATGCATATCATAATACAATGGGCCAGATGGGTTGCAGAATACTTGAGTTGGTGTCAAGTTGGACAAGGTCAGCCTTAGAGGTCCAATAGCAGGTAACAGTGTCCCAGTTAAGAGACTGAATTTAAATATAACTGCCAGGGACTGCCTGGCTACCAAAAAAAATGTAGTTAAGGAAAAGCATGTATTTGAAGAGTGAGATATCCTGGTGAGAGAGTTAATGAAGCTCAATAGTCACATACGGAGTCTTGATAGGGGATGTCCTTCTGTATGTTGTGAATATGTTTCTCTTACTGGCTGGTGAAGTACCCAGGCAGGCAGTATAGGCAGGGCTCCCAGACTAGGAGAAGGCTTGGAAGAAAGAGGCAGAGAGGAGCTGAAAGGGAGACACCATATAGTTACAGAGGTTGTAACATGCTGGCAGAGCATTACAGGTAAGCCACAGTCTTGTGGCAATACATAGTTTAATAAAAATGGGTTAATAATTAAGAAAGAGCTAGCCAATAAGAAGCCTGAGCCATTGGCCAAACAGTTTATGATTAATATAAACCTCAGTGTATTTATTTGGAACTAAATGGCTGAGGGACCTGGTGGAAAAGAAACTCCATCTTCAGAGTCTTCTAATGACCAGATTTCAGTACAAGACAGATACAGACTACTCAGGTTTATACATGCTTCTCAAACTAAGGCATGTTTAACATCAAGTTTGTAATACAATGGACAGCATGTATGGGATGTGCTTTCAAATACTTAATGTTATATTACATATATACTATACATGTAATATATGTATATACGTACATATACATACTATATATGTAATATATGTTATATGTACATATATATATATATATAAAGAAAATAAAGTTATAAACTAGATGATCCATTTTGGATGAATTAAAAAAACGATTTCAAAGAAATGTTCAGATTTTAGGAAGGAACGTTGTGCTGAACTTAGAAAGTCACTGTTTTTCTTTGAAAAGTCTAAAAGGCAATAACAGAAAAGTTATTTGAGAAAGACTAAATTTTGCTATTCAGTGTGACCTTGCTCAAGTCCAAGTCTTACAGTATTGTTATGAACATTACTTATAAACAACATATTTACTAAAGTGAATGACAGATAAACAGATGTTTAATAAACTAACACAGGCAAGAGTAGGGGGAGAACCTGGACAGAAGTGCTTCATATCAAAATATGTTTTCTGTGTTGGAAAATTATTAAGTCTCTTAGTGAACTGTTAGTTCAAATTTATTGGGAACACTTAATACAGAAGAGAACTTATGCCATACACCTATTCTAGGTCACAGTCTTTAAATAATTCTCACTTAACTTTCAAAATCACCCTTAAAAAGCTAATTTTAAAAATGAATTAACTGATCTTGGTGGAAGAGGTGCATACTTTTAATCCCAGCATTGGGGAGGCAGAGGCAGAAGGATCTCTGGAGTTTGAAGGCCAGCCTGGTCTACAGAGCAAATTCCAGGACAGCCAAGTTTACAGAGAAAACCTGCCAAAACACCCACCCACCAAAAATAAATAGAAAAGAATTAATGGCAAGTCAGTAAAGTTCAGAACGCTGTAGTCAAACATCTAGTTAAGTAGTAGAATGGACATTTGAGCCCAAGTCATTTTACCACAATTTGCCAAAGCAGGAGAACAAATGTTTCAGTAAGATTAAATAATGACTACTTGTAGCTCTTGGATACAGAAGCAACACAAAATATTTAACGGAATTGGTTACCAATTGTATATGACACGACATGGGAAAAAAAGTCCAGAAATAACACATCAACAGGGAATTTTTTATAGTATTCCAAGAATAAATAAATAGCATTAACAAATTAAATAAATTAGTTATCCAAGTATTTTACACAAAAAGTCTCATTCATTTTGGTTGAAGTGCAATGGAATTTGTAATAATCTAAGAAGTTATAATACTTCAGAAATATCTGAAGTATTCTTCATTATTTCTTCCCCCTTCTTCTGTAGTTCAGAGTATATCAAAATGTTAGGACATTCCTCAATGACTTTGGCAGAATTCTACTAAATTCTATCTAACACAGTACCTGAGCCATGGCAAACCCAAACATGATATACATTATCAACCAGTTAAGTAAGAAATCTCTGTTTGCATTTTTTGTTGGTTCTCCTTCACTATCTTCATCCTTTCCTTTTTACTGAACTTTAGAAAAGGATTTTGCCAGATAATGAAGATAGAGAGCTGGGTAAAACCACTAAAAGATCAGCCCATTAATATTTGAAATCACAAGACCCTCTCTCTCTCTCTCTCTCTCTCTCTCTCTCTCTCTCTCTCTCTCTCTCTCTCTCTCTCTCTCTCTCTCACACACACACACACACACACACACACAATACAACAGGAGAAAATCAGGTTAAAACTGAAATATATAGAAAAAACATCATGACAAATTAAGGCATAGTAAGAAATAAGATGTAGATGACTGAGATTTTGAGATATGAAAGCATGAAATGCTATTTTTTAGAGAATGGAAAGACATTCCATAGAACTGGAGGGTTGTAGACAAGCATGGATAGAAAAAAATGTAGGGACTACACTCTAAAGTGCTACATCAAGTAAGAAACTTGAACTTTATTCTATGGATCATCATTTCCTAGTTGTGACTATAGAACCCTTTGAAATTTACAATGTAAAAAATAGAAATGATGTTTGAATTTTTGACTCAGTTTCTTAAAATTCCAATACTAGAGATTGAAGTATTTTTATTTTCATTTTCATTTTATATTACCAAGAGACATGCAAAACCCTTCAATTTCAATGAGAATAGTGTTTTTGTGTCTTTTTTAAAAATCACATATTTGTTTAATGTTAGGTGTGATATTGCTAAGTTGGATCCACATATGAGGTGCAGCATCAAGTCTTTTCCTGTATTTTGTTTTTGTTGCAGCATAATATGAAAACCCTGTTTCACACAGGTGCATTGTTGCAAAAGGAAGAAGTACATGAATAGCATACCTTGTAATGTTTGTGTATTCATGAATTAGGCTACTCCAAAAAATCATTTAGTGACAGTTCATTGAAATGTTGTTTGGGAATCAGAGATTTAACAGTTACTGTAAATGGATTTCTAACCCAAGCATTATTATCACTTGTTACAGGAAATATTTCAAAAGAGTAGCTTGCAAACCTCTTAGGTGTTGCACATTAGTGCCAAAAATATCTTTATCAACTGTAGAAGAATGATTTCAGACAATAAGTCACTGAGTGTAGGAAAACAGTCAAAGTTTTCTTCTTCTGTAGATGAGGCCCAAAACTCCAAGTTTCTTAACAATGACGACATTTTATCAATGGTGAAAACACTGTTACATTCTTTCCTTACATTGACAGCTTAACCTCATTTAATTTAGTAAATATGTCAGCAACATATGCAGGTCTTAGCAGCCAATATGAATTTGGTAAGCAACTAAATAGCTGAAAAGTATAATCCATAAAAACCAATAGTTAAGGCCGTTCAGAAAGTCTTACAAAAACTTTACCTCAGGAAAGCCACCTTACTTTTGTATTCAGAAGTGCTGTGTGCTGAGCACCCATTTCTTCACATAAAATTTTTAGTAACCAGGATTGATGTGGTAGAGCTTGGATGTAATTGATAATGTGTACTGCTTGGTCTAGCACATTTTTCAGAGATGTAGGCATTATTTGAACTGCCAATGCATGTCGATATACTAGGCAGTAACTACTAGTACTTTCTGGAGCTACATATCTTATCAAGGTGACAGCCTCAGCAATATTCCCATCCAGTGCCCTAAAAGGATCACTGCAAAATCAACACATTTTTTTCCATTCAATTTCATGTTTCTGCATAAAACTGTTGATGCAGTTGAATATTTCTTCACCAGTTGCATCACTCTGCAAAGATTCACGTATGAGTAGATCCTCCTCAATAGATTATTAAACCTATAACAAATAAACACAAGCAGCACAGCAAGTCCTGAAACAACAGCTGGTGCATCTAGTTGTAGTGAAAAACCCATCACAAATTTTCAATCTACAAACAAGCTTCTCTTCAATGTCAGCAGCTAGATCTTTAATTTGATGTGCTACAGTACTATTTGAGAGTTGTACCAAATCTATTTTTTTTTTAAATATACTGTTCATCAAACATCCACATCACTACATCTTTTGCACAAGGTTTGATAAGCAATTCTCCAATAGTATGAGCCTCTCCACACAGGGCTATGTGGTAATTTACAATGTATGATGATTCTGTAGCACTTTCATTATCTGTATTGACAGTCTTAGGTGCTAGAGGTTTATTGTTTTCAGGTTAATCAATATGCTGCTTGAAAAAGCTGATGTCTTTGTCTTTATATGCAGCGTGTTTACTTTCTAAATGTCTTTGAAGCTTACTAGGGGCTAAAGAGCTATTGGATAAAATCTTCTTACATAATACACACTGAGCATGAGGGCCATCTTGATTTTCAAAGTAAGTAAATCCAAAGGACAAATAACTTTCATCATATTTTCTTCTTTTTATTTTCTTATTAAATGTTGCTATTTTACTGGAATTGGATATAAATTTGACCCTGGAAAACTCACCTTCTGGTTTTACAGAAACTGAAGACTGCAATGGTTCATCATCACTTTGTACTATTCCAACCTTTTGACTGTCTGATTCCGATATAATTTGGTAACAAAATGATTCTACTTCTTGTTTAAGACTTCCTTGTTTCAGCAAAGGAATGAGTTTGCAGTGCAAACCAGAGTTAATTTAGATTTAACACTGAGTATCACAACTGTTTTGAAATTATAAGACAAGAAATAAAGATGAGAGAAGATATACAGCCACGCATCAGTTAATTTGTAAATGTTGCCTACGCATCACTTTGAAGATGGAATATCACTTGTTCTTTTATCAGGTGATCTCTCATGTGACTTCATGGTGCTCTCAGATATGGCACACCTTTCTTAAAGGTAGATTATCACATAAAAATAAAAACTACAGAAATGAGTTTACTAGTCAAACTTACATTCAAATCAACTTATATTAAAACTATACAGAAAATTATTGCTAGTATCATTTTTTTTCTCAAACTCTGAGAATATTAACATTCTAAAGAAACTATCTGGGAACTATTAGACTATGAAATAGTAATGAGTTCTTATGTACATTTTTAAGGATGAGCTCTTTAGAAACATCTTTAGGAATCTTTCCATGGCAAGGGTTGGTAAACACATTAAGACCATACAGTCAAAATGTTTGCTTGCTTTGTGGGCCATACAGGTTCTGTTGTAATTATTCATCTCTGTAGTTATATAAAACAACAGATGAAAGAGTGGGTGGGTGTTTCGATAAAACTTTATGTACCAAAACAGACTGTGTGGCATATATTTACCAACCCTATCTCATAGTATATAGTACCTTAGAATTTCTTTTATGTTTCTGATAACTACTGCCATTAGATGCATTAAATGTTGGTAGTATTATATATCAGAAGCCTTCCTTCAGGGCTGCAACTATTCTAGTAAGCTATATTGAAAACCCAATGTTCCAAGACAGAGAATTCTAGTGGATCCTAAGTATTATGTGTTAACAATAAAGAATAAACTACAGACCAAAAAGGAGATACTACTTCTCTGGATTTAAAAGTACATATATATTTACATTATCTTAATTAAGACTTTCAGTAATGCACATTGTTACTAATTACTCTATCGTGCTAGAATAATCAGAATCTTAAGGAAAATATACACTACTTTAATAGGTTTTTTTCTCATGTAATAAAAGAAACACAAGAACAATGCAAACTTAAGACTGTCTAATGAATACTGATTCCTAATAATGAATACTGTTTTCTGAGTTTTAAATTAAATTTGCAAGATACACAGATTGATCCTGTTGATTTTAAACTTCATGTGATTACAAATTAATCTCTATCTTTTCTTTTTAGATCCTCAAATGGTTTTTCTGTTAACAGCTAGTAGATAAGATACCTGAAACAATGAATACTTCTTTCTGCAATCACTCTCTCCAACATGATAGCTTGAAATGCAGACTCTTCAAAAGAATAAAACTAAGGGATAGGTTGGGAATGGAAGTAACCAGAAGCCTAGAATAAGAAAAGTTAGAATCAGACACTGCAGCAACTATTAATTTCCACTATAAAGATCTATCACATTTTAAATAGTTAACACAAACGATTCTTCACTGAAGTGCAGCTCCTGGATGTAAACAGAAAGTCCCTAGGAAAGTAAACATGCTAAAACCATCATTCTACTTACTATTCTGGCAATTTTCCTGCTTTTAAATGCTTCCTTACCCACTGACAACACATTAAATTTTTTTTGGGAAAAAAAACTTTTAAGAAGTACAGCCCATTTTCAATATCTCTAAAACTAAACACAGAATCTAAAATGAAACCATACATGCAAGTGTTACATGACATATGTCATTATGATAACCAGATTCTGTCCTCAATCTGACAACTAATGCTTACTGAATAACTGTTTATTATTATCTGTGAGCTGTTACTATCTGTGCTCATTTCCTCACAATTGTCAAGAACCTGGAAATGTTAATGACTGTATTTTAGAGAAAGACACAGAGAAATTGTTACCTGATAGGTCAACACATTTTGTTAGTGAAGAATCAAGAACACTGCCCCAAATGTTTGACTGTACAGCCCATGTGCTTCGCCATTACTTGTGAGTTTTCTTCAACTTCATCTGGTACTAAGAACTGGTGTGTGTAGAAACAGATTACCAGCGTGTTGCAACTGCCAGAGGCAGCATCTTAAACTTATAAAGCCTGTTCCTTAGCAGTGGCCTCTCCTTTCAGCCTTGATTTCAATTTGGTTAAAAACAAAACAAAAAACCAAACAAACAACAACAAAAAACACTTTATGGGACCAATGATAAAACAGGTCACCATAAAATTAGGTCCCCTCCCCTTGCTGTCAAGTGGGCACAGAACAAGTAGCTTCATTTTCTTAAAACAGCACCTCATGCCTTTCTCTTCAGAGGCATTTCCCGCCAGCTCTTGAGGACAAATAGCTTTGAGCTCATTCCCTGAAAGGGTCTCCCCTCTGGGTTGAACTGAAAGGCAAGTAGTCTTTTCTCTCTTTGCCTTCGCTGTGGGGGGCCATAGGTGAGAACAATCCCTCCTCAAGGGGCGGGAACACGGGCCAATCACCAAGGCTAGGAAGCAGGAGGTGCCAAGCATCCCTGTCCGGACCTCACCCCTTCCCGCTGCCTGGGGCGGCCCTATCTCAGTGGCCGCCACGCCCCCCGCGGCTCTCTTCCCCTCGTAGCCCACTCTGGCTCAGGATTTCCCTCGCGCCAGGGTGTCACCTGTGCTGTCGACATGAAGTCGTGTCAGCACTCGACATCTTTCCATTCCATCAGCCTACTGTCTCGGCCGCGGCTGGGCAGCAGCGCAGCGCCACGGTCCCCAGCGGAGCACGAGCCCGCCATTTTAGAGCTCAGGCCAGCGGCCATTTCAGAGCGGCCCGCTCGCCGGCGGCTCTGCTCCTCACCTTCAGCGAGGCCTGAACCGGCTCTAGAGCCAGTCGTCGCGGACCCGAGGGAGGAGAGGAGGGAGGGATGAAAAACAGGACGGAGGGGAGGAGGGTGCGGGACGGGGGTGATGCTGTCGGCTCGGGGACACCGCCTAGGACACCTCTAAGTGTTCCGATTCGCCACAGGCGCGGACCTAAGGACTGAAAAGCCATTTAGCACTCGTGTGCGTCCAGCGCTACGTCCCGCGGGAGCGACTTCGCCGCCGTCCAATCAGCGCCAGAGCTTACCCCTGCCACCAATCCGCGCGGAGCAGCAGGCGGGACTAAGGGCCCAGGCGTGGTTGAGGCGCCCGGCGGCCTAATAGCCCTGCGGCTGGCGGGGGCAGAGCGGCGGGGGTCTGCGGCGTGCGAGCCGAGCGTTCTGAGAGTTCCCGGGGCCGCCGTGAGCCTCAGCGCCGGTTAAGAGCGGATCCCCGGGCTCCGCCTGCTCCCCCTGGGTGTTGCCGTTAGAGAGACGGAGGCCCAGGTCGGCAAGCTCAGGTGTCCTGCTCGGGCTGCGCGGACAGGTTTGAGTAGGACGTTCGCGAGCCTGCGCTGCCGGATCTCAGCGACTTCTCCGAGCCCCTACCCCGTGGTCCCGACACGCAGTACGGGGAAGCGGGGAGGAAAACTCACTTTCTCCACTGTGCGTCGTCCCTGACC
The DNA here is from genome assembly GCA_030556225.1 of Cricetiscus sungorus. Classification (NCBI taxonomy): domain Eukaryota; kingdom Metazoa; phylum Chordata; class Mammalia; order Rodentia; family Cricetidae; genus Cricetiscus; species Cricetiscus sungorus. The sequence goes on from JANBXA010000007.1 coordinate 71,574,689, forward strand.
ATGGCACTCAGGGAGGGGTTCAGGCCCTGCCGAGGTCAGGGCGCCCAGGTGGCCCAGGTGCAGGACGAAAGGGAAAGTTCCTAGGCCTCTTTCTTTTTCTGAGGTGCCCCTCACAGTTACCATCTTATTCCTGAATTCTCCCGTGGTGGGCTGCAACACTTGGATGCTTTAAGCCATCCACCGTCGTCCTCGCTTTTTCCCAGAAGGGCAGGTTAGGACTGAGTGTGTGTGAAAGTGCAGATAGTATTAGATAGTGGGTCCCATTATTTGCACAATTTTGGCCTTCTGAGCCTTAACAGAAATGGCTGAAGGTTGAATCATTTATTTCAGACCCTGCGCCAACACCAGAAAATTCTCCATTTGGAGTTAACACCAAGGGGACCTCTTCCTTCCTTCCTTCCTTCCTTCCTTCCTTCCTTCCTTCCTTCCTTCCTTCCTTCCTTCCTTCCTTCCTTCCTTCCTTCCTTCCTTCCTTCCTTCCTTCCTTCCTTCCTTCCTTCCTTTTTTCGAGACAAAGTTACTCTATATTGCTTTGGAGCCTGTCCTGGAACTAGTTCTGTACAACAGGCTGGACTCGAACTCGCAGAGATCCGTCTGTCTCTGCCTCCCGAGTGCTGGGATTAAAGGCGTGTGGCACTAATGCCGGGCATTCTGCTTTTCTTAAACATGCTTGTGTCTTCAGTGTGTGATCAGGCATCTTTATACGGTGAAAGAAACCTAATTCTTAATAGTTTTCAGGACTGAATGAAGTTGTCTAGCTTCAGAATAAGTTTGGAATAATATTTCATATATTTATTTTATGTTTACATATATACTTCCAATCTAAACTTCACATACTTGGTTTATATCTTTGTAAGCTGGAAAAAACTCAAAAATAAGACAATGAGAATATTTAATTAAACATGTTACTAGACTAAAGATTATATAATGTTCTTAAAACACATGTGGTTTTCTGTAATTGCTTTCTCAAACTATTATAGAACGTTGCTTATGAGATAAATACAAGCAGTGTAGGAGTCAGGCAATAATGATAGATAGTATTTATTGAAATATATATATATATATATATATATATATATATATATATATATATGAGCCAGAGGCTGTTTTATGTACTTTTAAATGTATTAACTCATTTCTCTTCAACAGTCTAAGACCAGATCTTATTTACAAGTAAGGACATTGAGCATTGAGGAGTAAATTTTGCAAACTTGTACAAATCTGTGTTAGGTTCAATTCAAATTTTGCAAATTTAATGTCTGTGTTTGGTTCAATCCTAGTTGTGGGAACCACAAATTGTATATTTGCTTGTGGGCATATATGCATTCATGCCAAGTTAATTTATATTGGAAGACTTGTAAAATTATAGTAATATATCAAATAAGAAGGTGGAGCCTCACTCTTAGAGAGGAACTGAAAGCTGGGCATGTTGGCATATAATCAAAATTTTAGTACTCAGAAGGCTGAGGAAAGAAGATTCTTACCTAGACTGAAGTGTCAGACAAGCTTGGGTACAAAGCAAGACCTCATCTCCAAAATATGGAGGGAGATGTAGGGAGATAATTTAGTAACATGCTTGCAGGAAAGGTCTAGCCTGAAGACCTGAGTTTAGTATCCAGAACCAATGTAAAAAACACTATTTGTAATCTCAGAGCTGGGGAAGGCAGGTTCCTGAGGATTTCTAACCTGACAGCCTAATCTAATTGGCAAGCTCAAGATCCCAGTGTCTTGTGAAAAAAGATGGGGGGCCTGGAGAGATGGTTCAGAGGGCAAGAGCACTTGTTGCTCCTGCCAAGGACCTGGGATTCATTGCCAACAACTATATGGTGGCTCATGTGAGGTGCACATACACTCAGCATTCAGGCAAAGCACTCATACATATAAAGTAAAATAAAGCTTTAAAAAAGCAAACAGCAAAGCAAAATTCCAGAAAACAAAAGAAGCAAGATGGCTCCTGATGAACAGTTCATGAGTTTAACCTCTCACATGCGCTCTCTCTGTCTCTGTCTCTCTCTGTCTCTGTCTCTCTCTCTCTCTCTGTCTCTCTCTCTCTCTGTCTCTCTCTCTCTCTCTCTCTCTCTCTCACACACACACACACACACATGAAACAAAAAACCCTATAATCTGGGGCTCAAGTAAATTCATTACTGAAGCAGTGACAAGAACTCAGTTCCTGTAGGAAGTCTGAGATGACAATTCTGTTGAATTGGTTGTGAGTTAGATTGCACTGCAGTTAAATTCTCCAGAAGAGATGATGAGCCAAGAAGTTCTGAATCCAGTGTTGTGGGTCAATGTTCCACTCTGGGCTTTGTATTGCACCCTTTCTCTGTTGGCTAGTAGATGCCCTAAAAGGGCATGACTGCTACCCAGACCGACCCTGAAAGAGTTGACAGCTAGAGACCATCTTTCCCAAACAATGCAGCATGCGGTGATATTTGTTTATTCTATAACAAATAAAGCTTGCCTAAAGATCAGAGTGCACAGCTAGTCACACTAGGTAGTAATAGAGGCCAAGGAATGGTGGCACATACCTTTAATCCTAGCAATCAGGAGACAGAGGCAGATGGATCTATGTTATGTTAGTTCAAGGCCACCCTGGGCTTCATAAAATTGATCCAGTCTAAAAGAGAAACAGAGCTCTCACAAAGGTGATCCCAACACTTAGGATCACATGCCTTTAATCCCATCCCTAGGGAGGTGAGACAGGAGAGATATGGCTGGACAGAAAGAGGAATATAAGGTGGGAGGGGACAGGAGCAGTGCAGTCTGAGCAGCAGTCAGTCTGAAGTTGTAGTCTGAGGAGGCAGTCTGAGGACAGGATCACTCCTTTGGTCTGAGCATTGGTAGTGGCTGGCTGTTCTGCTTCTCTGGTCCTTCAGCTTTTACCCCCTTATATATGACTTCTGAGTTTTTATTATTAAGACCAAAGAGAAATGGTGCTACAGTAGCATGTCCTTTCTTGAAGGAAGACTGGAGTGATGCACCTCCATTTTTTTTTTTTTTTTGTCAGAATCTATGACATATGTTTTTGTTTTTGTCTGAGATAGGGTTTCTCTGGAACTTGCTTTGTAGACCAGGCTGGTCTAGAACTCACAGAGACCAACTGCCTCTTCCTCCTGAGTGCTGGGATTAAAGGTGTGTGCCACCACCACCTGGCTTCAGAATCTGTAACATTTAACAATGATAATATAGTTTTATTATTTCTGTGAATATTATCATCGGTGATACATGTTTTCTTTGCTCTTGACATGCATGAAGCTTGGTAAGTGAGGGACACTTGTTTAGTGATCATATGTATAAGATTGGTTATTGGTATTACATTTGCAAAAGTTATGTAAATGCACATAGAGTTAACTGCCTAAGATATTATTACATGTGTAATCACAGTTTCAAATGTCGAAGAACACTTAATTAGTTGAATATATAAATAACATTAAATATTTAAGAAATAGTTACATTTGTGAATTAGCTCATAGCAAAGTACAAGCGGAAGTGTCCATATTTTATGATTATGAAATTTAAAAACAATATTTGTAAATTAAAACTTCTGAGTATATTAATAACAAACAAATCACATCAAATTATCAGGTTTTTAAATAGCCTATATACCCTCCTGCGACACTTTCATATTCATTTATATTTATTCACACATATTTAATAAAATATTTAAAATTTTTATATTCTTTTAAAATTCTACACTGGTACATATCAGTCTTCCTTGACTCATTTTTCATTTCCTATAGATATAGGCATCAAGTTGATACTTTCCATTAGTGTTTTTGTTGTTAGTTTTTAATTTTATGCTTGTGGGTATTTTGCCTGCATGTATGTCTATGTACCACTCTTGTGCCTGGTGCTTGTAGAGGCCAGATGTGTTGGATCCACTAGAACTGGAGTTACAGATGGTTGTAAACAGGTGTGTACTGAGAATCCTAGTTCCTCTATAAGAGTAATCAATGCTCTTGACTACTAAGCCATGTTTCCAGCCCCCTATTAGTGTTTTTAGTGTTCATCCTCTTCCTTCTATCATCTTACATGTTCCCTAGACCAAGCTCAAGAATAATTTTTCAAGATTCCATTTATTCAGCTTGTGTGCCTGAATGCCTGTGTGTACTCCCAGGTTCTAGGTTCAGTTCCTAGAACTACATAAACCAGGTGTGGTGGCACATGCCTATAATCCCAGCATTCAGTGGAGGCTATAGCAGGAGGATGGAAAGTTGGAGTTCTTAGGGTATGTATTATGACCCTGTGTAAAAACCACCATCAAAAATGCATCAGTGGGGCATGGGTGGATTCTATGGCTCAAATAATATCGGTTTTACTCTATATCTATTGATAACCCCTCTCTTCATGACAGTATGATGGTCTGTAACATCCCAAAACTTCTGGGGAGAGAGAACATTCTTTCCATCAGCATAAGAAGAAAGACTCCCAGAAAGGACTTCAATTTTAGGTTATGTTTGTGAACTAAACAGATGGCATGGCCACCTTGGGACACTGTCTCCTTCTCTGTCTCTGTCTGTGTGTGTGTTAAAAAACTTATTTTAAAACATTTATACTTTCCTTTCCTTCTCCTCCCTTACTGTGTGTGTGTGTGTGTGTGTGTGTGTGTGTGTGTGTGTGTGGTGTACATTCTTGCACAAGTGTTTGCAGAGGCCAAAATAGGGCATTAGAACCCCTGGAGCTGGAGATCCAAGGCAATTGTGAGCTGCCTGACATGAGTTCTGGGATCCAAACTTGGGCCCTCTGCAAAAGCAACACTTGTTGATTGTTGAACCATCCATTAAGCTCTTCTCCTGTCTTTAGGGCCTATCTGTTTTCAACCACCACTCAAATCCTATGGAATAGAAGATGGCAGTATCTAAAAGGAAGTAATTCTGGAAAGAAGGAAAAGTGATTGTTGTGTGACAAAACTTTTTCTAGGGAGATGCAACACACACATCTGTTCATCCCAGATAGGGAGCCCACAACAGACCAAAGTATGGAGACTGTTCAGTTGGAGCTTCTGGCTCACCCTTGCACAAGCTGGAAAACCCATTTGTCCTATATCCCCCAGCCCTGCCTGTATTAAAAAACTGGATAAAGGAATGGCACCAAAAGCCCAGTTCTGCTTTTCTGGCAGCTGGTACAACCTGCCTTCCTGATATGACCAGCCCATCCAAGCGCCCATCCAGGGATTTAGCCTTTGACCGTACTTGGGGACAGTCCCAGCTCCTGGCTGGCACATTATCACCCCTCACCTAAGATCTGTAAAACAACCTTCCTGCCTTAACTTGGGGGGTGAGGCTTTTCTGGCCTCATTCTCTGAGACCTGTGAACCTGCTGGGAGTTGCTTTGCTTTCACTAAGCCTGTTACTATACTTGTAATTTACTTTGATCTGGCTTACTGCATTAGTGGGGAAACTTATCTGAAAAACAAAACAAAAACAACATATCTGAGTCCAATTTGGTGAACCAATGAGTTCTATTGGGGTTACTTAGCTACAGGAACATGGGTGAGGGTTACTTACAGGAACAGAATTAACTCAAAGACAGCTACATCACCATAGTTCACCCCAGCATAAAGCTGGGAGCTTGGAGCACACTGCACAGCCTGCATGCAGCTCACCAGTTTGGAGAGTGTCCTTTCCAGGTGCCTCAGTTGGCCTAAACCTCCTCCAGGCAGCTTAGCTGGTTTCTGGTATTTCCAGGCTGCTCATCTGGTCTCAGAGTCTCTGCAGTGTTTCTCCTCTGAGAATCTTCTTGGCCTCTCAGTTTCCTTCTGTCTGAGGAGGACTCTGAGCTTTTATATCTTACCCTGGTGGGTGGGTGGAGGGAATCTGGTCAGTTTTAGGGACATCCGCAAGCTATTTTGAGTTGTTTTCCCTCCAGCTTTCCAGATGGGATGTTTCAGTCTCAGAGGAAACTTACACAACTGAGGGAAAACACAAAATTTACCTTTGCTCTTTATCTCACTCTCCAAGAAGCCCTCCCTCCACTAATAGGTCTCTTTGTCCCTCATTTTTTCTAGCCCCACTGTCAGCAGTTTAATTCTAGTCTATTTCCTAGCCAGTCTCTCAAACTTATCTGTGTATGTGTGTGCTCTTATGATTAATGTTGCCATGCCTCTGGGCATGCCTATGAGGGATTATTAGGTTGATGAACTGAGGTGGGAAAACCCACCCTGAGTGTAGGTGGTGTCATGCCATGTGATGGGGCATCGCATATGTACTGCACAAAAAGAAAGCCAGATGAAGAAAGCTTAGTCTCTACTTCCAGACTGGATACAATGTGACCAGGTGCCTCAAGTCCCTAACACTATTATTTCCCCACATAATAGACTGCCCTTGGTTAGGTGTTTTATTACAGCAATGAGATGAGTAATTAATATAGATACTTTCTGTAAAATACAGTTATCAGAGTCATTTTCTTAGTATCGCTGTTGTTGGGTAATCAACTCCTTTTGGCATGGCATTAGGAGTTCTCAGAAGTAATAATAAATGTTTGTGTTTACATTTTTTGGTTTTATGAGGCTGGGTCTATGTAGTATCAGTTGGTTCTAAACTCATAATGAACTTGAGGATGACCAGGAAATCCTTATCCTCCTGCTTCTACCTTCTAAGTACTGGGATTACAGATTTGTACCATCAAGTCCAATTCCTCAAAAACTATTTTTAATGTTCTTTAATCTCACAGCAGCAGAGGTGATAGGAAGTAAGATGAGAAAGAACAGGAATGTCTGGAGCCCTCCTATTCTGCTAGTGGTCACTAGTGGTATGCATAAGTATGAAGTTTTTGGTCATGATGTGATCCTGCCAATCAATGACCTGTTATTGTCCTGGCTCCTGTCTGTCTTGCAAGGTAGTCTGATGAGTTCTCAGAACTGTTCTTCCTGAGACTGGCGCCAGGCCCTCTCCCCCCCAATGTTTGGAGAGCATCATTTCAACAGTCTGATGGCCAAAGGGAGGAGCACAAGTGGCTTTCTTCACTCCTGCCAGTGGCCTACAGCAAGATGGGTGGGTACACTAGTCTGATTAATAGTTTGGCATCTGATTGTTGATTACATCATAGACTGAAGGACTTAATTCTAATAGTAGGTCTTATTGTTTGAGGCTAGAAACATAGATTAAATTTGCCGGAAGACCTTATAGGTTGCATTATAAACCTAGTTTCTGCAAAACAGGTGTGCCTTAGGACTGTATGGAAGAAGTTTAACACGAAGGCTTAAGTGAAGACTGTACTTTTGCCACATCTGTAGTTTCTGCAAGGAAGTAATGTCTTTGTTTGTTTGTTTGTTTGTTTGTTTTTTGAGACACTCCTAGTAGATGGCCCAGCATTGAGGTCCTATATTTATTTCAAGGGTGATGATGGCATCTTGTTGGTTTAGATCACAGCAAACTTCTTCTAGCTGGACTCCACCTCCTGAAGATTCTACAGCTTCCCAAAACAGTGCCACCAACTAGAGAGCAAGTGTTCAAATACATGGGCCCACTGGGAACATCTATAGATTCTGGTCCTGACTCCTGTAGACTCATGGCTGTCTGGTAATGCAAAAATGAATCTACCTTTACAAGTCCCTATAGCCTTAATAGTTCCAACACTTAAAAAAAAAAAAAAAAAGGAAGCTACATACTTCCCGTGTGTATTGCACAGCGTAAACATTACCATTCCAAAGGGAGGAGCAGGAGAATAGCAAAGAAAGACCTCAACAAAGCAAGAGCAGAACTCAACAGGGCAAATGGACCTGCAGCTGCATGTCTGGAATGTGGAACTTGAGATGACATCCTATGAATTCCAATAGGCTTAGGTGGACCAACTCCTCCAGGCTTACTCTCTGCTGTGCATGTGCACTCTCTTTTGGGCTGGGTCCACTTGGTGCTTGCAGTCTTTCTTCATAGACATCCCACATTCTTAGCATCATCAATATCTTGTAGTCTTTATTGCAATGCAGGCTTCACTTTCAAAGCTTCATAAATTACTCTCTCGGGCCTCTCTTTGGGGAATCTGATCCTGCCACACATTGTCTGGCCATTGGGAATTTTGGGAAATTTGGCATAGACCTCCATGATGCTGTAACACTTTCGTTGTGTGTACCTGGAAAGCCAGCACTACTTGTGTGATGCCAAGTTACACTACCAGCTTGAGGTATAACCTGGTTCCATTGAACCACAGCTGTAGCTGTGCTGAATGCATGGCTGGCAGAACATGGAAAATAATTTTGGTAGGTTGCCTTATTTCAGTAGGTTGCTTTTGAGACTAACTTCTGGGGAACTCTCTTTTTAAATGAAAGATTCTCCTATTTACATTTTATACTCTGGAGCCTGTGATAACTGGAGTCTTGCTCTCAAAGCACCTCCTCTATTGTCTCAGTACAGTCTGAGGTTTTTCCTTCATAGTAGCAATCTTTTTATGGCTATTTTGTTTGAATCCATCTGCCTTATCTGCCCTGTTGGCAATTTTGAATATATATGAGTTCCTTTCCTTGACAAAATGCATATTTAAAAAACATCCTTTGCCCTACGCTGTGCTCTTCATTCTCAGTAATCTGCTAAAAGCAGTTAGCAGTAATCATGCTGCAACCTGAAAGCAATGCTAGCTTGAAATTTCCTTCTCCAAACAAATTAGTCAACTGTTTTTGAAGTTAGCCTCATTGAGGTTTTCAGGACTTAACCAGACACTTTTTCAGAGTGCAAAGCCAGTGGCTTCAAATATAGTTCCTGATAAAGCCCAGTTCCCTGTGAAACCTCAGGAACCTCACAAGCCCAAGTTCCTAGTCTGTGTTTCTGTTGGCATCCTGGTATCTGTTCTTTATCTTAACTCATTTTCTTTTTATTGTAACCGAACAACTGACAAGAACTGAAGGGAAGAAGGATTTATTTTGGTTCACACTTTAAAGGGATAGAGTACATTATGGCAGGGAAGGCATGGCAACCAGGACTCTGTCCATAGCTCCTTGAGGAGCTTTTTATATCTCTGGCTCATGAAGCAGACAGAGCTATCAGTCTAGAGTGGAGTCAGGCGATAGCCTCAAGGCCCACTCTTGAGCAGTCTACTTCCACCAGGTAGGTCCTACTCCCTAAACAATCCACAGTCTCTTCCAAACAGAAAACTACCTTCTGGGGACTAAGTGTTCAGACATGTGAGCCTGGTACCATTGTATGTTCAAACCATAATAGCTGACTGCAAAACTAGGGGAGGGCCAAAAGGCATAATATAGGTCCCAGGGGGAAGATTGCATCCAAATAACACCACCTGTGCAGCAACCTTTGGTATCTCAATTTCCTCATCAGGAAAATAGGTTTAATCACATAGAATTGCTGGGTTTGAAATAAATAATACATGTAAAGGTCTTTGGCATAGGGCCTGATATGTAAAAAGCATACAATAAGTGTTCAGTTAGTAGTATTTTTTCCTTTAAATCCTACTTGTCTGGATTGTATTTCAAGTGGGGGCAAATATATATTCATATCTCTATATGATGGTTACGTCTCATTGTTAATCATCTAGGGTTTGGAATCATCTAGGAGATATGTCTCAGGATGTGTCTGTGAGGGTGTTGTTAGAGGTTTAACTGCCCAGGAAGGAGCCACTTGGGTTGTGGGTGGTTGCATCCCATGGACTGGAGATCCAGACTGAGTAAAAAGGGAGAAGGAGGAATCCCAGCACCCATCTCCCTCTTCCTGCCGCCATGTACAGTGTGGCCAGATGCCTCATACTTCTGTCCACCATCCCTTCCCATAAGCCCATCTCTTAAGTTGCTTCTGTCAGGTATTTGTCACAGCAGTGAGAAGTACCTACCAGTATGTAAGAGTTTACCAATGGAGGTCTGAATTACCTCTGTAGTGATTTAATAGTCTAATGATACTTCAGCATCCCATATAGGTGAATGTTGTGAGCAACTGCCCAAATGCCTATCTATTAATTCAGCTCTGGCTTTGTTTTAGGGAGTAGGGTAATGAGGACAGAAATTGAAGGAAGGGGCATTATGTGCCGAAGAGGACAATGGCAGATACCGAGGATCTAGTATAATGCTCCTTACCTATCACTTTAGACCTGACACACCTAACAAGTTTCATATGCTCCTTTTCTAGACGCTGAAGAAGCTGAGAACTCAATCTAGAATAAAACAGAGAAAAAAAAATTACCGGGTTCCCACTGGAGAGACTTAAACTTAGCAAACCAGACATTTTCATGTTTTGAAGATGGAGTAGGAAATACACGTATATGAATAACTCCATTACTAATTGTTACATCTCAAACCCTGGGACAAATGGCTTAGGTGCCTATTTTAACACATCAAAGTGGATCTGGCTTTCAGGTTCTCCCAGAATCCCCTAGTCCCTATCTGTTACAGCATACGACTGGCATATCCTGTCTACCCCGAACTCTCCTGCCAAGAACTGGGCTGCTCTTCTTCAGAGGCTCTTCCCTAGATAAGTTCCTGTGTCCTCCCCCCCTTTACCTTTTGCCCTCTTGGCTGCTGTACCTGATTCCCCTCTCTCCCACTCTCTCCTCACATGGCTCAGGGTCATGTCCACTCTGAACTCTTCTAGATATCCCTGCCTTTGGCTATGTTCTCCCTTTTATCTACAATAAACTTTCTCCTCCGCCACACCTAGGAGCAGTCATGTCCTTTCCTTTTATTTTTCTTTTTATTCTATAATAACATACCTAGGACTTCACAGTCTCTCTTATTTGAATCTTGAGACAGCCCATGTATTTAATCAGGGAAACATTCATATTTTACAGATGAGGAATTTGAGATCAGAGAATTTGATGGAGTTACACATGGTTGCACATGAAGTTATTGGAAAAGGCAAGTGCTTGATCTGTTTGCTTATTCATTTATCCTCATACTTCTTTAGGAAAGCTCTCAGAATCAGGGCAATGAAGTAAGAGTTCCCCTGTAAGTTTTTGATCTTAGGAGAAATGATATGATCAGAAGTGTCATTTGGGAAAACAATATTTCTCCTAGAACCTTCTTACAGAAGGTGAAAACGAATCTTATTCTCTTGACTTTTGTGGGAAGGTTGATGTTAAACTTTATAAAGCCATTCTTTAAAAAATAATCCCAGACATAGGCAGTTTTTAAAGCCAATGTGAGGGTTTGCAAGCCATTTAAACACTCAATTACTTGAGGAGAGACTGAGATGCCAGGGGATGGAGTATTTATAGCTCTGTGCTGAGAGCCAGTGTGTATATTTATTTGTACAAGAGTGGAATTCTGTCTCTGGATCATTTCCGGACTTGTTTGAGAATCTGGGCAATTCATTTATTATGTCTGTAGGTTTTGGAATTATAGCCTTGACTCAAAGATGCGCTGAGTGAATAAATGAACTTCTGTTGTAAATCTTACTTAAATTTCTCTGATGAAAGCTATATCAGTGTTGGTAGTTGTGGAGGTTAAGAATGCTGACAATAGGAGAAAAATAATACAAGTGCTCTGAGAGCTTCCCCTGCATCATGTGCTTGTATGTGTGTGTGGGGGGGGAGGGGTACACCGTCTCTAAACTTACAACCATGAACATTTGACTAGAAATAGCTACTATTGTAATTTTAAAGTACAAGATTGACAAAAATATGTTCTCATCCCTTCCTATTACATTCTCCTTCACTTATCACAGTCAATAGGTTTTTGTATATTCATGTAAGTGCATTTATAAATGCACATAATAGATTTAAGTATTATCAACATGATTCAGTGCGTGTTTTTGACTTTGTTAATATGGCAAGCAATTTCTAGCATGTAAAACTCTTTAGTGAAGCATAATGTTCTTCTGAGTTATTGTTGTCTTACAGAGAGACTTTGAGGTTGCTCTAGAATGAATATTACATACAATAGGCATCATGTGTGCATCCTTTTACTGGTTAGAGTCCTAACCTGGAATCAATGGCTTAATTTGTATCTCTTATCATACCCCTACAATCCTATTAACACTTCTAGACTTAGCACAGAAGGACCTACCCTTCATGACTAAACCAATATTTTTTTGTATATTATCATATCAGTCTTTCTAAATTTTGCAATTCCTTGATTACCAATGAGGTTGATTTTAATGTTTATCATCATTCCCATCTCTTCTGTATATTACCTGTCCAGAAGTTTTCTTTTATATTTGTAACATCTTTTAAAATACTATGATTCCGAATGTGGTGTTAGGTCTTGTTTCTTTTGGTTTATTTTAGGATGTTGACTTTTCCTTCCCCTTTTCTAAAAGCTGCTCTCAAGTTTTTAATCCATGTGGAGTTAATTACTCTGAATAGTCATGAGAAAGGAAACCATTAAAAACACTGCCCCCGGGACTGGGTGTGGTGATGCAGGTTAAATTCTCCACCCCTTCCCCCATTCCCACCTCCACACCAGGGAGCCAGAATTTGGCAGTTCTGTGAGAGTTCTTGGCCAACCTGGAGTTTTTGGCCAACCTGGTCTACACAATAGGTTCTCAGCCAACCAGAACTAAATGGTGGGACCCTGTCTTAAAAAGACAACAGTTTCCCCCTAAGTTTAATAATCATTGTACTGGTTCATGCTTTTATGTTATATTTGCTAATTCTCCTTTGTATTAGTTGAAGATGTGTTATATTTGTTTATGCTGAGGAACATTTGTTTAATGATGCAAAGATGTGCTGCATTCTTTTGTGTTACATTTGTTTAACTCTGTGAAGCTGTGTTTCTTTGCCTGTCTAAAGCACCTGATTGATCTAATAAAGAGCTGAACAGCCAACAGCTAGGCAGGAGAGGGATAGTCAGGGCTGTTAGGCAGAGAGAATAAATGGAAAGAGAAGAGACAGGATCAGGAAAAGGTGAAGGAGAAGAGGATGCCCAGGATCAGCAACACAGGCAGACATGGAATAAGAAGGAAAGAGAAGTTATACAGAAATAGAGAGAGGCAAAAGCCAAGAAGCAAAAGGTATATGGGATAATTTAAGAAATGCTGGCTAGAAATAAGTCAAGCTAAGGTGGACATTCATTAGAAAGAATATGTCTCTGTGTATTTATATGGGAGCTGGGTGGTGAGCCCCCAAAAGAGTAAAAATCCCAAAACATACATACTCTCTCTTTGGGTATATGTGAGTGTATGTGCATGTGTGAATAGAATTCAACTATGATGTTATTTTTCAGGCAATTCCTATCTAGTCTTTTGAGAAAAGCTCTTTCACTGGGCTGGAGCTTTCTAAGTAGGCTAAGCTGGCTGCCTAGCAAGCCCCAGGGATCTTCCTGTTCATACCACCCCAGTGCTGGGCTTACAAGCACCTGTCACCATGCCAGGCCTTTTACCTTACTTGTGGCAGTTGACTTGCAAGGGGATACTTAGTCTTAAGATCTGTTCTATTGTTCAGTATTTCATAGTTTAGACCTGAATAAGAGGTAGATGTGAGGAGGTTCAAGCAAGACAAATGAAGACTGATCTAGGGAGAAATTGTTTGCTCTTCAAAAAAAAAAAGGTGCCTCACATGTAGTAGAAACTCAGTAATATGTGTGAGAATAGAGTCTAAGGATGTAGCCAAAAAGAATCATTTCATACCAGGATTAACATAGGATATGCATATATTTACTAGCTATTCTGGCTTTACACTTTTAAAGCTGGTAATGGCTCTAATGGCTTGCTTAGATGACTAAGTTTGAGCTTAGAGATGTATATTCAGAGAAGTTTGGTGCCAAAACTCACTAGGATGATGCATGGACAGACTTAGGAGAAGCAGGTTTCATATGTGATCTGCACATCTTTCCTTCTGCATCTTCCAAGAAGTCCTAGAGGAGTTGTTCCTGAACTCCTCCTAGGAAATGCAACAGTGAAGAGAAGGCACTGGGGCCTTTGACAAGCTCTGTGGTCCCTGTCCTCTGAGGTCAGGAATGACAAGCTATTTAGGCACGGAACCAGAAACAATACAATTTTCAGCCGCCTTTAAACACTAGCTCTCTGCCTCTTAGAATGCTCTTGCTTTCCCGGAGAGGGAAGTTGCTAGAGGAAGGGCAGATGTTTGCATTGCAAATCTCTGACATTATTTCTTTTGACTTCTGAGTAACTACTTTAGGGTAGGGTGGGAAAGTGAAAGCAAATAGCAAACAGTGAAAGAAAATAGCAAACAGGGGTCCAGACTTGGTCTCTCACACGCTGCAAGGAAAAAAAGAAAAAAAGGAAAAAAAAAAAAAAAAAAAAAAAAAAAAAAAAAAGCAAGAAACTGGGATATTATATTAGCCATTAGAACTGTTTACCATGTTTACATTTCTCCAAAGGGACATAACTGCACAAGGGTGTGATGTTGAACATTTCAATCACATGATCAGTATTGAGATAGGGAAAGGAGTTAATTTTAGCATTCTACTTTGCCCTCCTAATCAAAGCCAAGCCCTTTCACTGATAGTTTGAGTGGAATAATTAGTGAATATTCTCAGAAATTAACCAGTATCAATTTACTGCAGAACCTAGTTTTCTAGATTGAAAATAAAACCCCATTCCTAAAAGAAAAAAATTGTGATAGGCTGAAAGAAAAGGTATACCATCCTTTTCTTATCCATGTGTGCCCAGCACTGGTTAGGAAGTTTAGCTCTTCCTGACTAGATAGAGGACCAGCTGCTCACATTTCATCATCTGTGAGACTCTGAATACTCCCCAGGAGGCTTTGCCTATGTCTTGAAACCCTTGCTGTCATCACTTTCTTACCATTGCAGGCCAGAGCATGACAGGAAGAAAGCACCTGCTGCAGCCATGAACTTGAGGTACTTTGTCCAAGGACAGTGAGTCATAAACTGGCAGCAAATCATTTCTTTTTATTATAGGCTATTTATTAATTTTCTCAAGTTTGTATAGGGGCAGCCCATGTCTCCCCGTGTGAGGCACTCCCTGGGTTACATAGGAAAAATTATCTGTTCTCCCAAACCAGCTAATTGTCATTTCAGCTTCTGCTTATGATCTTATGCTCATGTTCCTTCAGGACTTTAGACTCACAAAAAAGTTTGTAGAAATTTACTAAAAGTAGTAGGTAAAGTCAAGGGACATCACTGCTGTAATGTGTCACCCTTCTACAGTTCAGATCACAGCTGGGGTGTATCTAATGCTCACCTTTCCATTCATCTCCTTTTATCCCCAACCAAGCCAAACACAGAAGTGAATGCAACTTTATGATTCCAAATCTCAAGAGCTTTTTGCACTCTTAAGAATCATTGAAAAAGTAGGGATGGAATTCTAGGTAGAGGGCTTGCTTGACATGCATGAAGCCTATAGGTTTGATCTCCAGCACAGCATGAACCAGACTATGGTGGTGCATTGTAATTCTAGTTGACGGCTAAGGAGCGGGTTCGAAAGCAGGAGTTCAATGTTATCCTGGTGTACATAGCAAGTTACAGGCTAATCTAGGTAGAATACATGAGACCCTGTCTCACAAACAAAACAGATCATTGAGGAGCCCAAACATCTTTTGTTTGTGAGGGTATGTACTTATAGTTTTGGATTAGAAATTTAAATGAGGGAAATTAAAGCCAGGTGTGGTAACTCATTCCTGTAATTCCAGTGCCAAGAAAGCTGAGGCTGTAGGATTGCTATGAATTTGAGGCAAGTTTGAGCTATACAGAGCTTCAGGCTGTCCTGGGGTATAGAGTGAGACCCTGTCTCAAAAAGCAGTCAGCAAAAGGCTTTCATCTCGGAGGCTGTACACAAGGAGAGCTGCTTGTCTCCATATAGGTCTGACATATGAGAAAGTGACTGTAAAATGAAAACCTTTTAGTATCACAAGCCTCCTCTTTTCCCCTGTGTGTTCTCCCTGTGTAGAACCTTGTTTATAATGGCCCTTTTGGGGAAGCTTGTCTGTTTACTTGGATACATACATTAGGTGCTCAACCAGCATTAATTCTCTTTTTACTAGTTTTCTTGGTGAGTCAAAATTTATATTTAGACCCAATTTTAAACATGTCCAGTTACATTTATCTATGTGCTTTATGTCTTCTAGAAATTCATTGTCCTTTCTTGTGGTGGTGATGTGAGAGCTAAGGTTTGTGTAAGATAACAAGTTCTGTGTTTTCACTTTTGTATACAAACTAGATTGCTCCAATTACACAGGATGTGCTTGATCACACATAGGTGGGAGGTATGTAGGCTGGAAGTATGTCAGGATGTATGCTTGCTCCTGATTGGATGAAGGTGGGAAGTACATAGCCTTGTGGGATTTGCTTTTATACGTCTCTGACTAATGTTATTCGGAGTCATGCTCTGGGAATCCTGGCCAATGGCCATTGTCCTGTCCAGTATTTTATAAAGCTTGTTTCAAATTTGGCTTAAAAAATTGTGCAACTGGTCTTATTCTTACCTGGTGGGATTAACAGCGATAACTTTCTTCCTGGTTATTCTAGAATTTATATTTATTTCTTTTGATTGTTTGTTTTTTCAAGACAGGGTTCCTCTGTGGTTTTGGAGCCTGTCCTAGAACTAGCTCTTGGAGACCAGGCTGGTCTTGAACTCACAGAGATCTGTCTGCCTCTGCCTCCTGCCTCCTGAGTGCTGGGTATTTGTTTCTTTTTTGTGTCTTTATTATTTAAATTACATTTTTAGAAGAGAGAAGTAGGAAAACCTTTAGTTTTGTTAGCATCCCTCTACTTTGTTTTTTATAAGACAGGCTGGCCTTGAATTTAGTGATCCACCTGCCTTTGCCTTCCAAGTGCTGGGATTAAAGGAGTGCACTAACATTGCTCTGCTCAGCTGTTAGCCATCTTTTTTTTTTCTCCAGATTTGAAATACACACACACACACACACACACACACACACACACACACACACACACCTGCATGTATGACTTATGCATCAGATTCCACTATAGATGGTTGTGAGCCATCATGTGGGTGTTGGGAATTGAACTCAGGACTTCAGGAAGAACAACCTACTCTCAACCACTGAGCCATCTCTCCAGCCATCTTTTTATGAGGCACTGGGGATCAAATCTAGGGCCTTGGACATTCTGGACAAGCATTCTCCCACATTCAAAGCCCGTTCTTTGTGAAGTCTAGAGTATGTTTTATCCTTGGAAGTGAGATATTTAGTTTTCTATTAATTTGGAAGAATCTGGGAATGGAGAAATTGCTTAGTAATTAAGAGACTTTGCTGCTCTTACAGAGAACTAGAGTTTGGTTCCCAGCACCTGTGTTAGGTACCTTATAAATACCTGTCTCAGCTCCAGGGGACCTGACACCTTCTTCTGGCTTTCATGGACACCTACATGTATGTGTGCACGCACATGTACAGACACAAGCATATAAATTATAACCTTTCCCCCAGTTGGCTTAAATAGGGAGATTTTAAGTACTTCTGTGAGTGGGAAATATACTCCTCACCCCATTGTCAAGGTTTGTTTCATGGCCTCTCTTCAAAGTTCATTTCAAGAGCAGAGAGGTTATACAAGCCAGAGCTGTCATAGTCTATCAGCTCTTCTAGTTGGCTCAGTCCCAGAGCAATGTTCTGTTTTTACTTCAAACAGTTCTTCATTGAGTTTGGCAATAGAAGTTGGGTCTGTTTCCTAAGGTCTTGCTAAAGACTATCCTTTTCAGTATGTTTTCATGACTACATCTTTTCTGGTATGAAATTAAGATAAAATTATCTTTTCCAGTAAGTTCTAAACCAAAGAGATGAAAACTCACAGGGAGAAAGATTAAGAGGGCTAGAACAGGGTGGGAGGCTCTGTGCTGTCAGTAAACTAAGTGATGCAGAATTAAGGACAGTGTCATTCACAATCAGATGAGAGAGAAAGAGAGAGACAGAGACAGAGAGACAGAGAGGAGAGAGAGGAGAGAGAGAGTTTGTGTGTGTGTGAGTGTGTGTGTGTGTGCACGCCCATGTGTGTTCACACACAAATATTATAAACATACCAAAGTCCAAAAGTGTAGGGAAGGTTGGACTCCACATTTGTGTTTATAGTCTTTCTTTTTTACTTTAACAGAGATAAAGTTCACAAAGGTTCTGTCTGAGGGTTGAAGTTTTCAACAGTAAGTAAAAATTCCAATACCAACTGGGAAGTGATGGTGCAGGCCTTTAATCCCAGCACTCGGGAAGTAGAGGCAGAGGCTAGCTTGGTCTACAGAGCTAGTTCTAGGACAGCCAGAACTGTTACACAGAGAAACCCTGTTTTGAAAAACCAAAAAGAAAAAAAAAAGTCCAATATCAGGAAGTGTTTTTAGAAAAAAATATGTGTACTTTTGCTCCTAGTGATGGTTCCCAACCCACTTGCATGCTTTGATACATGTCAGATATTTTTCTAAGTTTCTACTTGGGACTAGGGAAGAAAATGCACTGAAATAAAAGTTCTTCATCTGAGGATGCCGCAGCTAAGAATAAATTAATAAGTGAATACTTATTGATTGAGTCAGAGAAAAAATGGCTTGGAAGATTTTGAAATTTTTAAATGGCTTTTAATAGTTGCAAGTTCAGCAGGGAGCTGTTTCCAGCATTTGCTTAGAATGCAACCTATGTGGTGAATAACAGTAACCATTAGCACTATCTTTAAAACTCTTTTCAAAAAGAAAAAAAACTTTTCTACAGGGCTATGGAAGGATGAATTATTGTCAGAAAATATTCATCATATTTATCTCTCCCCTCCAACTCTTATAGTAGTGATTTTTCTCCCTTTAAGACGGATGTTAAGTTTGACTATTTTTTTCCCCAGTATAATGTAGATGGAAATATAAGACATGATCCTAGGGACCTTGGAGGGTATGACTCAGTAAGTAAGATGCATGGTGTACAAGCTTGAGGCTTCAGATCCCCTATACACATGTAAAAGTAGGTGCAGTGGTACACATTTGTACCCCCAGAATTGTGGGGTAGCTCAAGCAGGCAGATCCTGGGGGCTTGCTGGCTGGTCAGTGACCTGAAACAGTGAGCTCTGGGCTCAGAGAATGACTCTTCCTAAAAAAAAAAAAAAAAAAAAAAAAGTGGAAGCTATAGAGGAGGACACAAGTGTTGACCCTGGCTTCATACCATATAAATGGGCAGGAACACACACACACACAGACTAAGAAAATAAACATACTGGCCAATTTGGCTTGGGCAGTGTTTCTGCTTTTTGCTACACACAAGCAGAGCATGTCCCAGACTCTTCCTGGGCTTTGGAGTAAGAAGAGAGGAGGATAAGACTCCATCCAACCTACAGGCCCACTCTCTGTGTGATGAGAAACATGTGTTTGAGATTATACACCCCTGAACTTGTATGTATGTGTCGAATTATTTATTATTGAGTGGAACTTGAACACACATTCCTTCCCTCAAGAACTGACTTGGAAGTTCAGTGCTTTTAGTCAGTTGTGCTTGGCACTGCACTTCCTCTTCTATCCACTGGTCAGAGTGCACATTTCCAGACTTAGATATGGCTTCAGAGTCCCTTTTGGACACACGCATAAGCAGTTGCCACCAAACAGACAGACTGGCTCCTGAGATGTCTCTTAGTGAACATGTTTCTGTTACCCATTCTGTCTTCTGTCTCTCAGTGAACATGTTTCTGTTACCCATTCTGTCTTCTAAGTTATTGATGATTTCTACTTCAGATCTGCTTCACCTTGGAGAACTCATTGTGAAGTTGTTTTTAAATTTATTATTGTGTGTGTATATGATACGTTGTTTGTGTGTTGGGTGTACATGCCATGTGTGTGTGTGTGTGTGTGTGTGTGTGTGTGTGTGTGTGTGTGTAGGGCAGAGGAGGGAGTCAGCTCACTACTACTTTTATTTGGGTTCTGAGGACTAAACTGGAGTCATCGGGCTTGTATAACAAGCACTTTCCCTGCTGAGCCATCTCATTAGCCCTCATCTAAAAGCTTTTAAATACTTAGTGTATCATTAGTGTTTAGAAACACACTACAATACTAATGTGTGATATTTTGATTGCGTTCTGACAATAAAGTTTGCTTTGAGTCAGAGGGTGAGGCTAAGCATTAGCTGACTAAAATCAACCCTAGAGGTCTTGAACGACTGAGTTCAGATAGGAGACAGGAAGTAATAAGGCAGAGAAGATCTCAGCCTTTTGGATTGAGGAATGGAAAAGAGAGGAGGTCACTGGTAGCTTCTCCATCACTTCTCTGATCATTTAGGTTCTTACTCCAATATCTGACTCCCAATTTTTAAATTTGATACAGAATAATTAGATAAATGCTTCATACTAATATTATTGAAATTCATAAGGTGTGACTTGCTTGAGGTTCTATACTGAGACTTGAACCCAATTTATTTGCCTTAAATGCTCACCTTCTTCCACTGTACCCAAGGCTGGGTTGGCCTCAAATGTGGCGAAGGGATTCTGTTGACCTTGATGCCTGGATTTCTTTTAGTTTGTTGTTTCCTAGACTCTGGAGACACCAGGTCTTTTAGAAATCTTTTTCTGCCAGAGCTGATATCCAAGTGTTTTCACAGGTGAAGGGAACTGAGGAGAAAACTTGGCTCAGGAGGCTTGTCCTTGTGGAAATATGTTCCACAACACCAGAGGTGTGACTGAGAAAAGCCATATACCCCAAGAGTTTCATGGGATGTCAACTTCTCTATGAAGAAGGCACAGCGGAACAGTGGAGGCTCCATGGAAACACGTGGTTAGAGGATGAAGTAAGTAAAATTGGAACTATTGGTTTTCTGGTTAATGGTTAATAAACTAATAAATACTAAAAGACCGAGGCCCCTGGAGTGAGGCCCATGCTTTTCCTGCAAAGAGACTCATTCTTACTGTATCCAGCCTCTTGCAATCAGGGTACCTGTATTAGTCAGGGTTCTACAGGAACAGAACTTACAGAATGAATACATACACACGCGCGCGTGTGTGTGTGTGTGTGTGTGTGTGTGTGTGTGTGTGTGTGTGAGTTCATATATGTATATGATTTATTGGAATGGCTTACAGGCTATAGTCCAGCCATTCCAACAGTGGCTGTCTACCAATGGAAGGCCCAAGAATCCAGTAGTTATTCAATCCTGAGGCGGATGTATCAGCTGGTCTCCAGTATACACCAGAATCCCAATGAAGTAGGCTCTAATGCCAGTGAAGGAATGGACTTGCTCATGAGAGTGAGAGCAAATAGGCAGAGAGAGCAAGCTTCCTTCTTCCTTTATGTAGGCTGCCAGCAGAAGGTGTGGCCCACATTAAAGGTGGATCTTCTCACCTCAATGATACAGATTAGAAATGGATTTCCTGCTTCAAATGATTCAATTAAGCAAAAATCCCTTGCAGGTGTGCCCAGCCATTTGAGTTTTAGTTAGTTCTAGATGAAGTTGACAACCAAGAATAGCCATCTCAGCAGCCATGTGAAAAGGAATCTCCGCTAAGAATGTTATTTTTATGTGGTAGCAGGCCAAATGTTCTACAGCTCTGAGATGAGATTGCTGTTGTCCTATTTTATGTTTATCTTGCAAATGATGTCAGTTTTTTTCAAAAGTGGTTATGATTTTGGCCTTGTCACTCCTGCCACTAGGCAGCTTCAAAATTGTCTAATCTTGGCAGTGTTCAATGGTGTGTCCCTGTCCTCTGTTGGGGCTGCTCATTTGAGCTGCCAAAAGGATTTGCTTTATTGCTCAGCTAGACACGGCCTGTGCCACTTCATGACATTTCAGAGTGAATCAATGATAGAAATTTCAATTTGTTTCAGAAGAGAGTTGACAATAGGCCTGGAGCTCAGAAAGTGAGTGGCCAGCTCTTTAGAAGAATTGATTGGAGCACACATGAATGGAAGGAAGGCTGGATGCTGTTTCAGCATGGAGCTATTCTCTGAAACTCTAAGTTCTGATGCTGAAGAATGGGTATCGAGACTAATATCAATGATCAGGATGCCTTCCTACCTCCTTTGCTAAATAAAGTATCATAGATTGTTTCTTTCTGTTCCTCCCAATTCTCAACACCTGTGATTTGGAAGGAGCTGATTTCCAATCTAGGCCAAGGGTAGGCATGTGACCCAGGCCTGTCTAATGTGAATCATGGCTTTGATTTAGAGATGGACAAGTTTGCTGTAACAGTCAAATCCTGGAAATTGATGACATTATATTTTCAAAGTGGGTTTTCAAATAAGTTTCCCATAGACTTATGGGCAGATGTAGGGAAAATCCAACAGCAATAGTTTTGGGGTGGGGGGACCTATTTATGGTAAGGCAATGGTACCATTTAGGTTGTAGAGGTAAAAATGAGGAGAGAGAGAGAGAGAGAGAGAGAGAGAGAGAGAGAGAGAGAGAGAGAGAGGGAGGGAGGGAGGGAGAGAGAGAGAGAGAGAGAGAGAGAGAGAGAGAGAGAGAGAGAGAGAGAGAGGGGAAGTTAGGGGTGACATTTTAGGCTAATTGGACCTGTGACTACTGACTGAGAGACACAGCTAATCAAAGTAGGGTTTTGCTAAAGGGGCTGAAGGAAAGGAACTACTTGACCTTATTCTTTTTCCTTCTTCCATTCCCATGTTTCCTTTTCTTGATAATACTCCAAAGGAAGGCCCAGGGGAAAGGAGCCATAAATTCATCCACAAAGACCAAGCTGCCCACTCTAGAGTGGGGAGAACAGAGTAGATTTGGAGGTCAAGCAGAAGATGTTCCACACATAGGCTTATTCTGAACAATTGTGAGGCAATCCTAAAGAGATGGAACACCCAGAAAGGGATAAAGCAATCAGAGAGCTGGGAAGGTGACTCACAGCTATCCTAACCTAATTTTTATTTTTACAACATGGCTAACAGGACATAAATGAGGACAAAGGGCTCTCACACAATCCCAGAATGAAAAATAGAGCAGCAACAAACACAGCCTACTAATACAGGTGTAAAATGGAATCAGCCTCTGATGGGAGATGTTATTCTGTAAATATGTTTCTTATACTGGTTAATGAATAAAGCACTGTGGCCAATGGGAAAACAAGATAGGCGGGGCTAGGAGACAAGGAAAAGAGAAAAAATAGTTAGGAGGAGTCAACATGAAGAGCCTGGAGAGGTAGAATGCCAACCAGCCGCTCTGGCGGGTAAGATGAGCCATGTAGAAATACTTAGAATAGTAGAAATGGGCTAATAATTAAGACAGAGCTAGCTGGTAAGGAATTAGTAACTGGCCAACAGAATTGTATCAAATACAGAGTCTCAGCGTGTTATTTGGGGCTGATGTGGCGGTAGGACCAGGCGGGCTGGTGTAAAACAACTAGCTACAGTTGGTGCCCAATTCTGGTTCCCCAATTTTACGACTGAGGTCTGTGTGCTCCTACTTGGTCAGGTAAGCTGTTCCTGTGGGTTTTTCCAACATAGTCTTGACCCCTTTGTTCATCCCTCCTCCCTCTTAATTTTATATGGAAAAACAAACAAACAAACAAACAAAAACCCAAGAAAGCCAAAACAACCCTCCACAATAAAGGAACTTCTAGAGGCATCGCCATCCCTGACTTCAAGCTCTACTATAGAGCTATAGTAGTCAAAACAGCTTGGTATTGGCACAAAAACGGACAGATAGACCTATGGCATCAAATTGAAAACCCTGATATTAATCCACACACCTCTGAACACCTGATTTTTGACAAAGCAACTAAAATTATACAATCGAAAAAAGGAAGCATCTTCAACAAATGGAGCTGGCATAACTGGATGCTGACATATAGAAGATTGCAGATAGATCCTTATCTATCACCATGCACAAAACTTAAGTACAAATGAATCAAAGACCTCAACATAAATCCATCCACATTGAACCTCTTAGAAGAGAAAGTGGGAGGTACCTTTGAACAAATTTGTACAGGAGACTGCTTCCTGAACATAACACCAGTAGCATAGACACAGAGATCAACAATTAATAAATGGGACTCCATGAAATGGAGAAGCTTCTGTAAGGTAAAGGTCACAGTCAACAAGACAAAAGGGCAGCCCACAGAATGGGAAAAGATATTCACCAACCCCACATCTGACAGAGGGCTGATTTCCAAAATATACAAAGAACTCAAGAAGCTAGACACTAAAACCCCAAATAATCCAATTAAAAAATGGGATACAGAACTAAATAGAGAATTTTCAATCAAGGAATCTAATATGGCTAAATGACACTTTAAGAAATTGCTCAACATCCTTAGCCATCAGGGAAATTCAAATCAAAACAACTCTGAGATACCATCTTACATATGTCAGAATGGCTAAAATAAAAAACAGTTTATGCTGGAGAGGATGTAGAGAAAGGGGAACACTCCTCCATTGCTTGTAGGAGTGCAAACTTGTACAGCCACTTTGGAAATCCAGTATGTCAGTTCCTCAGAAAAATGGGAATCAGTCTACCTCCAGATCCAGCAATACCATTCTTAGGCATATAACCAAGTTACACATTCATACAACAAGGACATCTGTTCAGCTATGTTCATAGAAACATTATTTGTAATAGCCAGAACCTGGATGTAATCTAGATGCCCCTCAACAGAAGAAAGGATAAAGAAAATGTGGTACATTTACACAATGGAGTACTACTCAACAGGAAAAAAACAAAACAAAACAAGACAATAAAATCTTGAAATTCATAGGAAAGTGGATGGAACTAGAAGAAACCATCCTGAGTGAGGTAACCCAGTCACAGAAAGACAAGCATGATATGTACTCACTCATATATGGCTTTTAGACATAGAGCAAAGGATTACCAGCCTACAATCCACATCTCCAGAGAATGTAGGAGACAAAGAGAACATAGACATAGAGCAAAGGATTACCAGCCTACAATCCACATCTCCAGAGAATGTAGGAGACATGCCCCCCCCCCCACCCAGAGAAGGGGAAAGGGACAAGAGCTCTTCTCCTTTATTTAGGGAGCCTCCAGTCAGACTTCCTTTCCTGAGAACAGAATTTCCTGCCCTGCTCAAACACATGTCCTAATAGACTTGCCTGCATCCCTGTGGGTCTAGTTTTATTTCTGGGTCCAAGATGTTGGCTCCAGTATCACTAAAATTTTTGATGGGACAATTGGGAAATAGGTTCTTGTATCTACTTGCATTTCTGTAGAACATAAACCTGAAGCTGTTGGTGGTTATCACCAATATGGAGAGAAGACACAGAATAAAGAAACTGGGACAATTTTTTGGTGACACAATCTGAGCATTTGGATTCAACTATTCTTAGAATTTTCAGCTGGGGATTAGAAAATTCTCCTCTGCCTTTAACTGTCAAGTGTCTGTCAATTGCACCTTACAGATGCCTCACAAATGAACCATATGCCCTGTCTTATGCACAGCAGAACTCAGCTCCTGGAGCCATACAGCTGATCTATGATCCTAATCAGTGCCTTCTAATCTAGTCACATAGCCAGCCAAATCTGGTGTCCTTAGTCTGTGCAGATGCCAGCCCCCTCTGTCCAAACTCATCTAGTGATTGCCTCAGTTCTTGCCTGTTTTTGGTCACTAAGAAATTCCAGGTGTCAGAGGTGTTACTGGGTAGTATCTGGGATTTTATGAATTCACTATGTTTGGGAGACAATACTTTTTAAAATAATTTTTAAAATTTAAATTTGAAACAAGCTTGTTTTACATGTCAATCCCAGTTCGTACACCCTCCCATTCTCCCCTGTATCCCCCACCAACTCAGATCCCATCTCCTTTCTGCTCCCCAGGGAGGGTAAGGCCTTCCATAGGGAGTCTTCAAAGTCTGTCATATCATTTGGAGCAGGTGTCTAGGCTGAGAGAGTAACCCTCTATGTGGAATGGGCTCCCAAAGTCCATTCATATACTAGGGATAAATACTGATCCATTACCAGAGGCCCCATAGACTGCCTAGTCCTCCTAACTAACACCCACATTCAGGGGGCTGGGTCAGTCCTATGCTAGTTTCCCAGCTGTCACACTGGAGTACATGAGCTTCCCCTTGTTCAGGTCAGCAGTTTCTGTGGGTTTCTCTAGCCTAGTCTTGACCCCTTTGCTCATTACTCTTCCCTCTCTGCATCTGGATTCCAGGAGTTCAGCTTAGTGTATAGCTGTGTGTGTCTGTTTCTGCTTTCATCAATTACTAAATGAAGGCTCTAGGATGGCATATAAGGTAGTCATCAATCTCATTATCGGGGAAGGGCATTTAAGGTAGCATCTCCACTATTGCTTAGATTGTTAGTTGGGGTCATCCTGGTAGATATCTGGATATTTCCCTAGTGCAAGATTTTTCTTAAAACCAATAATGGTATTATGGAATCTCTTTTCTTGTTCTCTTTATTATTTCCCTGACTCAATCTTTCTGCTCCCTCATGCCCAACTCTCCCCTCCTCTTCTCCCCTTTCTTCCTCCTAACTCCCTCTCCCCTCCCCCCATGCTCCCAATTTGCTTGGGAGATCTTGTCCCTTTCCCCTTCTCCAGGGGACCATGTATGGGGAGACAATATTTTAAAACATGCAGGGAATCGAATACAAGTCTCTTTCAATATATAAGAATCACAAATTAATGATTGATTTTAAAAAACTGAGACTTTGAAGTATGCACAAAATTGATAAAGTTAGGTAGATCAAATTATTTCATAACAGGAGCTACTTCTAATACAAGAATAGTATGCATTTTTAAATGTAAGGACAGTATCACTCCAGCTCAGGATGAATAATGGTTTCTGAAAGATAACTAATCTCAAAGCACATTGATCAGTCTTTGTCTTTGACAAATTTAGATAGATCCCCTTTCTCCTCTTTATTTTCTTCTTCCTTTAAAAAATACTTATTTTAAATTATGTGTAAGTGTTTGTTATGTGCTATGTGAGTTCAGGTGCCAGAGGAGACCAGAAGAGGCTGTCAAAACCCAAGGAGCTAGCATAACAGGTAGTTGTGATCTGTTTGACATGGGTACTGGGAATCAAACTCTACTCTTCTGAAAAAATAGTAGGCCATCTCTTCAGTCCCTCCCTCCCCTTCTCTCTCTCTCTCTCTCTCTCTCTCTCTCTCTCTCTCTCTCTCTCTCTCTCTCTCTCTCTCTCCTGTTCTTGTTGTGTGTGAGTATGGGTGCATGTATGCCATAGTGCATGTATGAGAATCAGAGGGCACCCTTAGGTGTCAATCTTCTCTTC
Source organism: Cricetiscus sungorus (assembly GCA_030556225.1). Taxonomy (NCBI): domain Eukaryota; kingdom Metazoa; phylum Chordata; class Mammalia; order Rodentia; family Cricetidae; genus Cricetiscus; species Cricetiscus sungorus. Next base: position 71,601,640 of record JANBXA010000007.1, read on the forward strand.
CCACCTTGTTTGAAACAGGGTTTCTTGTTGTTTTGCTTTTGTATAAGACAGATTAGCTGGTTTGTGAGCTTTTGGGGATTTCTCTGTCTCCATTTCTCATCTCACCATAGGAATGTTGGGATTACAGATCCATGCTATACCACTCAGCTATATCACTCACACTTGGGTGGCACGCACTTTTTACCAGTGGAGGCATCTCCCCAGCACACATGAACTCTTTTCTGTCTGTGAGTGCACATAAACAAAATTATCTTTAATATGATTCTCACCAGCAAGCAGGAAGAGAGAAATGGTTTGTGGGCTGACAGCTGAGACTGCCTGAAGATGGACCTTTCTCTTAGGCTACCTCTCTCACTTTCCCTCTACCCATCAGAAGGCAAATACCCCAGTGTGCACACATGCAGATGGAGAGAAGGATGCAGAGCAGAAAAAGAGCACAAGCTTGCATGGCCTGTCTAGTACCTGCCCTCCTGGGAATTTGACTTCATCTCTCTGAGCTCCTGCATCCTTCTTTATGAAATGAGGTTGGTAGCATCTTTCTCAGAGCATGGTTGTGAGTACTGATGCGAATGTAGAAGCAAAATCTCTAAAATACTATGTGGTAAGCATCTTCATAAACAGCCCAAAGAATAAGAGCAGTGATAAATCTGGCCAAGATGGATTGACAGATGTACTGGGTGGTTTTGTGTGTCAACTTGACACAAGCTCGAGTCATCAGAGGAAGGAGCCCCAACTGAGGAAATTTCTCCATGGATCCATCTGTAAGGCATTTTCTTATTTAGTGATCAATGGAGGAGGGCCCAGCCCGTGGTGGGTGGTGCTATCCTGGGCTGCTGGTCCTGGGTTTTATAAGATGGTGAGCCGAGAAAGCCAGGAGAAGTAAGACAGTAAGTGGCTCCCTTCTATGGTCTCTACATCAGCTCCTGCTTCTGGGATCCTGCCCTATTTGAGTTGCTGTCCCGACTTCCTTCATTGATGAATAGCAATGCTGAAGTACAAGCCAAATAAATCCTTTCCTCCCCAACTTGCTTTTTTGGTCATTGGTGTTTCATCACAGCAATAAATAACCTTACTAAAACAAATATCAGGAATGTGATGGTTTGAAAGAAAATGACCTCCAGAGAGAGTGGCATTATTAGGAGGTCTCTTTTGCTCAAGTTTCCCTCAGTGTGACAGTCAGTCAACTTCCTGCTGCCTGGAAGATGTAGGACTCTTAGCTACTATTCCAGCATCATGTCTGCTGCATACTGTCATGTTCCCATCATGAACATGACTGAATCTTTGAAACTGTAAGCAAGCCACCCCAATTAAATGTTTTCTTTATGAGAGTTACCATGGTCATGGAGCCTCCTCACAGCAATAAAAACCTTAACTAAGACAGCAACAGCATATCAAAGATCCCATGTGGGATGCCTGATGCCATGCTAGTTTCTTCTTGCTTTCCCGAGGATTGTTTAGGCTTCCCAGATAGAATCTTTCACTAACCTTATCTCAGAGGAGCATAAAGTGATAGAAGCAACAACAGTTTTGAAAACTTTAGTTTACTTCTTTGGCCTGCTAACCCTGCTGCTGAGAACTGGCCAAAGAAATACTCTCAAAGAAGTGCCTGGTGCTAAAATGCTTACTAGAGACTTCTCTACATGTTGGTAAAGAGCCACCAATATACACCCAAGTTCAGTTATGGTAATCTAACTAAAAGGTTTATTCTGCAGTCATTGATATGGCACTGGGAGATGGTTCAGACAAGCATGAGGACCTGAGCTCAATCCCCAGAATCCACATAAAAGACCAGGTTCAGTGGCATGCATCCAGTACTGGAAGGCAGATCCAGGGGGATTCCTGGGATTTGCTGGTCTGACTGGTAGGTCCTAAGACTCTCAATAATGACAACAACCACCAAGGTGAGAAGCTCCTGGGGTATAACACCTCAGATTGTTCCTGGACTTCCACATACACCTGCATACACAATACACTCAAGCACATGTACAAACAAGTGTATAAAGTATAAACACACACAACACATACACACACAGAGTCAATCAATCAATCAATCAATCATCAAAGACTATACTGAGTAGTGACATGGAAGCTATCCATGATTTAGCAGTAAGTCAAAAGATGCATGTAGAATTCTGTCTATATTATGACATTATGACAGGTGTGGGTCCATGTGAGAGGCACCTTCAGGAGCTCTGGTCCCCTGAGTACTCCATGATTGTTTTATGGGTTTATGGATTTTGATAGGGAGATTCTCAAACCAATTACAACTTGATTTATTTTTTGATAGGTTATGGATATTTGGATAGGATATTTGATCAGTTATGGATATTTGGATAGGATATTTGGATAGCAGAAATTGAAATGAATTTTGATAATGTTCTTCAACTCCCATTGATGGGGGTTTATCTAATAAATATGGACAATAATTTAACTTGAAATATGGATGACCCTTCTTTCCTGTTGATAAAAAGGAATATAATTTGTTGTTTGAGAAATAGTCTTGCTATGTAGCCCTGGCTGTCCTAGAACTTGCTATATAGACCAGGCTGGCCTCAAATTCTAAGATCCATCTGCCTTTGCCTCCCCTGCTCAGCCTGATTCACCAGCTCCAGGCACGTACTGCCATACCTGGCAAGAAATGGTTTTCCTTCCTTCCTTCCTTCCTTCCTTCCTTCCTTCCTTCCTTCCTTCCTTCCTTCCTGCCTGCCTGCCTGCCTGCCTGCCTTCCTTCCTTCCTTCCTTCCTTCCTTCCTTCCTTCCTTCCTTCCTTCTTTCATCCTTTCCTCCCTTCCTCCTTCCTCCCCTCTCTCCCTTCCTCCTTTCTTTCTTCTTTTTTGTTTTTTGTTTTTTTAATTTGAGGTTTTTTTTGAGATAGGGTAGCCTTGGCTATCCTGGAACTTGCTCTGTAGACCAAGCTGAACTCAAACTCAGAGATCTGCTGCCTCTGCCTCCAGAGTGCTGGGAGTGAAGGTGTGTGCAGCACCACCTCCTGGTTGATTCTTTATTTTACTTGATTAGGAAAAAAAGAATACTCAGATGCAGGACATTTAGAATAAACCCTGAGACAGTAAATAAATGACAAATGGGAGCTTATAGTGTTATCCCATACATTATGTAAGACATGCCATTCTTTCATTAATTAATGCATACAACCCTTACCATAATACAGTAAATGGATGTTGTGGAATATTAGTTTAAGATGTGTTACATTCATTTATGCTTTGGAATAGTTGTTTAACAATGCAAAGATGTGTTGCATTCTTTATTTTGCATTTGTTTAACTCTGTAAAGCTGTGTTACTTTGTCTGCCTAAAACACCTGATTTGTCTAATAAAGAGCTGAATGACCAATAGCTAGGCAAGAGAGAGAAATAGGTGGGGCTGGCAAACAGAGAGAATAAATAGGAAAAGAGAAATCTAGTTTTGGGAAAGAGGGAGAAATGAGAAAAGGAGGAGAGGAGGACCCCTGGGGACAGCTACACAGCCATACAGCCAGCCAGAGTAAGAAGGGGAGAAAATATATAGAATAATAATAATAAAAAAAGATAAAAAGCCCAGAGGCAAAATGTAGTTAAAGAGAAACAGTATAATTTAAGTTAGAAAAGATGTCAAGAAACAAGCCAAGCAAAGGTTGAACATTCATAAGTAAGAATAAATAACTCTCCATGTATTTGGGAGCTGGGTGTTGGGCCTCTAAAAGAGTAAAACAACAGCAACAAAACAACAGCAGCAACAACAACAAAAAAACAACAAGTGGGGCTATTAGCGCCGAACTTCAGAGATGAGGAAACATGTACAAGAAGTGACATACTTGCTGGGCGTCGGCGGTGTACACCTTTAATCCCAGCACTCGGGAGGCAGAGGCAGAGGCAGGAGGATCTCTGTGAGTTTGAGGCCAGCCTGGTCTACAGAGCGAGTTTCAGGACAGGCTCCAAAGCAATATAGAGAAACCCTGTCTTGAAAAAACCCAAAAAAACAAAAAAACAAAAACAAAAAAACAAAAACAAAAACTTGTCTAGGGCCTGTGATAAGCAGAAAGCAGAGCTAGAATCTCCAGGAGGCCAGGTTACGGGCTCACTCTTAAAACTCCAAGGAAAGCAACAGGAGGAGGAAAGTAGATTGGGATAACTAGGTAAGATCAGCAGGAACTCAAGAGGAGCCTGTAGCTGCCTCAGGTGAGGGAGGGCTCTAGAGATTAAGGCTAATGTGGAGCCAGCAACCAGGGCAGCACCAGGGAAAGCCTAGTGTGGAAACTAAAAGGCCTGGCAGGCAGAGACAGAAGTCAGACAGGGCCACCCAGAGGCTGGCTGATTTATGGAGCCGTCTCCCCAGATCAACAGGGAAACTGTTTTGCAGAAACAAATTGAGTCAGAAACACGTGAGAAGACTGGTCTAAAAAGAGAAATCAAAGAGTCACCAAGAGGCCAGAAGTAGCTTTGACAGCTGGGATTAAGAGCCAGGGTGGTGAGGGCAGAAACAGGAAGGCCTGGGAAACAGAATTGGCTAGAACAGGTGCTACTTGTGGTTCACTGTAGTGGTTCTGCTGGGCAAGCTGAGGGAGAGGGAGGAGTGGGGATGACGGTGTGGGGGAGTGAGTGGTTCCTCTGAATTTAAGGGCCAGTATAGGCACCAGCAACATCCAGGAGACACAGAACCCTTTCAGGAGTACCTCACCATAGCTCAGACTGGGAAAGAGAAGGTCAAGACAAGGATTCCCCTGGACCTGGAGCTGGTGAATCAGGCTGAGCCAAAGGGGAGGGGAGGGCTGTTTAGAGATAAGGATAAACTGTAGTGGGAGCTGGGGTAGAGAGACAAGTCTAGGCACTGAGGCCCAGGTTCTGTGGGTCCTGCATGCTCAGGCCTGCATGAAGAAGTAGGTTTGAGGGAGAGACTGGGTGGTGAATCACAAGCCCAGATGTGGGGCACACACCACAGGCAGATTGTTACTGCTGTCAGCAGATTTGACCACAGCCTGGATCAGCTGTCAGGCTCAGGACACTGGTCCTGGTCCTAAGCCAGAGAAAGCAAGTACTCCATGTCCCCATACGGAAGACCATAGAGCCCCACAGAACTACATCTGGGTGAGCAAAAGTATTCCCAGAGCTAGGCTTTACAAGTTGATTTTATGATGCATCTGGGCTGAAGGTGAACCACCCCAGTCATTAGCTCACTTCCCTTGGGGCTGAATTCTGCAATGAGCCTGGGGAACGGGTTTCTCCAGCACACACAGACCTGTCCATCAGTGTCTGCTCAGAAAAATTCCTGGCACCACAGAGGCTGTCCCTGGCTTACCTCTGAGACCATGTGCTTTTTCTTGCAGGCGATTTTGCTGGCTGTTCCAGGAATGGACAGGACAAAGGGACTATATTAAGGCTTCCCTGGGTTAGACAAGCCTGGAACATGCAGTCAGATGGTCAACTGCTGTCCAGTATCACATAGCCTCCCCCCTCTCCCTCTCCCCTCCTCTCCCTCTCTGTCTTTCTGCCTCTCTTTCTCTGTGTCTGTCTCTGGTGTCTCCCTACCCCTACCCCACCCTCCCTCTCTCTGTCTCTGTCTCTGTCTCTGTCTCTGTCTCTGTCTCTGTCTCTCTCTCTCTGTGTGTGTGTGTGTGTGTGTGTGTGTGTGTGTGTGTGTGTGCGCGCTCTTTTAAATTCCAGCTTAACAGACACACATTTAGGCTACTTCTGTCCTCCTAAAACAGGATTCTGGCCATGTCTCCAAAAGAGGCCCCTTCAATACACAGGTGGGCTGGCTGCCAAGGCTGGCAGAGATGTGTGCTGGAAATAAACGCAGGGTGTTTGCTTACAGATTCTTCTCTACCACCTCATGGGTGAGTCAGATGACTTCTCACTCCACATTCTGTCTTACCCACGTTTCTTTTCAGGGGTGGGGGTGGAGGATGCTGGCAGGTTTAAAATAGACCCTCAAATTATGCACACTTGTATGTTCATATACAACAGGGATCCCTTCTTAAATGCGATGAAGAACTACTTTTGTGTTTTTTTTTTTTTTTTTTTTAGGTTCATTCTGGTTTAAGTCATCCTTGGCTAGGAAATGAGCACTAGGAGTTAAGAGTGAAATCAAGTCCCCACCCTGTGGAATTTGGGGCAAGGCAGTTCACCTCTGGAACCTTCTCTCTCAGCTCTAAGCCTCCCTTGGGCAAGGCCCTCTTTGTAGCCCTGGAATCTGACCTCTGACCTTCACCCCCCCAGGCTTGTCATGAAAGTGGGTTAGCTCAGTTGTGGCAATGGTTTGAAGACACCCTACATTCCTGAGAGGGATAATTTTCTCTTGTTTATCTTCCCCACCTCCAATCCCATCTGTCTTCAAAATTCTCCAGTCTTAACGGTCACTCAGCCTTGTCTGTGAATAAAGTGTTTTTTTGGGATTCGGAGGCATCACCACTCTCCCACCTCAACTCTACTACCAGCACCTTTGCATCTGCTGCTGCAGCTTCTCCCCAACCAGAGGCAGTTCATAAATTCTCAATGTATTTGATTTTCAAGGGGTAGAATATACACATTTTCTGTTTTAGTCACATGTCAGTATCCAGCTCAACAGCCTCAAGTATGTTCACAATGCCATGAAATCATCACCTCTGCTATCTCTAGAGCTTTTTTTTTTTAATTTTGCAAAACCAAAACTACATCCAATCATCTAACCCTACACCCATTTATTCCTCCCCTGCCATTTATCCTTATTCTTTCTCTCTGAGTCTGACTGCTCTCAGCTAAGTGCAGCCATACAGTTTGTGTCATTTTGTGACTGGCTTATTTCACTTAGTACCGTGTCTTCAAGGATCATCCAAATTGTTTCTTAGGGAACAGAGAGAGTTCTCAGAACTTCTACAAACTAGGAAGAAAAGCCAGCATTTTCTCCCAGAAACCACTGTGAAGGAAAGGCTGAGAAAGAATGCTTGAGCCATGCCCACACATGGGATTCAGACATTGTGATAGTTAATCTTAACTGTCAGTTTGGCTGGATTTATAATTATGTAGGAGACACACCCTTGGGCATGTCTGTGAGGGTGTTTCCAGAGAGGATTAGCTGAGGAGGGAAGATGCACACTGATGGGGACCCAATTCCATTGGCTGAGGGGACTGTAGGGGATTAAAGTGGGAAAGGAGAAAGCCAGATGAATTCCCACATTTGTCACTTTGTTCTGCTTTTGGTCCCTAGAGATGTGAGCAAGCAGCCATGTACTACCACAAATGGTATAATAATGAAATCATTATTAACTACCTGTTTTCTGGACATTGTTACATTATTAGAGAACAAAACCATATTGAGTCAATAGGAGGCAGAGAACCTTGAAACCTTACAGAATGGAACTTCCCTGTGTGGAAGTTTACTTGACCAGTTGCTACTGCAGGGTGGCAGGCCATCTATGCTCTCTGCTCTCTCTATTGCTTCACCATTGTCTTAGACTTGTAGGAACTGGAGGGCATTTGCTCAGAAGTGACATGTTTTCTTGGACCATTATTTTGACAGCTTCCCTAAGGAAGCTGCTTGGATGTCAAGTGAATGGCTTTTAATGACTTCTGCCTCCAAGAGAAACTCAAAACAGTTCCATTGCATCCTTTCCCAGACCAAGCCAAGGAGGTAGGTTATAGTCAGGGTCCCATCCTTCTCTCGATGGGGCTAATGAATGTCCTGAGCCACTGAAAACTGGGTCTTCTATGTTGGTAGGCCTCTTAGGGTAGGACAGTTTTAAACTGAAGATGGGCATTGGTTCTGCTGATCTAAGGATGGAAACATGGAGGCAGATGTTGATGAGATACTGTTCCTGCTAGTCTTATGACAACTTGACACAAGCTACAACTATTTGACAGGAGGGAGCCTTAATGGAGAAAATACCTCCATAAGATTCAGCTGTAGGGCATTTTCTTAATTAGTGATTGATGGAGGAGAGCCTGGAGGAGAGCCCAGCCCATTGTTGATGGTGCTATCCTTGGGCTGGTGGTCTTGGATTCTCTAAAAAAGCAGGTTGAGCAAGCCATCAGGGGCAACCAGTAATCAGCACCCATCTGTGGTCTCTGCATCAGCTCCTGCCTCCAGGTTCCTGCCCTGTTTGAGTTCCTGTCCTGACTTCATTCAATGATGAACAGTGACATGGAAGTATAAGCCAAATAAACCTTTTCCTCCCTAAGTTGCTTTGGTCGTGGTGTTTTATTACAGCAATAGAAATCTCAACTAAGACAGATGCCCTTGTCCAAGACAACAAGTGTAGTAGCAATAGCTTATTGGCACAGATGTCCAATGTTGGCTGAGCTGCCCTGACTATTGTCCATTGACAGGGTTCATCTAGCCCAGGCGGGACAGTGTGGTTTGAGTGAAAATGGCTCCCATAGGCCCATAAGGAGTTGCACTATTAGAAGGTATGGCTTTATTGGAGGAAGTGAGTCACCGGGGATGGGCTTTGAGGTTTCAGATACTCAAGCCAGGCTCAGTGTTACTTTCTCTTCCTGCTGCCTGCTGGTCTGGATGTAAAACTCTTAGCCACCTCTCCAGGACCATGTCTGTGTGAGTGCCATCATGCTTCCCACTAAGATGGTAATGTGTGCAAGATGCTTTTGGCAGTCGATGAAAGTTTTAGATTGTCTTTGATAAATATCTAATAAGTGATCATTGCTTGGGTTAATCAGCTCAGTTCAGTGTTGTTTTCTGCCTGAGGCTGTATTGAACAGAACTGTATTGTTTTTACTGCACTCAGAATATAGTTATTCAGCCAGCCTCAGTTAAATGTTTTCCTTTACAAGAGTTGCTGTGGTCATTGTGTCTGTTCACAGCAAAACAAAAACAACAAGCAACAACAACAAACAAACAAACAAACAAAAATCCTAACTAAAACAGTCTCTTAATGCTGATTCCCAGCATAATGTAGCCACTCTGTTCCCAGTGGCTTTTCTGTCCCAGTGTACTTTACTTTCACCCTTTGGGTGAGAGTACCAGTATTAACCCTTTGGATTATTCCAGATCCATTCCCAATGTGATTAGAAAATTGTTAACACTGTAATATTTATTTAATAAGATATCTATGAGAACTACTTCTAAGAATAAGTATGTATCTTTACACAATAAAAATAGCATGCAAAATATTAATAGTATTTTTCCAATTGAAATGACGTATTCACATTTTCCCCAGTATGAATTTGTTTTTTGAGATAGTCTTATATATCTATATCTATAACTATATCTATATCTATATCTTAGGCAGGCCTTAAATTCACTACATAGAAAAGGATGAATTTTTGCTCCTCCCGCCTTTACATGGTGAGTGCTGGGATTATAGGTGTTTCTAGGTACATACCATTACATCTGGTTATGAAATGCTGAAGAATGAATCCAGGGCCACATGCATGGTAGGCAAGCACTCTACCAGCTGAGCTGTTGAACCAATCACCAAATACAAATTTTAAAATTGACTCTTTAACTGAGGGTTTAATCAGAGTCCATGAATCTCAGTTATGGGCATTATTCTCTTTCATCTGAAATAATCCTATTTTTCTTCTTTTTTATTACATTTATACTTGGATCTCTAGCTATGTAAATTCCAGGAATTGAACTCGGGTCATCCAACTTGTCTACAATCTCCTTTACCCGATGAGCCATCTCCCCCACCCCATCCACCCCAGACTCTCTGATCTTCTGATTTGTCTGATCATTTTTGTGCTGTTACTTAACTTTTCAAAAATACAACCTTTTTGTGTTGTTCACTGGCAATTAATTTTAAAGGTTTGATTCTCAGGCTGACAATTTTGTTAGGGAGTTGATGTAAGTGTACCAACATGCCCTTTAGGGTTTGTCTTTTGAATTTCAACCTGGTATCTTTCTCCTCTTTCTCTTTCAAAAAGTTTATTTGACAAGTTGTTCTTCCCCTGTGTCTCCCATCTCCCAGCCCTCAGCTTTCACTGTGGAACTATGTCACAAACCCATGGTCTGAGCCAGAATCCCTTTCTTTGCTTTCTCTCAGGTGATGCACAGCTCTCCTAGGAGTAGACATGAGTGTAGAGAAATGCAAAAGTGAAAAGTACCTAAGAAACATTTCAGATATCCTTTATGCATCAGGACCACACAACCCTAAGAACACTGTCACCGTCTATGAAAATGACCCTTCTGAAGCAGGTAAAAAGTCAGAGCAAGTGGATGATGTAGCACAGAGCTAGAGAGCACTCTAGAGAATCCTAGATCATATCCCTGGGATGCATCACAAGAAACCCCAGGCCTTTGCCCCTTTTCCAACACTGCATCCCAGTTATGCAGCTCAGTTTTGCAGTAATTCAACTGTGTCAGGATTGCTATCAGCCTTCAGAGATTTGTAGGCTAACTTATCTAGGATGGACTGCCTCTTAATCCTTGATAGAATCATTAATTGGTTGTGAGACATGGTCTCTCTATGCAGCCCTTGCTGGTCTGGGACTGGCAATGCAGACCAGGCTGACCTCAAACTCACAAAGACTCACCTGTTTCTGCTTCCTAAGTGCTGGGATTGAAGGCATGTGCTACTACACCTGGTTTGTTATGCCTTTCTCCATAGACTTATGAATGCAGAAGGGAATAGACAGAGAGTCTCCGTATCATAAGGGGAAAAAAATCAGCCTTTTTCAGTTTTACAAGTATTTATTTAGCTTTGTTGTATATCTGAAGCAGTGTTAGGCACCAAGAACAAAGTGAATTTGAACCCACATGTTGCTTTTAGTGGGAAAGATGGCATATGAATAGATGTTTTTATTGTAAATGGTAGAGATAGTAGGTATCAAAAATGAAGGGCATAACTCAGCCCTCCTTTCTGGAGAATATGAGATCTGAGTTTGGTCCTGAGGGTTGACAGACAGAAAACCCTTGGCTTGTTCACAGTGGAATGCCCAAGCATCTGGTTCATGATAGACACTCAATACAGTGAATTTCTAGAAGAATTTGAAATAGGCAAATGTTATGAGCAACAAGAACATAGTAAATGGAATAGTTCAGACTCATCATACAATTAACCTTTGAATAACAGACACTTTTGGAAAATTAATGTAAGCCATGGGCCCTCTTCCTAGAAAAATCAACATATTCAGAGTCTAGCCAATGATTTTAGAAGCAGTAGATATTCCCAGATCTCAAATACATTATGAGTATAAGATCTGGGAATATCTGTTCTAGGGAAGTGGAACCTTGCAGTATATAAAACACTTTAAAATTATTTTATTCTAAGTATCTTAGTGTTGGAAAATTTAAGTACTTGTCCCCTACAGCTCTCTTCCTCTCCTCCCAGCTGTAGAACTCCCATTCCCTCAAGGTTGATCAAACAAGGTCGTTCTCATAACTTTTCTGGGATGCAGTGCCTGTGCCTTGACCCCAGGTGTGGATGGTGCATGATTTCCTCCTATGCTTAGCCCATCCCCTGGCTTTGGTATATAAGGCCATTACTCTCTGTAATAAATGGCAGCAGCTTCCTCTTCACTTCTTGTGGTGGTCTGTTAAGGGTGTTTCAATCCCAACACCCTCCGCCAAGCTCAGTACTCTGGCCTCAAGGTCACGGCAAGTAGAGGTCCCACTGAGATTTGAAAAGTGAGGAATTGTGGAGGGGGTTGCTCTGTGTAACTGGCAGGAGCATATTGGGGTAAACAAGATATGTACAAAAGAGAGTAGCTGGTTGTGGTGCCACATACCGGTAGGATTTGCTGAAGGAGACAGAGGCAAGCAGATCTCTGTGATTTTAAAGTGAACCTGGTATACAGAGTAAATTCCAGGGCAGCCAAAGTTACACAGAGAAACCTTGTCTCAAAAAAATGAAAAAATGAAAGTAAAAGAAATAGAGTAATAAAAAAGCCACGTGAAGATGGAAAGCACACAAAGGGTGTGGATACTCTATGCTATTGCATTGTCTTTAAATTGCTCAATTGCTAAGGAAGGAGTAATTGCTACAACACACTTGATTATCAATGCTGCTGAATTAATCCAACTTACATATTTTAAAAATGCTTTGACTTTCAAATTTAAGGACAGGTTACTGGGGAAAAGAATTTCTATTTTTGTTTCCACAGAAATTGAAAAGCTGTGGATTCCTTCCAGACTGGCATGGTTTGATCAAGCAAGACACCTTGAAACAGTGTCCCAGGTGATCCAACATTCAAAACAGCTGGGACAAAGCAGCCTTGCAGACCACTACAGCCAGGATTTCTGCATTTTCTTAGGATCCCCATGACAGTGCCCCCTACCAACAGGAAGCAGTTTGGAAAGAATGATGCCCAAATTTCCATATATTGTTTACAGAGAAAAGTGACTGAAAAAGGGGTTTTGGAAACACACAATTGGCTTTAGCTCAAGAACAGGTTGATTATTTATGAATTCATCAACAATTGTCTTACTATCCTTCTGTTTGTGTGACTCCTGGAAATGGCTTTGGTATATAAGGCCATTACTCTCTGTAATAAATGGCAGCATCTTCCTCTTCACTATGTCAGAGGACAACTTGCAGGAAGGAATTGGTTTTGTCCTTTGCACTATGTGGGTCCTAGTGATCAAACTTAGATCATTAGGCTAAAATGATGGAACACTACTTCTCCTTTAGATGCCTTGTAAAGAATGATCCTGGAAGCAGGCTATTCACCTGCTAGGATGCTAGAATGATACTGTAACACATGATTTACCCTGGTCAGGGGTTAAAGGCCCAGAAGGGAGAAGAATGCTCTAAGAGCTGAAACTGGCAAGTAGTGTTTGGTTGGCTTTATGAGTGAGAAATATAAAGGGTTAAGATTGGCTTTGAGATGGTATTGCTACTAAGTGAGGCAGGAATGCAGGAAACATTTTTGGGTTAGGAATAGAGTGATGGAAAGTCTTGGGGTGGAGAAGTGGGGAGGTCAGGCTTTACCATGTTAAGGTCACTTGAAGTGGCCAGGCAATGATGAGTGGAGTAGAGAGGCCAGGCAGAGGTGGTGCATGCCTTTAATTCCAGCACACACATCCACAAATTATTAAAATTAATAAAAAATTAATCTTAAAAAAAAAAAGGCTGAATGAGAGCCTGGAAGCAAGTCAGCGAACAGCATTCCTCTGTGGCTCCTGCTTCAAGCTCCTGTCTTGACTTCCCTTGTTGATGAACTATAATGTAGGTCAAATAAACCCTTTCCTTCTTGGTTGGGTTTTGTCAGAGTTGTTTATCATAGCAACTAAGAAAACCAATTAAGACACTCACTTTGTCTGTGTATCATGCTAACTACCCTGCCTTTGCTATTACAAAGAGTTTTCCTTCCGTGCCCTATCTTCACATGATCATTAAAAAATATTTCTGAAACTCAATTTTTTTTCAGTCTAATGCTTTCTCAACTGAGCTATTTTGGCGCTGTAAATTTTTTTTTTTTTTTTTTTTTTTTTTAATTTTAAGACAGACTCTCACTATGTAGCCCAAACTGGCCTCAAACACATGGAGATACTCCTGCCTCAGACTTACAAGTGCTGATAGCGCACACATGTACCACCTTGCCCACCTCAATGTCATCTTCTGATATGGACACTAGTCCTGTTGCATGAGTTTCAGGGTGACCTCATCCTAACTGATTGCATTTGCACAAACCCACTTCTGAATAAGATCACATTCTGAGATGGTGGAGGTGAGAATGTTCATAGACCAGTTAGGGGACAAACTCTACACCCAAACAGTGAAGGGTTTTTAGCTCACAGAGGAAACAGGTTGAGGGGAGATTTACTGACATATGCTTCAAAGTGCCTGAATGAAATAACCACGAGTGGTGTGGTGGATTCTGCTCAGAGGGGGAGCATTGCTAACTGACACTCTGAAACATGAGGAAACTTGAAAACATGAGGCACAAGGAACCAAATGAAGCCTAGTTTGAGGATAGCCAGGATGACCTTGGCAAAAGCATACAATGCAAGGGATTCTGGGTAGAAAACCACCCAATGCATCCCTCTTGTTACTCTTGCCTGTACTGTCACTGCTTACTGGTGATAGTTTGCTGAAGAGCCCCTTGCTTTCTGCATCTCCTACCATAAAAGCTGTCAATGTTGCTATGTTTTCTTCTTGCTTCTCTTGGCATGTGGAAAGCAGTTACAATCTGAGAGGCACCTCTGTACTACTAATGGCATCTTTCATTCTTTCTTTCTTCCTTTCTTTCTTTCTTTCTTTCTTTCTTTCTTTCTTTCGTTCTTTCTTTCTTTCTTCCTTCCTTACTTTCTTTATTTCTTTCTTTCTTCCCTCCCTCCCTCCCTCCCTCCCTCCCTCCCTTCCTTCCTTCCTTCCTTTTTTCTTTCCTTTTAAATACAGAGTTTCTCTGGGCAGCTCTGGCTATCCTGGAACCCACTCTGTAGACCAGGCTGGTCTTACATGTCTTTATTTCACTGGGATGTAGAAGGTCTCTTTCATTCCCAAAGAACTGAAATTAAATTTAATGCATAAACTGTTGATACTATTTGAGAAAACCTTCTCTTCTAACTCCATTTTTAATTTTATTGTCCTTATGAATATGAAAGCATCAGGATGCAAGGTAAAAGATCTAATCAAAAGAACATTACCACACCACATCAGGCAAAAATATCCTGGGTATCAGCTCTGTATTACCTTTCTAGAAAATTCTACTTCCTGTGAGCAACAAAACAGACTGATATTCTGGTCACTGCTTTGCATTTGATGTGTGTTCTTGCTTGAGTAATTCTTAATGATAACTACAGATGGTTTATGCCCTGTGGTGGTTTGAAAGAAAACAGTCCCCATAGGGAGTGGCACTATTAGGGTGTCTGGCTTTGTTGGAGTAGGTGTGGCCTGGTTGGAGGAAGTGTGTCCCTGGATGGAAGGGAGTGTGGGGTGTGGGGTGTGGGGTGTGGGGTGTGGAGTGGGGTGTGGGGTGGGATTTGAGGTTTCAAAATCCCAAGCCAGTCCCAGTGTCTTTCTTCCTAATGTCTGTGGATCCAGATGGATAATTCTCAGCTCCTCTTCTAGTACCGTATCTGCCTGTAGGCCACCATGCTCCCTGTCATAATGATAATGGATTAAATGTCTGAAACTGTATGCCAGTTCCAATTAAGTGGTTTCCTTGATAAGAGGTGCTATGGTCATGGTCTCTCTTCATAGCAATAGAACAAAGGCTGATCATATCTCAAACAAAGTGGAAGGCCAGGACCAACACCCAAGGTTGTCCTCTGACCTCTACACACACACTGTGGCACAAACATGCCTGCATTCACATACGTGAATGTGAACCCCCCCCCACACAAAGATAAAAGAGTATACAAACATATGTGGCAATTTCCATACTAAAATATAGCCATTGATGACAATTTAGAGAGGTGACTGCCACTTAGAGTAGTGCTGCTGAGACTTTGGCATGCATACAAACTACCGGACATCTCTTATGAACATGGGTTGTGATTCAATATCTTTGGAATCAGACCCAAGATTCTGTACTTCTAACTAGCTTTTGGGAAACATTGATGCTGTGATGCTGTTGTTCAGGCTAACTCTTGGAGGTCTAAGGAACAAAGGGGCTCTTAAAGGAAACTCTTTGATGGGGCCACAGTCTCCATGGTCTAGAGCTCAGCGTTGAAAGCCTGGAGTGGTACAGCCCACAGTTCCATGTTCCATTTTGAATCCAGAACCAATACAATTCAAAAGTGTTTTCATGATGTCTTTAGAAGAAAAAATATGGTTTGAACCTGTATGAGACTATTTATAAAAACTTATTCCCTAATTTACATGAATATCAAAATTTCTTTTTAAGACTATTGCTGTATTTGATTACAAGTAGTTGTTTTAGACTTTGTTGGGGTATGATGCTTGTAAGGCATTTTACTGTATTCTAGTCACAAATTCTGAATCTTAAAATATTTCTGACTCTTAGAGTTTGTACTGCATAGCAATTTATTCCAACATAAAACCTTCCAATGTGGAGGGAAGCTCACTAAGATAAGGGATGTTCTGTTTTTTCTTTAACTATTTTTTTAAAAATTGAAAACAAATTCTCTCATGGCCAGTTTCCCCTCTCCACTCCTCCCAGCTCCCTCTGCCCCCTTCCTCCTGTCTCCCCAGATCAACTTCCTCTCTGTTTCCTCTTCAGAGAAGAGCAGTCTTCCAAGAGATAACAGCCTAAAAGGACAAAACAAGATACAATAAGACAAGGCATATGCCCTCATATGGAGGCTGAGCAAGGTCATCCAATAGGAGGAAAAGAGTTCCAAGAGCAGGCAAAAGGGTCAGAGATGCACCTGCTCCAACACTGGGAAGTTCCATAAAACCAAGCTATCAGCCATAACATATATGCAGAAGACCTGGTAGAGACCCATACAGATTTTGTGCTTGTGCTTGTGCGGGGATGGGTAAGAGAATGGGGTGACAAGAGATGTTCTAAAGTGAGGTAGGGCATTGCATTGTGCAGGGAAGCTCCTTAAGTTCAGGAAACAACTCAAAGGCTTCAGGGAGTTCCTGAAACTGACCAGATTCACTAGGTCCCTCCCTCCCCCAGCACATATAAGGATATACAAACCTTAAGGACTGCTGAGAGACCCTATTAAACAAGCTGAGCTGCCTAGAAGATTCTCAGGCAAGAACACTGCCCAGAGGAGGTTGAGACCAACCAAACTTCCTGGAAAGGACATTCTCCAGCTGCTTGCAGGCTGTGCAATGTACTCTAGGTCACAGCTTTTGTAAGCCATCGCCCATGTGTGGACTTTTGGCCATGCAGCTGGTCTAAGTAACTCCTCACTTATATACTAAGTAACCCCAGCAAACCCATCAGTTCAGCCAGTTGGACTTCGGTGTTAGCTTTAGTTTTGTTTGTTTCCTGTCTGGGGTGAGTGGATTCATGGCTCCCCAGGAATTGTGAATACACAGTTGCTTGTCTGCAATAATGTCTCCCCAGGAATTGTATACACAGTTGTGTGTCTGTGATCATTTGTGGATGTTTGCCCCTTTTGAAACCTTTCTCTGGGGATTATTAACTTCACAGAGAAGGGCTACCATGCCCTCCTAGGGGAGACACAAGTCAAGGTGTGCACATGCACAAATTGAGAGGGCAGAACACCCCAGTCACGCCTCACATTATCTTTGGGGGAATTTGTAGTCAGGGCTCATAGGTGCTGTCCTGTTGCCACAAGGACAGAGGCAGGTGAGGAGCAGGGTTCATTAGCTGATGCCTGAGAACCAGAGAAGGCTGATATGGAGGGGAGGCTCAGTTGTGGAGGAAGAGGAAGAGGAAGAGAAGGGAAGGGAAGGAGAGGGGAGAAGAGAGGAGGGCCAGACTTTCAAAGTCACACTCTTAGTGACCTGCTTCCTCCAACTGGGCTCCATCCCAAAGGATGGTGCCACCGGTTGGGCAGCAAGCTTTTAGCAAACAAGTCTTCAGAGGACTGAACTAAACTACAGCTCCCACAAACACTATAAACAGTAGGATTTGGAGAGTTTCCAGACTGGTAAACACAAGGTCAAATTGAGAGGATAGAGCACCCCAATTGTATGGGAACAGAAGTTCTTGTGCTCCAGACCCTTACCGAACTTGCTGTCTATATTTCTTCATCTGATAGAGCCTTTGTATCTTTTATGCTACCTTGTATATGAAGCCAGGACTCATAAGGACAGCATTTAATGCCCCTACCCCTGTAATGATTCAGGCATTACACTGGCCTGCCCCTGTCACCTGGCAGAATGCACTCAGACAGTACTCTGGTCAGTCCAGGGTTCCATGAGTACTAGTCTGCAAGCAGGTGTAAAGGAGCCCTTTAAAAGTCAGACCCCTGCCAACTTACACTCTCTTTTGTGTGCTCTCTCTCGCTCTTCCTCCCTCTCTCTCTCTCTCCCTCCCTCCCTCTCTCTCTCTCTCTCTCTCTCTCTCTCTCTCTCTCTCTCTCTTCCTCCCTCCCTCCCTCCCTCCCTCCTTCCCTCCCTCCTGTTTTCGGTTGGTCACCAGCTACCCCCCTCTTCTTTTCCCGTCTCTCTCTCCCCCTCCTCTTCTGTTCCCAGTGCCTCTATGTCTCTTCCCTTCTCCCTCACTCCCCTTTCTAAATAAACTCCCCATTTAAGCTGGCGTGGTATTCCCTCTGCCTTGGTCACCCTCACCTGCTATGTAACCTGCTATGCTCTCCCACGTGGTCCCTTATCTGGGGACCCCACTCACTTGGGACCCTCACCCGGGACCACCTGCCACCCTTTCTCCACCTTTTATTCCTATAACTATGACTAAAGAACATCAGCCCCTGTGAACTATTACTATAAATTATTGAACTTGCTAAGAGAGCTGTTTAGTCAAGTCAGACTGAATGTGTAGTTATTTGGGGGACCTGCTACATTCAGCTTCTGACCAAAGCGTGGCTTATTTAGGGGACACTTCCTGCAGTGGACATTTAAAGTGAACATCCAGTCTTGGGAGACTGAGTCAGGGATCTACGGAGTCTGCAGTAACTATGGTTAGCTAGTGTCCCAGTTAAATGACAGGACATCTGGCTGGCGCCTTCAGAGAAGTAGAAAAGTGTCTGGTATGGAAACCTGACCCTCGGTGTCAAGAGTGTGAGCAGGGAGATACTTCCTACTTTGATGTTTTAGCATTAACAACCTGTTCCCTTGAGGGTTGTGCATACAGCTACTCTCTTACATAAATTCCTGCATTTTGTTTGTTCAACCCGAAATGACTTCACTAAAGATGCTTTTTAAAAAGCCTTTGGAGAATGGACATGTAAATGGAATTCTCAAGAGAGTGCCAATTTATTAATTTCCGTGCTGAGTGACTGCCAGTGGGACCAGAATACTTCAACTCTAGGCCAGCCTGTCCTCTCCCAGTAGGGAAATCTACATGGGAAGCCAAGTTATAATGAGGAGACAGCTTGATGAGGGCAGACAGAGCAGATAATTAGGTGATCTGAGCAGGCTGTCTTTGACTGGGGATGACTTGAGGCACTTTCTCCTACTCCAGCATGTACTGAACCTGCCAAATGGTGCGCCCATGTGCTTGTGTTATCTCACCCTTGGAAAACAGGCCAGTTTACTAAAACCAGCTCACCCATAAGCCAAGTCAGCTAACGAGCCATTTGCCTAAAATTAATTTTTGTGGAAACACCTTATGTGTGATGCACGGCTTCTTCCAGTGTGCTCTGAGCACTTTCCCTCTAAGGTGACTGGTGACTTTTATAACTCCTGGGATCCCTCCACCATTTCTTGCTTTCTCTTCTGCCCTTATTTCAAAGAGATTGTTGCTCTTTTTTGTTTCTTTGTTTGTTTTGTTTTGTTTTCGAGACAGGGTTTCTCTGTGTAACAGCCCTGGCTGTCCTGGAACTCTCTCTGTAGACCAGGCTGGCCTTGAACTCATGGAGATCTGCCTGCCTCTGCCTCCCAAGTGCTGGGATTTGCTATGAGCAGCCCCCTCCCCCCCAACCCCCCGCCCTCACCCCCCTCCTGGTCCCACAGCCGCACCAGCTCCAAATAACACACAGAGTCACTATTGGCCAGTTACTAATGTTTCATATTGGCTAGCTCTGTCTTAAATATTAACCCACTTCTATTAATCTAAATATTTCCACATGGCCTTATCTTACTGGAGAGGGGGGTCAGTGTCCTTCTCTCTCGGTCCTACATTTTGAATCTCCCCCCTACTGGAATTAAATGTGTGCACCATCACTGCTCAGTGAGATTGTTGTTCTTTATCCATGGCTGCCCTCCTGCCCACCATTATACTCTTGCTTGCTGTTTATCGTTTAAAAATATGTTTTATTTTTATGCGTGCATATGTGAACTGTGTGCATGTGGTGCCTAAAGAGGCCAGAAGAGAGCATTGGATCACCCAGAACAGGAGTTACAGGCAGTTGTGAGCCACCTGGTGTGTGTACTGGGAACTGAACCAGGGTCTTTGGCAAGAGCAGGGACTGTTGGGAGGTGGGAATGTTGGAGGTTAGGGTCTGAAGGCCAGGGGTTAGACACCCCAAATAAAGACTAAAGTGGCAGGACAAGTTCATCAATTGGAAGGCAAACAGGACCAGATAGGACAAAATGCTGGCATGAAGGGAGACCTTTCTGGAATCAGTGAGGAGATGATTGTAGTTGTTTTGTACATCTTTTGCTCATTAACTGTGCTAGAATTTTCTACTTCTGTAAAATTGTGGTATGTTCCTTTTGGTAGAAATCTGTGCAGAATTATGTCTGCTTACGTTGAGAGTTGCACACCTCAGGGGGTATGTTTTGTTTATGAGTCATCAAATTTCCTCTCTCACTCTTTCTTTTTTTAGCTTCTTTCTTGCTGCTTGTTGTCTGAGTCTCAGAGCTTTGTGTACTAACAGTCATTATTAAGCAAATTGCCGAAATCCAGTGTTTATGGCTGTGTAAGGCACTTCTGTGTTGACAGTGAGAATAATTAAAAATAAAATAAGTAAAAAAGACATAGTCCTCTGAAGCAGACTGTCATTTATGTTCTATGACATCTAAATAATGAAAAATTATCAGACTATGAATATTAATCCATGCAATTGTGTGTGTGTGTGTGTGTATTATAGTTGTACCTGTGCCCATGTATTACCTTTTCTTCCTTTTTTTTTTTTTTTAAACAGTGTTTCTCTGTGCATTTCTGGCTGTCCTGGAACTCACTTTGTAGATGAGGCTGGCCTCAAACTCAGAGATCTGCCTGTCTTTGCCTCCTGAGTGCTGGGATTAAAGACATGTGCCATCAGGCCCTTCCAAGTATTACTTTTAAAGATCTAATTAAAGCACCTTTAAAATAAAGACAGTGTCACCCATCTTAGGCTGGCCCCCAACTTGACAGTGGCAGAGGATAGCCTTGAACTAGTGATCTCTTTTTCTCTGCCTTCCCAGTGTGTATGTGTGTATGTGTGTGTGTGGGGTTACAGGTGTGTGCTGTGCTTGTAATCCCATATCCAGTTAATTCAAGGTGGGCCATGAAACCCAGAGCACATGCATTCTAGGCAAAAACTCTGTTTAACCGAGCTCTATCCCTAGACCTTAAGGTTCCTTTTAACCAAAGAAAGCATGTTTTAATCAAATAAAGCTTTTTTCCACTGTAAAATAGTACATATTTATATTTGTTTTTAATTGCTGATGTAACTTGTTTTTTACTAGTTAATGACTTAACAAAAACTTAACATTTTGTAGTTATGGATATCAGAAGTTTTAAGGGGCTCCTGGCGGGGGGGGGGGGGAGATCTCTTTCCTAGCCATTTTCTGCCTCTATGCTAACTTTATCCTTCAGTCTTCAAAGCTGTGTGACATCTTCCAATCTCTGGTTGACTTCAGTTTCTGTAGCAAAATCCCTAGGCTGAATACTCTGTAAAGAAAAAAGGTCCATTTAGTTCACAGTTCTGGAGGGTAAAGGGAATGACATTGGTACTGCACAGCTCCCGTGGTGACCCCATGTCAGATGGCATCATGGCAGGGGAGAGATTGTGTGATGAGCTAGGAAGTCCGAGAGTTTGGTGGTGGTGGTTGGCTCACTTTTCCATAACAATTCACTCTTACTGGAACAAACTGGGATTCCATGAGAACTAACTACTTTAATCTCCTCTAAGTGCAGCCTCCCATGTGTAACCATCTTCTATCAGACCCCAAGTCTTAAAGGTTTCACCACCTCACTGCCCTTGCTGGAACTGAGCTTTGAAGGACAAACTGCACCCAAACTGTAGCACTTTCTGACCCCAACCCTGTCTTTGTACCTTGCTTTCTCTGCTAACACCCTTGAGACTCTTTCAGGCCACTCAGTTTATCCAGGCTCGTCTCCCCCCTTTATGAGATTCTTCCATGAGGTAACATGTTCCCGGACTCTGGGATTAGGGTGTAAATATCTTTGGGATGGTCTCATATAATGCTTTTTATATTAATTGGCCTATCCTAATACTAATTTATGAAATATTAATAAATATAATTCAGAAAAGTATTTTGTGGCTTTACTGCTGGAGGAGAAATATAGCAAACTTTTGCTTCTAGATTAACAAAAAAATACAAGTGGTGTATGGTGACACATGTCTTTAATCCCAGCACTTGGGAGACAGAGACAACAAGGTCTCTGTGAGTTCAAGGCCATCCTGATCTACAGAGCACATTCCAGACCTGAAGGCTACATACTGAGACCCTATCTAAAAAAAAAAACAAGCAAACAACTTTTTACATAGGCTCATATTACATATAACAATTGAGATACTGAATTTTTACTGAATACTGTAGATACTGGTTTATTTTCCATATAATACATAGTCTGATAATTTGTTGAGTATGTAATATTCTATCAAGTGATTATACTATATTTTAGCTATCACTTCTTTAAAACTTTTTATTTTTAATTATGTGTATTGGTATGTGTCTGTGTATGGGTATGTGCATGAGTACAGAGTCACAGAGGCCAGAAGAAGGTGTTGAATCCTCTGCAGCTGGAATTACAGGCAATTGTGAGCTGCCCAATGTGGGTGGTGGGAACTGAGCCCAGGTTGTCTGCATGAGCAGTCGGTGCTCTTAACCACTGAGCCACCCAACTCTCCAGTCCCACATTTTTACTTTTAGAAATTTGTCTTAATCTTTTGATATTATAAAATTGTGTGACAAATATTTCAGCTTACATGTATCTTTGTAATTTTAAGTTTTTCCTTGGGATAGATCTCTAGATTTGGAGTGGCTTTATTGAAGACTTTTTTTTATTAATTTATTTTTTATATTCCAATCCCAGTCCCCCCCCCCTTCCTTTCCTCCCACTCCCTCCATTCCTCACCGGCCAATCTGCTCTATGGAGAGGGTAAGGCCTCCCCTAGGAAGTCTATAAAGTCTGTCCCATCAATTAGTTGAGGCAGGACCAAGGTACCTCTCCACCCCCACACCCCTGTATCTAGGATGGGCAAGATAGCTCTTCATATAGAATGGGCTCCACTAAGTCAGTTTGTGCATTAGTGTTAGGCTTTGGACCCACTGCCAGTGGCCTCATATATTGTCCCAGTCACACCATTGTCACTTAAATTAAGGGAGAAGACATTTTTACTGCCCACGTTTTTCACAGAGCTTGAAGAACTTGTTAGAATCCCTATGTTATCTATTTTACTAGAGTTTCACTGCTCTAAACAAAACAGTGATATCACAAACAACACCTCTGTTAATCAGATAGATGGAATTCTTACCTTTTTTTGTCTTAATTTGCATGTATTTGTTTACAAAGAAGGAGCATGAATGATTTTCCTGGACTTGTTTTTTTGAGCTAGCTGTAATTTTTGATGAAATATTGATTAATGCCTTTCACTTTGGGGAGATCAAAATATTTTCAAATTTAGTCAGAGCCCAATATTTTTAAACGTTTATTTGATATCTGTGATAATTGCCACATTTACTTTTCTTATATTGTCATTACAGAGTTTTATGCCTAGAAGTTTAATATTTATATGGATTTTATTTATCTTCTTCCACACTGGTCTCACCCCTTCCCTTCTTTCCTCTTTTAAAATCCCTTCTATCTAGGGCCAGCAAGATAGCTCAGCCAGTAAAGGTGCCTGCCAACAAGCCTGATGCCCTGAGTTCGATCCCCATGATCCCCATGGTAAAGGGAGAGACCTGAGTCCTACAAGTTCTGACCTCTACAAACTTTCTGTGGCATGCCCACCCTCACATACACACAAATAAATGAACAAGTATAATAAAAAAGAGTTCTGAGGGTTTTGTTTGTTTTTGTTTCTGTCCTTCTGTCCAAATGGCTAAACTCACAGTACATGTAATATTCCAGTTCTTCTTATGGACTGGAAAGTGTCTGGTTTATTTTTCTCTCTAACTATGTGGTGTGTGTGTGTGTGTGTGTGTGTGTGTGTGTGTGTGTGTGTGTGTGTGTGTGTGTTTATGTTGGGCACCTGTGCATGTGGTGGCCCAGAGTTGATGTTAGGCACCTTGCTGATCATTCTCTAACTTACCTAAGAGGTCCTGGCCTCTCACTTGAGCCTAGCACTTGCTGAGTCAGCCAGTTTAGCTAGCTAACTAATCCTAGGCTGGTACTCTCACCTCTATCTCCTGAGTGTAGATGATAGGTGGGCTGGTGTGTTCACCTGGCATTTACATGGTGCTGAGGATTTGAATTCAGGCCCTCATGTTTGCAAAACAAGTGCTTTAGTCACCGAGCCATCTCCCCAGTCTTTGGTAAGTGTCATTAATCATCTGGAGTTATATGAGAAGCATACAGAGATGCTCTAACTCCCTGCTTTCATTTTACCCAGAAGGGGAGTTCTTGGCAAAGACACACCTGCCTTTTCTTTCTTTTCCAAAATAAATGAGAGCAATGTCAGGACACTATGAATGCTTTTTGTTTCCTCAAATTTCCCATTAATGGCTGTGTTAACGTTCTGCAGTAGCCTTATCTTCTGGACATTTTAATCTAAATGGAGACAGAAATAGCTTTCAATACGTTGGCATTGGTTTAGCTGGGGTGCTCAAAGCAAGCGAGGGGAGAAAAGCAAAGCCCGACTTGGTTTAAGTGACAGGTCAAGGTTGCTTCCTAAGCAGGGGTCACAATGATGAGTTCCTAATTTAGGTTTCTCCTACATTATTATCTTAGGAGAATGGGCAGAATATTCTAGAAATTCAGGCCTGGGCCCCAAACCTCCCCATCTGACTTCCTGTTGACTTGGGTCCTTTGCATCCTGAAGAGCTTTCATGTTCCTTCTTTTATCATTTAACATATCAAACACATCACTATGATGGGTCTTCCCTTCCTATCTGGAGAACTCTACCTAGACTCATGTACAATCGTGTCACAAAAGGGTTCAGTTGTGAAAATGCCTATAGGCAAGTTTGTCATGTAATTTATCAGGTGATTAATGTAGGAGGGCCCAGCCTACTATGGGCAGTGCTATCTCTAGGCAGATGATCTTGTACATATATTTAAAAAAGCAGGCTGAGCAAGCCATGGGAGCAAGCCAGTAAGCAGCACTCATCTATGGCCTCTGCTTCAGTTCTTGCCTTGATTTTCTGGTCTGACTCCCTTCTTGATGGACTATGACTGGGAAGTATAAGCCAAAAAACCTCATTTTAGTGTTGGTTTTGATTGTGGTGTTTTATCACAGCAACAGAAAGCAAACTTCTTCTCCTCCTCCTCCTTCTTCGCTTTTCTTTTTTCATTTTTTTTTTGTTTTTTGTTTTTTTTTTTTGTTTTTGAGACAGGGTTTCTCTGTATTGTTTTGGAGCCTTTTCTGGAACTAGCTCTGTAGACCAGGGTGGCCTCAAACTCACAGAGATCCTTCTGCCTCTGCCTCCCAAGTGCTGGGATTAAAGGTGTACGCCACCAATGCCTGGCCTTCTTGGCTTTTTGAGACAGGGTTTCTTTGTGTAACCTGGCTGTCCTGGAATTCAAGAAAGCAAACTTCTTAAGACATTTATTTTTCATAATAGTCCTTGAAGGATGTATTTTTACTCAAAAGTATACTGACCAACCAATGGGGACAATAAAAGTAAAAATTTCTGGACTCTGTCATAGCTTTCCTTAATTACTACAATGGAAACGATTTCAGCCTCTGAAAGACGTTTATGATTTTTAAAAGGTGTGCTTGGCCATCCTCATAGGACTTGGAAATGGGTAATTTAGCCCAGGAATGTCTCATATAGGGTTCTTTGGCTGCAAGTAATAAAAAATTCTTGATCGTCCCAAGCATTGGACTTCAGGCATGCATCATCATGCTAGGCTTATATTAGTATGATTTAAGACCTATCTATCTATCTGTCTGTCTGTCTGTCTGTCTGTTTATCTATCTATCATCTGTTGTCTCATACAGTTAGTTGCCTTATGTGTTCATGTTTGCCTTTGGGTGAGCATATGTACATGTTGACAATACTTAAGATCCAACATGTTAATTGTAGTCATTGTGCTGTACATTACACTGTTGTTGTACAAAACTGAAACCTTGTACCTTTAATCACATCACACTCATTTTCTGTCTTGTCTCCTGGTCATTATCATTCTAGTCTTTGATTTTTTGACTTTGTGTATAAGTAAGATTACACAGTGTTTGTCTTTCTTCCTCTGGCTTGTTTCCCCCAACAATGTCTCCCTGGTTATTTCACATTATTGCAAACAACAGGATTTTATTCCTTAAAATTTTTATTTTTATTTATGTATATGTGTGAATATCAGTGAGTATGTGTCATGTGTGTTTGGGTGCCTGTGAAGAACACCAGATACCCTGGAGCTAGAGTTCAGATGGTTGTGGACCACTTGCCATGGGTACTGGGAACTGAAGACTAGCAAGGGCTCTCAACCACTGGAACATCTCTTTAGCTCCAGAGTTTTCTCTTTAAAGGCTGAATAATATTCTACTTCCATATACATAGACACTGCATTTTCTTTATCATATGGACTTCCAGAGAGCAAGAGTGAGGTGGTTCCTGAGGGGGCAACCAGGGTGAAGCTCCAGAAGAAAGGTCAGTACGTGCTGCATGGTGAGAAGAACCAGTGTTCAGAACAAATGGCCGTTTGCCGTCATCCTCCCTTAGGATGGTTTACAGTCTGTTTTTGTCCTTGCAAAAGCTGAGCTGACAAACCTTCTGCAGGACAGAGAAAAGCACTCTTTGCAAGAGAAGCATTTACCAGTCACTGCCGTGAGTGAAGGCTTGGTTTAGTGTCTAGAACCCTTGAAGATATATTGTTGCTCAAATCTAGAACCTTCTTCTCAAATCCTACTGTTGTTGTCTTGTCCTCTTTAGGTTGCCTTTAAAAATCTTGAAATAATGTTCTTGTAGAAAAATTGGAGAATAAAGAAAACTCCAGGTTAACCATTATGTACCCCCCCATATTTAGGAAATAAGCTTTCATGTGTAGAATTGGAAAAATAATCTTCACACTATGTAACTTGAAAAAAGTCTAACAAGGTGTTGTGAATTGTTTGCTATGTTTTTACTTTTAAGGGTTTATTTATTTTAATTTTATGTATATGAACGCTCAGCTTGTATGTATGTATGTATGTATATGCACCATATGCATGCCTAGTGCTTGTTAAGTCCTGAAGAGGGTGTTGAATTCCCTGGATCTGGAGTTACAGTTGTGAACCTCCATGTGGGTGCTGGGAACCAGGCTGTGCCCCCTCTAGAGATAGCCCTCTAATGGACATGCCACACTTTTCTGGTATGAAGATAGACTGTCACGTGAAGGCCGAACAGCAATGGACTTCTGCAGTTAAATTCTTGGGAGTTCAGACTACCATATTCAAGTTTTAAAACAGCAGCTGGAGAGCTAACAAAAAAGTCTAGCATGCTATGCCTTTGTGACGTAACACTGAGCATCCAGCAGTTTCCTGGGAAAGGTCATCAGAACAGCTGAGCTAGTCTTGCAAAGTCATTGGACAGTTAGATTTCCACTTAACTTTCTTATCTAAGAGGCAGAAAGATACTTGGCCCCTTGATGGTTATTGCTTGTTTGTTTTAGAATCATATTAGGCCATTAGTCATGGATGAGCAAGACTAGGGTGAGTATATTACCAAGGCTGGAAAAAGACCAGAGTAAAACCAGGGCGGACTTTCTGAAACAGGCAGGGCTTGGTTGGTGTGATGATTAATCTTGTCCACTTGATGGGACTTAAATGACTTAGAAGACAAACTAAGCATGGTTGTGAGGCATTTCCAAAGAGGTTACCCCTGAGGTGGGAAGACTTCGCCTGAATGTAGGCAGCACCATCCCATGGGCTGGGTTCCTAGACTGAAGAAAAAGAAGGAAGTGGACTGGGAACCAGCATTCACCTTTCTCTGATTCCTGACTGAGTGCCATGTGACCAACTTACCTCATGTTCCTGCTACCATGACTTCCTACCATGATGCATTGTAACCTCAAACCATGAGCCCAAACAAACTTCTCCCGTTCCTCCTCTTGTTTTCAATGGGCTCTCACTGGTAGCCCTGGCTGGCCTGGGACTTACTACATAAACCAGGCTGGCCTCAAACTCACAGACATCCTGCTTCTGTTTCTACTTCCTGAGTGCTGGGATTAAAGGTCTCTCTCAATCTCTCTCTCTCTCTCTCTCTCTCTCTCTCTCTCTCTCTCTCTCTCTCTCTCTCTCTCTCTCTCTCTCTCTCTCTCTCTCTCTCTCTCTCTCTCTCTCTCTCTCTCTCTCTCTCTCTCTCTCTCTCTCTCTCTCTCTCTCTCTCTCTCTCCTCTCTCTTTGTGTGTGTGTGTGTGTGTGTGTGTGTGTGTGTGTGTGTGTGTGTGTGTGAGTACAGATGCCCAGGAAGTACAGAAGTGGGTATTGGATCACTCAAAGCTGGAGTTATAGGTAGCTGTGAGTGATGCTGGGAACTGAGCTAGGATCCTCTGCAAGTGAGGTGTGTACGCAACTGCTAAATCATCTCTCCAGCTCCTTAAGTTGGCTTTGTTAGGTATTTTGTTACAGCAATGAGAGAAGTAACTAATATAGCTGGCAACTGTATTTGGGTACCCATAAGGCATAAGAAATAAACACATTTTATACCTACTTTGTAGGATCAAAAACCCTCTGGGGTATTTTGCCTTCTATCAGTAAGCTTTATGAACATATATGCAAAAGGAATAAAGCCAGAAAAAGTGACAACCTACTATCCTGCAACATTCATAATGCCATTTTCTCTGTCAATGAACACATTGCTGTTTTAAGACAGGGTCTCAGGTTGCTCAGGCTGGCCTTGAACTCCTGGTCCTCCTACTTCCACCTCCCACGCATAGGGATTACAAGTGTGTATAATGATAATGGGTTTATGCAGTGCTAGGGAATAAACCCAGAGTTTTGGGTATACTACAAGGCAAACACTTTCCCAACAGAGCCACATCCCAGCCCTCATTTTTTTTTTTTTTTTTTTTTTTTTGCCAATAAGAATTTACTTTATAGGGTTTGGGGATTTAATTCAGGGATAGAGAGCTTGCCTACCTACCTAGCAAGCACAAGGCCCTGGCTTTGGTCCTCAGTTAAAAAAAAAATTACCTTATAAAAAGGTCTTGTTCAAGATCTTGCCAATATTAAGCTGTATTTTTTTTTTTTTTCTAGGCTAGTTTATGTGGTGCTGGGGATTGAACACAGGACTCTGGCATGCTAAGCAAGCACTCACCCAACCTCCAGGCTCCTGAATTTGTTTTATGAAGGAACAAGCTGGATTTTTTAGGACATGAACTGGAGCCCAGTTTCAGGACTATTCTTTGTTTATTCTCTCTGGAAGCATCACCTAGCATCATTCAGGGGTGAGCTGCCTTGTTTTTCACTTGCCATCAACACTGGGTTGTTTTGGATGTTGCAGGAGGTTAGGATTCTGGAGCTAGCATGGCAGATTTGGTCTCAGTGGGTAAACACTAAGTCATTTGCCTGAGGCTTGTTTTGGCTGAGTTCTCTGAACATGGCTCTGCACCTGCAGTTACTTCCCTTGGGATGGACAGTCCCAGTGGGCAGCTCTCTTTCTCCTTAGTAAGAACTCTTAAAGTGCAAGCAAATGAAATTGCTGAGTGCAGAGGAATTGCAGCAGACAGCTGCACCTGCCATTGCTGCAGAAAGTATTTGCAGTTACAAGACAGGGCCTTTAAAAAGTGATTGGCTCATGAGGCAGAGCTAGCAGGAACTGGATTAGTGGCTCTGTAGGTGGTCTGTAGCAGGCTCTGGATTAGTGGCATATTTTGGTCCTTTTGCCCTGTTGTGTTGAGGTTGTGGAACAAGGACCCATGATCTGGGCCACAGATGCCTAGCCAGGGAGGCAGAGATAGGAGGTAGTGGGCTGACTACAAAGCCAGTGGAAGTGTGCATGCTGACATTCTTCATTCATGTAGTGGGACTGGAGCACAGGGATAGTCCTAATTGTCCGAGGAGAAAAAAAAACAAAACAAAACCAGAAACAAAACCGTAGGGATGACATGGGAATTGTTATGGGTATTTAGTTAATTTAGAGTCACATCTAGGCCCTTCCAGTTTTCCTCTCTCAGGTAAAAGCAGTAATTAAAGAAACATGAAACACTCTCACTTGAATTGTGAAGGCTTCAAAAATATTGCTTCCAATGGATCATTTGAAAACATGTCCAACAGCAGGTCCAGGCAGGTGGAAAGGACAGACTTCAGAGGACTGTTTCCATTGTTTAAAGTTCCTCGGGTTAAG
The DNA here is from genome assembly GCA_030556225.1 of Cricetiscus sungorus. NCBI lineage: Eukaryota > Metazoa > Chordata > Mammalia > Rodentia > Cricetidae > Cricetiscus > Cricetiscus sungorus. Next base: position 71,631,673 of record JANBXA010000007.1, read on the forward strand.
TGTCTAGCGTAAGACACACAGCAGTACTTCTTGGCCTTGTGCTCTGGACTTTGCACAATCTTGTCCCTGAAGCTAAATCGGTCTGACCCAAAGATCCTCATAAAGATGACCTGTTAGAGTGAACCTTTACAGCCCACATGCTCAGCAACATCCAGAATAAGCCTCGCAACATGTCTTTAAGGTCTTCATGCTAGGGCTAAAGAGATAGCTCAGTCAGTGAAGGGTCTGCTGTGCAAGGGTGAGGACCTGAGTTTGATCTCCAGCACCTGAGTAAAAAAGCCAGATATGGTAGCACACACTTGTAACTCCAGTGCTGGGGAGGTGGTGATAGGCAGGACCTAGGCAGGAGAACCATCTCAGCTTATTTACTTGGTGAGTTCCAGGCCTGTGAAAGACTGTCTCAAAAAAGAGTGGGTGCTGGAGAGATGGCTCAGTGGTTAATAGCCTTTGCTGCTCTTCTAGAGGACATAAGTTCTGCTCCCAGCACCCACACCACCAGCTGATTTACAACCTCCTGTAACTCCAGGTGATGTCCTCTTCTGGCTTCCTGGGGCATCCACACACATGTTACACACACACACACACACACACACACACACACATGTTCACACACACACACACACATGTTACACACACACACACACACACACACACACACACACACACAAGCAAACAATCTTAAAAACAATAAACAAAACAAAAAGAGTGTATGGCACCTGAGGAAAGGCATCTGGAGTTGACCTCTGGTCTCTACATGCACACAGATATGTATGCACACCTACCCAAAGTGCATACACACACAAACTCAAATTCTCTCACACACACACACACAAACATTCATGCCAAGGGCAGGATGTTCATGCTGCTTATTTTGAGTCCCAGTTACCTGCCCCAGTTCTGGCCCACACGGGTGGCAACATCTGCTGGAAGAATGACCAGATGGATGCCCACTGCCAGTCTAGCTCCAGCAGCAGCTATCTGCATTCCCGAGTGACCGATAATCTCAGCACATAGCACTGTAGCTCTGAAATAAATAACCGTGTGATGGAGGCTTCTAGGGATCAGGGACTGTAGGCTTGGACTTTGGAGTCAGACACAGATGTTCTTTGTGCTCAGCCACTGGCTACTTGTGTGATCTTAGCCTAGTCACTTGATCTTTGAGCTTCCGTTTTCTCATATATAAAATGGTTGTCATAAAATCTGCTTTATTTGGCTATAAAGGGAATGAAATCAGATAATGCCTATGAAATGTCCCTGGCACACAGTGAGTGATCAGCAAATAGGCTTGTCCGGGACTGTGTGTATTACCGGCTGGCTGCACTGCTCCAGGATCCAGTTGGTAGAAGGGCACACAACGTGTGTGTGTGTGTGTGTGTGTGTGTGTGTGTGTGTGTGGTGACAGGGTGACCTTAACTTTTTATGTAGCCAAGGATGGCCTTGAACTTCTGATCATCCTGTTTCTACCATCCACAGCACTGGGGTTACAGATTCCCATCACTGTACCTGGATTATGTGGTCTTGGGGGTCAAACTCATGATTTTTTTCACATTAAGATGGCACACTACCAATTAAGGTCACACTTGACTGCTTTTAGAGGGGGTGGCACTGTGGGTTCTGGGCCCCACAGACTGCCAGTGCAGTGATTGGTGTCACTGTTATCCTTCTGGGTATGTGGACACTGAATCATGAAGAAAAGGATTGGGGACAGAGGTACAGAGACCAGGTGAGGACAATTCCGTGATGAGGTCACACTGAGCCATTGAGACACCTGACTGGATTCTCAGGATACAAGCTATGGCTGAATTCCAGATGTTATGGAGTGTGGGACTTCATCTGGGTCTTCTCTGGTCCTCAGCTGGATGGGGCTTCCTCCTCTATCAAAGCATGTTCCTACTCTGTGGGGACTTCATGAGAGCTGTCATGACTGTAGAGTTTGACTCAGGCGAGATGCACCATTGGGTGAATTTTATTGTGAATCTTCTATGCCAGGAACTCCTAGAATCTGTTGTGTGAGAAAGCCCCAGAATGTGGGGACAGGAGCCAAGCTCATTCCTGTCAGGTGGGGGTGCTGATTCCATCTGCAGAACTTCAGTGCCAGCCGTGCAGTGGGTGATATCTGAATTTTACCTCTTGTCATCAGTTATTTACCTGACAAACATTCATTTCTCCTTGCCATCCTGCTGTGGGAGACTTGTAACTAAGAGAGAGTACACCTCTGGGCTTCTGCTGTATCAGGAGCCCTTTGTGCTTCCCCACAGCTTTGGTCATCTCCTGGGCTTCCATCCATGTGAACAGTGGCTGTGTATGAACCCAGGAGGTTTGCTGACTTCCTAAGATTCCCCAGTGTTGCTCTGTTGTGTAGGTCTCTCTCTCTCTCTCTCTCTCTCTCTCTCTCTCTCTCTCTCTCTCTCTCTCTCTCTGTGTGTGTGTGTGTGTGTGTGTGTGTGTGTGTGCGCGCGCGCACGCACGTGCACACACATGCATGTTTTCAGGCATGTGTGAACTTGAGTGTGGAAGCCAGAGGACAATGTCTATGTGTGCATGTGGAAGCCAGAGGACAATGTCTATGTGTGCATGTGGAGGCCAGTGGAAGGTGTCAGGTGTCTCTTTTTCTCACTCATTCTTTTTGAACGAGGTCTCTCATTGAGTCTGGAGCCAGGCCAGCAAGCCCCAGGGAATCTTCTTATCTCTGCATGCTGCACCACCCCCAACCCCATCTTCTACAACTCCCCCGCCCCCCTGGGGTATAGGCACACAATAGCCATGCCCTCCCCCCCCCCCTTAAAGTAGAAGCTGGGGATAATGAACTCAGTCTTCATGCTTTCGAGGCAAGCACTTCACCAGCTGAGCTTCACCAGCTGAGCTAACTGACCAGTCCCTAGACATGCCTTTGGAATCTCGAGGTTCTGAGTGTGGAGTTCAGAGCCTGAGCATGCACACTCAAGAGAACTTGCTGACTGAGGCCTTTGTTCAGCATCTCTGAGCTCTTGACTGGCTCTCAGAAGATGGAGTATCTCACCTGCAGCTCCAGAAGGGGCTGAAGGCTGCAGCAACAGGACTGTTCTTTATCTAATAGCTACAGAATGAGTCACTGTTTTCTGCTGTTTGTGGGGCTCTGGGGAGAATACAGAGCGCTGGAGGAGATGGAAGCCTCTCACAGTCCTTTCTCTAGGAGCAAGCAAAGTGTGGCTGTGGGGGTGCTGAGCTCGGAGGTGGCAATGGGGATGAGTAGGTTCACAATTTCAACTCTGCTGTTTTCCTGCCAGGTGACTTCCCTGCCTGTGGACGAGTCATGGGTATTGCTTCCTTACGTATAGAACAGGCTGTCCTAGGGTCACTTCCAGCTCCCTCATGCCAGGGCACACAGTTAACAGCATTGTTTCAGATTCTAGAAGCTGAGTACAGACCAAGTGAGCATACATTGGGGGGCTCTGAGCAAGGGGTCCCAGACATTTGGCACTAAACGGCAAGATCTCCGCTCATGGAGTATCACTGGAGTCACATATGCCATGAGTTTTTAACATGAAAATCTTTGACAGCTACTTTCATCAGGTGGGAAATGTCTTTTGCTAAATCAATGCTCGTTGGAACCTGTTGGTGAACTCCTAGTTCCCATTTTCAACATTACGAGTGGTGATAAAAACAAAACACCAAGGATCTATCCAGTGTGCACGACTCCCAGAGCACTTCACTCTGCCCAGGCCATCTCCCCAGACATCCTGGTAGGCTGCTCCTCCCTATGTCACAGAAGGGAAAACAGGACCAGACACTTCACCGATGTCACTTAATTAATAAGTGGATGCCAAGAGATGTGAATTTGGTTCAGTCTGACATCTAAGACATATTATTTTTTTTTAAAATTTGTTATTTAGTATAGGCTGACCCGAACTCTCTGTAGCTCAGGCTAGCCTCAAATTCTCGCTCCTCCCTCCTTAGCCTCCTTGGTGCTGGGATTACAGGTGTGAGCCACCATGCAGACTTCCCTATTCTTATTGTATGTTTAGAAACAACAGTGTTTTGTACCATTCATTATAAGTATTGGGCTGGGAGGCAGAAAAATCCTTAAGGATTCTGAGAAAGCTGTTCTGACAAGAGGGAAATTTATTTGACTTCCTAAGAACGGGGGCTAAAAATACCCGGGGGCGGGGGGTGGGGGTGGGAGGGGAGCGGGGGAAGTCCTGGAATGGAGACAGGAGTGTACCTGGATTGTCCTCAGAACACTAGGATTTGGAGAGCAAGGACTTTGTTTGGGAGGGAAGCCTAGGATGTAGGGATACCCGGTAAGGACTCAGGCATTCCGTAGAAGCAAGTGGCTGCCTATACCCTGTTTGTATATTCTTTGTGTCCCTTGGACATTAGTTTGTTTCTGCTTCGTAAATAGAGTGATTCAGACAGGCTTTAGCGAGGAAAACAGCGGCATTGACAGAGCATCTGTAAGCCATCAGCTAATCTAACATTTGCTTGCTCACTAAAACGGAGCTCCCTCCTCCCACACTGCCCAGGGAAGCAGTCCTGTACTGACTGTCAGGAACCAGGAAGAAACAGCGATCGAGCAGCTTAGCTGGTAGAGTGGCTTGCCTAGCACACAAGACCCTGGGCTCATTAACTCAGTACCAGGCAAAAAGCCAGTTCCCAGATCCAGCCTCCACTTTGCATGTAAATAAAGCAAGAGTTATGCTTTGTCAAAAAACTGGCAATTCAGGCTATTGATGAAGTCTGTAGTAGTGTGCACAAACCCTCAGGATTGATCCCTAGTGCCATATAACTCAGGTGTGGTGGATCATACTGGGGTCCCAGCACTTCAGAGATACATACAGGCAGGGGAACCAGAAATTCTCAGCCAGCCTGGGCTACAGGAGCCCTTTTAAAAGTTGATTGAATGAAATAGAGAATTGGGACATTATATATAAGCCCTGTCATGCTGGAAGTCTTGGACAAATTCTGAATCAAATATCAACTAGACTACTTACTCAGAAATGCAATTTAGAAAGCTTTATTTATTTATGTTTTGTATGTCTTAGTTATTTTTACCTGCATGCATGCATGTGTACATGCTTGGTAACTGACGAAGCCAGAAGAGGGCGCCAGATGTAGATGCTGGGAACTGAACCTGGGTTCTCAGGGGCAAGTGCTCTTGACTGCTGAGCCATTTCTCCAGGCTGTCCTCCCCCAACCTTTTTTTTTTTCCTTTCTAAAGACAGGTTTTACTATGCAACCCTGGCTGGCCTGGAACTCACAGAGATCCTCCTGTTTCTGTCTTACCAGTGCTGGAAATAAAGGCATGTGCTACCACACCAGGCAATTCACTCATTTCTGTGAGTCCCTCTCTATCTACCATTTTGTAGCTTAGTTTTTTTTTTTTTTTTTTTTTTTTTTCCTACCAGTTCCTGGAAGGGAGATATCACAAGTCTGCACACAGAGTGATCACATTTAAGAAATGAGTGAAGAAAGGATGGGAGTAAACTCTGATAAGGGATGAGTGCTGGGCCACTTTTGGAACCCACCCCTGGGGCCCACCACAGAGACCATCTTGTGTTGTGTTCATTCCTGATAGGGCCAAGATGGAGGCAAGGGCCCTGGGGGAGCTTGGGGACATGCCCCCTAGGGAGGGGATAGGCAATGCTGGTAATGGGAGGCCTTGAGGCTGTAATGAGGCCTCTAGAGGACACAGAGAAGGGCTCCAAGGTCTACAGGTTCTGAGGCAAGGCCCCAAGAGCCAGGCAGTCAGCTGACCTCCTTTGGAGGGAGGCCAGTGCTTGTGACAGGGAAGAAAGTGGGAGGCCTGGGAAAGCAGAGAGGGGAAAAACTAGAGGGGCCAGGGGCCGAAGGAAGGTGAAAGAGAAAGGGAGAGGCTCAAAAGCCTAGAGAGAAGGGGACTGAGGGAGAGGGGTACAAGTAGGAAGAAGAATGGGCAGAGAGGAAGAGAAGACTGCAGAGTCGAGCCTGAGGCACTGAGGGAACAGGCGGAGATGGGAGGAGAACCTTGGCCCAGTCCCAGGGAAGAGATGACTCGGGAGGCCTGGCAACTCCTTCGGCTAATACCTTATGGAGAGGCTGCAGGGAGGGTGTTCTCTGTCACATGGTCTGCAGCAGGGCCTGTCAGGAGCTGAGCCAGAGGAGAGGATGCTGGTGTCTGGGAGCTAGCTGAGAGTCACAGATGCAATGGGGCACATTTCTTTACTTTCCTTATTGGACATATGTTTACTGAGAGGCCACAGTATTCTGGACCCTGAGCTATGCCCAGGGCCCAGCCTCAGCGTGTGGCCTGATCCTGCTGAGAGCTGTCCTGTCTTCTTCACTATCTGAGCTTCGGTTTCCTCATCTGCAACCTCAAGTTTCTTGAGAGATCTACTCTGTGGGTTTTATTTCCAGGGGTAATGAAGTGGCTTGTAGAAAGTCAACTGCTCACTGGTGTGGAAGGACATTTTGGAAGGTTTTTCTGGCAGCATTTGAGCAGCTGATCATGAAGAAGCAGAAGGCATTTGCCAAGCGAGAACAGAACTTTCTGGGCTGATCCCATAGGAAGTGTAAGGAGTTTGGAGGAGGCTGTTGTGGGGTGGATCACAGAGGCTGACCTTTGGGTTTCCTGTAAGAGTGTTGCTGTTTGACCTGTTTTATTTGAGTTTTTCAGCCTCGGGGCAGCTCACAGGCTTGCATGGTTCCAGGGATCCCTCCCTGTTCAAATGAGGTGGTCCTGAAGGGGTGCTGTGTTAGGGCTGTGGTCAGGCATCGAGCTAGGCATAGCTCCCCAAACACTGTCTCATTGAGCTCTTAGTAACCTTGATAGTAGTCCCACCTTGCTCTCCACTAGACACAAAAGGAGAGGGGAGTGCAGGGAAATTAAGGCCCAAGACCCCCACAGTCCATGAGCAACATTGCCATGGCCTACCCTGCCTGTGTCACTTGGTAATGGAGTTGAGTCACCATGCCTCCCCAATGCCTCAGTGACCCTCTTTCCACTTCAGAACACTAGAACTTACCAAGCACTGACTAGCTCTGCAGAGAGTGATGGCAAAAACCTTGCTTGAGTCTGGAAAACACTGAGGGTCAGTCAGATGCCACTGGAAAAGTAGGCTCACTTCAAGGAGTGTGTGTGTGTGGTTTCCATCATCAGAAAACATCAAAGGAAAGGGTTAGAAACAAGAAGGGTGGTGTTAGATAGTTAAGTGTCAACATTAGCATTTTCCCTGTCAAAATATCCCTAATGGCATTGTGTTCACTCTACTATGAAGTCCAGGGTTTAATGTCATACTAGTTGTGGCCACATGGTGTCCCTCCAACTCAGTCTAAATCTTGCAGACAGCTGATTCTCTTCAGTCGCCATGGAAGGGCTTGAGGGAGCAGAGGGAGCCCCAACCCACAGAACCTGCTTCTGGCCGCTGGGGTCCTCTTGCCAGAGAAAGGAAAAGGGACAGACACAGGCCAGAGCAGGGAAGCTGCTTGTTTGCTTCTAAGAGTCCCAAGAGACGGTTCTGACATTGAAGTTTCACTATGAAAGGGAGGTTAGCTAGGGCTCTCTGAAGGAGAGGACCAGCTGGCGGGCAGCTTCTTGGGAGGTGGGGCTGGCTCTCTGGAAGGAGGTCCGGAAGGAGGTTGGGTGGGGGCTGAGGAAAGATAGTGAAACTACCGGAAGGAGACATGGTGGGTTTGTGTGTAGACAAAGTCCACAGAATTCATAAGAAATATTGACTAAATAACTTTTCTCCCTCATGCATCACCTGAATTTTCTTGCCAGTCTGATTCCAAGCTATAGTGCTTAGTTGGACAGGGGACATCAGCTTTTCTAGTAGCGTATGGATTTCCTGTGGGGAGGTGTTCCCATATTGCAGTGCATGGAATCACCTGGAGGGCCTGTTGACAGCTGTTCTAATCTTGGCAGGCCTGGAGTGGGACTGGAGAATGAACATTTCTAGAAAGTTCTCTGATGATGCTGGTGTTCTCAGTCAGGAGAACTTGGGATGTATGCTCTGTCATTGTTTCCTCAGTGTTGAGAATGATGATGCTTGAGGCAGGGTCTCATGTAGCCCAGACTGGCCTCCAACGTCCATCCTAAGTAGCAAGGATGACCTTGATGTTCTGATCCTCTTGCTCCAACCTCCAGAGTGCAGGGATACATGTGTGTGCCATCACACCAGCTCCTATAGTGCAGGAGATTGAGCTTTCTGCACTGTCAAAAGTCTTCCGACTGAGCTACATTCCAAGCTCCTCTTTTCTCTGTTTCAAAAGCCCCAAGACAGAATCCAAATCTTCTAACCTTGCTGCACTGTGACCCTGGCTTAGCCAAGGGTTGTTTTCAGACCACGTGTTTCAGGGCTGAGTTGCAATGGTGAGTGACTATAAGGGACAACAGCAAGCTCCCAATGATTTGGTTCCTGTTCTCAACTACCTTGGGTTCTCCTGGGTCTCAAGCTTGGTGTTCCAACTTCTCCTTGGTCCCCCAGTGATAACAAATTCCATGCTTTACTTAGCTAGAGTCATTACTGTTTCTTGCAGTGAGATCCCTGACGCAGGCTCAGAGCAGCCTGGAGGAAACTAAGTCAAGTCAGGTCACATTCAAGTGAGTGACAGAGCTGAGATCTGGAGCCAGAGTCTGTCTCCCAGTGAAGGGGCTCACTGATGTGTGTATAATCCCTACCTCTGGATCTAGAGCAAGTTCCCCACCTCAAATAGCCTTTTGGGGACTAATGTATTAAGTCCCCTAAACCATGGTAGCACACACAGTACATAAAGCTCTGTAGTATCGCCTATCCCCAGTCTAGAGCTCCAAAACACTACACACCCATGCCTAATGTTTTCCTTAAAAATAAAATAAAATAAAATAAAGATTTTAGCCCTTTCTACAGCTGTAGGCAGTTTACAAAATGGCAGAACTCATGCTGTGCTTGGGCCATTGTTGTCAGCTTCTACTTTTTTCAGAATTTCTAAACTCCCTGGAACAGACTGATTTCCTACAGAAATAATCTCTTTTGTTCAGATGAGTTCCTCTGCTCTCCCCACAAACCCTTCAGTGTTCCTGGGATGAAGAGGAGGAGGAGGAGGAGGAGGAGGAGGAGGAGGAGGAGGAGGAGGAAGAGGAGGATGGACATCCTGGGCTGGGAACTGATAGGGTGGTGAAGGGTAGTGGTGTGACTGTGGTGACCTTGAGTTTTACCTTATGCATCCTGTATTAGGTTCTTGTGGCTGACACAGCAAATTAACACGAATGCCGCACCTCAGAATAATACATGTTTAGTACAGACAGCTCTGGGCTGCAAATTTGAAATGTATTTCATGAGGTTGAGGTCATTGGCTGTGTTCATTCAGGAGGCTCAGGTGAGAATATAATCTTTGCCTTTTCAAACTTTTTGAGGCAGTCCACATAGCCTAGGCCCCTGGACACATCCTTCTAATCTCTGTTTCCATCAAGACATCCCCCATAATGATCCTGTGATTACTTGTCATCAATCTCACCTACAACATCTCGTTTCTGTTCCAAGTTCTTAAGTTCTGGGGAACAGAATATAGACATTTGAGTGGGACCTAAGAGGGGCCTACCATGGTGCCCGTTTAATAAAACCAGTTAATTTTAGTTTAAATCAACTCAACTAGATAAAACACAATCAAATACGTAGACTGAAGAAGAGTATGGGCTGGTGAGACGGTTAAATGAGTCAGTATTTGCTGGTAAACATGAGGACCTGAGTTCAGAACCTAAAACCCATGTAAATGCTCAGCAGACATGGTGGTCTGCCTGTACTTCCAGTACTCTGGAGGTGCAGACAGGGTAAGCTGCTTATTATGTACACATGACTTTTATTTGTAACGATGTGCTTGTGTGTGTGTGTGTGTGTGTGTGTGTGTGTGTGTCTGTGTCTGTGTGTCTGTGTGTGTGAGCACACACATGTATTAAAGTGCACTTGAAAGCCAGAAGAGGGCATCAGATGCCCTAAGGCTGTGTAAAGGAATGTGGGTATGGCACATGAGTGCAAGCGCTTGTGGCAGCCAGAAGATAGCATTGCATCCCCTGGAGCTGGAGCGACAGGTAGCTGTGGGTCACCTGATGTGGGTGTCTGAACCAAACCCCAGTCCTTTTCAAGGGCAGTACAGGCTCTTAACTGCTGAGAAAACTTCCAGCCCTTCCAATTTTAAAAAACAATTTTTACATATATGATCTGAAATCCTGCTTATTCATCAGAGATTAGATCATAATTTATATTCCATTTTAGTATAAAGCGTGAGATACATTTTTATTGGCCACATAATGTTCTGTTGACAAGATGTAACCAATTTTAACTAGGCCCTTGCCTAGTTTTATACATTTATTTTGATTTTTCTGACACAAATAATTGTTTATGATAAATACTTTTGCCCATGAGGAGTTTTACATTTGTGTGTATGTTTATTTTTTCCCCCCTTAGATGGATTTGCAGATGTGGAGTTACTGGGCTGAAGAATTTTTTATATAAAATGCTCTATAGAGGGATTCTATCAATTTCAAAACCACCAGATTCTGAAGATTAGGAGATGGGCACCTGTGAGGGAGAGTCATTATTCTGTCTCCTGCAGGCTTTAAGAGGCCATCTGTGAAATGAGAATAGCAGTCAGAACTGCACAGGCAGTTGGGATAGAAAAGATACTTGGTTCTCTAAAGAAGCCTTGTCGGACATTTAGAGACCTCACAGGTGCTGTTGTTCCCATGAGCTGGGGTTACCTGGGTGGGTGGCCTAGAGAGAGGGGCTCGTGTGCGTGTGCGTGTGCGTGTGCGTGTGCGTGTGTGTGTGTGTGTGTGTGTGTGTGTGTGTGTGTGTGTGTGTGTGAGCACACACATGTATTAAAGTGCACTTGAAAGCCAGAAGAGGGCATCAGATGCCCTAAGGCTGGAGTTTTGGGTAGTTGCAAGCTGCTGACCATGGGTGCTGAGAACAGAATCCTGAAAGGTCAGTAGAGCCAAGTTATCTTTTCAGCCTCCAGACACAGCAGAGCCTCTCTAGAATTTGTGGTTCACACCTTCTGTGTCTCAGATTCAGTGTGTGAGTTTTTAGAGTCACAGATTCTGTGAGTTCCTCCCACAGGTTCTGGTTTGGTATAATGACCTAGGTCTAGGTATCTCCTTTGCCAAAATCCCCCTGGTGATTCCTTAACTGAACATAATGTCCTTGTATTGTTAACATAAAAATACTGAGTCTGGGTCTGCAGCCATGCCTTAGGAGTTAAAGAGCACTTTCTGTTCTTGCAGAGGACCAGGGTTTGAGTCCCAGCACCTACAGGATGCCTCACAGTCATCTGTAACTCCAGTTCCATGGGGCCCATTGCTCTCTTCTGACTTCTGAAGGCACCAGGCACACATGTGGCACACACATACAGGCAGGCAAGCTCCTCACACACATAAAACAAACAAACAGACAGACCTGACTTAATACAGAAACAGTTTATTCTGAGCCAAATGTAAATTGACCATGGCCTGGGAACATGGATGCAAGTCATCTTGAAAGCCATGAGTCAGTGCTTACAAAATCTACAGGTGGGTCATATAATAGGCAGATTGCGGCAAAATGGAGGAATCCATGGGATCCAGAAGTGGTCTTATCACATTCCTGCTTTGATCTAGTAGAGGCCAAGTGCCAGCTCAGCAGTTTTTTATCTAGAGGCCAAGAGGATTTTAAGTCAGATTTAGAGGTTGACATTAAATGATTATCCATGGGGGCTAAAGATAGCCCTGAACAGTTTGGCTCTTGACTTACAACATTTCATCTCTCCACAATCAGGGTGTTTTACTTGGCCAAGGTCAAACAGGGTTTGTAGTGGAAAACTTTAGTTTGTAGCATTTTGGTAAGAACAAGGCCCCAAACATGCTTGGCAAAAATAAGAAAATTAAAAAAAAAAAAAAAAAATCAAAATAAATAAATAAATAAAAGAAAAAAGACCACTTGTAGCAGATCAGGTGACCACAGGAGTTATTTCTAAAGCAATGCCTTCCCTGAACAAAGGAAGATGTGGACTTTATTCAGGGGGCTCATGCATATTCGTATGGACTGGGTATAGTCCGCAGCATACTCAGATAAGGAGTGGATGTTGTGAATTCTCTGTGTAAGGCCATAGTTCAAGAAGACAGGAACATTCTTTTGGTATACTCAGCTCATAGTCATGGGGCACAGGTTGGAAAGGTTAAAATGGCAGGTAGGGATGCTTCTAGGCATGCTCAGCTTGCATCATGAAGATGACGGACAGGAACATCTTTGGTCATGCTCAGTTTTCCTCAAAAGGCTTTAGCTGTATCAGAAAGTTACATGGGAACTTACATGTAAGTGAAGTCTCATGGGATATGGTTCCTAAAAGGACCTACTTCAGCAATTCTGATGCCACAGAGACAAAACACTCACTTCTCTAGGCCAGTCTGTGGAAGCCTGAGGTCAGATTGCAGCCCCATGGAAAGCTGAGCTGGGTTACTACAAAGGTAAGATCTAGTTTAGCCCAGTGGCCCACTGAAGCCAGGGAAACACCCTTGGCCCAAGGGCCACGAGGCCAAGTTGAGCCTCTGAACACACACCCCTGAACAATCCCAGCTCTGTGAAGGGAAACATTCCTTTCTCATTTCTTGTTTCCAGTTGAGGGTAAAGGGGTGCAGGCAGAAGACACCATGATTGGCAGAGCCCAATTTCCCAGTGAGGAGGAGGAACAGTATTCAATCCTCTGAGGCCGAAGCCAGGATGAGGAGGCAGTGATAGGGGACCCTTTCCACCTATTTTCTAGGCTTTACTGGGACCAGCAGCTCCCTTGGACAAATAAAAAGAGGCCTCTTGTCATCTGGTTAGCTAGATATGGAAGCAGTGGCTTAGGGGGTTCCGTCTGTCCTGGCTAAGTCGAATTCTAGCTGCCAAATCTAGGGGCTTTAACATCGTCTCTGGGTTCTGCTCTGTAGACTATATCCCCTTTGCCAATAAAGCCCTACTCATTTAATATAAAAGCTCTGGAAACACACACACATAGACACACCCACATACATACATATACATAGACACGTATAACACACACACACACACACACACACACACAGAGTGCTAATCTCTTTCAGTGATCACAGTATTATCTCACTCTTCACAACAACCTTTGGGAGTGGGTATCACCACTTCTTCCATTTTAAAGATGATGAAACAGTGGTATGGTAGGTTGCATCATTTCTCTAGAGTTGGGAAGATGGTGAATGTCAGGGTCACAATGTAGGCCCATCTAACATCTGATCAGTATATTATTATTATTACAGCATTTTATTTTGGCAGCAGATGGGCTCCTTCAGTTGCTAAGGAGTGGAGAGGAACAGGGTTCCTTTTAGCTAACAGTGAATGACAGGTTGGCAAGTGCACAGTGTAATGTCTGTTGCATTGTGCAGGCACATTTGGGCTCTGAGATCACCCAATCTGAGGGCACAGACACCACTGGGGACTCTGATCCACGAGTGAATGAGTAGATGGGTCTTTGTGATGGTTAATTTTCATTGTTGTCTAGTCTAGATTTAGAATCACAATTGAGATACTGCTGGGTATGCCTGTGTGGATATTTCTAGATAGTTGAACCAAGGCAGGAAGGCCCGCCTTGGATGTGGTCATCACTATCCTGTGCGCTTGGTCCCAGACTGCAGGAGCAGGTGAGCTGAGTACCACATTTGTCTCCCTCTGCTTCCTGACTGTGGAGGTGATGCCATAGCTGTCTCGTATTCCTCCTGCCATGCCTTCTGTGCCACGATGGAACTCATGCCCTCAAGCTGTGAGCCAAAATAAAGTTTTTTTCATTTCTTCTTGTCAGTGTCTGGTCATGGCCACAAGAAAAGTAGTAGTAGAGCAAGAAGTTTCTAACCAGGAGTTGACAAGTTCCCCTCTGAGACTCCAGTACCCACCAAGGCAAAGGCTACCCCAACACATGGCTGGTCCTTTATTAGTGCATTCAGCCTCTTGTCTTTCTCCTCACACTTCCTCCTCCCTTCTTTTAATATCCTTTTCCACATCCCTCCTCTTCTTTTGATAGTCTTACTTCTGTGGAGATTCTGCACTGTGAACTAACCCACTCTTCTACAGTTCAGACAGGTCTCCCCACCTGATCTCACCCTCTGTGATTCTCAGGGTGCAAACTATGTCTACCTGGATGTCTGGACATGCTGGCTCCCAGGGAGGCAAGTGTGGTGGTGTCTTTATTATTTCAACTTGGGGATATTAAAATATACTGTCCCCGGAGACTTCAATAGCTGTAGCCAGCCTTCTTCCAGGGACACCCACTAAGTGGCCATGTAAGGGAGCTGGGACTTAGAAGTCTCCCTGGGGAATCCAAGGCCCTGATAGGGGGATGGGGCAAGGTTTGTACTGGCAGAGCCTGCCTGCAGCTTTGTTACCCTCTCTAGTTCAGGAAAGCGTTAAGTGGGGTTTAACATCCAGTGTACAGCCAGGTGCATTTCACAGAGAAACCACCAACCCAGTTGCCAGGGGTGGCCCAGTGTGACATGTTCTTGAAGGACACCAGATAGAGTGTCCATTTCAGGTGACTAGACTGGGAAATGCTGTCCTTTGAGGGAAAGAACTGCTATTGGCTAAAACTTGTTGCTATCAGGTAAGCTCAAAGGGACAAGAGTCGAATGCTTTCTTTCACATGCACAATCTAGATTTTAAAAACTACCTGAAAGTAACGGGGGAGGGCTATTTGGAAGTGAAGGGAACCAGGAGGATAAGGAGGGGAAGAGGTGGAGTCTCTGACTATCTGAAAATTATGCTGTATGTTTTATGGAAATGTCCCAGTGACCGCCGTTATTTATATTTTTAATATATGATAAGGGTGGGGGGGGGAAGGTAAGAGTTTTAGTTGCTTGTTGGCTGTTGCCAAGTCACCTGGAGAAGGAGCTGGTGAGAAGGGTAAGCTACTGGTTACATTGTTCCCTGCAAAGAAGCCAAAATCCTAAATCTTAGCACTTGTGGATGTGACTTTCTTTTGCAATAGGGTCTTTGTAGATGTAATCCAACTAAGATGAAATCATCAGGATGAATTTGATCCCATGGAACTAACTTGTGTTCTCATAAGAAAAAGAAGATACCACTGGAAGACAGACATCTAGGGAGAATGTTTGGATGATGAGAGAGGCAGAGGTAGGACAGAAACATTTGGATGGTTGAAATGATGGAATCCAGGGGTTAGTGATATTTTTATAATTCTAGTGCCATTTACATCCCAGGAAATAATGTTGCTGGGCATCTGAATGTCTACCCAGTGGGCTGTCCATGTCTTTAGTGGAGCATAGGAAGGTTGACTGAGAGTGGTGGTACCCAGGGCCTCTGCAGCCTCAGGTGGTCACTGTTGGCTTTCCTGGGCCACACCCTTTGATGTCAGTGATGCTCCAAGATGGACATCACTTTCTTCTCCAACAGCCTCAATTTTACTCACTCTGTCCAAACTTTGGGATTTGGTTTCTGCTCAGTTCCCGCCTGAGTTCCTGCCCCTTGTCTCAGTGACAGACCATGATCAGGACATGTAAGCCAAATATACCCTTTCCTCACAAGGCTGCTTTTGGTAGAGTGTTTTATTAGAGCAACAGAATGCATACTCGATCATACAGGAAATAGAACAATTTGCATTTCTCATTAATGGCTAATATGGATTTTAAGTCCACATCTCATATGTCAATTCAAATCTGTTAGTTCTTGGGACTAAGGTGATGGCTCAGTCAACAAAGCATTTGCCTTGAAGTCCTAAGAACCTCAGTTCAGATCTTCAGAAACCACACTAAAAACCTGGGCACCTATAGTCCCATCAATGGCAAGATGGAATGTGGAGACAGGTGGATCCCTGGGAGCTCACCACCCAGCCTACTTGGTGAAGTTCCAGGCCAATGAGAGAACCTGTCTCAAGAACAACAACAACAACAAAAGCACCTGAGGGGCAGCACTGAGGCTCTCTTCTGACGTCTACACATAAGCACACACACACAGGTACCCACACACCCATGCACACACATATGTGGACAGATACAAAGGAAAACAATGGCACTCTCACTTCTTTAGAATGATGGGGAAAACTGAAAACCAATTCAGCTTGGCCCAAGGGCAGAATAAGCATGTCAGTCAGTCAGTCAGTCAGTCAGTCAGTCAGTCAGTCTGTTTGTCTGTTTCTCCCTATGCTATGATTGCAGTCATTACTAGGGAGTCTTGCTTTCCTACTCCTGCCAGGCCCAGACTCTGAGTGTATGTGTGTACTGGTGGGGGAGCATTCTGAGAGTGTTCTCTGTGGCTCTGACTGAATTCACACACAATGACCTGACCACACCCATGCTGACTGGCTGGTGTGAAGGTTATATATCCAGTTGTGCACAACACCAGGAATTGCAGGGGAAGGAGGTGGCTTTAATTTAAGCCAAGATGCTTGGGCTGGCAAGATGGCTTCGTGGTTAAGAGTCCATATTACTCTTGTGGAACCTGAGTTCAGTCCAAGCACTTAGGTCAGTCAGTCAGTTGACTATCTGTAACTCTAACTCTGGGTGATCTGGTGCTCTCTTCTGGCCTCCATGGGCCTCCTCTCTTCTGACCTGCAGCACACACACACACACACACACACACACACACACACACACACACACACACACACACACACCTTTAAAATAAAAATTAAAAGTCCTTAAATAATCTGGATATTTCAAAGGACCGTTTCTTGCCCCCTCTCTGCTCAGCTCTGCATTCCGTTCTGGGAACTGACCCTTCAGCCATGGCAATGGTCCTGGCCTTTTTGAAGAAGCATGTGCTTGGAGAAGATGAATCAAGTCCCACCACTGAGACTTGAGACTAATGGTGTCAGGGGAACATACTTTAAACAGCTAGGAGGCTCCTGAAAGGGGGGTATGAACCAAAAGTCAAAGCTGAGACTGAGCAGGAAAGGCACTTCAGAGTGCAGACAGACAGAGTGCATGCCCATGGGATAATGTGAACCCTAGACAGCAGAGAGAGCCAGTGAACTTGGAGCCGAGCTGGCCTGAGTCATAAGCTCAGGTGGGTTGGGGCTATAGCTCTGATAGTATACATATAGGGTTCACTCCCCAGTACAGAAAAGGCTGGGGGAACCCAGTTGACTGAAGAAGAAGGATGGCTCATTTGGGACAGCTTAAATGAGCATTTTCATCATCAAGAAAGCCATCATGATGAAACAAAGTCACCCTCCATCCTGACCACTGTCCACCATCCTGGGAACCTATTGCAAACTAAAGAGAAAGTTTAGGGTTGCTGAGTGACAGATGCTGCCACTTTAAGGTTTTTGCAAGAGCCACTGGCTATTTCCTTTAGGAGTTCATACTGTCAGGACACCAGGTACCTGGACTCTGTTATGGAGTTGGCTTTTTTCAGGTGTCTTCAGAGTGGATTCCCGTGGCACGACTCAGCCAGTCTGTGGAGGGTGAGGTGGGAGGTGGGAGGCGCTCAGATTTTGCAGTATGTCAGGATGATCTGGGGGGTGTCTAGGCCCACACTGCATCTTTTCAATTAAATTAAAATCTTGGGGAATATCAGATATCAAGTGCTCAAAAGCCACTGGTCTAGTGATCCCACTTTCCCCATAAACCATCTACTAAAATAGTCTGAATGATGACTAACTATACCCCCAAATGATAATAATTTAGAACGAACATCTTAATAAAGCACAATGAAGAAATTTTTGTCCTAGATTTCAATGGTGATTGATTGTTGTTCTTTACCATCCTAATTTTCTTTGTTCTTTGAGGAAAATCACTGAATTCTCTCATTCTTTCTCCTAGTATTGAAAAGTCCTGAGCCTTTTCTGGGATAGTGGCAAAATGCTGAGTGCTTAGAGGCAAACTCCATCCTGGGAGCAGAGGTCAAATGTGAGATGCATACATAGAACCGAAAGGAAATGCTTGGAGTTGAAAGGATTAAAAAAAGGCAATGATAGATAGGAAAACTCAAGAGCCAAGAAGCAGATCTGAAACTGTTTTGGAAGGTGCACAAAAGCAATTTAATAATTTAAAAAGTCCTAAAATTAGAGTTTAACCATTCAGGCTGTCACCCAGTTTTCTGATGTTCTAGAGGATATAAGCAAAGCACATTCATGTAAACTAACACCAATGGCCTAGCAAGAGGGTAAAGGTGCTTTACCACCAAACTTGATGACCTGGTTTTAACCCTTGGGTCCCACTTGGAGAAAGGTAAGAACTGACTCTTACACACATACAGAGTAAGTAGATACATGTAAGAAAATTAAACAAACAAACAAAAAGAGCACACACACACACACACACACACACACATGCACGCACACACGCACACACACACCACAAAACCCAAGTTAGTACTGAAGTACCATCATCTAAATTGCACAGAAACTGGCCAGTGTTGCAGATTCACCTCCAGTGACTTGAGCCAGACTCATACACACATCTCAAGATAGACCCAGGATTTTCACTGTCCATTACTTCTTGGAATATACTTTTTATTCTGCAGACTGCTGTGGATATCTAGATGATAAAGTCAGAGTTCGACAAAGACCGTCATAAACACAACAGGCTTAAGGCCCACCCCCTTGCTTGATACTTTTAATTCTTTGCTTAGTTCTGCCATGTTTAGCTCTGTACTTTTGATTTGTGGGTTTATACTTCTGTTTCTTAACCTTCTGGCTTTGCATTTCCTCTGTTAAGTCCCCACTGTGAAAGATAAAGATCTCAGCGGTCTCCTCTTCTCTCAAATTTTTCTTTGACCCCTCCCAATATAGTTCCATAATTTCTAGTGAGATCAACATTAAATATTTATATTTGTAGGATTATTTAGTTATCTTACAGCTTGCCAAGAAGTAACCTCTGGTTCTATTTCCCCTTCTTCATATATTTTATTTTTCTTGGAGTTAATGATTGTTAGGAGTGATCCTCCTCCTCTTCCTTCTAAAACTAATTCAACCTCCTTTAATATTTAACCCAAACTTTCACAGAGCTGTAAAAGTCCTCTTGGTAACATCTAGAAAATTCTCCACACAACCCAGCAGTTCTACCCACCTCCCGTGGTGTTCCCCTCCACAGCCCTCAGGTGAACTCTGGTGTAAACTGTTTATTCTCTAGACCCTGGGACTTGATATCTTCATCAGATATGCTTTTCTTCTCTCCCATGTTGGATCTTTATTTTATTTTTTTTTATGTGCATGAATGTTTTGCTTGCATGTGTGTATGTGCACATGTGTGTGCCTTGTGTACTAGTGTTCATAAAAGGATGTTAGATTTCCTGGAACTAGAACTAAACATGGCTGTAAGCCACCAAGTGGGTGCCAGTAACAGAACTGTGGTCCCTGCAAGAGCAACAAGTGCTCTTAACCACTGAGCCATCTCTCTAGCCCTGAAGTTGGATCTTTGCTGTGGAATTTCACAGCTTCATCTGGATGATTGAGTTCTTTAGGTGAAGTGATCTTTCAGTCTGTTTTACAGGAAGGCTGTGTGTAGCTAAATGTTTGTGATCTTGATTATTGGAAGAAGTTTGCAAAGGAAAGAGGTGGTGGTAGGAGCTTGGCAGGGCAGCTCATGGGTGCTTGGGGAGCTGGACTGAGAAAGACAAGGGAAGGCAGCATGTACTGAGCCCTGCCCCCCCAGCAGTGTCATCAGAATCCACTTACAGACTACAAGTGGAAAGACAGAACCAGGAAGAATTTCAAGATGACAACAGCAGAACACCAAAGCAAACACGTGGGGCCTCCTGGGTGGGGTTCGCTGTGTCACTGCACATTAGAACCATCTAGGAAGCTGGCCTGGATGGAAACAAGAGTCACTAATGTATGAAGTCATCCTTTCCAAATGACTCTGTCCTTAGAGGAAAAAATGAAGAGACTTTTAATTTCTTCCACATAGTAGAATAAAGTCCAGATGGATTAAATGTTTAAGCATAAAACGAATGGGAAACAACACAAGAACAGAAGTTTGGCGACATGTGTATTACCTGGTGCACAGGGAACTCGTCTAAAGCAAGACAGTAAGTAGCAGCTAGGAAGAAGTGATGGGTACACTTGCCTGCATAAACTCCACATTACAGGGAAGGCATTTCATTAATGAAGCCAAGAGAAGAATATTAGACTGGGGAAAAGCAAACAAAACTGATATAGTGTTTGTGTTTGAATAGTTTAAATACCTCTACAAATGAACACAATTACTTTTGGAGATTTCCATACTCCACATTTAACAACAGAATGAGAATTCAGATTGGTAATAAGGAAATGGTAGATTTGAACAACATTACAGACCAAATTGATTCAATAAATATATAGGAAATATTCTCTGTAAAATCAGCAGAGTGGGGGTTGGTAAGATGGCTCAGTGGGTAAAGGTTGATGACCATTTTTGCCTCCAAGCTGATGGCCTGAGTTTGATCCCTCAGAATACATATGAGGGGAGGAGAGAGCCAACTTCCTGACTGCTGCAGGCTGTCTTCTGGCTTACACACACACACACACACACACACACACACACACACACACACACACACACACACAGGCACACGCACATGCCACATAAGCATGCACATACATAAACATAGCAGGATGTTCTCTTTCTCAAGTGTATACATGATATTCTCCAGGTTAGCTCATATGCCAAGCCACAAAATGAGTCTTGGAAAACGAGTAAATGTGTGAAAATCAGGTAACACACTCCCGAACAACCATTGGGGCAAAGGAAAAAAAAAAACATTAGAGAACAAATAAATGTGGAAACTCGGCACACCAAATCTTACAGGGTATACCAATCTCACCACTCACCACTCAAGACAGAAGCAACACACTTTGTGAGGTCAAGGCTGGCCTGGCCTTCATAGAAAGTTTTAGGCCAGTAGAGTGACACCATTTGGCAAGTGGTGGTGGTGCTAGCACTTGGGACATTAAGGCAGGAAAATCCTGTGAGGCCAGCCTGGTCTACATAGGGAGTTCCAGGACAGCCAGAGCTGCTATACAGAGAAACCCTGTCTAAAAAACCAAAACCAAACCAACCAACCAACCAACCAACCAACCAACCAAAATAAAACCTGTTTTATTTTTTAAATGAAAGTTTTAAGGAGGAAAAAACTAAAGCCATAACAACCTGCATTAGAAAGATTTGTATCTTAAGGAACTGGAAAAGTAGGAACAAATCAGCCTAGCAGAAGAGAAGAAAAATGAAGATTAGAGCAGAAATAAGCAAAATTCAGGATAGAAGAAATAATAGTGGTCATTGGAATTAAGAAATATGCTTTGAAAAAATAAACCAAATAGACAAGTAGCTAGACCAAGAAAAAAAGGCAGAGGATACAAATAAAATTGTGAACATATGAGGAGGCATGAGTCATTGCAATGGTAACACAGAAATACTAAAAAATAAAATGGAATTCTAGAGGCCTGGAGTGATGACTCATCAGTTAAGAACACTGGCTGCTCTTCCAGAGGACCTGGGTCGATTCTCAGCACCAACATGGAGGGGCTCACACTACTTGTAACTCTAGTTCTAGGGTATCTGATGCCTTCTTCTGTCCTCCGTGGGCACCAAGCATTCACATGGTACATAGACATACATGCATGCAAAACCCCATCCACGTTAAGACAGCAACAAAAAGGAATTCTGTAGCTGGGTGGATGGCATATACTTGTAACTCCAGTGCTTAGGAGGCTAAGGCAGGAGAACTGCAATTGCAAGTTTGGGGGCAGCTTGGGTCACATAGTTCTATTGTGTCTTGAAACACACACACACACACACACACACACACACACACACACACACACACACACACGTGTTTTTTGAATAACTATATGCTAACAAATTGGATAACCTAGACAAAATTGCTAAATTTCTAAGCACATGCATCCTGCCAAAACTAGTCATGAATAAACAGAAAAGTAGAACAGACTGATGAAGAGCAGGGAGATCAGTTTGTTAAAAACCTCCCAGCAGGGGATAGTCCAAGAGCAGATGGTTTTATTGGTGAATTCTACCAACACCTAAAGAGAAATCAACACTAGTCTTTTCTCTGTCTGTTTCAGAACATTGAGGAACATGTCCAAACTCATTCCACTAGACAAGCATTACCCAGACACCAAAGCCAAACAAAGTGCTATAATAATAATAATAATAATAATAATAGTAATAATAATAATAATAATAATAATAATAATAATAATAATAAAATTAGGCCAATATCTCTAGTGAACATAGACACAAAATTTCTTCATGCAATGCTAGCAAAATTCAATTCAGCAGCACATTAGCACATTTAAGGGATTTGCTACCATAAGCAAGTAGAATTTTTTTTCCTGGTGGAGTGGTTTGAATGAGAAACATCCCTCATAGGCTCATGTGTTCGAACACTTGATACCCTTGGGGAGTTCGAACACTTGGGGAGGTTATGGAACCTTAAGGAACTGCAACCTTGCTCAAGGAGGTGTCGCCTGGGTAGACTTCCTGCTGCCATGATCACTGTAGTGGCTGACTTTAGCCCTCTGGAATTGTAAATCCAGCTAGAAGACCTCAAGGTAACCCTAGTAACCCACCTCTTCTAGTTAGCTTCCAACTCATGGCCCAACTGCAGCTGCAGATCATGTGTTAAAACATGTGAGCCCATGGGGCATAACTCACATTTATGTTTAAACCACAGCACATGAAATAGATTAACTACCCAGGGCCAGGGAGTGATGCTTGGCTTGCAATGTTAGCCTTCTGCTTCCATGCATTGTAACCTGCTTCTATGTATTGTCAGTGTGGTCATCAAATCAACTGTCAGTATTAAGTAGTTCCATAGATTTAATGTCATTTAAGATAGATAGTACTATATTCCCATTCACAGAGAAGGAACCCAGGACCAATCACGTAGCTTGGTCCAACCATGACCACCAGTGAGTCAATGGGAGATTCTGGAATCAAATTTATGTCTGCCTGGTTCCAAAACTAAGACATTTAACTATGCTTTTTTTTTTTTTTTTTTTTTTTTTTGATAAAGGTTTCACTATGTAGCTCTAGCTGGCCTCAGACTCTCAGAGATCCACCTGCCTCTGCCTTCTGCCTTCTGCCTTCTGGGATTAAAAGTGTGCACTACCATGTTTGGACTTTTATGGTTAAATTAACTACTTTTAAAACTTGTAGCTAGTCCAGTTAGGAAGTTTCTGTGTTTTTGAAATCCCCAAAGGTCCTTTGACACTGTGTACACTGGCTCAGTAGCTAGCACAGGCCGGGGCCAGCAGAAGTGAGTACGGGTGTGCTCACTGCAGATGCATGGGTTGTGGAATGTGAAAATTGCACCTGAGGAAAGGCAGCACTTGGAAGACGCGTGGAGAATGTGGGAAGCGAGTAGCTTGAGGCCTGACCTGGATGTTTTTCTTCAGTTTCTCTTTCTCCCTCTGCAGTGGGATATGTGCTTCTCAGCAGAGTATTTACCTTGCTGAAACCTGAACAAGCTACTGGTCACCTTATACTAACTGCAGTGGAGGCAGCTAGCATCTTGGTCTTTGAATATTTGGAAGAAAAGGCAATTTCCACAAATATGGAGTTAAATAAAGCCACAGTGTATATTAATTATCTATTGTGATATGGTAGATCACCCCAACATTTAGTGGCTTAGAAAGCCAAATATTCATTATTATGTAATTTTGTTATGTTTTTAGAGAGTTTCTTTATATAACAGACCTGCCTCAAAGTCACAGAGATGCCTCTGCCTCCCGAGTGCTGGGATTAAAGATGTGTGCCACTACACCTGGCTATAATTTCTTTTTATAGAAATTTATCTTGTATGTATGTATGTATGTATGTATGTATGTATGTATGTATGTTATGTATGTATGTGTGTGCATGCATATGTGAGGTAAGTGTAGGTGCCATTAGAGGCCAGTAGAGGGTGTTAGAGCCCCTGGATCTTGATTTACAAGAGGTGCTCTACAAGAGAATCA
Organism: Cricetiscus sungorus; assembly: GCA_030556225.1. Lineage (NCBI taxonomy): Eukaryota > Metazoa > Chordata > Mammalia > Rodentia > Cricetidae > Cricetiscus > Cricetiscus sungorus. The sequence goes on from JANBXA010000007.1 coordinate 71,655,562, forward strand.
AGCAGTCCTAACTCCTGAGCCATTCCCAGGCCTCCTGTCCTGCCATTTTTAAGAGTAGGGAATTCATGCAGGGTGGCTCACACCTTTAATCCCAACACTTGGGAGGCACAGAGGCAGGCAGATCTCTGTGAGTTCAAGACCAACCTGGTCTACACGAGCTAGTTCCAGGACAGACTCTAAAGCTACACAGGGAAACCCTGTCTTGGAAAAAAAAAATAAATAAAATAGTGGTGAATTCAGAAGGGTGGTTCAGGTTTAGGCTCTTGTGAGGTTGCAGTCATTAAATGGTTCAGTCCTTTCAGTGAATGGCATGAATAGACTCGGATCGTTTTGACCTAGTCTCAGAAGTTACCCACCATCACTTTAGTCTTACACTGTTTGTTGGAAGTAAATCACTAGGTACAAGAAAAGAATCGACACCTCCTGAGTGGAGGTGTATCAGAAAATGTAGGGCATAATAGTCATTCCAATACAATATAGACAAAGGCCTGGGTGAGAGAAAAATTACCTGGCTAACTGTAGTAGAGACTTGGGGTGTAAAAGACCTCTTAGGGTGGCTGCTGTTGTTAGGCAACATACCTGTGCTCTGAACACAGGGGAGAGTATGCCTGAGCTAGTCTCTGATGATTGCTACCGCCCAGTGACAATGACTCATTCCTTTTTCTCTTTTTCTGGGGGTGGGGAGAAGGGGGAAAATCTCATCCTGTTCCATCCAAGCTATTTGTGGATCTTTCTATCTATGCACCCATTCATATGGGACCCAGGGCATGATAACAGCTATTCAAACTGTGGAATGTTAATTAGATGGGAAAATGTACACATCAGCTATCTCCATTTCAACTGAGAAATCTGGCTGAGGTACATAATTTGCTTCACTGTCATCTGTGTCAGGGTTTTGAAAGGGTGGCAATATATCATCATGTTAGACAAACGGGGTGGCATGAAAGGAAAAGCAACTCGAGTTTCAGGATATTAATAAGTGCAAATATTTGCTTTTCCATGGAAGTACTAAAGCTCCATTCTTATTTCTTGTTTCTCATGCCCAAAGTTATTTGCTTTTTACTCCTGACATTGAAGTAGGATGTTAGCTCATCTTCTGCCTCTGAAATACAGTTTTGCCATGGGCAGATGGAGCAAACATTGGCAGTAGACTAATTCCCCACGGATGTGGCTGTATCCGGGGTATTTAGTGAAGAGACGTGCTTGATACATAGTGAGTGGAATATTAAATACATTTTGAGAGAATGCTTCTAATTGCTCCCCTTTGTCTCTGCCCCTTTCCTTATCTTCCGTCTTCTTGCCTCTCCATGGTAGAAGAGCTGACTCTATTGAGCAGGCAGGTACTAGGGAGTCATTGGCTCTTCTTGTGCAATATATCCATTTTGACCCCCAAGGCATGCCAAGCTGTGTGCCCCTCTCATGGCTCTCACATTGAAGATAGCAATAGTAAGCATATTACTTACTTTTCTTGTTGTAGTAACCAAATACCGAGAAGCAGTAACTGGAAGGAGGAGGGTTTATTTGGCTCACAGTTTGGGGGCAGGAAGTCCACCATGAAGCAGAGGCACGAAGGCAGGGAGCTCCATGGTGGCAGACAATGTGTTTAGGACTCCTCATCCTCTTACATCTCAGAAGAACAGGGAGTAGGAAGTGGGCAAGAAGGGGGACTGGGTTTAAAACCCCAAGGCCTGCCACCATTGACCTACTTCCTCCAACAAAGCTTCCCCTGCCATAAGTCCCACAACCTTTCAGAATAATGTTACCAGGTGATGATCAAGTATTCAAAATACATATCCCAGGGCATGTATTACATTCTAAACACACCACTAAGAAGTCAACACAGCTTCCTAAATAAGGGGGTCAGTGATACAGAGGGGATACTACTGAGTTTTTGTTGAATTACACCAAATATGATGATTTCAGATGATCAGAGTCTGCATGCTCTGGAGTGAGTCCTCCCTAGTCATTAGGGAGAAGTTTGGACTCACGTTTGTCCCTCAGTAGGTCACAAATACCAGATACCTGCTTGGTTTTGCCTCCTGAGTGCTGGGATTAAAGGTGTGTACCAACATGCCTGGTAAGGACATTCTTTTATTTTTAATGACTAATGAATTTATTGATGAATTCAGGCTTTCATTCTTGGTTGTATAGTTTTAATTTATTATTATTGTAAAAGATTCATATAATATGTTTTGACCATATTCTTTTCCCCTTCCTGAACTCCTTCCAGACCCTGCCCCACTTCCTACCCACCCAACTTTAGGTTTACTCTTGCTCTTAAAACAAAACAAAAAAACACAACTCAAACCCAAACCAAAACATGACAAACAAATAAAAGACATCACACACACAGACACACATACAAACATGGACTCTTTAATGTTGGCCAACACTTGTGATCATGGGGCCTGAAGTGTGGTTAACATATTGATATTAGTCACACTTCATTGGAGCCAACACATTTTATTTATTTAACATCCTGACTGCAGTTTCCCCTCCTCTCCTCCTAGCCCCCGCCCCTCGTGCCCCTGTGACTCCTCCCATCCTCTTCTATTTCTATTCAGAAAAGGCAGACCTTTTAAGCCCAGCAGCTCTGAGTTACAGCCTGTTGGTTAGAGGTGGACTTTGTACCTGTTGAGGCTTGACAGTCTGTGGGCCCCGCCTCTGAGGGGCGGGACACCTCTGGCCATGTAATCATTACATCAGGCCTTACCTAGCTACCCAAACTACCTGGCCCCAGAGACCTTTTAAAGCAAGCACGCCAAGTGCACCTCTCTCTCTTGGCCTCTCTCTCTGGTTCCTCTCTCTCATCTCTCTCTTTCTCTCTCTTGCCTTTCTCTCTTGCTTCTCTCTTGGCCTCTCTCTCTTGTCCCTCTCTCTTGCCCTTCTCTCTCTCTCTCCCCGCTTTCGGTTGGCCACCAGCTACCCCCCCTTCTTTCCTCTCCCCTCTCTCAATAAACTCCACGTTGGCACTCAATCTCGTGTTTGTGTTTCTTAGGCCCTAGCAGCTGCAGAACAACAACAGTATCCACTTGACCTTCTCCAAGCTGGGACATAGTCTCAAGCCCCCCTTTTAAAGCAAGCGTGCCAAGCGCACCTCTCTCTTGTCCCTCTCTCTCATCTCCCTCTCTCTTGCCTTTCTCTCTTGCTTCTTGCCCTTTCTGTCTCTCTCTCTCTCCCCGCTTTTGGTTGGCCACCAGCTACCCCCCTCTTTCCTCTCCCCTCTCTCAATAAACTCCTCGTGGGCGCTGAATCTCGTGTTTGTGTTTCTTAGGCCATAGCAGCTGCATCACAGCAGCTATATCAAAACAACAACAATGAGTTTTCTTCCTTCACCATTGTGGATAATCTCAGCCTATTAACCTAACTCTTGAATTTCTTGTTTCTGTTTTCATGTTTCTAATTTCCTGAAACCCCTGTTATTCTCCAAATGGCTTACTCTTATCAGCTAGAAATGATTTATTTAATTATGTAAGTGCTCCCCCCCCCCCCCGTGTGTGTGTGTGTGTGTGTGTGTGTGTGTGTGTGTGTGTGTGTGTGTGTGTGTGTGGCCACTATGTACTTGTAGAGAACAGTCTGTGAGAGTCTGTTCTCTCTGCCCATCATGTGGGTCCTGAATATTGAACTCAGATTGTCAGGCTTGGCAGCAAGCCCCTTTGCCCACTGGGCCATCTCACTCACCTCTTCACTCATCTTTTACAACATCTTTTTCTTATTTCATGGATAGAATATATACTTTTATTTCTCTGAGAATATCACAATGAATTTTTTTAGTGTTTTCTCTTTCTCTTGTTTTCCTTCAGGACCCCTCCCTCAACTTATTTTGGTCCCTGACCTTCAGGTTGGAGACTTTCCTGAGATGTTTAGAAGTAGGAGAATAAAAAACTTATAGGTAGTATTGTCAAATGAGAACATTTCTGTAGAATAACCAGCTTTGCTATCTGTTGGGACAAACCCCAATGATGACTTTTAAAATATCTTCTTTTCAATTGGCCAGATTTCCATGATGGCTGATGTTCTTTCTGGAAGCCCTGCTGGTGTTTTGTGCTCTGGCTGGTTCTGCCACTTCTTGGGGCAGACCTCCTCCATCTTCTCAGAGAACAGCCACCCCTATCTTCCCTGAGGCACAGTTGGAGAAGGGGCTGTAGTAACAGATTCTTAAGTATTTCCTCAACACTCTAGCCTGTTTTCCCCCTTCATCCCCACCCAGGGCCTTCAGCGCGCTGACATTTGTGCCTTTCACTGAGTTCATTCTCAGCTTCTCTAACTTAGGATCTGGCTTCCTCAGCTCTGCCATGTTAGTAACTGCCATGGTGGAGGTTCCACCCAAGCCCCCTCCCCCATCTCTTTCCGAACCCCGGGCATCTCAGAAAGCCCGCCCATTGATGACCCCTCCCCCAGAGACGCTCAAGAGCACTCCCACAGAGTGTTTAAACTGCTCCCAGAAAACAGACATGTGGTTTTCCGGTCTCTCTTTCCCGCGACTGGAAAGCCATCCAGGAGCGTTGTATCCATTAAATGTGGGATTTTTTTGATTCGTTTTGATTTGGTTGGATTACTGCATCGGCAGAGAGGCTTATCAGAGTGAAGAAACTTTTCAGTAACCACTTGTCCAATTGCTTACTATTTCTACGAAATTTATCCTTGTGCTTCCCCCATTCTCATGACTCACGGCTCATTTCTTCTGAGGCCCAATCCAGCCATAGGTCATTGTCCCTACTCCTACCCCCACCCCATTTCAGCCCTTTTTCCTCCTGTCTGCTCTGAGGCATTTCCTCAGAGGACTGGGATAAGCTCATTTATTTCCTCAGCACAGGGACTGACAGTCACAGCAGGTCTGTCCCTATCAGTGACCAAGAGCCACTGCATCTCACAGGTTAAAGTGAAAATGACCAGGGGACCAAGGGTGGCATCTCACAGAAGGTAGCATTGGTACCAAGTGCTGAACAGTTCATTTGTGTTTCAGCTCTTAAATTCAAAGTCACACAGGGCTGGGAAGAATAATGTAGCAAGTGTGAGGACCTGAGTTCAAATCCCCAGCACTCACATAATGCCAGGTGTGTCAGCTTGCCTAGAATCTCAGCCCTTGGGAGGCAGCAGCAGGATCCCCGGAACAGAGTAGTTGGTGAGCCAGACTAGATGAACTGGAGAGCTCTGGTTCAAGTGAGATTCTCTGATTCAATATGTAAAGAGAGATTGCAGAAAACACCCAATATGAGCCTCTGGCTTCCACACTCATGCACACACATGCACGAGCCCTATGCTTACTCAAATGTGAGTGTATACGTTTGTGCACACAACACATATAAACACTCAACAAAAAATAATTCAAAGTCACATGTTTTGTGATGAACAGAATCCAGCATGAGTGGGTTTGAATAGAGGGTTCCAGATAATGCCTGGATTTAGATACTTACTCCTCCATTACTGACTCCAATTTTTTAAAAAATTATGAACTCCTATTTTCTAACTTATAAGTAGGGTGGACAGGATGGATGAATGAAAAAGTACATGTAAGGTAATCAGGGAACCTGAGCAAGGAACCTGCAGTCAGTGGGTCATCATATAGACCGTATAGAACACCTGGACTTGAATCTGTTTCTTTGTGGTTTCATGAACTCAGACAAGCTACCTGGAGGCTTTCTCTGTACATTGTGAATAATGCATAGCGGGGATTAAATACTGTCACCTGATACAGAATCTAACACATTGCCTGGCACATAGATGACCATAAACAGTTGCTGAAAGAATAGTACAATGCTGGGTTCAGGTATTGAACACCTGGCTCCTATTTTTGATGCTGTTTGGGGGCAGGGTTTAGGAGGCACAGCTTTGCTGGGAGGAAGTATGTTACTGGGACAAGCTTTGGGAGCTCACAGCCCTGCCCAGTTTCCAGCCTGCTCTCTCTGCTTTGTGCTTGCATGTGAGGATGTGATATCTCAGCTTCCTGCTCTAGCTGTCATGCTTGCTGTTTGCTGCCCCACTTCCCTTATGTAATAAAATCTTATCCCTCTGGAACCATAAGCCCAAATAAACCCTTCCTTCTGTAAGTTACCTCCAGTCATGGTATTTTATCACAGCAACAGAAAAACAATTAATACAAATTTTGTCGTTTATAAAATAGACACTCTAACAGCATCTATTTTGCAGGGTTGTTGTGAATTAACCAGCATGTAGTATCTTTAAATATTAGTATGGTGGTGTGCTGGCTAAAGCTAGAGTCATTCGAGGAGAAAACCTCAATTGAAGTAATGCCTCTGTAAGATGGGGCTGTGTGCAAGGCTGTAGAACATTTTCTTAATTAGTGATTGATGGTGGAGGGCCCAGCCCATGTGTGGGTGGTGCCACTCCTGGGTTCTATAAGAAAGCAGGAACAAGCCAGTAATCAGCACTCTTCCATGGACTCTACATAAGCTCCTGTCTCCAGGTCCCTGCCCTGTTTGAATTCCTGTCTTGATTTCCCTCAATGATGAACAGTGATATGGAAGTATAAATCAAACAGACCCTTTCCTTCTCAAATTAACTTTGGTACATGATGTTTCATTACTGTAATAGTAACCCTAACTAGGACAGAAATTGGTATCAGGATTGTGGGGCATTGCTGTGACAACCTGACCATGTATTTTTGGGAGGATTGTGGAGGGACTTTGGAACTTTGGACTAGAAAAGCCATTGAGTGTTCCAAGCTTGGTGAGCTGTTCTGTGGGATCCTGGAGGAGATAAGAACGTTGAGAGGAATATAGATGATGGAGGCCAGGTCTGTGAAGTTCCAGAGGGAAGTTTGAGTCACTTAAAAACTATTGGAGCCATTGCATATTTTGAGTTAAGAATCTGTGGTTCTGGTCAGCTGATGATAAAGAATCATCTGTGACTAGCAAGAGTCCAGTACCTTTGAAGCAAAACCTTTATATTACAACTGATGGTAGTCAGTTGGAGCTGAGAAATTAGTGATGATTAAGAAGAGACCAGCATCACTAAGGTGAAATCTCCTGAAAAGTGTTCCTGAGTGTGGGCACACAGAACCCGTGTTCCAGAGCCAGCCAAGGTTGTACCTTATGCTGGCATCTGAACTTGGTCATCTGTGAGAGTCGTCCAGGTGGTTATGGTTTTGAAAGGACATCACATGGAGAGCAGCTGAGGCTTGGCACTGTGTGGCAGGGCGGAGTCCCTGATGAGAGCCCAGGAGAGGCAACTGGTGAAAATGCAGCTCAAATGCACCAAGAGACCACAGCACTTTTTGGAGATGCCACTGCCATGGGACAGCTGCTAAGAACAGTAGCAGTGGCGGAGTGGAGCCAGCAGGAGCCTAGAAGACACGCTGTGCAGACTGCAGAGAGTGGGAGCCCAGCAAATGGTGAGTGGATCCCAGACATTGGGCACTGAGTTATTTGGGCTGTCACAGTTTGGTTGTGCTTGGTTCAGATCATGGCTCTTCCCCTTAAAGTTAAAGAACTTTAATTTACTTTTGATTTTACAAGAGCTCACAGATGAGAGACTTCAAATTTTAAAAAGATTTTGGAATTTTACAAAGACTTTGGGTTTTACAAAGCATTTGGATTTAAAAAGATTTTTCAACTTTGGATATTTTAAGGAGATTTTATACTCCTTTTTCTTTTTTTGAGTTTTCAAGACAGGGTTTCTCTTTGTAGCTTTGTAGACCAGGCTGGCCTCAAACTCAGTGATACACCTGCCTTTGCCTCCCGAGTGATGGGATTAAAGGCTTGCACCAGTAACACCTGGCTAAGACATTTTGTACTCTTAATTGTTTGTATTTTTGAAGACTGTGGGACTTTTAAAACTTGGAATGTTTTATTCTGTTCATAATAATGTGTGTTCTTGTGGAGCACAAGAAAGGAACGGCTGTGGTTTAACTGTGCTGTGTTTGTTGTCAAGCTGACGAGAGGACAGTTGTGCTGGCTGGTTTTATGTCAACTTGACACAAGCTATAGTCATCCTGAGAGGGCAGAACTTCAATTAAGAAAATGTATCTGTAAGATGGGGCTGTAGGCAAGCCTGTAAGGCATTTTTCTTAATTAGTGATTGGTGGGGGGAGGGCTCAGCCCATGGTGGGTGGTGCCACCCTGGGCTGTGGTTCTGGGTTCTGTAAGAAAGCAGGTGGAGCAAGCCAGTAAGCAGCACCCCTCCATGGCCTCTGCACCTCTGAGTTCTGGCCTCATTTGAGCTCCTGTCCTGACTTCCTTCAATGATGATCTAGGATGTGGAACTATAAGCCAAATAAACCCTTTCCTTTCCAAGTTGGTCACACTGTTTCATCTAGCAATGGTAACCCTAACTAAGGCAGGTGGTTTCAATGAGAATGACTCCTCTGGGCTCATATGCTTGAATACTTGGTTTCCCATTGGTGGAACATTTGTGTGAGATGTGGCCTCATTGGAGGAGGTGTCACTGGGGGTAGCTTTGAGGTTTCAGAAGTCTTCCTGACATTTTCAGTGTGTTCTCTGCCTCTTCTTCATGGTTAGAGATGTGCATCTCAGATGTTTCTGCTGTCATACCTTTGCTCTGCCCTCTAGAACTATAAACCCAGTTCACTGCTGATAAGGTGACTTGATCATGGTGTTTTATCCAAGCAACGGGAAAGTAAATAACACAGTTGGCTGTTACTGTTGTACTGGGTTTAGCTGTTTTTTCAAATTTGCTTTCTTCCTCAATGGGTTCTATCAACAAAGGATCCTGTCGTAAGTACCTCATAGGTTATGTAGCTAGGACAACTTAGAGACATAAATTGATCTCAGACTTCAAAGTTTGAGCCAAGGACAGGTAAAGTAGCTCAGTTGGTAGAATACTTGCCTACCATGCATAAGGTTCTGGGTCCAATTCTCAATATCACATGAACCTGTGTGGTGGCATATGTTTGTAACCCCAGCACTTAGGAAATGAGGCAGAATCAGAAGTTCAAGGTCATCCTTAGCTACATAGTGAGTTTGAGGCCAGCTAGGCTACATGAGACCTTGTCAAAAAAAGAGGAGGTGGGGGGGGGCTGGGCATGGTTGCACATGCTTTTAATTCTTGTATTTCGGAGGCAGAGATAACTAGATCTCTGGATACTGTCTAGGGCTCCTACAGAGACTGTCTCAAAAACTAAACCAACCAACCAACCAACCAAAAAAAAAAAAAGCCTCTATAATTCATTTATAACCCACCACAGGCTTCTCCATCTTTTATTGCATGAGGTGCTTATGCCAGGCTGCTGATGGGGCTTTGCAGAAGAGCTCTTCTGGTAGGCATAGAAAGGCTCACTGTCCTTTTTGTACCTGAGTCAAAGCCGGTATTGGGAGATGGCCTTGGAGACCCATGCTTCTTACAGAGTGGGAGCTGCTAAACCCTCCTGGTACAGGTGAGGGAATCCAGGTTCATTTCTGGCTGTGTCTGGCAGGTCCTGGCTCTGACAGGTGTGCTAGCAGAGCCCAGCCTGATGGCAAGCAATGATCGGAAGCTGCAGGCGCCACTCAGTGGCCTGATAATTGGATATTTCTATAATGACAAATTACAGCTGTTTCTCTTGTCATCAGTGTAAAAACATTTCTGAGGCGGTGATTTCCCAGGGGGCTGGCAGGGGGAGTGGTTGTTCTCTGGTTAGGATTATAGAACTGTCTGGTGCAGGGGATGTGGAGCGTGGCTGAGTAGTGTATTTCCGCACTGCTGATCTCTGGGTACTCACCCTCACCATGGCAGGCAGAGAGGAGACAACTGTCATAACAGCATCACTGTTAATTCTATGAGATGGGTTTGGGATTTTCCAGTTTGTTATTTTGCTCCAATCTTGTACCCCCCCTCTTTTTAAATTTGACCAAAAGCTATTGTAAGATTAAACAATGATGGAAGGGCCAGTCTTTGTTAGCTTGTAAAATGCTTAGGATTCATAGTGAATGTATCTTTGTAGTTTGTGAGGCTGTTAGCTTGTTTCCTGAGCCAGAGGCATGGAGAAGGCTGAGGAGGTTCCCAAATGTCTGCTTGGGCCTCCAGCAAGCCAGTCACCTATAAATTTCGGTTCTCACTGACAGAAATTCTGGGGTGGGGGTGTCATGCTTGTTTTTGTGCTTCACCGGAACCAGAGAGGTTCAGACTATTGTGGAGACAGTAGTATGCCCTCTCTCTCTCTCTCTCTCTCTCTCTCTCTCTCTCTCTCTCTCTCTCTCTCTCTCTCTCTCTCTCTGTGTGTGTACATACATACATACATAGCAGTTCACAGGTGTCAGACACTTTCCTGAGCCAATGCCAATTAAACATTTTAACTCATTAATAGTAACTCCAGGAAGTGTGAGGACTAGCCCCATATTATAGATGAGAAGACTGAGGCACAACCTTAAGAAATCTGCTAGCTGTTTCAACTTATGTTTCCAATAAAGACTGAAGACAAATTCAAAACCAGACCAAACAAATGATAATCCAAACCTCTAGCTCATCAGTGGTCAAAGTAGCATTTGGACCCAAGAAATCTGATTCCCAGGCTGGGCACTTAGTTCTGCTTTTTGTTTTGCCTGTACCACACAATGTGCCAGGAGTCCTTCCCTGGAGCTTGAGGTACACTTCCCTGGGCACTGTCACCTGCCTTGTCTGACCATGGAACCTCATGACTCTGAGCTGGATGCTGAGATCCACATTCCCAAGTTTTCCATTCAAAAACCTGTTCTCGTGTCAGGCTGTAGCCTCAACTTCAGACTTAACTTTTTCAGCTTTTTTTCAGCCCCTCCAGAGACAGAGACCCACATAGCTTACAGCTACATCCTTACAGGACTGACGCCTGCATACACTACTTCAATGACTCCACTGTAGGACCCAACACTAGTGGGACACTTGCCCAAAGCCATGCAGTGTGTAAGTAGCCCTGTTAGGATTTATGCTCAGATCTGCGTGGCTGCAAAAGCTCCCTTTCCCATTCTCTGTGACCTCTTCATTTCTCTCTAGAGGTCTGCACTCAATCCTCAAGACTCCAAGAGCAAGTCTTACATAGTTACTTCTGCACAGCTTTGGCTACTATGACCAAATGGCCACCAGAACAGCTTAAAGGGAAGGAAGAATTGAATTTTGGATTATGGTTGCAGAGATTTTAGTGCATGCTTCTTGGCTCCCGTTAATTCTGGTCCTGTGGTGAAGCAAATGTCATACTGGTGGCACCCTGAGGAGGAGGCTGATCACCTCTCGGAAGGCAGAAAGGAGAGACAGTGTATGGGGGGGGGGTGGAAGAGGAGTGGGGAGGAAAGCAGAGGAGAAAGAAACAGGGAAGAGAGGGGAGGAAACGAGAAGAGATTGAGAATGTGTCTGGGATAAGCTACGGCTCCTCAGGTACACCTTAGTGGTACTGAACTGCGTTCTTCAGTTAGCCCTTACCCTGCAGATGTGCCCAATGTTCTGACATCCTATGATCTTACCAAACACACAGCCCATATTCCAGGACAACACAGTTGAGTTCCAAAAAGAAAATCTCACACACACACACACACACACACACACACACACACACACACACACACACACACGTCTTAAGTAAGTTTACAATTTTGTGTTTGCCTTTGTTAATAGCTATCCTTAGCCAGGCCAACAGGTAGGACACACCTGTTAAGTTTTTACTTCTCAAAATAGTGCCAGCTGGAGACCAAGCTCACACAATACAGGAACCTGCTGCGGATATTTCATATTCAAATTCTAACAGACCCAGAGGCGGTCCTCACTCAACACAGAGTAAAACCAGGAGTCTCATGGCTGAACTGCTGTCTGGGCACCCTGGATCACCCCCCAATTCTTTAAGAAGGTCCAGCTGGCTGAGTGGAGCTGAAGCTCCCTGGTGTTGGCTAATTTGCTATTAATTCTTTAGGAGCATAGAACAACCCTACCCTAACAAGATGCAAAAATCAATGGCCAGGAGGAAGACAAAGCAACTTGCTGAGCAGAGTGCAAAAGGGGAAAGTGGGTTTTAAAAGGCCCTGACAAGCTCTTTGGAGCACAGCTGGTATGTGGAGAGTAAATGACTGCTTGTATTGATTCATATTTTTTTCCAGGTTTGAAAGAGGAGAAAGGTAATAAACTAAGGTGAGGGGCCTGGTTAGCCTGGTGATGCTGAGGTAATTATTGTGCAATTAGAAGTCTAGTGATTTTTTTTTTTTTTTTTTTTTTTTTACTTTACATGGCACAGAGAGCAATTGAGGGCTGGCATGGGTTTCCAAAAGATGGAAGTGAGCAATCAGGATCAATTAGTAGTAAATACCATTAGCTTGAGGGGAAAAAAAATCACCAGCTACCCAGAACACAGCTTCCTTTTCTATTTCTTTTGTGCCCAGGTGTGAGGAGAAAGGCTGGGTTGGAGGGAGCGGGAGCCCTGCTGAGGCACAGGGCAGGTCACAGATCCTTGGGCCTGTCTACTCCAGGGTCACACTGCAAGTCTCGATTGCCAAGTTCAACATCAAGACACATGGCAGCTGTTGTGGAGACAATGACACAGCAGCTTCCAGCTGGAGAATGAGGCAGGGCTGGCATGAGTACGATGAACCTACTGCCAGGACCCCAAGTAAATTAAAGGGTGCTGTGGGTGGAAGGTGGGACCCCCTAGAACATCCCAGGAGCATGTCAAGCTTTCTGCATCTGCTGGACCATTTGGGTTACCTCTGGCTTCATTTTCACTTACCACTCACTTTCATGCCCTGCTGCAGGCGGGCTGGCTTCCTTGATGTTTCCCCTCCTGGTGTGCACCCTTTGCTTAGAGCCTCTGCTGGATATCCTTGGTTCCTTGGTCTCTTTCTCACATTGCGCTATAGCTTGAGCTCTACCACTCCACTGTGCCTCTCAGTGCAGCCTGCTTCTGCTCGGATTGCTCTATTTACAATGAAGCCTTCCCTATTCCAATTTCCTCTAATTCCACACCTTGTTCTAAAAATGTTATTGCTGTTCTCTTTACATGTCTAGTAAGTGCACTGCTCACCTGCCCTCCCCTGGAAGGCACACTCTGCGAGAACAACAGTGTTTTTCTCTCACTGAGTGATAATGCCCCACATTTGAAAGCAGTGCTGATGGGGTGAAGGCACTTGGTGAATGTTGGCTGAATGAAGTAAAAACTTAGACAGTAAAGTGCTTGCCAGGCAAGCATGAGGACAATTGAGTTTGATCCCCAGTAGTCACACAAAAAACCAGGTATTGTGGTATACATGTAAAATCCCAGTGCTAGGGAGGTAGAGACAAGTGAATCCGTAGGCAAGCCCAAGTCTTGGTGAGGGACCCTAGTTCAAAAAACAAGGTAGCTGTGAGCTTAACCTTTAATGGCTAAACCATCTCTCCAACACAGGACAGCATGAGAACACAGCCCACAGAATCAACTAAGGAGGGCTCCTAGGGGCTCACAGAAATTGAAATGACAAACACAGACCCTGTATGAGCCTGAGCTAGGTCCTTTGCATATACCTTATGGTTATGTAGCTTGGGAGTAGGGGTGTCTTTGACATTTTTGCCTGTGCTTGTGACCTTTTACTGCCTATTGGGTTGCCACATCTAGCTGTCATATGAGGCTTTGTGCCCAGTTTTATTGTATTTTGTTTGGCCATGTTTGGTGGATAGGAGGCCTGCTCTTACTCTTTTTCTTCCTTCCTTCCTTCCTTCTGTCCATTCTCCTTCCCTCCCTCCCCCCCTCTCTTAAAGGGAAACAGTAGGAGATATCTTGGGGCTAGGGGAGGTGGGGGAGGAATTGGGAGGAGTGATTAGAGGGAAACTGGTTGGGATGTAATGTATTAACGAATACAAGTTAAAAATAAAACAAGATAGTTAGTGCTTGCAAATAAATAATGCTTGAGATTATCCCCTGGCCTCCAGTGGAACACACATAAACTGACATCTATGTATAACACACACACAAACATGCATGCACACATACACACACACACACACACACACACACACACACACACACACACCATTCCTTTTCATAGGGTCTGAGAAGCAGAGTTAGGGTAAGGTTTGCCCAGGGAACACCAGAGTCAAGGCATGGTGCTGTGTCCATTAATTTTCACTTATCTTCATCATTTTTGCAATAGAACAGAAGCAGAGGTTCATCTGGCTGGGATTGCCAAGCACAGGCTGCACTGGGGCTTTTCATTTCTTCTCTCATTGTGTCTCAGTCAGGGACTTACGAGTCCCTTCCTCCTGTTCACCACCTTATCTGCACTCAGTTCTCACTAACCCCTAGTGGCCTTCAGGGCTCAACTTTATTATTATTATTGTCTCTGGGAAAACCACCTTGATGGTCCACATGACATGCTAAAGCCCTTGGCAGTCCTGATCCTTGCACTCAGCAGACACATGGCTATCACATGGCTCATTGCTGGCCTGTCTTTTCCACTCTGGTGGTTGCTGTCTGAGGCCACATAGGGCATGCCTGGTTCTCTTCTATTTTTCTAGGGCCTAGAATTGGAAATGACTTTCAAAGAATGTGTGACGAATGGGTAATGGTGTACCTGATCAATAAGGGATGGCAGATAGTATCTGCCGCTTGCTGGGAGAGTTATATCTCACAAGTCATAGCCTCATACCATTCCAGGGAGGTGGGAGTTACTGCTCCTTCTGAGCAGCACAGCTGTGGGAAGACAACTTGGAGGAGCTGGTTCTCTACTTTCACCTTTGTGTGGGTTCTGGAGCTCAAACTCGGGCCATCTGACTTGTACAGCAAGCAGCTCTACTTGCTGAGCCATTTTGCTAACCCCTCTTTCTAGAACCATTTCACCATCCCAGTCAGAAACTCTACCCATAATATAGATCAGCTCTCTAGCCCCTCTTTCCATACAGTCCCTGTTGTTTCTCTGAGCCTATCTTTTCAAAGTAGTTTCAGATACAATATCTATATCTTTGTCCCTGGCTTATTTGGTACAGTAAAATGTTTCACAAGGATTATCTACTTTGTAGCAGGTATAAGAACCTTGTTTCTTTTCACTCCTTTATTTGTATAAATCATGTATATGTATATGTATATGTATATGTATATGTATATGTATATGTATATGTATATGTATATGTATATGTATGTATGTATAGACCATATATGTATATAAAATCTGCAGATAGACCCTGGGCTGTTTCTACTTTGGCTATAATGATTTTGCTGCCACGAACATTAACACACAAGTGTGTGTGCTTGAGTCCTTGTTTTCAATTCTAATGAATGTGTATGTAGATGACTGGGTCCTATGGAAGCTATAGCCAGATGGGTTTCCATGGTGTTTCTACACCTCCACCAGCAAAGCATAGACCATCTAGCTTCTGCATATCCTTGATAGCTCATCTCATCTCTTCCTCCACTTCCTCCCCCAAACACCTTCATTTTCTTCTTTATGAATAGCACTGGCTGGCTTGGGAGTTTAGGCTGGCCTCAAACCTGTGATCATTTTTCCTCAATCTCCCAAGTGTAAGGCATCACAGGCATGTGCCACCACCTTAGATTTGCTTTATTCTTTTTAAATGTGTGTGTGTGTGTGTGTGTGTGTGTGTGTGTGTGTGTGTGTGTGTTGCATACATTGTGAGAGCAGGCTTGTGTGTGTGCCATAGCATGCATGTGGAGGTCAGAGGACAACTCTACTATGGGTGAGTTCTGTGAATTGAACTCAGGTCATTAACCATGTATAGCAAATACTTTTACCCATGGAGCCATCTCGCCAGCCCTTTGCTTCTTCCTGATGGTTGCCATTTCATGAGTTATGAAGTGACATGTCACTGTGGTTTGATAGACATGTCCAAAGTGACTAGTAATATTGGACAAATTTTCATGCTCTTATTGGCTGGCCATGCACTTATCTTCTTTAAAGATACGTGTGAATTGCCTGCCTTGGTTCCCCTAGTGCAGGGTTGAAATAGAGGGGTGTCTGCCTTCACTCTGCTAGGGAAAGCTGGACCTGTGAAAATCCTGGCCAGAAGGTTAAAATCTGGGTTGGTGTCTTCAGGGTCAGAGGTGGAAGGGACCTGGAAGTGCTCCAGAGTCTTCAGAATGTACCCCATTACAGTTACTAGAGAGACAGGAGGCTCTTGCACCTGGGGCAAGTCCCTGGGGCTGGAGTTTGAGGGCAGGGACACGTGGGTGGCAGGGGTGACTTCAGAGAGGAAACAGACAAGGGCTAAGAAAAGCCACAGCAGCCATTATGGGGTTGATAGTCTGCATCACTGAGAACAAGCTAAACCTCTGTTCTGTGTGGCCAGGCAGGCCAGTCTCCAGCTCTCAGACTCTGTAACTGAGTGTCTTGGAACCTGGGCTGATCAGTTCTGTTCTGTGAGGGATCCTAGAGTGGGAAGACTATATGGAGAGAATACAGTTGCTGGGCTAATGGTGTCTCCATGGTAGAGAGCTGACATTTGTTTCTGGGTAGCCATTGACTTTCACTTCTTCATGGCACAGGACAGAGCACAAGGCTAGGAGTGAAGCCATGTAGGACTTCTGCCCATCACTGAAGTGTAAGGAGAGGCTGACCAGCTAGAACAGGGAGAACCTCTTTTCTCTTAGGGTAGCAGGAGTAAGGGGCCTGTGTTTTGAGTGTCCCTGCTGGCTATGATGGTGGTCTCTGTATAAACTATGTCCTTGCACCTTGGCCTTCCTTCAAAGTAGCAAAATACACCCTTCATTTAGGAAACTGAAAACAGCAAAAAGGCTGGCCAGCAAGATTGCTCAGTGGGTAAAGGTGCTTGTCACTGAGGTGACAATCTGAGTTTGATCCCTGGGGCTCATGTGGTTGTCCTCTGACTTCCCCAGGAGTCCTGTGGCATATGCTTGACACACACACACACACACACACACACACACACACACACACACACACACACACTCAATAATAACCAAACAACTAACTAAATGTAATAAAAATGGCTACAAGGTCAGTGTATGGTTTGACCGTGAAATACCTCCACAGGCTCACGTTTGAGTACCCACTCACCAGTTGGTGGTACTGTTTTGAAGGGTTTGGAATTTTAGGAGGCATGAATTGGCTGGTAGGTTGGTTACTGGACACAGGCTTTTGAGGATTATGGCCTGGCCTACCTTCTAGTCCTGTTCTAGATTTACTCATCATCTCATGAAGATTGCTGCCATGCCACAACCACCATGGAAATACACATGCTCCCCAGACCACACCTTCCCTGCCTCGATGAGTCAAAATCTATCAGTTGAAAACCTTTCCTCTGCAGTCAGTTGTTTTGTCACAGAGCCAAGAACAGCAACAGCTCAGAAGACAGTTTCTTGTTTCATTTGCTCAACAGTCATAAATGGACTTTCACCAGTTGTACACAGTACCGTGTAGGAAGGACTGTGTGCTCATCAATCTGGCACCTCAGGGTGACACTGACCTCCTTAGACAAAAGCTATTTAAGTGTCATCCAGATCCCCTGTCACCTGCCTTGTCTTGACTGTGCATCTCTGCTTCTGTGCTAGCCCATAGCTTGGTCACACTGGTCATTGCCTTATTCAGAATTGACACACTCTTTGCCAAAGGCCTGTACAGTTCTTCTCTGAGGGAATGAAAACAGCCTTCATATGACTGAATTTCATTATTGTGTTTTCGAGTATTTATGTTTTTCTTGTCCTATATACTACTGCAGAGAGTGTTGTGGTAGAGAGAAATGGAAAGCTTGATTTTTCCCCTGTGTACACATAATGGTGATTGTAAAATGTAGTCTCAGTTGGGTTCTAACTTGGACTTTTCCTGGCAGATGTGAGCAAATATCTATTCATTCAGAGACCAATGGCAGACTAAAGAAATGGTTCCACCCAAGTCTTGCCTGGAACCAGCGAGCTTCCTGGGGTGCCTTACAGGAATTTGGGTGACTAAAGGCAGCTGTATCTCCCTAAAGCTCACCCCATCATGGGTCATGACTCATGGAAGCTGTGTTTTTAGAGCCCATGGGTGAGTTGTAGGCATCTCCTCCAGTTGGGCGAATCTTATCTCCATGAAGATTGTTACTGCTTCTAAACCTAAGTTTTGTTGACATCTTCAGTCTGGCATAGTTTGCTTTCTTCCTCATTCTTAAGAGCCTTGGGTAGGAATGTTTCAATTAAAAAGAAATAGCCACACAGCACAAGTCTAACATACTAGATGTGGCATCACCATGGTTGTTTTTCAGACCCACTTCATCATATTGGTTACTCAAAGTGACACCTAAGTCTTAAAGGAGGATTTCATGCGTACACTTCACTGGTGATGCCCAGGCATTTGGTTAGATGTTATTTCTGGGTGTGTCTCTAAAGTTGTTTTTGGATGACTTAATATCTGACTTAGCTGACTGAGCAAGGCTGACCTTCCCTAATGTGGTTGGATCTTAGGCAATCCACTGATGGCCTTAAGTGAGAAGAGAAGAACAAGTACTCTCTTCCTGGCTTAGAATTGGGGACATCACTCTTCCATCTTTGGGCTTGGACTGAACTAGGGCTACACCACTGACTCTTACGGGTGTCCAGTTTGCTGACTAGAGTTAGGCTCTTCTTCAGTCACTGTGTGAACCACTTTGTTATAGTAACTTTTTCCTATTGATTCTGCTTATCTGGAGAACCCAGACTCAGACAGTTTGGGTCATGTGGACAGTCCTGCTCATTTGATGATTTAATTAATTTCCCTCCTCTGATTATTTTAATTATTTTCCTTCCTCTATACAAAGGTGTATATTGATGAAGGCATCTTCTGACATTGATACAGGCTGGTCATTCATCTTTTGCAATGTTTTCTTTTATTCTTTTGTGATTTTAGTTTATGGGCTGCGTTGTTTGCATGAATGACCTCCTGCCTGACTCTTTGTAGTTATTTTTGATCACAGCTGCTGTCCCAGCAAGGCCCCTCTCCCGGGGAGGCCTGTCAGAAAGGGAAGCATATGTCAGGGGTCTGGGGAAGCTGGTAGAAGCTTCTTCTGTCTGTTTAATGTTTTATAAGGGTTCATGTAGCAATGTATATTAAGTCCCATGGTGGGAGAATTCAGAATAAATTACTGCCTGCAATTTCCTGTTTGGCATTGATCTTGTAGATTGGAGCTTCAAGACAAGAATGGTTGTTTATTATGCCAACATCAGTGCGGAATTCTCCACAAATTCTTTAGGAACCCTATGATGACAGAGATAAGCCAGGCTAATCCCACAGATCATGGATGGGGCTCATAGATCCAGAGAGATTTGAGGTCACCTGGAAAAAGGGACACAATCAGTCTTTGGCACCCCAAGCACAAATTTTAATGGGGGTAAGGGATTGTTTTTAGGTAGCCAAAGTCTGTTATTACAGTCCCCACTTGAGCAATTGGCCAGCATTTTCCCCTCCTTGTTGCTTCTTAATGTGTGTTATGGCTCAGCCTTGAGGCATTCTGAACTTTTTTTTTTTTTTTTTTTTTTTTTTTTTATTCCAAAGATGTCTAGCTCCTTAGCAGAAAGCTCTGAGAGCTCTGAGGGCTTGGATTTCCAGTGCTTTTGTGGAAACCTTGGTTCTGACCTTTGTGTTACAAGGTGATAATTCCTGACTCATTTATTTCTGTCACCTGATGCTGAAGACGTCAGCAAATGGAGAAGCTTCTTTCACAATAAGGCCAGAATGTGGTAGGGTTAGTGCTGGTAAGAACTCACCTCTCATGGACTGGCAAATGGCTAGGAGGTAAAGGATCTTGCCACAGGGTTGAGGATTTGATCTCTAGGACCCACATGAGAGAATTGACTTCTGCAAGTTTTCCTCTGACTGACATATATGCACACATGTGTGTGACACCGTGTCTCTGTGTGTGTATGTATGTGTATATATAAGTAAATAAGTAATATACGAAAAAACAAAACAAAACAAAAACAAAAACCCTCTCCTAACTGGGGCACCTATTTTCTCTTAAAATTGTCTCCCAGTGGCTCACTGTCCTAGGTACCTCACCTGTGACATCAATGTCAGGAGAGAAACTGCCTTTTAACATGGTGGGCAAGGGAGCTTCAGGCTGCCCTGAATTATGTCCACTAGTGTCTGCATGATTTCTTTCTATCTAGTTCTCCTTTGAGGCTGTCATTGTCTAACTTCTTTTCAGTACACTGCACAAAGACGTGCTGTGAAACAGATTGACCACCATCTACTATCTTTAAACAATTGATCTCTGTTGTGGTTTTTAGGATGGAGTTTCTGGAACAGGTGGGCTCCTGGTCCAGAGATGCTATTTGAATTTGCAGTCAGATGTTGCCTGGAGCTGGAGGACCCACTCCCAAAGAGGTTCACTCACAGGGGTGATATGTTGCTGTTGGCTAAGGGAAGAACCTTGGTTACCCTTTATAGACTAGCATGAGTCTCACACCATGCTAGCCAGTGTCCTTGAGAGCACAAAGTCTGAGAGTCCAAGGCCTGTTTATGACCAGCATTGTTTCTTCTGGTTGCACGTGTCTCATAGAATTGTATTTTTTTTTTCCTGGGTGGGATGTCACCTGAAGGCAGCAATAGCAGTAGATAAAAACCCTGGGGGGGGGCTGATGTTATGGTTTGACTATGAGATGCACCCAGATGCTCATGGGCTGAACATGTGTTTACCCACAGATGGGCTTTTGGGAAGTTGATGGAGTCATAAGATAAGGTCATTATTGGGAGGCAGTGAAGCATAGGAGGAAAAGACTGGTTGAAGAAGTAGCTCGTTGACATCATGTGTCTTTAGGGGCTGTATCTTGCCCAGGTTCTTTCTGGATTCCTCTCTCACTTACTGTCTCACGAGGTGAAGCCCCTTTGTGCTACACAACCCCACTGCCAGAATGTTTTGGTATGAGGGGGTCCTTCCTCTCTAGCTATTAGTCAGAGTCCCTAGAAGAACATAACTGGTAGCATAAACTTATTTTACAAACTGTATTTACTAGATTGAATTCTTCCAAGTGGGTTATCCCAACAGTGGTGGCCATCTGCACACTGGAAAGGCTGAGAACTTGTTGCTGTTAGTCCACAAGGATGGGTGTCTTAAGGTCCCAATATGGTGCTGTGAAGGCCCAAAGGATTCCCAGAGAGCCATAGTCTTCAGTTCAGGGTTCTCTTGCTGTGAAGAGACACTGCAACCAAGGCAACTCTTACAAAAGAGCATTTAACTGGGCACTTGCTTACAGTTTTACAGGGTTGAACTTTTATCATGGCTGGGAGCATGGCATGCAGGCAGAATGGCACTGGAACAGAAGCTAAGAGCTACATCCTGATCTATAGAAAAGAGAGAAGGGAGAGGGAGGTGGGAGTGGGAGATGGAGGGGGGAGTGGGAGAGGGAGAGGGAGAGAGAGTGGGAGAAGGAGAGGCAGGGGGACAGAGGGAGAGGCAGGGGGAGAGAGGGAGAGGCAGGGGGAGAGAGAGAGGGAGGGGGAAGTGGGAGAGGGAGGGGAGTGGAAGAGGGAGGGGAAGGGAGGGAGAGGGAGGGGAGAGGGAGAAGGAGGAGGAGGGGAAGAGAGGGAGGAAGGGAAGGAGGGAGGGAGGGAAGAAGGGAGGGAGGGAGGGAGAGAGAGAGAGAGAGAGAGAGAGAGGGAGGGAGGGAGAGAGAGACTGGCATGGTATGGGCTTATTAAACTTAAAGCCCACCCCAAGTGCATACCTTCTCCACAAGGCCTACTATTCCTTCCACAAAGCTCACCAGCTGGGGACTATACATTCAAATACATGAGCCCATGGGAGCCAGTTTCACAACACAGAGGCCAAAGTCCTGGAATAGAGCAAAACCGACACCTGCCTGTGGAAGAGAGTAAGGATGGTACACAGGGCTTCATAGCTCAAATACTATTGGTCATTGGTCATTTGGAGTTAAGAACTCAGTCACACCACCCAAGAATGGGTCCTGGTAGGGTTTGGTTCCACCTTCTATGCTCAGAGGCAGAAAGGAATCTGAGTCAGTACTTCCCATAAGAAATAAGAGTGTTGGGAGTGCAGTTAAGCATGAGTTTGGTTCCCAGCACCACATCGGACAGCTGGTGACAACTGTTTAACTTCAGCTTCAAGAGATCTGATGCCCTCTGCTGGCCTTTGTGAGCACTGCACTCACATGCACACACCCTTGCCCCTACATATATACATACACAGACAATAAAAACAAAAGTAAAATCTGTAAAAAGAGAAAGTATATTTACTTCCGAGTTATTTTCCCAGCCTGTGTTTACACAGTGGTTTGGAGGTCCAAAGATTCATTTTCATTTTGTGATTACCTCTGTTCCTCTTAGCCCAAGCAGGTAGTGATTTCAGATAGTGCACTGCCTACAAGACTCCAAGGCTCTTGTTGGCATTCTCTGCAGCAGACACAAGTCACAACAGCAGATACCTGACAGACAATCTCCCTCCTGTCTGCAGGCTCCTCTGCGACTGCTGTAGAACAGCATACCCAGGAGTGCCCTGAGTGCTTTGCTTTCTTTTCCTGTCTAAGCATCATCTTCCATATCAACACAGCCTTAATAAAGATTTCACATTGGTTCCCCCAGCTTTGGCATTCAGCCACACATCTTGATAGCACCCTGGGTTTGATTTTTACCTGGAGGCCATTTTAAACTTTTAGTATCACATGCCGAATGAAGTGTCTCAAATAACACACACATCTTTATTTTCAGGCCAGCAAGCCCTGGCTCCTTTGCTTTTGATGGTTCCTCCTTCTCCACTATGTCTGATTCTTTTCTCATTTTATTGTAAACACCCAGAAGCCAGGCGGCACCTTCAGTGTTCTGCCTGGAAACTGGGAAACCACCTTTACTGGGCCACCAACTTTATTGGGCACATTGTTTCCTATTTTACAGTAGGAGATAGTATTGTATATACATTGTATATTATGTGTGTGCTGGAGTTAGAGTGCTCTCTGTCTACATACTGAAAGCCAAACAGCCAGCGTGGCTGGATTTAGAGACAAGGCCCACAGAGAGCTGGTAAAGGTTATGTGAGATCACAGGGCGCCCTCAGTCCCATAGCCCTGGGGCCTTGAAAGGAGAAGAGCCGTAGTTCTCTCTCTCTCTCTCTCTCTCTCTCTCTCTCTCTCTCTCTCTCTCTCTCTCTCTCTCAATAAAAACATCCACTTAGGCGTGTCTGTATGTGTGTAAATGGGAGGGAATATGTATGCTGTGGCATGTACATGGAGGTCAGAAGATAACTTGCAGGAGGGGTTCTCTCCTACTGTGTGAGTTCCAGGAACTGAGCTCAACTCAGTCAGCCCACTGAGCCACCTCATCTCACCAGCCCTCTTGTCTTTCTCTGTGGGAAAATAAATAACTTTCCATCCTGTGAGCCATCTAGTCCCTGGTGCTTTTTTGGCACCCTATCACACTGACACAATGTATAAAGGTCCCATCTTCTCCACCTTGAGCATTCTCTTTCTTTCTGTACTTTGTCACAGCAGCCACCTTGGAGGCCACTGACTCCACAGCTCTTCCACGTCCTTCTGACCCCAGCCCTCAAAATGCTAGATTTAGTCCAGCTTTTCTTTTTTGTTGTTCTGAGCACCAAACTAGACACCAGATGCTGTACTTGCTACAAAATGCCACTCCAAATACTGACTTTGGGTAATAACCAGTTAATTTCTCATGGTCTCTGAGGGTCAGGAATAGAAGCAGGAATTGATGGGTCTTGACTCAGCCTCTGATAAAGCTGCAGGCAGCTGGTGTCCATGATCATCCTAAAGGCTTGCTGACTCCTGCATCTGGTGCCTGGGCTCATGAGATAACAGGAAGAGGTGGGAACAGCATGCAGCTTCCTGAGCAGTTCACACCATATCACAGTTGCCCTGTGATTTCTCCAGCATTGTACCTCTAGGGAAACGTGTGTCCCTAGGTATGTGTCCCAAGAGGGAGTCTTAACATTTGTTCATGCCCTAATCTCAAGCACGGGTGGGTTTCAAGGGGATCAGACACTTGGAGGGGGTGGGTGGGTGGGAATGCAGTTCACATTATAGAGAGCATCCAGGAGTGACACATATCTATGCATGCACACATACATGTACATATACAACTATTGTGGCAACATGTATACTTTGACCTATCTCCTCACACTCAATTTGGCTGCTGTATTGATCTGGAGGCTGCCACACTAACAATAAAGATGAAGGTACCAATCATGCCTGGTAGTGCAGGCCTGCAAGGCTGCTTGGGGAGGCTGAGGCAGAAGGAAAAGACTGTTTGGGCTTCAGAGCGAGTTCAAGGGCAGCTTGAGCAACTTAGCAACTCCCCATTTCAAAAAAAAGTTTTTTCAAAAAGGGATGAGAATATAGTTCAGGGATAGAGCATTGCCTGGCATATATGAGGCTCTGGGCCCCTGAGTTCAAACCATAGTACTGGGAAGAAAACAAAAAGTCATAATGACCACGCCAGCCACAATATCTATGAGATGAAGGTGAGGATGTAATTTTTTTTACTAGACCCAAGATAAATGATAAATGGGTGTTTATCAGGAAACACAGGAACCACGGGAATGCTTCTCTGCCCTTCCTCCCAGATCAGCTGAGCCACCAGAAGAGCTGGGCAAAGGAAAGCCATGCCTCAAGTTTCCCTCTTTGTGCTTCCATCTGCCAGGTGCCACACCCAAGGGGGGTGTGGCCACTGTTACAAGTGCACTCCAAGACTGCTACAATAAGACATTCAGTATACTCTGAAGGACTCCGTCCAACATTTCCATTTGGACTGAGGTTTAACTTAGGTACAATGGAGTTCATGAGACTTATACAGCGTGGTGTGTTTAACCAAACAGCAACAATTCTAGTATGTCTCTGACACATTGTGACAGTCACCTTTCTTATTGTTGTGACAAAATGCTTAACAAAAGCAACTTAAGAAGGAAGGTGTCTTAGTCAACACTCTCCTCTTGCTGTGAGGAGCACTGTGACCATGGCAACTTTTATAAAAGAAAGCATTTAATTGAGGCTTGCCTACAGTTTTTCAGTCCATTATCAGCATGGTGGGGAGCACGGTGGGGAGGCATGGCACTGGATCAGCAGCTGAGACTACAGCCTGATTCTCAGGAGAGAGAGAGAGAGAGAGAGAGAGAGAGAGAGAGAGAGAGAGAGAGAGAGAGAGAGAGAGAGAGAGAGAGAGAGAGAGAGAGAGAGAGAGAGAGAGGGAGAGGAGAGAGGGAGAGGAGAGAGGGAGAGAGAGGGAGAGAGAGGGAGAGAGAGGGAGAGAGAGGGAGAGAGAGGGAGAGAGAGGGAGAGAGAGGGAGAGAGAGGGAGAGAGGGGAGAGAGAGGGAGAGAGAGGGAGAGAGAGGGAGAGAGAGGGAGAGAGAGGGAGAGAGAGGGAGAGAGAGGGAGAGAGAGGGAGAGAGAGGGAGAGAGAGGGAGAGAGAGGGAGAGAGAGGGAGAGAGAGGGAGAGAGAGGGAGAGAGAGGGAGAGAGAGAGAGAGAGAGAGAGAGAGAGAGAGAGAGAGAGAGAGAGAGAGAGAGAGAGAGAGAGAGAGAGAGAGAGACTGGGCTTAGCATGGACTTTTTAAAACCTCAAAGCCTGTGCCCAGTGACACACTTTCTCTGTCAAGGCCACACCTACTAACCCTCTAATCCTATCAGCAGTCCCATTCCATGATGACTGATTATTCAACTCCATGAGCCTATGGGGGCATTCTTACTCAGACTATCACACTGGTTCATGGTTTGAGGATACATAGCTAATCATGATGGGGAAGGCGTGGCAGTAAGAGTATGGGGCAGCTGGTCAGAGTATCTATGGCATGAAGCAGAGAGATGAATACCACGGCTCAGCTGACCTTCTTATTCATGGGATGGTGCCATATTCAGGGAGTCTTCCATCCTCAGTGTGCCTCCTAGATGATTCTAATTCTGATGTCACACTCACTGAGGCTCCTTTATTTGCATCCGCTGCCAACCCCTTCTACCTTCAGAGACACTATTTGTAGTTTGGTTATCATAGATTGGTTTGTGTGGTGGTTTGAAAGAATATAGCTCCTGAAGGGAGTAGCACTATTAGGAGGTGTGGCCTTGTTGGAGGAAATGTGTGGGCTTTGAGGTCTCCTATGTTCAGACTATGCCCAGTGAGACAGACCACAAGTCAAGATGTAGGACTCACAGCTACTTCTCCAGCACCATGTCTGCCTGCACACCACCATAATGATAATGGATTAAACCTCTGAAAATGTAAGTCACCCTAATTAAATGTTTTTTCTTTATAAGAGTTGCTATGGTCATTGTGACTCTTCACAGCAATAGAAACCCTAAGACAGTTTGTCCTTTTTAAAGCTTTAATTACTTTTATTTATTTGTTTGTGAATGTGTATTATGTAGATGGGAGTGTCTAATGCCACACATGCACATGGAGGCCAGAGTACAACCTAATAGAGTTGGTTCTCTCCTTCCACCTTGTGGGTCCTGGGACTTTAATTTGGACCGTTAGTCTTGGTGGTAAGCACCTTTACCTGCTGAGCAATCTTGCCAGCCCCAAGTTTGCAAAGTTCTTGATCTTCCTGTAACTAGGCACTCTTTTCTTTAGAAAATATTTTATGTACCTTGTCTCACTTACCCCCTTTGATAGTCATAATCACATGCTGAGTGTTTCTCTTGGCCCATTGTGTTTCGTTTGGCCTGAGCAATGTTGTAAAACATTGTGAGTATCACTACTTTTCCCATTAGAAGTTGAATGCAGTCCCTGAGGCTCCTTGTCTATTTCACACCATGATGTGGTGTTGCTTCTATTTTGTCTCACCCCATAGGCGTTGTGTTTGAATTCTCTAATAGAGGGATTATTACCTCACTTCCCCAGAAAGCAAGTATGCCAGGGATTAAATGACTGGTGTAAAACCCTCACATCATGTGCAGTCCTTGGCAGCAGTGGGATTTGAAATCAGGTGTGTTTCTTACAGCAGGTCTGAGTTAGGATCAGCTGTGGCTGATGGATGGCACAGGGATGACCACTTCTTTGACCTCTGTTGGTATCTGATGATCATAAAAACGACCCCCCAGCCATACCTCATCCATAAGTGCCAGTCTATTTCTTGTTGTTACTTGCCCACTCACTTTGCCCACCCTTACCATGCTCAGCCTTCAAGGTTCAGCAAACACTGTTCTTTCTTCTTGTCTGCCCATCCCACTTTAGCCCCAGCTAAATGCTTCTTTGCCTCCTTGGAACGTTACTCTGTTTTAGAAAATTGTGCTGCAGTCACCAAATGATGTATCTGATTGCCCCAGAGTGACTCTCAGGAGTGCAACTCAAGGAACAGTCCCATAAAAGGTTAAAAAAGGAACTCAATTTCATTTATTGAACCCCAGCTAAATGCATCACTAACTTTTTATTGATTCTTAAGAAACAGAGATGAGAAGAATCTGTGCTATCTCAACTGGGTGCCAAATAAATACACAGTCACAAGTTTATTACTTGTAGACATCCCACCAGCTTTCCAGATGCCCCATTGGGTTTCAGTCTCCTCACAGCAATGGTGGCTCAGCAGTCATGGCCTTGCCCATGTGGCCTGGGTGTGGCTGAAGTTGCAATGCTGGGCTTGGATGTTAAGTGTCAGGTTGGGGGGTGTGTGACCAGCTACAGTGCAGTAGAGAAGCGGGAGGTTGGGTCAACACTTGGTACTAGTATTAGAATTCAGGGTTCTTTATCATGTGCCTACCACTATTTAGCTCTAATCTTTGTAGTATCTTGGACAAGTTGACTTCTCTGGACTTGAAGATACATATTCTAGGAGGCCTTAAAAATGTTTATTCCTATATATAATTACCCTCAATTGGGTTTTCTTTTTTACATATTGTTTTGAAAATAGGCTCAGAAATTTGAGATGCAAAAAACACTGTTTTCTTCCAGCACTAGTTTTGTAGTAAAAGCAATAGATGTTATCTCTTATGGGTGATTTACTATGTGATGATCCTGGGCCACATGGGGCTTTTACGTGCCTTATCTCACTTATTCTCATTATAGCATGGTCACCTCCACTTGAGCAATGAGAGGAAGAGACTGGTTTGAAGCCACATGGTTGGAGAGCTATTGAAATTCAGCTGAGCAAGTGGTTAGTAAAATACTAGGTGGTATGTCTGTTTTCTGTTACTGCATTGAGTTCTGCATCCCTATCCACATGAAAAAATACATTATTTTGAATTAATTAATTAATGGTATATAGGTGTTTTTTCTGTATGTACACTAGGAAAGGGCATCGAATCCAATAGGACTATAGTTGCTGTGTGGGTGCTGGCAGCTGAACTCAGGACTTGTGGAGAAGCAGCCAGTGTTCTTAAGCACTGAGTCTTCTCTCCAGCCCCCATCCTCACATTTTGGTAGCGGATCTGGACTATTACATACAACCACATCACTGGTTGAAAGCTGGGTCCCAGATGATGTGTGTGATGTGAGCATGGTGAATTACATTCCTTCTGCAGGAAGGCTGTCTTCTACCTGGTCAACAGCTTCCCTCCGTGCTTTTGTTCCTCTGTCCCCAGGGTATGTACCAGTGTGGTCTGGGTTCAAGTGACTTTCAGACCTTTCTCTTCCTCTTCCTCCCTCTCCACACCCCCTCCCCGGTTCTCCTTTTGGCCCTACTAGTCCTTTTGATCCACCTCCTCTTTTTATGAAACAGGATCTCATATAGCCCAGGCTAACCTTGAACTCAATATGCACCCAAGGATGACCTTAAACTTCTCATCCTCCTGCTTACACCCCTTGGGTGCTGGGTCACAACTGTATAATACCATATCTGTTTTAATGCAGTGTTGAGGTGAAACCCAGGGCCCTGTGCATGTTAGGCAAACACCCTACTAACTCATTCACATTCCTATCTGGACACCTCTAATTTATTCTTCAATTGAACTTTTGGTGACTTCATCACTGCTTTTTAGCTGATAGTCATAACTCTATCTCTAACTCAAACTCTTCATTCTGGAGATATGCACAGAACTGACTATTGCCCTATATTTTCATTGGATAGCATTAGGAATTATGTAATGTCTCCCCACTCCCCCATTCAACCTCAGAACCTTAGACTGACTTCATTCAGAAAAAGTGGTTGTAGAGGTAATCACATTAAAATGAGGTCACCAAAGTGGCCCTAATCCATTATGTCTGCTTTTTTTTTTTTTTTTTTTTTTTTTTTAATGAAAGAGGGGACTTCAGGTCCAGAGATCCATAGGAGATTCCATTGATAAACACAGAGACCCAGGGGAAGCAATGGCTTCCAAAGAATGCCTTAGACTCCCAGCAAACTATCCCGAGCAAGGGAAGGGTCCCCAAAATATCTCCCTTCCACCATGAGAAAGACCCAGCTCTCTCACACCTTGCTTCTGACTTCCGAGTTCCAGAGATGACACAGAAGACTTCTGTTATTTAATCTGTTGAGCAAATCCGGGCATGGTGGCACACTTCTATAACCCTAGCCCTCAGGGGCTTGAGGTAGGAAGATTAAGGCCAGCCTGGGTTACACATATAAACCCCTCTCAAAGCAAATAAACAGCAACAATAAGCAACAAAAATCTGCTCAATATTTTGTGGTTGCAATAGTCCCAGTGGAGTAATACAGTGTAAGCAAATATGCCTGATGGCACTCCAGAAAAGTGAAGTGTTATCATTAGTTGGTTGTTTGTGAAGCTGTGGTTAATCTGCACAAATACTTATGTGTGCAACACATGAAAGTGTATCAGTCAGGGAAATGCTTAAGGCATTGTGTGCAGAAAAGTGACAGAGGGAGTGCGAGGCTTAGAAAATGTTGGAAAGGACTGGAGGAGCAGAGGAGGAGAAAAGCTAACAGTGGTTTTAGAGAGCCAGGAAGTTAGAAAGGTTACAAACAAATGAATAAAACCCATCACTAATGATCTTAGCTGCCAGAAGGCCTTCCATGGATGACTCACTGGAAGGCTTCTGGAAGGAAAGTCACTATAAACCTCCCAATCACCAATGCTGGAGGGCCAACAGACTTACCTGTTTCTTTTTCAGCTACTATATCTCATCTCATTTCACCTACCATGCCTCTTACTGATAGACTCAAACCCAGCTGCCAACAAGGAATTTGGGAAATGTTTGTCTCTGGTGTCACAAGAGCTCAGAAGGGATGGAATAGCTGAATGCTAACAGAAAGGATCTAGGAAAAAATGAGTTCAGAAATTATACAACTAATCCTCACAATGGCAGAAAGTAAAACTATCTTCCAATGCCCAAATCCCCCCAAACCATCACTACTACCCAATTCCTATGAGGGTTTAAAAAGCTGACATTTGTGAATTTCCTTTGAAATGCAAGATTTTCTGTGCAAATCCATGAGGATGTATGCATGTGTGTATTATTATTTATAGGACTGGGGGGGTCAAATTCAGGACTAAGGCTGTATCCTCCCTCGGAGACATATTCAAAGCATGTTTAGCTGGACAGGCTTCCTTGCAAAGAGAGGACATTGTGCTTAAATGAAATACAGATAACTGGCAGCAAAGTGTTTTTGCTTTCATTTTCCAAGTAACCATTAAAAAACCCTTCTGTGGAGTGAGTGTATTTGCATGCATCTGCCAAGGAGGGCCTACCTCATGAGTTTGTGAGTGCAGTTGTATGGTTTCTCTGTGTTTCTCATGAAGTGTGTGTGTGTGTGTGTGGGGGGGGGATGTGCTCATAGATGTGCATGAATAGAGGCTTGGAGTTTGATGTCAGGAATTGTCTTCTTCTTCTTCCCTTATTCTTTGAGGTAAGATTTCTTAGTTAAATCCAGAGCTCACAGATATGGCCAGTCTTGCTAACCAACTTATTATGGAAATCCCCTGTCTCCATCTTCCAAGGCTGGAATTACAGATCAGATGACACACACACTAGGGATTTATGTAGGTTCTGGAGATCCAAACCCTGGTTATCACACTTGCTTGGCAACCACTTAACCACTGAGCTGTCTCCCTAGGCCAGACATCCATCTTTATTCTCTAGAAAAGCTACAGTCTCTAGGATAAACCAGCTGTGGGTTAGGGGTGGGGAGTGAGTACTCCCAGAGGAACATATGCCTGATAGTCTTTGATCTGCTTGCAAGCCCATCTCCAAACTTGCTGAGAGGTCATACAGAGGCATGGGAGAGAGCTCTTTTACTCACTAAATGGCAGGCAGTTAGAGAGCCTCATAGTGGTGGGAGGGCTGCGAGCCAGCTCAGCTGGTTCCAAACTGAGCTCACCATCAGCATCACTGTGAGTAGGAGCCTTGTCAAAGGCAGCCAGGTTTTACCTTCAAGTGTCATGGAGAAAAGGAGAGGGAAGGGTGAGGCATCCATTCAGTGAGGACCAGGTTGTTCTTAATAAAGACCATACCAGGCAGTGCATTTCCATAATCTCACATTAAGGGGCCCTGATGGGTGAGTCATGATAGGGAGCTGTGATTCCTTAAGTCAGTACTGCTTAGTGTCTGAAGCTCCTCAAATCAAAAAGTCTATCCATTGCAACTACCAAAGCTTTCTGGGTACCTGAGATGTATCTGGCTCTACCAGATAATGGTACCATATGTAAACAGGGACACCATAATGGATTAGGCTTTAGTTAATGTCACAAACAGAAAAGTAGGCGTTTGTAACTGTGTTACAAAGGGTTCACATGCCAAGTTCCTAACCAGACCTACACCTACCTCTCCACGACTGCTCACCTGTGCAACATATACTAGCTGAAGGTCAGGCCCATTCTCTAACAGAAATCTCCAATTCAAGGGTCAGGACTCTGGGGGGAGACTCTCCAGCCACAGGGCAGATCAAGGTGGTGTTTCTCTGATGTCCCCAGCAACCCTGAAGAGGTAAAGAACGATGTCTTGCTCTTGATCTCTGCCTCTATACTGTTGAGCAGGCATTGTGGGGTTCTCTGCTTATGTCATCGTGTGTCTAGTTATCGTGACTAAGTGATGTCACTGCTTATCTGGTTCTGATTACCAGCTGCAGCCTTGAGTGTAGTGGCGTTGCTAACTGAACTACTTTTATACATCTAGAAGGCATTTTTATTACACTCATCACAGTCACTATTACCAGGGCCAGTGCCTCAGGGACACCCCCATCTTGCAGGAAGAACTTGAGTACAGGAACACCAGAATGTGGGCTTTGAAGCCTCCTGTCCTGATGACTAGGGGATAGTATGACACAGAGGTAGGAGACTGGATTTGGAGACAGGAGGCCAGTGTTCCATTCATCTACCAAATTTCTGTTAAGAGGTTTAGGATTCAAAGATAAATACAAGATAACAGATGGCCTCATGATATCCTAAGTGGGGTCTGGGAAGATGGCTTGGTTTTGTAAAGTGCTTGAGGAAGTCTCAGCAACGTGGCTGCCTAAACAAGACTCAAACATGACAGCACCAATGGATGTGCTAACATAGAAGGCAGAGAGCTCCTGGGGCCTCAACTTCAGATAAAAATCCACAGGCTACTGGGAATGCTAAGAGCAGGAGAAATCCATAGGGAAGAACTCCCCAATGGTAATCCAATACCTGATGGACAGCCCTGAGAAAATATACATTCAAATAACATTATACAGACAGAGCAGGTTGTATTTATATATTTAAGTGTGTGTGTGTGTGTGTGTGTAACAATTAATAAAAAGAGGTCATGTATGAGAGAGAGAGGGGGGATTCATAAGAGGGGTTTGAAGGAGGAAAGGGGAGGGGTATGGTATAATCATAATTCAAAAAATAAAAAGAATATTAAAAAAGAAAACCTAGGCATGGTGGCACATGCTTGAAATAGCCATACTAAAGAAGCAGAGACACAGGACACACCCCAGGGGCTGTGAGGGGATCCCTGGAGGATGTATGGAAAGGCTTTTATGGAAGGCACATCCCCAAGGCTGTGTGGGAATCCCAGGAGGGAGGCTTCTGTGGAAGGTGCTTTGCATTTGTTTCTGGAACTCAACACTCATCTCTCCTGACTTCTCTTTAGAGTGAGCTTCGCTTCGAGGGGCAGGTTCAACTGCGAGGCTGCCCCTGATGTTATACAGTAGTCTTGGGCTTCTGGTGACAGGCCCACAGGCTACCCTGGCCCTGACAGATGGTCACTGAGGTTTGAAGGGATGGTCCTGATCAACAAGTTGAGGCAAAGTAACGTGGATTCTTTGGGAGAAGGAATTAACTGTGTCATAAAACTAGGAATTTTTTTGTACTAAATATATCTTAATGCATGTATTTAGGTTTGGCACAGCTAGCAACCATGAGTTGTCAAAATCTGCACTTTAAAATCGAATCTTGGAAAGTCTAAGTTACCTGAGGTCACCCAAGTATTAAACTTTGCACAGATGACACTCAAAGCAGTTTCTCTGGAACCTGAAGGCCTAAGATGATTCTACAAAACATGCTGACTTTCATATACAAGTTCACGAGCGTGAAGTGAGGTTCTCAGGATCAGTTGACTAGTTCATGACACAATTTGGACCCCTCAATAGTTTAAAAATCATTGCATACAGCATGTTCAGTTTGGCTTGTGGTTCTAGCAGAGAGAAGATTAAGAATGCACTAAACCTTCCCATACAGAAACGTCTAGAAATGCTAGGGGAGGCATTTATAAGACCAATTTAGGATTAATGGCTGGATTCCAAGAAAAAGGGAAATCTACAGAGACTTGGGGAAGATGGGATTGAAAACAATAGCAGTAAATACCAACCTGAAGTTGTAGCTGTTGCACAGGTGTGTGTGTGTGTGTGTGTGTGTGTGTGTGTGTGTGTGTGTGTGGTGTAGGGTAACGTTGGCCTTGAGGCCCTGTTACTTTGCAAGCATAGGTTATAATAACCACAGTCAGATGAAAGGAAAATCCTAAGTTTGCTTAAAGTGGAATGTTTGAGATGAGATGTTGGCACAATACAATGTGCTCACAACAAAATAAATGAAGGAATGATGCATCTGGAATTGATGTTTAAAGATAACTAAATATCTAAGAATTAAAGATACTTAATTGAGCATGAAAGAACATAGATAAAGATTTTATGAATTGTCAAGCAAGATAAAAGAGCAAATAAAAAAATTAGCCACTAACATTTCTAGAATAAAATTAGTTATCAGAAATACAAAGGTATTGGATTCTAAAGAAAAATATTTATTTTGTTACTTATGTGTGTGTGTGCTTGGGCACATGTGTGCCTATGTACACAGATTCAGCATGTATCTTCAAAAGTCAGAAGAGAGTGCTGGATCTCTGGATCTGGAGCGGCAGACAGTTGTGAACCACCCAGTGTAGGTGCTGGGATTTGAATTGAGTCCTCTGGAAGAGCAGCAAGAGCTCTCACATTGAATATATATATATATATATATTCAATGAATATATATATATGTCATATATCCTAACCACAGTTCCCCCTTCCTTCCCCTCCCTGCAGCTCCCCTTCATCTCCTCTCTCCCTTAGATCCACACTTCCTCCATCTTACCTCAGAAATAAACAGGCCTCCCAAAGACATCAACCAAATACTCCATAAAATGCTACAATAAGACCAGGCACATACCATCACATTAAGGCTGGATGAGGCAACTCAGTAGGAGAAAAAGGTTCCCATAAGTAGGCAAAAGAGTCAATGACCATCTTAGCTCATACTCTCTGGTATCCCACAAGAACCCCAAGCTACTCAGCCATAACATATATGTAGGGGACTTAGGTCAGACCCCTATAGGTTCCCAGATCTCTTCGAGTCCTGTGAGTCATGGTCAATTGATTCTGTGGGCCACCCACATTAGATTTTTGCAGCAGAAAATTAAACCACAGAAATAGCTGGCCCAAGCTAGTGGGAGCTCACAGACTCTGGATGACAGCTGCAGAACATGCATGGGACTGAACTAGGCCCTCTGAATGTGGGTGACAGTTCTGTGACTTGATCTGTTGTGGCGGGTGGGGTGCCCTGGCAGTGGGACCAGGACTTATCCTGGGTGTATGAAGTGGCTTTTTTGGAGCCCATTCCCTATGGTGGGATACCTTGCTCAGCCTTGAGAGAGGCGGGAGGGACTTGGTCCTGCTTCAACTGGATATGCCAGGCTTTGTTGACTCCTCCAAGGGAGGCCTTACCCCCTTGGATGGAGAATGGGATGTAGGGAGAGGTGGGATTAGAGAAGAGGAGTGAGGGGGAACTGGGATTGATATGTAAAATAAAAAAGAATTTTAAATTTAAAGAAGAAAATTTACTGCATTTGAGAGAAAAAAATTATGAAATAGAGGTAAGGTTTGAGACAATTCTGAAAAAGTAGGCAGAGTGATAAAGATAGGAAAAGATTTCATGTGTATGTCAGAGTAAATACAAGAATTTCACAAAAAGAAGCATATGTATATAAACAGGTACTAGGTAAACAGACAACGGATTATATAGACAGGAAAGAGAGAGATCAGAGCACAGAAAATATTTAGAGACATAGAGGTATCTCATATTTTTCATAGGAATCAAAGACTCAGAAATTCAGTGTGTCTGGAGAATGATTACACAAAGAAAATGATAACACTGAGACCTGAAAATGATAAATTATAAACAACAGAAAAGGAGGGTCTGTGAAAACAAGGCTGATTTTTTTTTTCAACCTAATCAAATAGGGGCATCTCTCACAAAACTCAATAAGAAAACAAGAGCCATGTCAAATTTTTCTTAGAATAACAGATGGTATTTCAACTTTGAAAATCTCAGAGGATGATAGCTATAGCAGCATGCTAATGTGCAATGTAACCTCTAAGCTGCATTGTTTAGGAGAGCTTGTCACCCTGTGGTTCACATAGACAGCAAAGGCAGGCTCGGAATAATGTCACCTTCCTAGGTGAAATGGGCCAGACAGGTTACTCAGTATCTAAGCAGGTATATACCCTGCAGTTGTGCCCTAAGTGGGGATGTAGGGTACTAACAGTGATGGGAACGTGGCCTACTTGAGGTTGAAAGCCTGGGTTTCATCATGTGCAGGCAGATGAGACACTGTCTCATCGTGATCTCATACAACATAGTTAGTGTTCCCCAAGATGGAGAGCTCCTCAAAGCTAGTATACTATGTTGTGTCCCTTGGCCTCCATGGTCTACACGGATCTGTACAAGGCCATCGTGGTAGCATGTTAGAATCGCTGTCCTTCATAATACTTCTGAAAACTCATGAAATCAATAATCAAAACTGTTTCAAACTAAAAATTGGCTTGGCAAAAACCAGAAAACTGACCCAGAATAATCCAAACACTATTGGGAATGAATTTTATAGGAGAATTTCAGAAAATAATCTTTTAAGATCTTTGGATTATTCCTCTTAAAGTAATTCTGATAAAAATAAAAGGGGGAAGGGGAAGAAAATGACTGTCTTAGTTGCAGTTGTATTGCTGTGATGAAGCACTGTGACCAAGGCAACTTATAAAATAAAAAATTTAACTGAGGGCTTGCTTATAGAGTCAGAGGACTAGTCTGTTTCTACCATTGTGGGAAGCTCAGGGGCAGGCAGGCAGACATGGTACTGGAGTAGTACCTAAGAGCTCATATCCTGATCTGCCCAGAGGGAGGGAGATGGGGAGGGGGAGGAGGAAAGTGGGGAGAACGGGTTAGTGAGCTAGTGCATACTAAGTGGAAATAGCTGGGTTTTCAGGACCTCAAAGCCCACTCCCAGTGACACACCTCTTCCAACAAGGCCACAGCTCCTAATCCTTCCTTAAACAGTCTATCAACAGGGAATCAGACATTCAAACATATGAGCCAATGGAGACTATCCTCATTCAAAGCACTTTCCATCCCTGGCTCCCAAAGGCTTGTAGCCATATCATAATGCAAAAAGCACTTAGTCTAATTTCAAATGTCCCCACAGTCCTTCACAGTGTCAACAGTTTTTTTAAAGTTCAAAGCCCTTCTGAAGACTCAATCTCTTAACTGTAATCTCTTGTAAAATAAAAAACAAAACAAATTACATAATTCCAATATACAGTGGCACAGAATAGTAGGGGAAATTCTGGACCAAAGCAAGACCCAAATCCAGCAAGACCAACTCAAATCCACATTTGTATATTGAATGTCAAAGGGATCTTTAGCCCTCCCACTCCTTCTAGCATTGCTGACTATAGCTCACTCCCTTCTCTTGGGCTGGCTCCACACTCTGTCTGCAGCTCTCCTTGGCTCTGACATTTCCAACATATTGGGGACTTCAGTGTAATCCAAGTTTCACTTTCACAGCTTCATGTAATGGTCTCTCCAGGCCTCCATGCAGGGACTGCTCTGCCACACGCTTGGTTTCAGCAGCTTTTCTTAATCATGGAGGAAGATTCCACAGTGGCTCCATACCTTTCTTGATAAAGCCAGAATTGTGTGGCTAGTAGCTGCCAAGTTCTGCTTGCTTGAGACAGAACCTGGCTCCCTCCTTGAACTACAGTCACATTATCTTTGATTTGCTGATGGTTGCCTTTGTTAAATGAATGTTGCTTTTCACTGCTTGGAACCTTAGCTGGGTGGGGTCTTGACCCAAGGACACAACTCTCTTTATTCCATTTAGCATCTGGTTCTTCTTTAAAATGTTCATCTCCTTGAGTACAGGACTTGGTTCCAACATTAAATTTCCTGATGCTCTTTTTTTCTTCAAACTGTACATTTGGATTTATTTTACCTTTCTTGTTTTCTCATAGTATATCTGCACAAGAGTGATCACTAATAACACAATGCATGGCACAGTTAGTGCTGGGTTGTCTTGAAATCTCCCCTGTCAATGACATCAATCTAAAACTCTGCAATTTAGATCCCAGCAGAGTTTTTGAACAAGGGCACTCTTTTCTAAAATATCATAAGAGTGGTCTCTAACCCTATTGCTAATATTGTTCCTTTCTGGAACCTCTTGAGCTGGGCCTTCACAGTCCACATTTCTCTCACCATTACTGCCTTCCAAGCTCCTGCTAGGATGGTTCAATAAGCCCCACTTACAACATTCAATTGCTTCCTAATTCAAAGTCTCAAAGTCCATATTCCACCACAAGCAACACTGGCAAGCCTGTCAAACGATATCTCACTCCCTGGTACCAACACTATGTCTATAGTCACTGTTCTGTTACTGTGAAGAGATACCATGACCAAGGCTACTTATGAGTGAAAGCATTTAATTGGGGGCTTTGTTTACAGTTTCAGAGGGTTAGTTCATGACCAAATAGAGGTAAGTATAATGTTGAAGCAGGAGCTGAGAGCTTATACTCTGATAGGCAGGCAGAGGCTTAAAGGAAGCTACTGGGCCTGGCATGGGTTTTCCACACCTTGAAGCCCGTCCCCTGTGACACACATCTTCCAACAAGGTCCACCTCCTGATCCTTCCTAAACTGTCCACCAACAGGGAACCAAACATTCAAATATATGAGCCTGTGTGGGTCATATCAGCCTCTGTACATGTCTGTGAGGGGTCTTCTGTGGTGGGTTAATTGAGATGGTAAGACCTACCCTGAATGTGGGGGAAACCATTCTATGGGTCAAGGGCTCAATTCTGTAAAGAGGAGGAGGGTGGTACCAGAATTCATCTCTCTCTGCTTCCTGACTGTGGATGCAATATGTTTCCTGCAACAGCTGCCATGCCTTCCCCACCACAATGGATTGTATCCCCTTGTACCAGCCACAGAAAGCAAGCAGGGACTGGAGAGGTGGCTCAGAGGTGAAGAGTGCACACTGATCTCACAGAGGACCCACCCAAGTCTGAGTTCCAGCATCCATGTCAGTTGGCTCCCAACTACTTATAACTCCAGTGCAAGACCCAGACATTCACACACACACACACACACACACACACACACACACACACACACACACACACACACACCAGTTAAAAACAGTGAAATAACCTTAAAAAAGAAAAGAATAGTAATAAGGAGCAAGTTGCAAAGATGGTGAAGCTAATGCTACACATACCAGGCAGGATTCTGTCAGTAAACCAGCATCATCTCCAAGGTTAATCACTTGAGGAGAGTCTCATAATGTGGTGTTTTAGTCAGGGTTGCTACTGCTGTGATAAACGCCATGGCCAAAAGCAACTTAGGGAAGAAAGGGTTTACTTCATCTTAAAGCTCATAGTTCATCATCCTGGCCAAGTTGGTATAGGAACTCAGGGCGGGAACCTGGAGGGAGGAACTGATGCAGAGGCCATGGAGGATGCTGCTTACAGCTGGCTCCTTGGCCGGCTCCTTCCTCATACTTTGCTCAGCCTGCTTTCTCATGTAACTCAGGACCACCAGCCCAGGGGTGGCACCACCCACAGTGCCACATTAATCATCGTCAAGAAAATGCACCACAGGCTTTCCTACAGGCCAGTCTGTTGGGGGCATTTTCTCAGCTGTTCTTTCTTTTAAAAGGACACTAGCTTGTGTCATGTTGAGCACATTCAGAATTGGTGTTGGTGGGACCTAGCTGTCATATGAAAGCCGAGGGAACAGTTACTTAGACCAGGAGATAGAGAGGACGGACTGTAAGGGAGAGGCAGCCTGGACCTATAACCACTAGTAGAGGAGTGTAGCCAGCCTGCTGTAGTCCCACATGGAGGGAACCAGAGAAATAAATAACATGCCCCCGCCTTCCTCCCTCTTCCAGCTTCCTGTTGATTGTCTTTATTGACCAAATGCTTTAGGAAACAGAAGGCAGGGAAGCTTGTTGATGAGTCTGTGAGTCAGTCCCCTGGAGCCACAATGGAGTGAGTGGAAGCTGGTAGGGAGTGCTCACGGGAAGGGTGACAGAAGATAGTTAATCATGCCCATGCCCTTTCAGCAGCTGCTCCCACCAGAGAACATGCCAGAAAAATGTGTGCACAAGGATATGCACAAGACCAAGATGTTGATTATTGTACCATGAGTAAGAGTGGAGAAAAACAGAAACAACCAAATGTCCTTCATTTAGTTGTTTCCTAAATGTGTGGTGTAAACTGTGGTTTGTTTGCAAAAATGTCACATTATGATTAAAATGAATGAACTAGATGTCCGTGTAGCAATATTTAAAGTTCTCGAAGTTCTCAAAAAACATAACTCAGAGTGGAAACAAAATCACCAAGAGACTTGTGGGATGATACCTGAATAAAAATTGTATGAGCCCACAGAGATTGTCTAAATTTGTAACAATGGTACAAAAATATAACTAGAAAGGAAACAAATGTTACAATTGAGGGACTGCTGGCCAGGGTGGGAAGAATTAGTGCTGTCCTAGCTGTATTTGCATTTTTACTTTTTTTTAGAGTTAACAAATTTGATGTAATACTTCTCAATCTCAGTACTGGGCACATAAAGAGACTTCCTTACAATCTTGTGCTACTATATGTTTGAAATATCCAATAATTAAAAAAATACTCAAGCCAGCATGGTGGCTGATACCCATTTGTTGTATGAGGAGGTGCTGTGGCTTAGATAAGAAATGACTGTTCCCATAGGCTCAGGCATTTGGTTACTTGATCCCTAGTTGGTGGTGCTGTTTGGGGAGGCTTAGGTGGTGCAGCCTTGTGGAGGAAGTGTGTCACTGGGGGCAGGCTTTGAGATTAAAAGCACTGAGTCACGTCTAGCTTACTCCCTCTGCTTCCTGCTCACCATGGAAAATGTAAGCTCAGTTTCTTGCTCCTACTCCATGACTGTCCACCTTGATGGACTCTTATTGCTTTGGAACTATAAGCCAAACCAAGGTCTTCCTTCTACAAATTGTCTTGGCCGTAGGATTTTTATCACAGCCACAGAAAAGTAACCAACATAGGAGAGATCAGGGAAGGCACTGTAAGTGAAGAGACAGATGACTTGGGTCTTGAAAGATATGTAGGAACTCCAGGCAGCCTTAGGGAAGGGCATTTCTGGCCTAGGAATAGAGTGTGCTAAGGCTTAGAGCCATATCTGGGGAATTGTGTTCTGTTTGATAAGAGGATACAAAATAGAGAGGTATGTTGTAGAATAATCTTGTTGTACCCTGTGAAGATGTGTGAATCTCCTTGGTTTAATTGGGAACTAAATGGCCAATAGCTAGGCAGGAAGAGGTTAGGTGGGACTTTTGAATGAAGTAGGGTGGGGTCACCAGGAGATTCGGGGAGAAACAAGATGAATATGACATGTTGCTGAAAGGCAACGAGCCACGTGGTAAATAAAATATAGATAAGAAATATGGGCCAATTTAAGTTATAAGAGCTATCTAGTAACAAGCCTAAGCTATTGGCTGAGCATTTACAGTATTAGTTTCTATGTGGTAATATGGGAGCTGGCTGGCAGGACAGAAAATCCTGCATGAGGTAGCCTCAGAAATGCTTTCTCAGAATCTCCAAGTTCCCCGACTTGGGACATTTGGCAGCATCCCATGGTACAACACAGAAAGACCAAAGCTTTGGAGTCATGTGTAGTATTGGGTTTGAATATTAGTTCTGTCTCTTGGGTTTTCTATGCATATTAGAAGTTACTGGATCTCTCTCCCAACTATATTTTTTTTCAGCCTTTGAAATAGGTGTACAAGTATCTTCCTCATGGTGGTAGGGATGAAATGAAGGGTGTGTGAGAAAGTGTCTGGCTGGTACTTACTGTATGTGGTTGCTTGAGAATGGTAATTATTACTTTTCTTTGGTTTCTTGAGACATGATCTCTTTATGTAGCCCTGGCTGTCCTCGAACTCACTCTGTAGATTAGGCAGCCATTAAACTCAGAGATCTGCCTGCCTTTGCCTTCTGAGTGGTGGAATTAAAGGCATGCACCACCACCTGGTTATTGCTTTTCTAATAAGCTGCTTCAAGGAGACTGTGATTGTGCAGACATACATAAATACAAGTAGTTATACACAGAAACTCCCTTCCTGGAACTTGAAGGATGGCTCAGCAGATAAGAGCACTTTCTTTTCTTCCAGAGGACCCAGACATGTTCTTCCCAGCAACATATTGGGTGGCTTGTAACAGTAACTCCAACTCCAAGGGATCTGATGCCTTCTTACCTTTTCAATCACCTGAATACACACAGCAGGCACTTTCTCTATCTCTCACATACATTTACACTTAAGTAAAAATAAAAACCTTTTAAAAAGTCCCTCCTCTATTGCCCAGTGCTGCTCCTAAGCAGTGAAATGGCTATAATGGGAAGTAAATGAACGCAAACACAAACTGAGACCAAACAGCTCTTCCATGAACAGCCGGGTTCTTTAGGGTAATCACATCCCCTCCATTTTATTACCTGGAGAATTGAAAGCATTAAGACCTCTCTCCAATGCTGGATAAGAGGGTCAAATGAGGGTAATAAATCCAGAGTGCTTGGCATCCTTGGTTCTCCAAACTAATTTTGTTATGTAGCGTTGTTCTGTTTGGCATGCTGCCCTCTACGAATGTTCGAGGTTATTACTTTATCAGGTGAAACTTGTGGGTCCAGAGGTTAATGACTATTTCAGGCTTAGGCTCCCCGCCCTTTTCTGCTGACTCTTCTGTTGTTGGGAATGAATTTCTGGAGAATGCCTTTATTCCCTGTACTGTCTAGGGACTGATGGTCTTGGCTGTCTCTAAACAACTGGGCAAGGCCTGGAGTAGACTCTATGGTCAAACATAATCCTACAATGTTGTCTATGTCATAACAATTGTTTGGTTACACGTATTTCATGTGTGTGCATGCTCATATATTACAGAGCATATGTGGAGGTCACAGGACAACTTGTGGTTCTCTCCTCCCAATATGTGGGTCGATGGTTGAACTCACATCATCAGATGACAAGAGCCTTTGCTTGCTATGCAATCTTTTTACATTCATTTATTTTTAGACAGGGTCTCCCTATGTAGCTCACTATGTCCTGGAACTTTGTATGTAGACCAGACTTGCCTCAAAGTAAATAGTTCCACTGGCCTCTGTCTCCCAAGTGCTGGGACTAAAGGTGTTGCTACTGTGTGTGGCTGCTGAGCCGTTTTGTTGACCCTTGTTCATATCTTGATGTCCTTGGGGAAAGTATCTTTTCATAATAGTGAGAAATGATACTGAACATGACATATGGATGGTGTGTTCTACAAATTATGTTAATTGTTAATATGTAAGCTAGCCAAAATAGTTTGAGATGTGAGAAATTCTGCAGAAACCATAAATTAAGAAACTTAGGGGCGCCATCTTGTGGAGAGATCTCCCTTAAAGCATCATACTGGAGACTATTCTTTCCTTTCAAGAACCTTTAAAAAGTCAGGGATTATCCATCCATGTATCCATCCATCTAACCATGCATCCTTCTATGCATCCATCCATGTATCCATCTATCTAACCATGCATCCTTCTATGCACTCTTCTATCTATGCATCTGTCCATCTATCCATAATCCACCCACTCACCCATTCATCCATCTCCACATTCTTCCATCCACATATCAATTTATCCATTCACAATTTACTCACTCATCCATTTACTGAATATTTATTCTATACTTTTTATGCTTTGGTTGGGACCCTGCCTGGAAGGAGCTCACAGAGGGCAATTGTAGATGTTGAGGAATCTTACTGGAAGGTTTTCTGTTCAGCTGGGGCAGACAGGTGGAGAAAGCTTCCTGCTGCATGTGGCACCTTTGTTGAGATCTAGAGGGAAAAAAGAACATAGTATCCTGGCAGGGACATCTGTGTTCATTCCTCCTCTTATTCTATTAGATGAGAGACAAGGACTCTAGACCCCTGTCAGTGCTACTTTCCCAGTATTCCCTGTGCATTGCTGTTTCTCTAGATCCCACTGTAAAGACTGGAGGGTTCTGACAGACAGTAATCAGAGTGGCAAAAGGACACTGAGAATGAACTAATAAGAACCCAGGAAGAGCTGTGAAATGAAGCCTGCTATGTGGGTAGATTCTGTTACATAAGATTCATGCTACCTATTAATGCGAGAAAGTATTAATAGCTGTCATTATGGTTTTTCACGTAGTGGAATTTGTGATCATCACATCAGCAGAGCTGTGTTTGTGTGGGCCAGAGGCCAAGGTGTAGAAATGGCCTCT
This sequence comes from Cricetiscus sungorus, assembly GCA_030556225.1. Classification (NCBI taxonomy): domain Eukaryota; kingdom Metazoa; phylum Chordata; class Mammalia; order Rodentia; family Cricetidae; genus Cricetiscus; species Cricetiscus sungorus. Next base: position 71,699,292 of record JANBXA010000007.1, read on the forward strand.
TTTTGTGTGGTCAGACACATAATGGTATTCTGGATTGGGGAATCTACATCAATTACCTGTTCCAGATGTTGCTTGACAAATGGGTTACAGTAAAAGTGTCCCGCAACAAATGGGTTAAATTGGCCAGCATTTGACCCCCATCTGCAGGATGGATGGTCCTTTATAAAACACTTTATCCTCTGTCCCCTCCTCATCTGGAATTAATGCTAAGCCCAGCTGATGGTTGACCTAACAAAGCTTGCAGCAGCTTCAGCAGGCTTGAGCAGAGAAGGTGTGAATGCCATTTAGCTCAGCACTGTCATCACTGTGACCCAGCCTCTCTTGCCTTTCCCTTACGGCCTTACCCTTGGCATTGGCCTTGTACTGTGTTTGCAGTGTGACAGATCAGTAGCTAATATCTTCATAACATTGAGAATATATGATAAATCAGAGGGCCACATGCTTAAGAGTTGGGGGAGAATCTATCTTCTTGTGGGCTTGAGAAATATTCTTATGCATTTAATAGAAAGCTTGTGTTGTTCTGAAACATCTTTTTACTGTTTTTTGATAGCTTCATATATCTAGAGAGTGAATTTTAGTCATCTTCACCTCTACTCCCTGCTCTTACCCACTTCCCTATCCTAATGTTCCCAAATTCCCCTCCTACTTCTATACTTTTATGTGTGAGAGACTCATTGAGTTTAATTAGGGTTGCTGGCACGAGTGTGGCTGACAGATTAATCATTGGGGCAAGGGCCCACTTATCAGTGGTTACACCACTGAAGAACATGACACCCTCAAGCTCCCCAGTGGTCCATCAGAGATGGGTGGGTTCTCATGGGTGTGCCCTATCTAGAATGACATTGTTCATGGCCAGTCTTGAGCAGGTCTCAGCAGTTCCAGCATGGAGAAATGTAGCTATGGTGAGCTTGTGAATGCAGTGGTCATGTTACACCCAGAAGATAGCTTCTTTGTCGTGAATCTCCTCTTCCTCTGGCTCTTAGTTTCTTTCCCCCTCTCTTGAGTGATAGTCCCTGATCCTCAGGGGGTGATGCACCTGTCCCATTGAATTGAGTGCTCCACAATCACTTACTCAATTATACATCTCTGTAGTAACCACCACTGCTGCAGCAGAAAGCTTGTCTGATGAAGGCTGGGCACAGCAATAATCTTAAATGGTGACCTGGTATTGGATGTCTGTGTCCTAGAGCTTGTCTACCCCTTTTATTCATGTTGCTTTCTAGGTCTCAAGAGCTTCATATTAAGCAACAACAACCCTGAGTAGCACTGTCCCCAGATCTTTTTGTTTTGTTTTGTTTTTTTTTTTTTTTTTTTTTTTTGGTTTTTTGAGACAGGGTTTCTCTGTGTAGCTTTGGATCCTGTCCTGGAATTAGCTCTGTAGACCAGGCTGTCCTCGAACTCACAGAGATCCTGCTCCCTCTGCCTCCCTAGTGCTTGGATTAAAGGCGTGCATCACCAATGCCTGTCCCGTCCTCAGATCTTCAGACACCCACAGGCATACTGGCCACATGCACAGGGCCATGGATACAGGCAGCACACACAAGTCAGAAGTGATTTGATATTTATGGGATGATCCTGGTGTTTGATTTTCTGTAGTCATTTATGTCAAAAATTTGTGGCTGTAGTTGATCAATGAATTCTCTAGTCTGTGTTCTGCCTCTTGGCACTCACCTCTTCCTTGCTGGAGCCAGTGGATTTTTAGCCACAGGCTCTGCCCTTTCCAGCCTTTGGATCAGTTCTGTCTGCCAGGGGTGGAGTGGGGGGGGTAGAGTAACCCTGAGATAAGGCAATCCTCTACTTTGTTTGTCCAGCCAAACCCCCATCTCCAAGGATTGCCATGAGAGCTTCGTTCTATTTCTGGATAGAATAGTTATTGTGGTTAGATGGACATTTTCCCCACTCAGGTTGACTCTTTAAACACTGATAGGGAGAGTAGATGATGAACAAAAAAGGTCATGGAAAAAAAGAAGGGCTGAGGATGTAGTAACTCAGCTGGTAGAGTGCTTGCCTAGCACATAGGAGTCACTGGGTTAAATTCCCAGCATGCCATAAATCAGGTATGGTGGCACGTCCCAGCACTCTTTAGGAGGAGGCGGGTAAGAGGCTCAGAATCATCCTTGGCTCTGTAGCAACGTTGAGACTATCCTTGGCTCCATAGGAAAAAAAGTAAAGAGCTTAGTTCATACTAGTAAAGTATGCTAGTCACACCCACTGACCAATAGATGATAAACTCTGCTGTTAAAGAAACAGATGATGTAAGGTCCAGAAAATGGGGATGCTTCAAGTTTAAATGATGGAGTACTGTAAAGGAAAAGTGCTGACAAATCTGTTATCACAATTAACTTATATACATGCAGACATTAAATCAAATATAATCTCCTTAAAACTAAAATAAACATATAAAGTACAAGCACCACCACAGATATTACATTGAATTACACTTTTATGTCTAATTGTCTAAACCTTTAATAAAAAATCCAGAGTCAATAAAATTCAGGTTAATCTTTGTTTAACATAGCCGTGATGTTTGCTAAAGCTAGGTCTTTGGTGTCGTGGAGATGGTGGCTAAAGCAGAGACTTGTGACTTGACTATGACTTTGCTGGATATGGAGAGTGGCACTCAATGACTCAGCACGTTTGTCATTTTCCTGTGTTCCAAGCTGCTGCAGGACATTGTTGGGTCATTGTCCTTTCCTTGGTGATGAACACACTGTTTGTAAACTTCATCCTTTTATGTTACATTACTGTGGCAGTTCCAGCAGAATTCTGTTTGGCCTCAATGTTATTATAGACAAACCTGAGAAGCCAATAGTTCAGAGGACTAGAGCTACCTGCAAGTGTAAACCGACTAGGTCACCCTCTGGCAGTCCACAGCCCACAGGTGGGAATAGAAATTTTGTGTCCAAGCTGCTCCCAGCTTGGTTCATAAGATAATTATGTTGATTAGATTGAGAAGTTCATTAAAGTAAAAACAAAAAATGATGCAAGGTGGTGTTAAGGTGATGGCTCAGTGGGTGGAACACCTGGCATTGAAGTAGGAGGAACGGAACTTGGATATTTAGAACTCATGTAAAAAGCCAGGCATGATAGTATACACATCTGTAGTTCCTGTAGGGAAATGGGAGTCAGGAGACAGGAGAATCCCCAGGCTAGCTAGCTGAAGTGCACAGAAAGCAAAAACAAAAACACGACAAGGAGACCTTGTCTCAAAAATAAGGTGGACACTGGGGACTGAGGCCTGAGGTTGTCTTCTGACTGTCATACACACTGTGGCAATGCATGTCCACATTCACACACACAAAGTGTATGTTACACACATGTCTACACAACATACATATTGTCTGCTAACACATGTACCACCCACAAACATAAGTAAAAAAAGAAAATGCTTCTGAGCCAAGATAATAGGTCCAAATGCTCCGGTCTGAGAGATACTGGCATGACGAGATGTTAACATAGCTGCCTGCCTGGTATGAGGAAAGGGATGGAGGTAACCACAGCCAGCTGCTGGAGGATGACCTAACCAGTTCCCACTTCTGTGATTTGTCTTTAGACTTACTGGGGAAACAGAGGCAGCTTGACTACTCGCTTGAGTTTTGATACTCAGCTATTGTCTTGGTTTAACTTTAAGCTGCCATGCCTCTCTGCTGGCAACTGCTTGTCACCCTGCCCAGTATTAACCACAGGACTGGGGGCTTATGTAGGGCAATCAGGTAATACAATGGTAGAGTAATGAAGACAGCAGCTCACCATTTGGTGATCAGGAAGCAGAGAGAGAGGGAGAGGGACTGAGTCCCAAGACCAGCTCTAAGAACTCACCTCCTCATATAGGTCCTATCACCTCCCAATAGTGCTACAGGTTGGCACATGGCTTTGGGAGGGGTCATTTAAGATCTGAATCAGAGCACATGATCATTTTAGAGCCTGCATTCCAAATCAGACAGCATATGATCAAGTAGGAAGATGGCAGGTTCATTTTCTTCAATTTTACTGCAAGGTGAGGTCAGTGGGAAACCCAGGGCCACCTTTCTTCCCTATGTCTAGAAGCATGGTCTTCAAGCAGGATTCAATATGTGCCATTTTATCCTTTGTCTGCCCGTTACTGAGTCAGTGCATAAATAAATTGCTTCTGGAGCTTCAGGGAAGCCCAGATCGACACATTATCCAGGAAGTTTTGTGCTTCCTTTCCCGGATGACTGTCCATAATGCATTCAAGTCCAGAAAGAAAGGATGTCAGAATTTGTTCAAAATCTATCAATCGGACCATTTTCTCAATGACAAACAGATGGATCCTTTGAGTTATCTTTGAGTTATTCAGAGGGAGAACATTCTTTTCCTTTTGTTCATCTCAGTTTTTATGGTTTAAAATAATTGGTGTTTAATCCCAATTCTAAAATTGTTAATTAGTTAGTATTTGCCTCACTAAATCTATTAAATAGATTTTTATCGCTTCAGCTCTGTCTCCCTGGCAGCATCTGGTGTCAAGTTTGCAGAAATAATGTGGGTTTGACAGCCAAAAAAAGCAGAGGTTAAACCACCAGGACTGCAGATGTGACAGCATTAAAGAGAAATACATCACCCCAAAGCTTTTATTCCCATATATTTTAGGATCAACCTAAACATGAACCACCATATTTTCTTCCATTTCACTCCCCAGGAGCACTGTGGCCCAGGTCCTGTTAGATTTATGTGTGTGGTTTGACACTGATGAGGGCTTCCATGGAGTCCTCAGCCCTCCCCTGACACAGGCTTGGCAAAGGCAGGAGGATGTTTTCATCCTCTTAGCTCCACTGTCACCTCACTGCTTCCAATGCAGCCAGCCATCCCTAAGAGCTAAGCCTTGCAGATGAAGCTCGCTAACCTCACCTACCGGCAGGAGGCAGCAGAGAGCAGCACAGCTAAAGGAAGACCGTGCCTAAGGTGTAGGTTTGAGCCCAAATTACTGTGTTGTAATATAGTCAAAGATAGCTGGTGACTGGGGTTGGAGAGATGGCTCGCAGGAGGGGTGGTGGTGTTAAGATCCTGTTAAGGTACTGCTTTTTCAGAGGACTCAAACTCGGTTCCCAGCATCTACATCAGACAGTTCACAGCGGCTCCAGGACAGAGTTGTGATGCTACCCATGGGTACAATGAAAAATAATAGTTGATAATAATAAATGATTGTTACTTGATCCTAAGAATGAGGGTAATAAATAAAAGCTTCCCAGCACCCAGTTTCTCTGTGGTAGTCACAAGAATGTCTCCCAAATCCCTAGAACCTGTTGTCTCGCATGGTAAAGGACTTTGAAAGCATGATTTAGTTAAACGTAAGGAAATGTAGAGGCCCTAAATGTAATCACAAATTTCTTTAGAAGAGAGAGCATAGGGAGATGAGATGAAAGAGAAGGCAACATGATGATGAATACAGAATTTGGCACAATTTGAAGATGATGGGAGAGCCCACAAGCCAAGAAACATGCATGGGTACTAGAAGCTGAAAAATGGTAATTGTTCATCCTAAAGTGTATGATTGCTGCTAATCCCTGACCCCAGTCCCCTCAAACAAAATTTCCATTATTGGCTACCAGAACTGAGGGAGAACAAACTTGTGTGCCACAGTAATTGTGGTGTTTGTTGTAGGAACCATCAGGAACTAATACAGTATCTTATTTATTTATTTATTTGCACAGTGATCATTCCCAGAAGTTAAAAAAAATATTTTGCAGGGGCAAACTGAGACAGCAGAGATGAGCATTGTGCACTCACATCATCTAGGATAGGAAGGGGCTTCAGACTTCAAGCAGAAATAGGTCTGACATTTCTTCCCTGGATGGCTGGAGAGCAATATATCTGAACATCTTAGACCAAAAGTAACAGAAGAGTCAGAAGTTCTCTGCATAAATATTTGCACAATCAACATATTTATATAAGGATTAGGAAGAGATGAGACTAACATGGAACACACAAGTCATAGGAATGTGGAGAAGGGATCAGGGAGAAGAATATGAATGGGAATGAGAGCGAAGGAGCTGTGTCAGGCATATCCATGCTCTGGTGAGGCAGGAGCCACTGTCCACATGTCATTCAAAAGAACACTGAGGTTCTCTATTGGACACATGTGGCTTCCAGGCAGAATTTCACTTAAGAAAAATAACTTAAATTTTATTGTGTGTATGATGTTGAATGCACACCCCATGGAGACCACAGGTTGATATTAAGGTGTGTCTTCCTCTATTGCTCTTACTTTAGTTGAGACAAAGTTCTGGGGCTCACTGATTGGCTAGCTTGGCTGGGATCCTCTTCTCTCTACCCCATCCACAGCTCCCAGCAATGGGGTTGCAGGCATATGCAAGCATACCCAGACCAGCTCTTTTACGTGGATGCTGAAGATCAGACCATAGGTTCTCATGCTTGTACAGCAAATGCTTTTCCAACTGAGCCAACCCCCCAGTCCCAGGGAGACTGTATTTTGTTACAATTTTGAATGTACAGAAAATTGGAATAGTAAGAACAAAACAAAACAAAACAAAACTGCCTTATACCCTTCGCCCAGATAGACCAAATGCTCACATTTTGTTATTTGCATTATCATGAGTTCTCTTTTCTGCAACTGTAAACAATTTGTTTTTGCATCATCTCCCCCGATTTCTAAATGTGTCAGTGCATATTTCATAGGAGCAGGAACATTTTGTCATACAACTACAGTGAAAGCATCAAAGCTGGAGAAACTGAATGTTGATGAAATGCTGCCAAGTCCTGATTTTGTCAGCCTTCTTTCTGGTTTGTTTATTTCTCTCCTGTCCAAGACCCTTTGACACAGCGTCTCACTGTGAGGTTCTGGCTGGCCTGGAACTCACTATGTAGACCAGGCTGGTCTTGAATGCACAGAGATCCACCTGCCCCTGCCTCCTGAGTGCTGGGATTAAAGCACTCTGCACTATGCCAGGTGTTTCTTCAGATTTTAAATGTCTTGTTTAATAAGCAGGTAAATGCCTGTTAATTTTTGATAGATATTACTAAGAATAGATCTTTTGCTGAGAAAGCCTTATTGTTGCAAACAAGAAAATTAGGGATTAGTTTTATCTCAGAGTATTGAATCTGCATATTAAAATATTAATACATTTCATTTTAAAAGTACTTATTTGTATGAGTGTGTACTGGCAGCAGTTTATGTGTACCATGTATGTGCAGGTACCTATGCAGACCAAAAGGGGATAGGTGCTGGAACTGTAGTAAGAGGTGCTTGTGAACCACTCCACATGAAAGTTGGGACCCAAACCTGGGTCCTCTGCAAGAGCAGTATGCACTCCTAACCAGAGAACCATCTCTGCAGCCCCCAGAAAACTTGGTTCATTTTAGACAACATATTTCTAAACACATCCACTTAAAAGTCTTCTTCCCAGTCTTTCTACAATATATCTTAATCTTTTCTTAATTTTTGAGTATTTCATATATAATGAAATATGATCACATTCACACCCCCAATTTTCTCCATACTCTAGCTTCATACTTTATATTTACTTGCTGTGGCATTCCAGTTTTCTTTTATTTAGAGCATCGCAGTCAGGGTGGTGGCTCGTGGTTGTGATCCCAGCATTTGAGGGACTGAACAAGAGGATCTCCTTGAGTTCAAGGCCTGTGACTGGGCTATAGAATGGGACCTTGCCTAAAACAACCCAACAACAAAACCAACAACAAACCTAAATTCTTTGTTGTAGTGGTGCTTACCTTTAATCCCAGAACAGGAGGCAGAGGTGAGCGGATAACTATGAGTTCAAGGACAGTGTGGTCTACACATAGCCCAGGCCAGCCAGGGCTACATAGTGAGACCAGGGGTATATAGGTCATTGCTTACAAGCTGGGAATCTCCTAAGAACTTGAGACACACTCTGAGCTTGCTTAGAGTATTTTCCAATATTCTTGGGGTATACTGTGGGCTTGGGGTGTACTGTGAGTGAGATACTCTTATGAGCTTGGGATATACCATGGGTTTGATGTATACTGTGTACTTGGGGTACATTATGAACTTGAGATAGACTGTCACTTTTTGCTCTGAGCATTGGCTTTGCAACTTACCTTTCAACTACATGCCCATCCCAAGGGACTCAGGGAATCATTTCTTTCTTTGATGCCCAGAGTAGAAAAAACCTTCCTAGGCACCAACACCAATAGGATCACTCACAAATTCTCTGTCTAGGCAGCTACCAATGTGCATGCACCATGCTAGACATGGCAGTGCAGTTGCCCAAGTCCTAAGGGCCTCAGGGGCTGGTCCAGACTATGGTGTATTCACATGTTCTCTGACACATTATGGGAAAAACCAAAAGCTTGGTCAGAGTCAAGGTAATGATGTACTTTCACTAGGGGATTAGTGATGGCTTTAGGAAGGAAAGTCATGGAGGCTAGCCTTCAGGGATAGACATGAAGCATAGCCATGGAACAAGGCCTAAAAGCTGTGGCCTGCTGGGACTTAGAGATGTATCAGCATTTCATCTTGACATCGCTGGGGCATGCAGAAAGGAGCAGGGGACAGAAATGAAGCTGGGAAGATTGGGAGGAAAGAAGAGTTTTGAATCTGCCTTGGGTATTCTAAAATGTTGTTGGACCAAGTTCTTGAGACTGCGAGTCTTAGAAAATTTGCATATTTGGGGAAGTCTATTTCAGGCACTTCTGGACTCTGGACTCTGATATCTTTTCCTGGTTGATCAATCAATCACATTTTAGTGTCATGGTTAGAACTGAGGTAAAAAGAATCTCATTCTGGTAGCCTATCAAGAGGGAAGGAGGGAAGGAGGGAAGGAGGGAAGGAGGGAAGGAGGGAAGGAGGGAAGGAGGGAAGGAGGGAAGGAGGGAAGGAGGGAAGGAGGGAAGGAGGGAAGGAGGGAAGGAAGGAGGGAAGGAGGGAAGGAAGGAGGGAAGGAGGGAAGGAAGAAGGGAAGGAAGAAGGGAAGGAGGGAAGGAAGAAGGGAAGGAGGGAAGGAAGAAGGGAAGGAGGGAAGGAAGAAGGGAAGGAGGGAAGGAAGAAGGGAAGGAGGGAAGGAAGAAGGGAAGGAGGGAAGGAAGAAGGGAAGGAGGGAAGGAAGAAGGGAAGGAGGAGAGAGAGAGAGAGAGAGAGAGAGAGAGAGAGAGAGAGAGAGAGAGAGAGAGAGAGAGAGAGAGAGTTGATGGACTTGGTGAAGTCCGGCTTCTTCTAGTCCTGGAGACCACAAGGGGTCAGCCTTGGGTCCTGGAATAGGAAGCAGGAGATATTTGCTAAGTGTGGGTTCTCACCTGAGGACCATTCAGAGGGATTTATTCCACTTTAATATACTATGGAGTTAGCTGCTTTGAAATTCTTTACCACCAAGGGGCCTTTAAAGCCAATGAAGCAGGCATTTTAGGAATGACCTATATGTCATGCCTACTTGTTTATGCCCCTCATAGCCTCCATAAAAGACAAGTTTCATGTTTGGTGATTGGTTTGTAGGGCCCCAAGTGTGCCTACCCACCTCTCAGGGCTGGGAATCTGCTGAGCCTGGGAGTTTGATGTGGGGTCCAGGTGAGATGCTTCAGGCCTGGGTCAAAGCTTGGCTGGGCAGGGCCAGGGCTAGGTAGCTTTCATTGAACTGTCCTAACTGTAGTCCCAGGTTATTGGCTTTCCTCTTCTGGTAATATCAGACTGTCGGAGAAATTGCTGCTGGAACAGCTGTTTCTACGAGAAGCTTCCCCCACTACTTTTCTGATGCCCGGAGGGAAAATGAGTTGTAAGCTATCTCATCCAGGGACCCAGGGGCACTGGGAGGAGGTTTTATGGCTTGTGGGAGACCAGATGCCAAGGCACTCCTTGGAGCCAGGCTCAAGCTAAGAGTCCAGGAGGGCTGGCATGGGGCCCAGCAGGTAGAGGTGCTTACTGCCACCGCTGATAGATTGAGCTCGATCGCCATGACCCACAAGGATGAAGGCAAGAGCTGACTCCCACAAGTTGTCCTCTGATCTCCATGCATGCATCATGGCATCCCAATAAATAAATGGAAAAACACATTTTAATTTTTTAGAGCAATTTCAAGTTTATAGCAAATCTAAGCAGAACATATAAGATGTCCCGCTTAACCCTATCCCCCGACAGTTCATTTGTTCTCTTCCATAAATGGGCCTTTGCTAAATGTGACCAACACAGATCACTATCAAATGTATGGCTCCAGCATTGTTCTCAAACCCCTGCAGTGTACATACTGCAGTGCCATTTGCAGAACAGGGTGGTGAGGCAGGTACAGAAAGAAGTGGGATGATGTGTGCAAAATAACAGACTTGCTGATGACAGGGTCAAGCAGTGTTGGGCAGTATTTGTCAGGAGCTGACAGAGGGGACATTTCTTCTGCACTTACAATGGTTTCTTCCCTGTGGAGGACAAGTGATTGAGACCCTTCCTGCTTCTGTTTTGCCCCATGTGTTTAGGACCAGGAACTGGGTGTGCATTACTCTGTCCCTTTGTCTCTGTGTGAGCTTCCATAGGAAGTTTGATCCCAGATGTGTTGTACTGTGTAGTAAGATGTTCCCCCGTGGGAGCCTGGGGGACTGGGTTTCTGGTGACTGGGTAGGTATTCCACTAGCTTCTACTTTAGTACTAGGAAGCCATATTTTGCTGTTAAGCCACAGATTCTTGTATCAGACCTTTCTTTAATAAAGATCACAGTCTTGTCTTCTCAAAAAGTTAAGATATTAGTCAGGGAAAGTAACATTCTTATTGACTGGTCTTCTTAAATTATTTTTATTACTTTTTAAATTTGCGTGTGTGCATGCATATGTGTGTGTGGTGCATGCAGGTGCCTGTGAAGTTCAGAAGAGGGCACCAAATATCCTGGAGCTGGAGTTACAGCTAGTTGTCCCCAGCCTGATATGGGTGTGTTGGGAAACAAAATTAGAACCTCTATAAATGCAGCCAGTGCTCTTACCTGCTGAGCCTTCCCTCCAACCCATTAAGGACCTCTCATATAAAGTAAGCCTGAAAGAACAAGGAAATCACGTCCTTTGGGTCCCCAATCTTTAACCTGGAAGCCTCAGTGGGCAGGGCTGGGTGTCAGGAAATTGTCCATGACTTCAGTCCTCCTGTCAGTCTGTCAGGGCACTAGAAGCACTGTGGCTCTTCAGCCTTCCCACCGGGATCTTCACAGGCCTTATGAAGAGCAGGAAGAAGGCCTTTTACCTTCCTTTGGAGAACCAACTGGAGGGGAGCAAGGAGAGACCCCAGCCCAGAGGTGTCTCTCTGCCACAGATTTAGTGCCCAGAAGGGCTTGCTGTGAGATACCTCAGAGACTCAGGGTCTGTCTGAGCTCCACCCTACCCTTGAGAAGAACCTGGGAGTGCAAAGAAGAAAGTTCTCCTGGTCCCACCTGGGCAACAGCTTCAGGTGTTGTACAGACTCCACAGGTCCAAAGGTTTGTGCCTAAGGGAGCCCTCCCTCCATTCCAGAGCTCTCAGGGGCCAGGAAGACTTTTTATGCTCCTGCTGAGGGCTCTCAAATGGTAGAGGAGTAGTTGGCAGTACAAAACAGTTCCTTTAATAGTGATCATTAAGGCTCGGCTCTAACTGGCAATTGGTACTTGAGCAAGAATGGTAACTAGTGTTACAGTGTACTGAGCACTATTCCAGACTCTTATTTGATAGCTTAATACACATATATACTGAATTTTGGTCATTTCCACCACCTATTACCCTCCCTCACCTCCACTCTCTCTCCAGGTAAAACCCTTTGTTTTTGCAGCAAGGACCCTCTCTTACTTTGTGTTTTTGTTTGTTCTGTGACCCACTACATTTGGCTAGGATTGCTTGCACAAGCATGGTGTGTGCATGTGTGTGCATGTGTGTGATAAGAAAGGAGATCCAAGGGAAGCAATTTAAGAAGGAAGGTGTATCTCCCATGGTAAGACATGGCCATGGGAGTGTGACACAGGTGGTCACATTACAGCACCACTAGGAAGCAGAACATGGTTAGGAAGCAGGGAGAGGATATAAAACCTCAAGGCCCACCCCCAATGATTCTCTCCCTCCACCAAGATCCACCTCACGCATGTTCTACAGCCTTGCCTAACTGCTCCACCAGATGGTGGTCAGGGCTTCAAACCCTTAAGCCACTGGATGACAGTTCACATTCAAACCACAACATGGCAGAGCTGGGGCATAAACCCAGCCCACAGGCACCACGTAGCCCAGGCTGGCCTAGAACTCACTATGTATCTTAGGTTGGCCTTGAACTCCTAATTTGGTCTTAATGCTGTGATTACAGATGTGTGCCACCATGCTCAATTTCCATAGTACTATGTGATGTCACACATAATCTCTGTAACTATAACATATGAAGGAGTGGAGGCCCAGGCACTATAATTACTTGCCCAGGCTCACACAGATGGTTAGTGGTAGAACCCTGACTCTAATTATCTGGCTCTAGGCTTAGAGCTCTTGTTACATTACATGGCCAACATTCCCATTTAACTAAGTCACAAGTCATTTTTAACTAAAATTCCAACTTTGGTGTGACTAATTGGAAAGGGCTAGAATTGCAGGGTTCTCTCCTGAGAGCACCTGTGAAATATTTCATGGATCAGTTTAAGGCAGGTCCTCTTAGCTCACCAGGGTATATGGAGCAATGTAGGATCACACATCAAAGGAGAGATAAGCTCTGCTGGGCAGTGCCCAGTCCTGGGGCAGCTGATAGCATCCCATGTCTCAGTCCCACATCCAGCCTAGGGAACATGTCCTAGACAAGTGAGAAAACATGACAGCTTTTCCTGTGTGAGGACCGAAATGAGTTTCTTCCTTCAGGCAAGCCAGCTCCTCTCAGATCAAATTGTGACAGGGCTTTGAGAGGAGGCTCTGAGGGGAGCAGAAAGCTCCAGAGTAAACATCCCTCAGAGAAACAGCCCATGAAATATTCTCGGCAGCTGATCATTCCCTAACAAAAACACCCTGCTCAGCACAGCCATGGTCACTTGAGGAACGACTCTCCAGCCCTGGACTCAAGGTGCCACCTGGCTCCTGCAGCAGGCCTTGGCAACTGTGGGGAGAGTACAGTGAATGGCAGGCCCCCAGGAGTAATGGGAATGTTCAGAGAGGTCCCGAGCCGAGCAAGGGCTGCAGAACAGTAATGCCATACTCAGTGGTGTTCTGTTCAGTCCACTTCCCAGAAACTGACACTTGTTACCACCAGATGACGCCAATAATGGGGAAATTATGAATTGGGGTTCAGAAGTGTGGGAACAGGGAGCTGGTTTAGCAGGGCCGGAAGCTACGGCAGATCCCGCTGAGGAAACATTCTCGATGAGGCAACTCCGTCCCTGCACTGTCATTGGAAGCAGCAAAGCCATCCTAAGCTGTGTTCCCAGCCACACTGATACCAGGTTGTAGGGGCAGATAATCCCCCAAGGCTTGGTTTGGTTAGCCCATCAGTCTGGATCTGAAAATCGATGTCTACCTCTGTGTCTTCCATGTTTAGGGGGATTTGTGCAAATGAGAAGGTATTCAGAGAATAATGATGCAAAGCTTTGAAGCCATGCCATGATGACCAGGGGAGGGCTGGAAGCATATGGGCACAGGGGAGGCGTGGGGAGCTGGAGGTTGTATTTGTGAATAGGAAGAAGGGCTGTCTGTGGAGGAGGGGATCAGGTGTTCTTATCTGGGCTAGCTGGTTCCTTCACATTTTGTTCGGTGGCCAGTGAAGTCATATGACTGCCTGAGTCAGCACTTAACCTAGTAAAATGGAGATAGTAATGGTTACTGTCAGCATTCAAAGATGACAGATGGCATCTGTCACAGCACCATCTCGTGGTAGCCATCCAAGGATGACTTCCCTTCTGGTCTAGAGGGCAAACAAGTTGAGAAGGGGTATACTCAAAGAGGGAGGGTCTGGGCTCATGGTGCAGGCAGTCACATCTGGCTTTGAAACTCCTCTGATTGTGTAGATTTTTCTTCTAAAAGATTATTCTTTTTAATGCCTTTCATTTCTACTTACATTATCATATTTCCTAATATAAATTATTCAGCTACTTTTTAATCTTGTATTTTTACAAAAGAGAAACAGAACATTCAGTGTGAATAACCTAGTCCTAACAATGGTGTATTTTTAATTTCATAAATTACATTTATTTATTTTGTGTGTGGGAGGGCACGCCTGACTGTGCGTGTGGAAGCTGGAGGACAGTTCTGTGTGGGAGTCAGTGCTCCTCTTCTACTGTGTGGGTCCTGGGGATCAAATTCAGCTTTTGTAGGCTTAGCAACAAGTAAGTACCCTCTGCTAATCTATCTCACTGGCCTTTACAGTGGCCTAATTAAAAAAAATAATTTTTTTTGAGATTATAATCATATCATTTCCCCTTCCCTTTCCTCCTACCAAACCTTCCCATATACCCTTCCTTGCTCCATTTCAAATTCGTGGGTTCTTTTTTCATTATCTGTTGTTACATGCATACATGTGTACACATCTATATTCTAAAACATATCTTGATCACAATTGCCTATTTTAGGTCAGAGATTGGCTGTCACTTTAATAATTTGATTAATTGAACCATGGCCTAATCATGAAGTAGTTCAAGAAAATATATACACACCTGTAAAAATTAAATGTTATTGTATGTGTTACCTTTCTCATTGCTGTATAAAATACCTTATGAAAACAACTTAAGGGGAAGGAAGGGGTGTGTTTTGGCTCATGGTCTAGAGTGCACTTGGTCATAGCATGGGAGGCATGGCAGGGGAGCTTGAGACAATTGATCACATTGCATCTGTATCAGAAAGCAGCAAGATAAATGCTGGTACTTAGTTTTCTTCTCTTTTTTTATTCAGTCTGGGACCCCAGGACAATGTATCTTGTCATTCAGGTTTAGTAGGGTGTCTTTCCTCCTTAGTTTAACCTTTCTTGATGCACCCCCAGAGATGCATCTCCAGTGTGAAGTCCCATCGTGTTGGCAATCAAGACCAAACATTGCAATTGTAAGTTTTTTTTTCTTTCCTCCTTTTCCCTTCTAGTTTTGTAAATCATTGACTTTATACCCTCTTATCTAGTATAATGTCTTAGTCAACAAGTATCCACATTAATAATGGCATCTCATAAGATGACATAGCCTGGTGACATTGTAGCTACCTTATTTTAAAAAATTAAAAGATTAACACAAGGTACTAGATATCATTATGAAACAAAATGCCATAGTAGATTATCTGTTCCTCTCTCCTCCCCCACTGCAGTGGGACCAGTACCAAATCTCTTCCTATGTCACTGCCCACACATCCTTTGTACCCATTCCTTCCTCATTATCTAATTTTCTTCCCTCTTGGGCTCCTTTCTGGCTTTTAGGGTTTACCCACATTTACACCACTGTGCTACTCACAGGCAAGCACCCAAAGGACTCCAACTCCTGCCACAAAGACACTTGGACATCTTGTTTTGGTCTATTCACCACAGCAAGGAAATGGAAGCAGCCTGGATGCCCACCAACAGATTAAAGGGCAATGAGAATGGGTTAGATTTGTGTGATGGCATTTTATTCAGCTCTAAGAAAAGTGAAATCATGAGACTTGTAGGAAAGTGGATGGAACTGTAAAGGATAATATTGAGATGACCCAGTTTCAGAAAGACAAAACCTCACAGGCAGAACTGAGCCACCTTCGTTTTGTAACCACACTGTATGTTCTTTGTACAGTGACGAAGTTGCCGGATGATGCATCTCTCAGCAAGGATTCCCATTGTTAAGCAACACATGACTGGATCTGTATTTCTTTTCACCACATTGGAAACACAGGCTCCAAATGACATCAGGATAGTTTATAGCTTCATCCCATGTTACCTCACAATATTCTCAGAATAGCAGCGGCAGTCCCCCTCTAACAATCTGAAGCCTGACACAGCTTCAGATCCCTTTTTATTTTTAATTAAAAAATGTGTCTAAAGTAATTTGTAATAGTTCATTCATCCAAAATTAAACATGGGTAGTGGTGTTTATATCACTTAACTTTCAATTTTAGGGATTACCCTTTGAAGTTTGATTTTTGTTTTGTGATGATGTAAAATACTTAAACATACCAAAAGCCAAGACTGAAATGTGAAAGCTATTTGTAAAATGTCATTTCTATTCATGCTCTCCACCCAATTCTCTTTCCCCTAGGGGTGATCATTTAGACTCTCTATCTATTGCTGTAATTGGGATTTTGTTGCAAGGCTGTCTAACACAGTGAACATACATTAGTAATTCATGCCAGGAGTGATCACTAGGGGCAGTAATGAGAACTAAGGGAGTGAGAAATGAGGAACAGTCTAAACATGTTATAGAGTTGATGATTGTGATGGGCAGAGGGGGCTCAAGCCTGAAAACAATCTCTGAGGAGCTAAGGTAGCTGTGCCTCGATATGGCCTGTTCTATATGGCTGAGTACATTGATCCTTGACTCTGGGCTCTTGTCTTGGCCAAAGGTTGCTCCAGGGGGTGTTAATCCTTGGACTTCCAGTGATAGTTTCTGCAAGAGAGAAGCAGTGTGACTGGGGCTGGGTCAGGGTGCTGAGGGGATCAGCTTTTTGAGCAGCAATAGCTGGATGGTACTTTAAGAAGCACCGAGAACTGTAGGATGGGACACACAACTCCAGCATGGCCTCCTCCATTATTGCACTGGTGGGTTTACTTGCAGAGGTTGGTGTTATTACATCCCCAGCGTTCCCAGCAGCCTGCACGGCACCTTTGGGTACTGTGAGGGCTAAACAGCAGGGAGTAGGGGCAGCTACCATCTTAGTTCAAGCTTCATTTCTCTGAATCCCGTGATGAAGGCATGGGGCATCTGTACATCTGGCAGGATTTCTCTCCAAAGTCTACAAAGAACTCAAAGCCTAAACAAGAAAACAGTCCAATAAAACAAAAGCAGGGGGTGGGCAGGGGGATAGCTGAGGAGCTGAACATAGAATTCTCCAGAAGAAATACAAATGACCAATATATATTTTAAAAAGTACTGAACATCTTGCCACCAAGGAAATAAAAATTCAAACAATGTTGAGATTCTATCTTACTTTAGTTAGGAAGGCTCTTATTAAGAAAATAACAAGCCAAGTGTGGTGGTACATGCCTTTAATTCCCTCACTTGGGAGGGAGGCAGAGACAGGTGGCTCTGAGTTCAAGGCCAGCCTGGTTTACACAGTGAGTTTCAGGACAGCCAGGGCTGTTACACAGAGAAACCCTGTCTTGAAAAACAAAAACAACAGCAACAACAGAGAGAGAGAGAGAGCGAGAGAGAGCGAGAGAGCGAGAGAGAGACAGAGAGAGCGAGAGAGAGACAGAGAGAGACAGAGAGAGACAGAGAGAGACAGAGAGAGAGACAGAGAGAGAGACAGAGAGAGAGACAGAGAGAGACAGAGAGAGAGAGACAGAGAGAGAGACAGAGAGAGACAGAGAGAGAGACAGAGAGAGAGACAGAGAGAGAGAGACAGAGAGAGAGAGACAGAGAGAGAGAGACAGAGAGAGAGAGACAGAGAGAGAGAGACAGAGAGAGAGAGACAGAGAGAGAGAGACAGAGAGAGAGACAGAGAGAGAGAGACAGGAGAGAGAGAGACAGAGAGAGAGAGACAGAGAGAGAGAGACAGAGAGAGAGAGACAGAGAGAGAGAGACAGAGAGAGAGAGACAGAGAGAGAGAGACAGAGAGAGAGAGGCAGAGAGAGAGAGGCAGAGAGAGAGAGGCAGAGAGAGAGAGCAGAGAGAGAGACAGAGAGAGAGACAGAGAGAGAGACAGAGAGAGAGACAGAGAGAGAGACAGAGAGAGAGACAGAGAGAGAGACAGAGAGAGAGACAGAGAGAGAGACAGAGAGAGAGACAGAGAGAGAGACAGAGAGAGAGACAGAGAGAGAGACAGAGAGAGAGACAGAGAGAGAGACAGAGAGAGAGACAGAGAGAGAGACAGAGAGAGAGACAGAGAGAGAGACAGAGAGAGAGACAGAGAGAGAGACAGAGAGAGAGACAGAGAGAGAGACAGAGAGAGAGACAGAGAGAGAGACAGAGAGAGAGACAGAGAGAGAGACAGAGAGAGAGAGAGAGAGAAAAGCTGGAGAAGGTATAAGGAAAGAGGAAAGTAATTCAATGAGTGTAAACTGATGTAACCACCATGGAAACCAGAATAGTAATTTCTCAAAAAACAAAAAAACCAAACTAAGCACAGAACTTCCATATGGTGCAACTGTATGATTCCTAGGCATGCACACAAAGGACTCTATATTTTACCAATGAGACACTTGCCTATTCATGTTTATTGCTATTTGTAATAGCAAACAGAGTCAGTTTGAATGTGCATCAGCTGATAAATGGATAATGAAAATTATCCACACACAATGGAATTTTGTTCAGCCGTGAAGGAGAATGAAGTTATAGAATTGTGTAGGAAAATGGATGGAACTGGAAAATACTGTATTAAACGAGGTGATTTGGGCTCAGACAAACAAATGCTGCATGTTCTCTTGTGTACAGATTCTTGTAGCTCTCTAATGTTTGTGTTTACAAATCTTCCTGCAGTGTAAACCGAACAGTATGGTGTATACCTATAGCCTCACAGCACTCAGGAGGCAAAGGAAGGAAGACTGGAAGTTCAAGGCCAGGCTGTGCTACATGATATTCTGTCCCAAGGGGTAGGAAACAAATACAAAATTAAACAGAACCCCAAATTCTTCTGCAAAGACTGGCCTCATTCATTACTTAATTTTCTTCCAGATCTAGATATGGGAGATATGTGACCCTGATTTAGAAGAAAAATGAACATGTAATGTTCCTTGACATTGCCAAGCTTCCCCCCAAGGGAATGAAACTCTTTCCATTCCCCCCAGAGAGGTAGAAGAATGCCATTTCCCCATAGTCTTATCAAGAAAATTTACTGTCAAACTTCTGGAGTTTTGCCAGTTGGATTATGAGAAATGAAGTTCCCAGAGAATTTTAATCTACATTTTTCTTCTAATGAGGGGGAACCACTCTTTTATTTCTGCAACTGAGATGAGCCCCTTCCTCTATTTTTTTTTTTTTTTTTTTTTTGGCTTTTACTTTGATCCCTAGTCATATCTAGGCTTTTGCTTTGCAGGGTCAGCTATGGCATCTTTGGCCAGCAGGAGTCATGAGGGATATCTGGGGATACTTCTTTATAGCTCTGACCTTGACTTTGTTCACTAGGTCTTAGAAGGTGAAGATCAGCTCCAAGGATAATGAGGGCGCTGGTCCTCACTTTCCACCTTGTTTAAGACAGTCTCTTGGGCTCATCTCTGTGATACCAGACTAGATTACCCATGAGTCTCTGCAGCTTCTCCTGTCTGTGCCTCCCATCTCCCCACAACAGTGCTGGGATTACAGGTGTGTGTGTGTGTGTGTGTCTGAATTTTTCATGGGTTCTAGGGCTCCAGACTCGGATTGTCAGGTTGTGTGGCAAATGCTTTAACCACCCAACCCGTGTTACTGCTCCCCTGCCCTCATTCACTAAGATTTCTAGAGACAAGAGATGATTGATTTGAGACTTGTTCTTCAGCATAGGATTCCATTTAAATCATATCTCAGATGTTTTTAGTTGTGTCCCACAAAATTTGATATGTTTTATTGGGTTTTAATTTTTTGAGCCTTTCTCTTTGGTTTGTGAATGATTTAGAAATATATGATTTAGTGTCCAATTGACCAAAGATTTTCATTATTGATTTTAAGTTTTGTTACAATGTGGTCAGAGGGTACAATCCATGTGATTAATTATTTGAATGTGTTAATATTTGTTTTATGGCTCAGAGAGGTCTGCCTTGGTACATGTCCCACAGGCACTAGAAAGGAATGTGTACTGCTGTTGGTGGGAACATATTTTTCTGAGTACTTGCTCTATACATTGCTGAGAATTAGATGTTGGAATCCCCAACCATATAATCTTGTATTTAAGATAGGCATGGTGTAACATGCCTAAGAGGATGGTGTGAGAGGCAGAGTGTCACATGCTTGGGAGGATGAGGCCAGAGGCAGGGTGATAGTAACTTTGCAGCCTGGGCTACACACAGCAAGACCCTATCTCCAAAAACAATCTTGAAATTGTTCATTTCTCCTTTCATTTCTGTCATCCTTCACCTCATACATTTTGCTCTGATGTTGGGGGCATATTCATTTAGCAATATTTTATCTCCTTCAAGGATTAGTAGATTTTTGTTCTTACTATTTTATAAAGTCTCAGATAATTGTTTTTGCAGTAAGGTCAACTTTAATATCTATCAATATAGTGTCTCCTGCTCCCCTTTGCTAAGTATTTGAGAAATACTTTTAAAAAGTCCATTTCCTGTCATGTTATACTGATTTTATATATTGACTCTTTTGCGGGCATCATTATGTTTAGATCATTTTAAAAGATCTATTTTGATAATCTGTCTTTTTTTTTTAAACTTTCTATTCAATCTTTGTAAACTTCACAACATGTATCCCAGTTCCACTCATCTCCCCATCCTTCCATATCCACCCTCCACCCTTGTAACCTCCCTGCAAAAGAAAACAAACAAAAAATGAAAAAGTATCATTTTATCATGTGCAGATTTTTAAAAACTCGTTTGGCTCTTTGGGGGGCTGCCACTTAGCTCCCATGTCTGGCCTTAGCTTAGCTTGTTTCTAGCCAGCTTTTCTTAACTTAAATTATCCCATTTACCTTTTGCCTCTGGGCTCTTCTGTCTTTCTCTATTCTATATACCTTTCTTTACTTCTTACTCTGTGCCTGGTTGTGTAGTTGAGTGGCTGGCCCCTAGCACCCTCCTCTCCTCCTCCTTTTCTGGCTCCTTAATCTTTTCTTCCCAGATTTCCCCTTCTGTTTATTCTTTCTGCCTGCCAGCCCCCTCCTATCTCTCTCCTGTGTAGCTATTGGCCATTCAGCTCTTTATTAGACCAATCAGGTGTCTTAGACAGGCAAAGTAACAGCTTCACAGAGTTAAACAAATGCAACATGTCTTTGCGCCATTAAACAATATTTCACAGCATAAACAAATATAATACCTCTTCAACTAATATTCTTAACACTCATGTGTGTCACCTGTCATGCTTTTTTGCCCAAACTGTTTTCCTGTGCCCAGGCCACCAGGGCCAGTAGCTCTTCCATTTTGACCAGTTGAGAGGTGGCACCTGCTCTGTTGCCTGTGGTAGCTCAGAAGAAGCAGGACCAGTTGTGCCATGTTCACACCTTCAGGGCCAGCTCTCCATCACTGTCCTGGCAAGGGGTGGGGCCATCTGAGCTGAATGTGAAAGCCAGCTCTCCTGAGTGCAGCAAGGGGTGGGGTCAATCCTTTGTATCAGCACTTGGACACCAACATGGCTAGGGGCAGCATCCTTGACAAGGAACATCCAAATGGCCTTTGGTGGTAACATGGGCATGGACATTTACTCATGGCCCTTGGTGGCATCACTGCTGGCACATCTCCTTGGGCTCAGGTGGCAGCATAGGCTACTCACATCAGGCTGTTCCTCACCATCCTTACGTACCTAGTTCTGCCTCTCTTTATAGTGCTCAGACTGTTCTTCTCTCTTCTCCCATTTCTCCACCATGGATTTGCCTATTGTAGTGGCTCCCGGTGGAGGCTTCTCAGCGTCTCAGCCAGGCTCATCACTACGAAGTGCTGGAATCGAATGTGGGCTTTAGTCAGTCTCCACAGTGGCTTATCTGTAAGGTGCTGGTCTTTTTTTGGGGGGGGGCTTACTTATCATTATTGCCTGTCTAAGATTTGTCTTCACCAGCTGACTCCAAGCTCCATGAGAGCAGGACACTGTGTCTGCCTGCAGTGTTCCTCACACCAAGAAGAGGACTTGGCCTAGAGTCAACACTGGCCACCACTGTCGTGTCTCTGGTTCCTCCTCTCTCAATAGAACCCACCACTGTTCCATATTTCTATCTTGCCCTTCTCTCCTTCACATACTGGTTCTTTGTAGTGGTGTCTGGCACTGGTGTCCCAGGGCCTGTGAGAGTGCATGGAGCCATGCTTGATTGTCCTTCCAGCACCCAATCTCTAAATACGTTTATTTAGACTATTTAAGACAACATTTAGTGTAGTTACTGATATCTTAAGATTTAAATATGTTCTGTATTATGCCTTCATCTTACGAATTCTTGTTTCAGTCAGGTGTGGTGGCACATACATTTAACCCAGCATTTAGTAGGCAGAGGCAGGCAGATCTACATGAGTTCAAGATCAGCTGGTCTACAAAGTGAGGTCTAAGATAGCCAGGGCTACACAGAGAAATTCTGTCTTGAAAAAAACAAAAACAAACAAGACTTCTTGTTTCTTGCATAAGAGATTTTTTTTTTCGGTTAAATCTGTCCTTTTTTTGCATTATATGATAAGGCTCTATTGGGATTATCTAAATTGTTTATTTTAAACAGTTTTCTGTGACACAATTCTGGCAAGTGGAAGAGGAGGAGGCTCTGTTACTATTAAGAGGAAAATGTGCATGTTCTGTCTCTGCTCTTGTTGACCCTGGAGGCAGCCTTGTTTCTGCTGGGCAACAGTGGCAGTCTGGACACTCTCTAGGCTTCCATTGACTTCACACTAATGACCTGTGAATGAGTGAAGGAAGTCTTACTCTTGCCAGATGGGGGCAAAGGTTCAGAATTAACACATGGTCTTCTCTCAGAGGAGAACACAGCTGAGGTCATTGCTAACTCTTGGGGTTGCAAATCTCAGCTCTCTACCTGTCCTTTGACACTATCACAGCTGTGGTCCTGGGTTACTTGATTAATTTTATGTGTCAACTGAGCTAAAAGATGCCCAGGAATTGGTAACCATTGTTTCTGGATATGTCTGTGAAGGCATTTCTGGGAAAGAATAGCATTTGAATTGGCAGACAAAGGGATAAAGACTCATATTCATTAATGTGGGCCAGAATCACTGAAGACCAGAATAGAGCAAAAAGGCAGAGGGATGTCAGTTCTCTCTCTTCTTTGGTTACAACACTCACATTTTTCTGCTGTCTTTTAGATTTGGATTGAACTACCACAAGCTTTTCTGGTTTTCCAGTTTAAAGATGGCAGATAATTAATTTCTCATCTGTTATAACCATGAGGGCCAGTTTTTTGAAAAATACCCAAGTATTATGTTCTTATTGGTGCTGTTTCTCTGTAGACTCCGGACAAATGCAGTTACCTTGTTGCAGCCTCACATGACTGAGGTCTAGGACCCTCACTTGGTATTTCTTGCCATGAGTGAGATGTAACTAGATTTAAAAAGAGCAAGTACTAAAGGGTTTGTTTGTTTGTTTGTTTTGAGATGGGATTTCTCTGTGTAGCCCTGGCTATCCTGGAACTAGCTTTGTCCTCAAACTTAGAGATCTGCCTGTCTTTGCTGCCAAGTTCTGGGATTAAAGGCTTGCACCACCACAGCCTGGCTAAAGTTTTCTGTCTTATATGGTTGCCTTTTTTTTTCCTAGAAAGTGGAAATTTTTGTCACAGCTTTTATTAACTAGGCTGTTTGGCATTTTTAAGTTGCCTTCTTTTGCTCCATTTGATATCTAATACAAGCCAGAGAGCCCACCTCCCTGCCATCCCTTGGTTCCAGGTTCTACTGACCTGCTCAGTCCTCTCTAGCCATCAAACTCATCTTTGTTTTGTCTTTATATAATGATAAAAATTTTTAGTTACACATAGGAGTGTATACATATAAATGACAGACCTTCTCTCTGGGGAGACTTTTGGATTCAGAAACCATCAGTGCAAAGTCCCAACCCAAGTGAATAATGGGCGCCTCTGACTGAAGTACTCACCAAGCCCTCTTTTGTGACAACTGTCTTGGGATACCCTTGTCACTTCATACACCTGCAGCTCAGATTTGCCTGCTTGCTTTAGGAAGAGTACATCTTTTTCTTTCCTGCCCAGAGGACAGCTCCAGCTGCAGGAACAGAACTTTCTGATGCTTGCTGTTTCCTGTGGGGAACTCCCCCTTGGAGAATGTGAAGTCTGCAACCTCAGAAACATCCAAGCACACGCCCAAAGTTGTAGGTAGAGGGAAGGTGCATTGAACAATTTCTGAGGCCTCCAGGCCTCCATACAACTAAGGTTGTAGGAGTTCACATGCTTTTTTTTTTTTTTTTTTGAGCTACAAGGAAACAGATGAAATATCCATTTTGCTGGACCAAGCCCCCACGTTGAGCTTTGTGTACAGACTGTTCACAAAGTTTGACGTAGTATGGGCTCTAGCTGGTGTCCATTCAGACTAGCCAGATTCAAACACTTGGTGAGAAGGTAAGCAGAGTTAACCCATATCAATACCTGGTTTATGCTGTAGATCAGAGTATTGGTAATAACCCCCCCCCCACACACACATTATGCATTACACAGTGGATAGTCAGTGCCAGGATAAGGCACTGCACAGCACAATAGGTATCCTTGGAGGGTCTGTAAGCATCCATCTTACCTTGCCACGTCATCCTGGCTGAGATCAGTTGATCTTGCCCAGATCTTATAGCACAAGGGTCAAAGAGATACCCAGGGCTCTGATGTAAAAATTTAGGAGCCCATTAAAGAGGGAAGGGAACCAGGTGATTGAAAGAAGTGACTGAGCATTTTGTCCTCTGAGCAACGTGCAGACATCAGCTAATTAAATAAATCCATTAGAAAAAGAACTGGAGTATCTTCAAGAGCATGGACTCCTTCTGCAAGAGAGAGGGCTTTATGTCTTCGAGAAGGAGAGCCAAGTATCTGAGGGTGTGTGTGTGTGGGAAGATATCTCTTTAAAGCACTTTCTTGAAAGGAGAGAGGATCAGCTATGCTCCAGGGAATTCTTATATAGGTTGTCTTAGCTAAGTCTCAATGGCAAGTGGGTGAGGGCATTATTATATCAGTTTTCAAGTAAGGAAATAGGCTTACAGAGATTAAGAATTTCTCTAAGGATCTAGTTGGCAACTGGCAGAAGCTACAATTTATGCATGAGTTCATCTGACTCCAAAGCTTATACTTTCAGCTTAGTCACCATGTGGGTGTGCTAGAAAGGGACCAAAGGGACAGTGTCCTGGAGATTTACCTTCTAGGCACCAGGCTGAGAAAGATTAAAGAAGGAAATGACTGCTTTTGAGATTCGCTTACTTCTTTCCTCACCCCCACTCCCCAAATCACACATTACTTTGAGCAGGGAAAGTTTAGTAGAAAGAATTGTTGGCACAAGATGATGGGACATACTTAGTAGACTTCCTAGAGGAGGCTTTGCCCTGTCTGAGGAGCAGATGGGACATGGGAATGGAGGGAGCGGGAGGAGAAGAGAGGTGGGGAACTGGAATTGGAATGTAAAAATTAATTAATAAAAAAAATAAAAAAGGAAGACTTGTTGGTCGTACTAGGACTGGCTAGTAACCAATAAAGGGAAACTAATGGATTTAAATAGAGTATCTATATAGGCTAGCAGGATAGCCCAGTAGGTGTGGTGGTTTTTAATGGGCTAAACCTAAACTGTAAGTGAACCACCACAATTAAAAGTGT
Source organism: Cricetiscus sungorus (assembly GCA_030556225.1). Taxonomy (NCBI): domain Eukaryota; kingdom Metazoa; phylum Chordata; class Mammalia; order Rodentia; family Cricetidae; genus Cricetiscus; species Cricetiscus sungorus. The sequence continues at coordinate 71,724,717 of JANBXA010000007.1, forward strand.
GCCTGGCGCTGGCTTCCACCTTCCACCTCCCCGAGGTTGAGCGCTCTCTGGCATAAACAAACCCTTATTTGGTTAAGTCTGTTCAGCCTGTCTGCTTCCACATTAGAGTAACTTATCTGCAGGGTCCATGTAGCTCACTGTGTCTTCCTTGCTGGCGAGGGTAGGCGTGGTACATTTGCCTTTGTAGGATTTTCTGTGGTCATGATGCCTCTTCACAGTAATAGAAACCCCAACTAAGACAGTGGGTAAAGGCATTGTGGCCAAACCTGATGCTTACTCCCTGAGCCTTATGTGATTGGAGGAGAGAACAGACTCCCAAAACATGTCCTTATGATGAACTTAAACTGTGGTGTGTGTGTATGTGTGTGCATGTGTTGACACATGGGTGTGTATATACACATACATACACATACAGAATAATTGTAAAACAAAGCAGAGAAGAATAGCAGACACAGGAAGAAGCCATTCGCCCTAGGCCTGAGATGTAGCATTGGAGGATCAAATCCCTCTGGGCTGAGGTCTAGACTGAGGAGTGAGTATGGCAGCCTGCTGACTGGCAAAGATGTCACTGAAGTATTGTATTCATGGAACTTACTGGAAGCATTCTCAGATTTATGTTTCCCTATTTTTAAAGATTTTTTTTTGTCTTAAATGTTTCTTAGATTAACCATTCTTTTTTTTTTTAATTATCCAGGAGCAGACCTTGTTTTAATTATCCTCAGAATTTGTTGCATTAGAAGATGAATGGCCTTTCATGCTTCAAAAAGCTGCAGCTGCCAGCTCTCTTCTTCCCTCTTTGAAAACCTGGTGAGATATAAGTTAGCTGTCCCTCAACCCTGCAAAGCTCAAAGCCTCATATGCAAATATATATATTTTTTTAAGTTTGGTTTTTCTTTTTTAAAATTTAAATTTAAAACAAGTTTGTTTTGCATGTCAATCCCAGTTCCCTCACCCTCCCCTCAACAACCTGTCCCCTACAACCCCCATCCCATCCCATCCCCTTCCTGCTCCCCAGGGAAGGTGAGGCCCCAGGGAATCTTCAAAGTCTGTCATATCATTTAGAGCAAGGCCTAGGCCCTCCCTCATGTGTCTAGGCTGAGGGAGTATCCCTCTATGTGGAATGGGCTCCCAAAGTCTATTCATATACTAGGGATAAATACTGATCCACTACCAGAGGCCCCATAGACTGCCCAGTCCTACTAACTAACACCCACATTCAGGGGGCCTGGTTTGGTCCTTGCTGGTCTCCCAGCTATCAGACTGGAGTCCATGAGCTCTCCCTTGTTTAGGTCAGTTGTTTCTGTGGGTTTCCCCAGCCTGTTCTTGACCCCTTTGCTCATCACTCCTCCCTCTCTGCAGCTGGATTCCAAGAGCTTGGCTCAATGTTTAGCTGTGGGTGTCTGCTTCTGCTTCCATCAGCTACTAAATGAAGGCTCTAGGATGGCACATAAGGTAGGTCAACCTCATTATCCGGGAAGGGCATTAAAGGTAGCCTCTCCATTATTACTTACATTGTTAGTTGGAGTCATTCTTGTAGATCTCTGAACATTTCCCTAGTACCAGATTTCTCTTTAAACCTACAATGGCTCCATTATGGCATTTTTTTTCTTGCTCTCCTCCATTCTTCCCCCAACTCAATCTTCCTGCTCTCCCATGTCCTACTCTTCCCTCCTCTTCTCCCCTTCTCTTTCTCTTAATTCCCTCTCCCCATGCTCTCAATTTGCTCAGGAGATCTTGTCCCTTTCTTCTTCTCCAGGGGACCATGTATGTTTTTCTTAGGGTCCTCTTTGTTTTCCAGCTTTTCTGGCAGTGTGGATTTTAGGTTGTGGTAATCATTTGCTCTATGTCTAAAATTCATATATGAGTGAGTACATACCGTGTTTGTCTCTTTGTGACTGGGTTACCTCACTCAGGATGGTTTCTTCTAGTCCCATCCATCTTGAAATGCAAATTTCAAGATTCTGTTATGTTTTTTTTCCCCACTTAGTAATACTCCATTGTGTAAATGCACCACATTTTCTCTATCCACTCATCAGCTGAGGGGCGTTTAGGTTGCTTCCAGATTCTTGCTATTACAAATAATGCTGCTATGAACATAGTTGAACAGATGTCCTTTTGTATGAATGTGCATCTTTTGGGTATATGCCTAAGAGTGGAATTGCTGGATCTTGTAGTAGACTGATTCCCATTTTCCTGAGGAATTGCCACACTTCCACCAGCAGTGGAGGAGTGTTTCCTTTTCTCCACATCCTCTCCAGCATAAACTGTTAATGGTGTTTATGATTTTAGCCATTCTGACAGGAGTAAGATGGTATCTCAGAGTTGTTTTGATTTGCATTTCCCTGATGGCTAAGGATGTTGAGCACTTTCTTAAGTATATTTTTAGCCATTTTAGATTCCTCCATTGAGAATTCTCTATTTAGTTTGGTACCCCACTTTTTAATTGGATTATTTAGGGTTTTGGTGACTAGTTTCTTGAGTTTTTTTGTATACTTTGGAGATCAGCCCTCTGTCAGATGTGGGGTTGGTGTGAAAGCCCCCCAAAGGGAGACCCTCACTCAAATCTCGGGAATAGTGCGTACCCAGTGAGGCACCGAGACCGGACTTGCTGCAATCACACGAGGAAGTTTATTGAAAACGGAATTGGATGAGATCTCAGGCCAGCATGCTGGGGTCGAGACTCATACACCATGCAGGGGTAGAGGAGTTTGACCCCAACCCAAATTTGTGACAAGCTTATAAAGGCAAAAACCGCAAAAGAGGGGGAGGAAGTAGGGGAAGTCCAAAGTTACACGTTTACTCGTCAGCTGACTAGGGAGGAGGTAGGGGAGGTCCGGAGTCATACATTTACTCATCGGTTAAACTATGTATTGTATTAAGCAAGGCATTGGAACATTCCACAGAGGTCGTTGGGACATCCTGGGGTTATCTCAGGAACTATTTTTCTCAAGAGAGTTCCGGGAGCAGCCACCTGCAGGGGACAGAGGCCCTAGGGTGGCGAGTCCATGTCCTTACAGACAGCTAGTAATTTTTTTTTTACTTTTCAGGTGAAGATCTTTTCCCATTCTGTGGGCTGCGGTTTTATCTTGTTGACTGTGTCCTTTGCCTTACTGAAGCTTCTCAGTTTCTGGAGGTTCCACTTATTTATTGTTGATCTCAGTGTCTGTGCTACTGGTGCTATATTCAGGAAGTGGTCTCTTGTACCAATTTGTTCAAGGGTACCTCCCACTTTTTCTTCTAAGAGGTTCAGTATGGCTGGATTTTCATACACAAATTTTTTAACCTTTGTTTCATTTTAAACATTTTTTTGTAGATTTGTGGGTTTTTTTGAGTTGAGAGAAATCTGTCTTTATACATATTTAATAATGTTTTACCCATTTGTTAACTTTTGATTTCAAATCCATTTTTGTTTAAGGATGGTATTCTTCTTTCTTTTTGATATCTCATCTTATTTCTTTTTTAAAATTTATCTTAAAATTTTATTTATGTATTTATTTACTTGTGTGTATGTGTGTGCATGTGTATATGTCTCTCTCTCTCTCTCTCTCTGTATGTGTGTGTACACACAGATGACTTTGGAGGTCAGAGCATGACATCAGATCACCTGAGCTAGAGTTACAAGCAGCTGTGAGCTGCCCCACAAAGGAACTCTGGTTGTCAAGTGCAGTGTGTGCTCTTAATCAAAGAGTCCTTTCTCCAGCCCTTAGATTTCCATTTTTGCCTAGCTTTTTGTGCCTGGGAGAGTCTGACTCTTATTTGTTTCCACATGTACTTAACCCAGTGTGGTGGCCTGTCAGAACACCTAGTTTGGTGCAGATCCAGGAGCCAGGGTTTGAGTGAGGCCATAGGTTGCTTCTCAGTCCTTAAACACTCTTGGCATTGTTTGCTCAGTGTTGCCTGAGGCCTACAGAGGTCATACACAGAGGTCATTCACAGTAATGTGAAGGGAGAAGGCCTTCTCCCTTCACACTACTCTAGTTCCTGGATTTCCTCTAGTCAGTGTAATTTACAGCAGTTGGGACATTCCCACAGTCCAGAAGGCCACAGAAACTTTAAATCTCCTCTCGAGAAAAATCTCAGGTTCTCCTGAGGACTCCCACTTTTATTGGGGTGGGAGACCCAGTCAGGACTGCCTACTGGTAAGGAGTGGGCTTCCCAGTTGCAGCTTTTCTGTATCTGGAGAGCTCTGAGGAATGCAGGAGTACAATTTCATCATCAGAATTTGATCATTCTCCTATTCCATATGGTATACAGAGTTTACTTATGATCCCACAGACCTCTTGAGAGGAGTGTGCACTGTAGTATGCCTCTTGTCTGACAAGAGCCCTCCTTCTCTTTGTCTCTCCTCTCTACCTGTCTCCCCACCCCATCTCATGCAGAATAAACTCTAGGGACTGAACATCAAATAGACGTCAACACTGGGACATCAGAAGCATACATTTTGTTCTCGCAGACTTGGAAAGGGCTGAGGCCAATTAAAAGTGAACTTTTAAGAGAAATGAACATCTTGTATGCCAGGTTTCAGCTGAATGTCACCACAATTGCCTAAATTATAACTATCAGAATAAAATGAATTCTAATTATGGAAATGCCATTTAGAAGGAGCTCCTTCTGCCTGGAACCAGCTTAAAAAATGACTACCACCCACCCCTTCCTCATCCCATCTCTAACAGCAGTTCTACATTTCAGAGAGATGGAGAAGTGGGATACTACAGTGAAGAGAACTGGCATCCCTAATTCCTAATTCCATCATTTACCCACCATGTGATCCTTAGCAAAGCCATGTCTGTCTCTGGTCCTCCTCTGTGTAGCTATACAAAGAAGATAACCATACCCATCAGGAGAGATTTGACAAAGGGTGATACATACAGAAGTTTGGCCTGGAACATTTTAGACTACTGAGTGGAGTAGGTGTAAGAGTGGATGGGCAAAGCCTGTTGTATTAGAGATTTCTTACTATTAGGAAGGAGGTTGTAGTGTCATCTTGCTTTGCCAGTGAACTTGCAGTGATGGTCACATCCTGTGGGCATGGCTTCAGACATGACCCTTTATAAGGTAGAGAAGAGGCTGGCTTGCTGACCAGTGAATGCAGGGAAGCTGGTGTGGTTGGCTCCAGGTCGTGGGATGCCATGGCCGGCCAGCCACGCTTGGCTGATCTTGTGGGTGCCAATTGAAAGCAGGTTTAAATGAGTCCACCAGACTTGATATAAATGATAAGTAGCTATTTATTATGGAAGTACTTACATAACTAATAGTAAATAACCACAGTGGTCTTTCTGCTCCAGAAGATGCAGTCTCTGTCCTTCTTGATACCTGAACCACAACCCAAGAGATCGAGCCAGCCCCTCCTCTACCTTATAAGGTGTTAATGTCTTCATACCTGAAGCCACACCCCGTAGGGTGTGACCACCACTGGCAAAGCAAGATGCCACTACAGGAGATGGTTGGAATTTTAAGAGGAGAAGCTTGGGGGAATCTTTGGGAATGTGCTTTCAGGGGCATAGTCCAGTAGTTTCTTTCTTTTCCTCTCTTTCATTACAACTGCCTTAGTTAGGTCATGGTGAAGAGACACCATGACCACACAACTCTTATAAAGGGAAATATTTAATTGGGGCTGACTTAGAGTTTTAGTCTATTATCATCATGATGAGAAGCATGGTGGCATGCAGGCAGACATAGTGCTGAAGAAGTAATTGAGAGTTCTGCATCTGGATCTTCAGGCAATAGGAAGGAAAAGTCATGCTAGACCTGGCTTGAGCATGAGACAACAAAGCCTGCCCACTAGTGATGTACTACCTCTAACAAAGCCACATTTACTTCAATAAGGTCACACCTCCTAATAGTGTCACTTCCTATGAGCCTCTAGGGTCATTTCCTTTCAAATCATAACAACTAGACAGTTTTATTCCAGTGTGTGCTATGTTACACTGTGCTATCCCAGATCCAAAGATATAGGGATATTTGGTTATGGACTGGAGCCTGAAGAGCTGGTAAGCTGATTATCTTTGGTGTGTGTTACACTGATATAAGGCTATCATGGACATTTCTTACATGTTTGGAGAGTGTTGACTGTGTCAGCAAGCCTTCCAACACAGTGACAAAATACCCAAGGAAGTTAATTGAAAGGGAAAGGATTTGTTTTGGCTGATCATGGCTTCCAGAGTTTTGTTGTATGGTCATTTGACTCCTTCCCTTCTGGTGATGTGGGAAAGGTAAAGCGGAGGATGGAGGATGGAGCATGCATTGTAACAAATCTCTCATTTCAGCTGGGATGGGAGAGAGGGAGAGGCAAGGAGAGAACAGGAAAAGAACGGAAACTTCAACTTGGGAACTAAAAATTGAATTGTAACATATTTCCCAAAGTGCACATTTTCTTTAGGAACGGCTTGGGTTGTGGACCTTCTTTTCATCTGTAGATCATATGATATCTGATGACAGAGTATTTCTCCTGACAGTGTAGCAACTGAGTTGAGCTGCACTGCAAATGTACAATGTATTTTGAAAAGAAGTAACATAAAAGATCTCATCAGCAATTTATATATTGATTACATTTTGAAATATTATTTTGATTAGGTTGAGATAAATGAGCTATGTTATCATAGCTAATCTTATTCCTAATACAGACCATAAATAAATTGATTTCATAGATGTAAAGAGCAGAATCATGGTTACCAAAGCCTGGGGAGGATAGAGGGAAGTGGGGTTGAGAAGAAGTTGGCCAATGGGCACAAAGCTAAAGTGAGGTAAGTGGGTAAGTTCTGTTATTCTATATATTAGAGACTAGAGTTAAGGATAATGAGTTTATAGTTGATAAACCTAGAGTTGATGTTTGACATAAGGAATATGCTAATTATACTAATTATTCTGATCTTACTAACATCATGCAACATAAAGCAATATAAACCATTGTATCCACCAATCTGTTACTAATTATGTGTCAAGTAAAATGAAGTGTAAAGATTTAGTTAATTTTGACCTTAGATTCTACTTTTACATGTGGATACTAGTACACTTAATATTCTGTTTATGGCTAGCACTAGATTCCCATGGACATATGGTTCCAGAGGCTAGAGACACTGCTCAGTGAGGGAGAGCAGGTCTGTGTCTCAACTCCAAGTATGGGTCTCAGCATCATAAGCTGACAGGTGTTTTTTTACCTCCTTCTGTGCCCTCTGCACCTGTGGGCATCTCTGGTGCAGATTATGTGACTCTCAGTTTCACCATCTTCTGGAATCCAGTGTCTTTGGTTTTCCTTTTTCATCATCACATGGTTGTGGTCATGTGGAATTCCTAGAGTTTATTGCTATGGTGATTTGGATGAGAAATGTCCCCTGTGGGCTTGGTTATTTGGACACTTGGTCCCCAGTTGGTACCGATGTGCTGGGTTTAGTCTTGCTGGTGGAAGTACATCACTGGGGCAGGCTTTGAGATTACATAGATCCTGCCCTACTTCCAGTTCACTCTCTGCTTTGTACCTGTGGTTGAGATGTGATCTCTCAGCTTCCTTCTCCAGCCAGTGTCTGGCCTGCTGCCATGCCTCCCTCACCACAATGGACCATGGTGATATATTACTTGTAACTTATTAAAGCTTGCCTGAGGATTCAGAATGCAAAGTCAGCCACAAGCTATAGAAGCCAGGCATACACCTTTAATCCCAGCAGCCAGAAGCTAGGAGGTGGTGGTACACACCTTTAATCCGAGGACTCAGGATTAAGAAAGAGATAGCTCTTTTTTGAGTTCAAGGCCACCCAGGGATACACGAGATTGAATCAGTCTAAAAGAGTAAGAGATCACACACCTTTACTCGCAGTGCTAGAGGGGTATAACAGATAGAAGCAGGGACTTCAGTGTTGGGTAGCAGGCATTCATTCTCCAGTCACACTGAAGACAGGAGCACTCAGTCTCTAGCCATGCTGAGGGGAACTCATGGGTCAGCTCTTTCAGCCTGAGGTAGAGGTAAGAATTAGTGGCCAGTGGCTTTGCTTTTCTTTCCTTCAGCTTGAAGTTTGAACCCAAATATCTGTCTCTGTGTCTATTATTTATCACGTTACAAAGGACTTTTCTGTATTTGGAACCATAAGCCCAATTTCTTCCACAAGTTTCTTTTGATCATGATGTGTTATCACAGCAACAGAAAAGTAACTAATATAATTGTTATCTGCTTTTCATCTCTTTCTTTGTTGTCATATATATATATATGTAATATATATGCAATTGTAGACTATATGTGATTTAAATAATAAACAATACTCTTTAGTGGAGGTTTTAGGAAGTAATGGAGATAAAAATGCATGTTTGATCTATCATTCAGAACTGGAAATCCTAAATACCTTTTGATTTTCTCTCTATCAAGTCTACTTTGTATCCTCATCATTTTCTAAGAGGAAGATTGCATCAGTCTCCTCCTAGCTGGAGCTGCTGGCTCTCCTCACCTCTGTCCTCCCCAGGGCCTCCCCAGGGCCTCCCCAGGCCTCCCCAGGCCTCCCCAGGCCTCCCCAGCCCTCCCCAGCCCTCCCCAGCCCTCCTCAGCCCTCCCCAGCCCTCCCCAGCTCTCCCCAGCCCTCCTCAGCCCTCCTCAGCCCTCCCCAGGCCTCCCCAGCCCTCCCCAGCCCTCCCCAGCCCTCCCCAGCCCTCCCCAGCCCTCTCCAGCGCTCCCCAGCCCTTTCCAGCTCTCCTTAGGCCTCTTCGGCTTTCCCTAGTTCTCAGAAGCTCTGTTTTCCCCAGCTGTGCTCTCCCTGTGCAATACTCTTTTAGGTAAAGAATCTGATTATATGTCTTCTGTAACATCTAGCAGTTTCTAAAGCATAAACAAAACACTAAGACTTCTTAGCACGATCAAGAAGATTCTTTATGGAATGATCTTTGCCTTTGTCATATCTGCTGCTTCCACTCATTACCCATCATCCCAATGAAACATACTAGATCATTTAATGTATGTATATACATGTATGCAACATTGTTTTTTAGTACATATGGACATGCTACTAAATAGGGCTATGTATAAAGCACACCATTTAATGAATATATGCATATAATGTGCTATCTAATATTTGTACATAGGGCTATGTCAATAAATATATATGTATATATCATGTTATCTAAAAATTATTTAATGTATGTGGGTGTTTTGTCTGCATATATATATATATACACCTATATATATCTCTCTATATATATCTGTATATCATGTGTGTGCCTGGTACCTGTGGAGATCATAAGAAGGCTTGGGATCCTCAGCAATTAGAGTTTACAGATAGATGTGAACTGCCATGTGGGTGCTGGGAATTGAACTCAGATTTTCTGGAAGAACAGTCAGTACTCTTAACCACTAAGCCATTTCTTCAGCTCCCATATCATGCTCTTTATTGTGTATGTGCATACAACATGTCCTTTAATCTGTGCACACGTGGATGACATGCCATTAAATATGTGTACATATATATATATATTATGTCATTTAATGGTATATGCAAACATAACACTTAATGTATACATATGACCACAATGTGGCATTCAGTGTACACACTTGTATATAGCATGAACAATTGTATACATACATGTATATGACAAGCCATGTCATACAAGTAGATAGGGTCAGAGTGCCATGTCACTGCTTTGTCATTGCTATGGCTTTATCTTCCTGTTTGTTCCACTTAGCTATCTTCCCTATCTTTGATGACACAGCTTTCCAAACTGCCGGTGGGTAAGCAGCTGGTGATTGAACCACATGTCTTACTTGTGTAGTGATGGCTAGCCTACTTCTGATGGACACCCTCCTGGGTCCTGTTACATGCTTTATTTAGCTCCTTGCTTTCATCGTCATTTTCTGAGCAAGAAAAGGGAGGCATGGAGGGGTTCAAAGACTTTCTAAAGTAAACCAAGGGGTGGGAAGCTGAGCACCAGGGCTGCTCACTGCACATGTGGAAGGTGCCTATACTTCCTCACACCGAGTCTGTGGCCCTTGCCAGACTAGGAATAGCTGGAGGCCAAGGATGTGTCTTTTGTTTAATCTTTGTATGGTGAGTGTCTCACACAGGACTTCAATGTATGTTATTGAGCAGATCTTTTATACACAGCCCATCTAATCTCCCTCCTGCACGCACCACACTCCCCTTTACACTGGTTCTTCAGAAAGCTGTGGCTAATAGCTTCTGTTGGTGTTGGAAGAGAGAGACCAATCCAAAGATATCATGAGTGATTTCTCAGCCACTGCCTAAACATCTGTGTGTCTCAGAAGGATGGCATTATTATTATTATTATTATTATTATTATTATTGTTATTGTTATTATTACTATCATCATCTTATGAATTCCACTGGTTTCAATTATAAGGGAGGGTGAAATGATGTGGAAAATTCTAAACATGCTCTTCTGATGAAAAGATTTTTCCCTCATTTTAACATAATCTTCCTTTGAATCATGCCAAGAAAATCTTAGGACCAAAGCTCCCTCTATTGCAATTCCCTCCTTTTGGATGATATGCCAATGAACCATGGGAAGGAAGACGCATCTAGCATGCATAATGGAGGGCTTCTGCACAAGGCAGCCTGGGGTGGGGGAGCAAAATTCTCAAGCTTGTGAGGTAAGGAGCTAGGAAACTGAGGATAGAATAGATTGGCCTGGGCATAAGCTGTACAGCTTGGCCAAAGCTGATCTGGACACAAGGTAGTTCTATGAGGATAGGTGTTGGTACCAAAAGGCCAACTGCATGGGCAGCTTCACCTATGTCCTGCCTTAGGATGAAAATGGAGGGATCAGGTCAGAGTGGCTCTAGATGTCAGTATTGAAGGGTTTAAGGAGGTGATGGCTGGCTGAAGCATGGTGATTGAAACTGCTCTTGTGAAGCTATGGCCAGATAGTCATGCCTGTAAACAAGCACGGCGGGAGGAGAGTGCTGATATGCCCACGTGTTACCTGCAGAGTGCAAATGCTATTCTTGGCTTCTTTCTTTCCTCCTCTATGAAGCTGTCACCAGAACACTGGGTCTCTTGACTATTGGTTTCTTGCAGATGCCAATGAGCAGAGACAGGAATTGAATCTTTAAGAGTGTACTTTATTTAGAGAGACAGTAGTCTGCATCGACATCTTAAAAATCTGTATCTTATCTCCAGCTGCAAATTGTATAGAGCATCAAGGCAGTAAATCATGCTGGAGCCAGGGTTGCCCCATTTCTGGACAACGTCTGTGCCTGAGCTCAAGCACTTGTAATGCTAAGTCTAGTCAGTTTCTGTTGCTGTTCACCTTGTACTCCTCTAGGGACATCTGGACAGGAATGGGGTTAGCTCAGGCTAAACAGACCATTAACAGTATATGTGTGCTAATAAAATAATATGCATGTGCTGATTCCTCTTTATAACATGGAGCATATGCATGTCTTTATAATACAGAATGCAAAGGCTCTCCTCTCCCTCCCTGTTTCCTATCACAGTGTAAACAATCTACTCCTTGGGTGATGCTTGCATTTAGTTAGTGGCTAGAGGTAGAACCTAAACCTACTTGCTGGTATGCACAAGTCTGTTCTTAATCCCTATTCATTATTGCCTTTCAGTTGAGGATATCCAATTCAGTGTTGAAGTAGATATATAACAGTCATCACTGAAATCAGTGCCTGTTCCTTCCATAGTGGTTCCCAACCTGTGGGTCTTGATCCCTTTGGGGGATGGCAAATCAGATATCCTGCATATCAGATATTTTTACTTCATAACAGTAGCAAAATTATAATTATAAGGTAGTAACAAAATAATTCTATGGATGGGGGGTGTGTCACCACAACATGAGGAACTATGTTAAAGGGTCACAGCATCAGGAAGGTTCAGAACCACTATGTTAGAGGTAAATCAGATTCTTGCGAGGGACAGTGTTAACTGTCAACTTCACAGAGTCCAGAGTCACCTGGGAGATAGAGCTTTGGGCATGGCTGGGGAACTGACTGTATTAATTGAAGATGGAAGACCTTGTCACTGTGGGTAGTGCCATTCCCTAGGCTGGGATTCTGGACTGTATAAATGGAGGAAAGGCACTGAGCAGCGGGCAGCATTTGTTACTCTCTGCCTCCTGACAGCAGATGCAATGTCACTGGCTCCCCTGACTGCCATCATGGTGGCTTTCCCGCCCTGACAATGTTGATAGATGGTAACCTGGAACTGTGAGCCAAATAAATTCTTTCTCCCTCAAGTTGCTTTTGTCTTCTTATCACAGCAACAGGAAGAGAAAGTAAGACATTCTCTAGTTTGAATACAACATACCTTCTTGAAAGAATTCACCAACTATTTATACTTTAGCATAAACGTAAGTCACAGAATCACGGGATTTTCTCCTAGAAAGGGTACCTTAAATTATATCCAATATTAACTTCTACCAAATACAGGCATTTTCTGAACAGTAATTCCACCATGGCCATCCTGGCTGTTCTCAACCACTTCCTTTGGCAGGGAGCTGATTGTCTATCATGGCCCTTAGGCCAGAGTCCTCTAATTGCTAAATCACATTGAACAGAAGGCTGCCTCTCTTTAGCTTTCCACCAGCAGTCTTCACTCTCTTCTCTGGAGCAATTATGAAATAAATTGCTTTCCTTCTCCCGTGACAACCTCGCAGAGATGTGTGAGCTCTCCCGTTCCTTCTCTTCTCCAGGGGGAATGCCTCTGCTCCTTTATAGATCCCCTGTGGGACTAGCTTTGCATTCTCTCCACATCCCAGCAGCCCTATTTTCAGTACATATACTCCAATATGAACAGCACAGCATAGAACATGTTCCTCCAGATGTGGGCTCACTATCCACACTTAACTTGCCTGGAAAGATTTGAAGTTCAAGCCTGACCTCTCATGATGCTTCCATTATGGATATCTGTATCACCTAATATAGAAATTCCAGATAGACATTTACTCTGAATGAGAACTAGTGACTACGTGCTGTTTACACATGACCACCCACTCCTTGATTCATTTCTATAGTGTGTGTGTGTGTGTGTGTGTGTGTGTGTAAGCACCCTCATATTCATTTATGCATTAAGGCTCTATTGCCTTTCACCTTAGTATTTGAGTTGGAGTCTCTCAATGAACCTGGAGCTCATTCTTTGGGCTGCACTGGCTGGCGAGTGAGCCCTGGGTTTCAAAACATCTCTGCCCAACCGCCAACACTGAAGTTACAGACATGTGTCATCATGCCTGGCTTTTATACAGATGTTAGAGCTCTGAACTCAGGTTCTCATGTGTGTGCAAAAATCACTTAACCACTGAGCTGGCTCTTCAACACCCACTTATCTTCCTCCTGTTCTTTCTTCCTCCATTCCCCTCCCCTTTCCTTTCTTTTCTTTTTAAAGCTTCAGGATAATTTTGTTAGTCTTTAAAAGAAAAACTTCAAGTCAGGAAAGTTACATATCTAAGCAGCTCTCATGAGAAGGGAGATGGAGATGAAGAGAGAAAGCCATGCTATCTGAAATAGTGATAAAAGTCAGCCATGCTGTGGGCAAGCAACCACATGGTGGGGAAGAGGGCTTTAGGAAAAAAGAGTAGAAGGCCAAAGTATAAGGGGAAGAGCCTTTAGACTCTGACCAGCATCCAAAAGAAAAAGACACAAGAGAAGAAAAAGGGAAAGTTGATGCAGAATGATGGGCAGCCCCAACAGAACCTCCCATCAACTCTGGAGGGGCTGTACTTGGGGTCAAGCATTCTAGGAAGGAAAGGGATATCATCTCATTAGAGGGATAATTACACCTCCTGCCATGTTAGCAGAACTGAAAGTGGATGTGCCTCCTGGAGGGGTGGTCTCTTAGCAAGGAGATTAACCTGCCCAACTGGAATGTTAGGCTTCACCCGGGCCAGACATCCCATTCTCTTTATGAAAAGAGTAGTTTGCCCTTAGTGGGCTCTTCCTACTATTGTGATATTGCCCTCCTCTGAAGATGTAACCCACAATTATTTAGGAGACAGCCCGTCCCAGTTCTTGTAACTTTTTAATCAGATGGAGATGATGAGCATGCCCCTTGACCTTCCTGTTAATCTACTGTTGTGTCCAGGCAGGAATTGCATCTATTCGTTCTGAGTCTTGGTCTCTGCTGCACTGGACAGCTGTCAACAAATGCAGTTGATTGATGGATGCACTGGGGCCTGGGAAGTCATTTTCTGCTCTGCTGCACCTCAGAATCCAGCTGTGGCCAGCTGGAGCTGGACCCCGATCACTTATTTTCTCAGTGAACACAGACTCAGGTCTGGTGGCTTGCCCATGCCTAAGAGAGGATGAGTTTCTCTTTGGAGTTTCACTGTCACCTACTCTTAGCTAGAAGGAAACCATGGCACATCCCAGTCTCTGAAGATCCCAGGACCTCCTCTCCAAGCCCCTCCTGGCTGTCACCTATAAATCAAGCACCTCTTCTTAAAATTGTAATCATCAAAAAGGGGGTGATTTATAGGGAATTCTAAAATACTAAAATAATCAGCCAAACACTTCAACTTAATGACAGCAATAAGTCAAAAGGCTCTGTGCTTATCTGGGGAGGAAGAACACGTGGGTCTTGGTGGCTTCTGAATGACAAATGCTCTCCTGTGACTTGTAACAAATCAATTATCCACATGTTGAAAACCCAGCAACTCCCCCTTTAAAGACATACTCCTATGGATAGATTTTGCAAAACAAAAACAAAAACAAAAAAACCTGTCCAACATAACATCATTCAGAGATGTGGGTACCCTGTGCCTGCAGAAGGTGCCCACAGAATCTGGTGTGGGCAGGCAGTGGGGGATCTACCTTCACCTGCTGTGGCATTTTCAATCAAACCTGCTGGCTCCCACTAAGAATCCTGTGGGCACATTCAGTCCTCAAGTTGTCCCAGGTACATTTGTCTGCTGTGTCTCTCATTTGAAGGAGAACGTCTTTTCTTTTGATGAAGGAAGGTGTCTTGCCTCAGCTCTGAGATGGAAACCTGTGCTTGCTCAGTCTGTAAGATCCCTTCTGTTGGGCTGCCCAGAAAGACTCTAAGCCCTTTCTCAGGCTCTATTTTCCTTTCATCCCACACTTCATTCATTTGTCACACAATAAAATACAAACGCATCTGCCGTAATATCTCCTGTCAAGACAGGTGGGGCTGGAAGACATCCTTGACCTTCCCCCAGCTGGTGGCTTTGTCAGATTCAAGCACTTGTGGAAGGTCATGCTGTAACCATTTTCAGGGTTGTGGCTGTCCCAGTATATAGAGCTTTGACCATATCTGACAATCTGGGTACTACAGCTGGCCACGTCATGCCAAGGAGAATTAGCAAATGGACACTACATGTAGGGGTATGCTCTAGAGAGTGGAGAGAGGGGAGGGCATGGTCACCATTCCAGTGAGATCCCTGAAGGCATGGAGAGTACATGGTTCAGTGTCTTGGCAGAAGATTCTGGGGAGGCAGTAGGAACTTGGTTGGCCTCGGGCCCTGAACCTCAGGCCATGCTGGACTCTGTCCATCTGAAGCTCAGTGGGCCCATCGCTGGCACACAGTGTCTGGTGCAGCCTTTTCTGCTCTTTAGTGTGTATGCGTGTGTGTTTGTGTAAATGTATGCTGCATGTGTGTGGGTGCCTGAGGAGGCCAGAAGAGGGCATCTGATGCCCCAGAACTGGAGTTCCTGATAGTTGTAAACTTCCCAGCTTCAGGGCAGGGAACTGAATTAGGGTCTTCTGAAAGAACAGGAAGAACACTTCATAGCTGAGCCGTCTCTCCAGCACCCACAGCTGTTGTTTGATATCAGAATCTCTGTCTCCTGCCCACTGTCCTATCTGGCCTGTCTTCCACACCCTCCTACACCCTTGACTTTCTTTGGCAGATGTCCCTGCTTTTCCTCCTTCCTTAGCTCCCAAATTTCCTCAATAACTTTTTGTATTACACACCCCTGGTTTGGATATTCCATGAATGACTCTTCCCATCCATGTATTGAGTCATCTGCTCAACCCTTAGTTCTGAGTACTTTCCATTTAATTAAAAATGTTGACAATATTATATTTGTATCAAGCACACTGTGGTTACATTCACCTCTCAACACCATAGCCACCCTATCTCGCCTCTGCCACCCCTGCTGATCCCTCCCTTTTCTTATTAACTGGTCCACCTCCTACCCTGTGTTTCTCCTTTCCATCTCTCCTTCCCCCTTTTTCTTCTCAAGTCCCATGTAGGCAGTCATAGCTGCGGTGTGTTCATGATTGCAATGACAGTATCAATTCCAGAAGCTACCCACCCCTACCTTCTCATTAATTGGCTCCCACAGTCCACCCACTTCCTCTTCTGCAGCGTTCACAGATGTTCCACTTGGAACCAAGCAGCCATTAGTCACTTATGCTCAGCACCTTGACTGTCATTCATCTCCATCCTCTGACTGAGGCTGAGAACTGCACTAACTTATGGGTATAAATATAAACATTTAGAAGGCACTCTAACTACCTGCCTATTTGGTTGACCAGCAATAGCAGATCCCCTCATAGAATCTGTGACTTCTCTAGCAATAGTCTTTTGAGCTGTGCTGCAGTGCCAGTTATGCATTTCCCCCCATGCAGTTGGTTACTCCCAGAATGTGCCACTACTGCACCAGTGGGTACATCTTGGCAGGGGGATAAGCACTGAAGCAGGCAGGGTCTACATTTGGGTGTGATCCTTGATGTCTTCTCTCCCTCCCCCCTGCTGGCACTAGTCAGCAGGGAGTGGCTTCCAGCTCAGTTCCCGTTTGGTCTGTGTCCTATATCCAGGGTATGTGGTGTCTTCAGCAAGAGTCTTACTGTCATGTTCTGGTGGGCATCCAAGAGCCTTCTCTTTTTTAATGTGCACTTGTTAGCATGTCAAGGAGATAACTATTCAAACAGTTACGCTGTGTGAGGGTTAATCAGGAGCTACTAGAGTGAAAAGGAGATGTCACCACGGGCTGGATAGTCACTGGAGAAAGAAGGGCTGGGATGTAGACCTGAAAAGCCACTCGGGTGAGACCAGGAAAGGGTGACCCAAAACAAAGTGACAGAATGTGCAAAAGCTATGATACAGAAAATAGCTTGGAGAGTTCTAGAAACTGTAAGAGGCAATAGTAAAAACTTAAAAACCACCACCACCAACAAAAACCCCACAGGAATCTGTGATAGGACATTTCCTAATGAGGAAGTGACATCCTATGCCTGCATTTCCCTCTGCCTCAGGTCTTGGTGCTCAGATAGGCACACAGCTCCTTCCTTCATGTAGTCCCTGCTTCTGCTCAGCTGTTACTCCTTCAAGGTTTCATAACCTTTGACACGATCTGTATTAGCTACTTTTGATTGTTGTGACTAAAATGCTGAAGGGAACAACTCACAGGAGGGAGCTGGTTTTACTTGCTTTCGGAGCCCTTCATTTGTGGTTACTTCATGTTTCTGGGCTTGGGAGACCATCATGGCAGCAGGACAGTACACTGAAAGTACTCCTTCACCCTACTGCAGACAGGAAGGAAGCAGAATGAGGCAGGAAGTAGATACTCAGGATATCCCCAGAGATCCAGTGACCTAGGCCCCACCCCCAAAAGTGCCCACAAAGTCCCAAAATAGCACTACCACCTGACAACCAAATGATCATTAATGTACCTGAGGAGGGGTTTTTAATAGGGAAATCACACCCCAAATGTACATATATGTGTATATATCATATCACTAAATGAGATTGGTGTTGATTGGATGGCTCTTCATAGAAGTTCTTCCTCCATCACAACGGAAAACTCACAATGAACCACATATTCCCAGCATGCAGCAAACAAAACAAAGAAAAAAAAACTAGGCATTTACTAAATGTTTTGTGAGTTAATGGATGATGAGTGATAGGCTGGAAAACAGAACATCACTGAGGAAATGTTTCATTATGACCCAGCTCTCACAGGAACAAATGCTGAAAGGGAGAGTGTGAATGTGTTAGAGCCATGCTGGGATATTACTAAGGGGATAGAAAAAAAAAAGTGTGTAATGAGTATGTTTATTATGTGAATGCAAAGGCCAGTACTTAAGCTCTCAGCTCTTGTGCATGCTAATACCTTTCCTGTTTGCCTAGCAACTCCCATTACTTTTGTGATAAATAAAGAAAGTCATATTTCTGTGAAAGGTACTCTGAATAATTAAGCCACTGCAGAGCCCCTGGTTGGGCAGCACTTGTCACTGGTGGGGGCTCCACTGCACAGACTTTGACCTGCATACATGGACACCTTTCCATGTCACACCTTTCTAGAGGCTCACCTTTGCCTGTTATGTGCTTACACAAAAGCATGCGGGTCTCATCAAAGTTCTCTGTTGAGTTCTGAAGTAGCGATGGCTCACTGGGCCCTTTCAATTCTTCTGTCACTCTACAGTTGTTGCTCACAAACAAGCTGTGCTGTGATTGTTAGAGTCCTTCAGAAGTCAGAACAAGACAGACAGACAGGGTGAAAGGCAGGTTGGAAGGTGGAATGGTTTGTTGACTGGATGATTAGATGTTGGGAATGACGGGTAGATGGTCGAGTTGTGCTACATCTATTTAAGGGATTGGGTTCATGTCAGAGGCCAGAGAAGCAGAACCATTAAAATTTCAACCAGTTTCTACATCCATCCATCCATCCATCCATCCATCCATCCATCTATCTATCTATCATCTGTTTATCTATCTTTTCTATCTTATCCTTTTCATCTTGCATTTTCATCTATCTATTTATTTATCTCATCTATTTTAATCTATTATATCTATCTCATCTGTATATATCATCTTTTTTCATCTATCATCTCTATCATCCATCCATCCATCCTCCCATCTTGACCAGGTACCCATCTGCCATCTATCTATTTGTGTTAGTTATCTTTCTGTTACTGTGACAGAGATACTCAGTTTTTAAAGAGAAAGGACTGTTTTGGTTCACAGCTGTAATAGTTTCAGCCCACCATCAGTAGATATGTTGCTTTCAGCCTATGGCAGCACATTGTGACAGGGTATGATGAGGCAATACCACCCACTTGATGGCTAAAAAGCACACTTTAGAGAGAAGAGACTAGGGGTCCCCCAATCTCCTTCAGGGGCATACCCCAGTGACCTAAGATCTCAGACTAAGCCTCATCTTTTGTTTGTGGCAGTGGGGACTGAACTGAAGGCCTCATGAATACTGGCAAGTGGGTCTACCCATCCATAGATCCCACCTCTTACAGAGTCCTAACTGTAGCACCATCCATTGTCTACATATTTACCAACCTACCTCCAAGCCTGTGACTACAGGTACAAGAACATGTTAAATATGGGGCTTTGACTTCACAAAATGTAGGAACTGCTGTTCCAGGTCAGGATGTCAGAAAATGAGTCTGGATGTGAGACAAGGAAGCCAAACAGAGCCTGCAAGGATCAGCCAGATGCTTGAGGCTGGAGTAGCACCTGTATAAATCTGTTCCCATCTCCAGGCTTTTATTGTATGAGTAGCTGCTTTCCTTCACCCCAGATCCAACTCACACCTGGCTCAGGAGCTGGATACCAAAGGGTGAAGTTCAGTGGGGAGCAGCAACTGCCTGCTCAGCCTTGCCTGAGTGAGAAGTGACAATGGATACACAGTGAGGGCACCTGTGGCCCTGCAGAGGCCTCCTGAGGGCAGGACAAAAGTCACCTATCTTCTCTGCTTCCAAGTTTTTAAATGCAGAATGTCTCCTATGGCTCACACCATCCCAGGACTCTGCAGGGAAGGGAATTATGAGAAACATAGTTTAGTTCCAACCTAGCTAGGCTGACGGTTCTCATGCACTGTAGGAAAAGTCATGGTTATGGATGAGATACCAAGGGATGAACAGAAGATAAGGATCTATTATGAAGAATGAGAAACTGAAATCTTAGAGGCAGCAGGTGTGTGTGTGTGTGTGTGTGTGTGTGTGTGTGTGGTTTCTGGTGTTACTGTATGTGTGAATCTGAGTTCCTATATGATAACGATGACAATGATAATAGATTTTGATTTTCTTGACTGGTGTGTAAATCAGTAACTGGAACAGAGGCTAGCCTGTGAGGTTCTAGGGGTACCAAGGAGGAGGTACCTCTCATTGAGACAGCGCTGGTCATAATGGTGGCAGACACTGGATGGATTTCTCTCTAGCTGTGTACCATGTGGTATGGAAGCCACTTTACATTTTGACAACTCTGTCTGCGTTGGTGCAGATTAGCTTAAAACCAATGCTGGTGAAAAGTCAATGTCAAATCAGTATCTGCCAAGTACCAGGTGTTTAGCTGAGTGCTCAGTCTGTGAGACAGTGGAGCTGTCTCTTGACTGCTTCATTCTGCCCTGTCTGCCTCTGGGAAGAGTCAGAATTCGAGGTCCTGGCAGAGCAAAACTGTTAGGAATGCCATTAGCAAACATCTGCCACTGCAGTGTGTACCTCTTTCAAAGCAAGATATGTTTTAGGAGGCTTCAAAGGCCTGTTCAATGTGTGTGTGTTGGTGGGTGGGGGGCATTTGAACACATAGCAGCTGTTAATGAATGTCACACTACTAATTAAGACATTCGGAGAGGAGCAGTTGCCCTGTACAGGGGTGACTTGGAATGACAAAGACATCGGTATCTAACTGGTGCAGTTCAGGACACTGAGTTTCGTCTGTGGTACAAAGTCAGCGCTAAGGAACTCATGTAGACTCTGCAAGCATTGAGCTTGGACGTTCTTGGCTTGAAAGATCTCATGTGGTTGTCCAGGCACATAGAACACATAAGAAATAGACTTCACATTCCACATTAGGTCTAATGCCTGGATGGCTGGATACTAGGAGCCACCTGGAGGTCACATCCTTCCAGTGTGGCATGAGCAGTTTTTGTTCTCTCCTTGACCTAAGATTTGTCCTGCTGGCTTCCAGTTCCCAGAGGCTAGTATTGAAGAAGTACCAACATGGTGTAGATATTAGTTTCTTAAAGTTCTGAGAAGACCTATCATCTAATATAATTGACTGAAATTATAATTTAATTGATTGAAATTGTTCAGGAGGTGCAACCAGAGTTGTCCATGTCCCAAGGTGTCTACTGCCATTTAACTTGACCCTGGTTGAAGCCAAGATGGGCAGGTGCAGTTCTTCACACTGGGGTGTTGTGGGTGCTATTTGCTGTGTCTCTGGGTGGGCCTGACATGAGTAGGATCAAAGAGACCACTTGGAAGGGAGCAGCATGTGGGTATGCACTGGTTTTCTCACCTCAGCCACTAGGGACAGTACAGAGCAATTCTTTTTTGAAAAATGGTCAAGTGTGTCATCCCCATTTAAGAGAGGCATCATTTCGTTAGCCATTCCTAATCTCATGCTTTTCTCCTGGGCCCCAGATAGAGTAAGAAACCAGCAGAAGGTAGAAATCTTGGGTTTAAAAACTCAGCTTTTGCGATGTTTATTCTTTACTCTGCAGCCCTGAATTGGCAGTGTGGGCTCCCTACCAACAAGTAGCAGTCTTCTGAGCCGTGATGTACAAAACACCAGCCTGAAGCTGGAACTGAGCCTGGAATTCCACAGGGCAAGGGCACAGTTGATGTGCTGGGGGCTGGAGAAGGCTGGTTTGTGGCAGTGAAGCCTAACAAGCCAAGGATGGGGCCTGCCAGAGTGGGTAGGGCATTAGCAAAGCACCAAGGTTCATTTTAATACCTTTACAATTTTTAAAATAGTTTTTATTTGCCCATAATAATTATAAATAAAATTGAATTGATTTAAAAATTTCATACAAGTATATAATTTATTTTTTTTTTATCACATTCACTCTCTGTTATCTTTCCTTTTAACATCTTCAAAGGAAAGACTGTCAGTTAATGTCTGAGACTTCTCAAATCAGTAATTAAGCTCAAATTTTAGAGAGAAAAGAAAGAAAAAATTTAACTATTGTGTTGTATGGTGGTTTGAGTAAGAAATGTCCCTCATAGTCTTGGGCATGTGAATGCTTGCTTGTTTCCCAGTTGACGACACTGTTTAGGAAGGCTTAGAAGGTGTGGCCTTGCTAGAGGGAGTGTGTGGTTGAAGGTAAGCTTTCATAGTTAAAAGATACACATCATTTATGTCTCACACTCTCTGCTTCATGTTTGCAGCAAAAGATGTAAGCTCTCAGCTTCCTGCTCCAGTGGCCGTGCCACCATGGATTCTTACCCTCCAGAAACATCAGGACAAATGAATTCCTCCTTCTATAAGTTGCTTTGGTCTTGGTATTTTATCTCAACATAAGAAATAGGTCACATTTGAGCCGCCCCAACACGCTTATGCTTATTGGATGAGTTAGCTTTCTGCTACTGTGGTAGAATGCTCTGACAAAGGGAACTCAGAGGAACAAAGTTTGTATTTCCAGATCACATCATCCAGTGAACTCAAGGCAAGAGCCTGGTGTAGAAATCATGGAGGAACACTGTTGCTTTTGACTAAGTCTCTGTCGCTCTATTTTATCAATAAAGACTCTGGAGTCAGATGCTGGGATGAAAACCTGCTTGCTCAGAGAGGCAGAGAAAGCACCCAGCTGTTTTCCTCCTCAGCCATTGTCCCAGAAAGAGTGCTTTCTTCCAGGGCATCTCAAGCAAACTCCTCCAACCAGATATCCCTCCCTTCTACTTTCTGTGTGTGTCTCTCTATCCTCTGGACTCTTTCTTACTCTCTATGGTTATTTCTTGTCAGTTGGCTTCTGGCTCCACCTCTTGACTGAAGGTTGATTTTATTTAATCCTGTTTACAATATTCAAACAGAAATCTCTTGGATTAAAGATGTGTGCTAGGTCTGAGCCACACCACAGCTAGAAGCAGGTTTTTCCAGTAAATAACACAAAAATCTCAGGGTTCTCAGTGTGATTAAATATCCTGCAACAGAGCCCTGTCTACTGGGTTGCTCACAGCCTCATGTTTAGCTAGCTTTCTTCTACAGCCAGGACCTCCTGCATAGGAACGGTTCTGCCCATAGTGGGCTGGGACTTCTTACATCAATTAATAAACAGGACACCTTGCCACACACAAAGATGCTCAAAGGCCAATTTGATCAAGGCAATCCCTTGAGGCTTTATTCTCAGATGGTGCTGGTCTGTGACAAGTTGACAATTAAAGCTATCCAGGGCAATAATCTGTTTAGTTATGTTTGAAGTGAATAATAATTAGAATGTTGTGATGATGTTGCCCTCCCACACTGCTTATGTTTTTATGGCTTCCTGTAATGATCTGAAACATGTTTTTACCACTCTTGATATTCATATACAAACATGAAAGGCTCCATTCCAAGTGGGTAGAAACAAGCCCTGTCAAAACAGTTTGACAGGAAGATGGCCCTTGTCTCTCTACAGAATGGCAGTGGAGAAATCTGTCTCTAAAGCAGAGTATAATCCACTTTCTTTTCCTGAGGACCTGCCTCAGTCTGATTTGTAAGCAAACAGATTCTTTTAACTACCTGAGCAGTAAATAATCTTTATCCCCCTCTTCTCTTATCAGCTAAGAAAAGCAATTTACAGTATAATGCCTGAATAAACAATGCCACTTTTCCATGCCACAGTTTGCTGCTGTTTCCCATTGATTACAGCTGACTTTCTTCTTACACTGTGATCCACGTCTCATCTCTTAAGCTTTAATTTCTCTAAGAGTGGGCTTACAGGATTCTTTTCCCCCCTCATGTTAGCATTCTTTACCATGTAATTAATATTACTTTGTGGTTCTTAGTGTGAAGTAGAATCTTTCACATGCCTGCAAGCCCCTGATCCCCTGATTCTTGCTGCCCTCCTGTCCTTGACCTGGTCCTCTTTAATGCCATCCCTTGGGACTCACTCTTCTTCCAAAGCCCTACTGTTGAGGGCACAAGGTCCTTGTGCTCACAGATAAGCACTAGCGAAGCCAGGAATGTTAAACACGCAGGGTTTGTCTCCTCCCAGGAAGGATGTTTAACCGATTTTCCACCCAGAAGACTGGGAATGGATGTAGCTAACAGCCTGGTGACCTGTGCTATCTGTAGGGCCAGGGCACACCTGGCTTCCCCAGACTCTTCCTTCATCAATTTATATCTTGAGTCCTGCTTCCCAGTCGATAGAACCCATCTTTATGGGAGATGTCAAATGCGTACTTTACAAATGGAGCAGAGGTGGTTGGTTAATAGCCTGGTGACCTCTGGACTCTCTGTGTGTCAGGCCACCCCTGGCTTCCCCAGACCCCTGTGTTTATCTCAGTCATACTTCTTAGAGTCTTACCTTGAGCATTGTTTCTCAGTCAATAGGACCAATTTTTTTTCAAACATTTTTTTATTGGTTTTTAAATTTCATATCATGCACCCCAACTACTCTCATTTCCTAGTCTTTCCATGTTCACCCACTGCCCTTGTTGCAATCTCCAAAGAAAAGAATAAAAAATAGAAAAAAAAACCCATTTTGTTCCTTTGTCTTGCCTTCTCCTCATCACGTATTTGTTTGTCGTAGTGATGTGATATTGGGAGTTGTGGTGTGTCACACAGTATACCCTTTTGCCCAAGCAGTTTATTTGAAAATATTCATTACAATGAGTTGTTGATGAGGTTCAAGACTTCTGGCTTTGAGATGTTGTCAATACTGGACCCTCTCTGAGACTTCTCTCAGATATCCTGCTGTTGCCATGCGTCATGAAGATCCTGTGGCTATGGTTATCCAGGAACAATCCCTTCACAAACCCCAGCAGGTCATCGGTAGGGTATATGTTAGCGTGGACCAACTCAAAGTCCATGGATGCGGGCCTGAGTGATGTCTGACTTGGTCTGCCTGGGCTTCTGTCAGGAATAACTGCCCAACTCAGGTGAGGGGCAGGGCCAGCACTCCCATGCCCACACCATCACTGGCTCTGCCTCCCTGCAACTGGCAAGAGGCAGGGTCAGCTTCCCCTTGCAGAGGCCAGTGAGAGGCAGGACCAGCTCTCCCAAACCCATGCCACAGGGGCCAGCTCTCCTGCAGCAGCCACTGGTGAGGGATCAGCATGACCTGTGGACATCAACATGGCTTTAGGTGGCAGTCCAGACCAGGCATCCTCATTGCCTTTGGTGGTGACACAGGCCATAGACATCAACACAGATTGTGGCTGTGGTAGGGCCATGGACCCAGACGTGGCCCTCAGCAGCAGTACAGGCCTGGGTATCACATGGCCTCAGGTGGCAGTGCAAACCTCTCCCATCAGGCTGTTCCCCACCACTGTCAATCTCCAGTTCCGCCTCTCTCCACAGCCCATGAACTGCTTTGCCTCTTTCTCTCCCGTTTCTCCATGACACGCTTGCTCATCATAGATAGTGGGTGGTAGCAGAGGGTGGGCCTTTGGTCACTGACTCAATAGAACTCATCTTTGTGAAAGAGGTCACATGTACTTTGAAAAGAGTTTCAGTGATTATGTCTCAAGCTTTGTTGTACACACAGAATTGAGTTCATTATCACTAGGAAATTTTTTCCCCAAAATTATTCTGTGCTTAAAGATGCCTAAAATAAACCGCCTGGTGTCAGACTCTCAAAGTTTGTACCAGTACTGGTTACTGAGTCATATTGAACCAGACTTCCTTCTTGCCTCACTTGGATTGACTCTTTGTAGCCTCTGTGGTCACACACCATTGCATTCTCTTTCTCATTGACAAGCTTATTTATATACAGTATTTTTTTGCCGAGAATTGTGTTACTGTCTCTCTGTAACTTTATGTCACTATAGCAAAACACCCAGCATCATCAATTTATAAGAAGAAAAAGATTTATTTTGGCTCAAGCTTTTGCTTGAGCTGAGATTGGGTCAGCTCCATTGTTTGGGGCTGCCATGGAGACAGCACAGGTTGGCTTGACCACCCTGCTCACAGCAGAGTCAGTAGCAAAGACAGAGAGAGGGAGAAGCCAGGGTCCCACAGTTCCCTCAGGAAATAACTCCAGTGGCCTTCCATTCAGCCCCTTTGTCTTAAGGTTCAGCCACTTCCAACAGCATCACTCCGAGGACAAGGCTTTTAAGACAGGAGGGACATTCAATTTCCAAGCTATAGCACCTTCCAGCACTAATTAATGAGCTAATGTTTATTTCACACAAATGACCTTTTCCATAGTGAATTTGCTCTGAATTACCCCACCCACCGCTCTACAGACTTGAGTGTTCTCCCACTGCAGGATTTTTCTCACTTGTGACCATCCATGACTTTATACTAATTTACTTAATGTCTTACAACACTGACCAAAAACAACTTGGGTATGGAAGGGCTTTATTTTATTGTATTATTTTTTATGGCTTACACATCTGGACCAATCCCAGTCCATCATGTAGGGAAGTCAATGTAGGAACTTAATGCAGGAGCCTGAAGGCAGGAACTGAAGCAGAGGCCATGGAACAATGCTGCTTACTAGCTTGCTCAGCCTGTTTTCTCATACAACCCAGTACTATTGGCCCAAGGGTGGCATCTCTCCCAGTGGCTTGGGCCTACCTACATCAACCATTAATCAAGAAAATGCTCTACAGCCCCATCTAATGGAAACATTTTCTCAGTTAAGGGGCCCTCTTCCCAGATGACCTGAGCTTTTGTCAAGATGACAAAATACTAACCAGAGTGTATAGCACTTGCTTTGTCTGCTAGATTTCAAGCTCCTTGGGGACAGAGACAATATCTGTTCAATCACCTCTGTATCCTGTTGTGTGTCCACAGTACTGGATTATAGTACTGGGTGATGACTTACAAAAATATTACTGTTCACTGAAACAGCATTGGAGTAGAAAGAAATCACATTGTGAACTATAAAATAGTGACACCAAATATTTAAAACTAAGACTTGATGTTGTGAGGTTCAGATACATGGTCCTTACTCTTTATTCACCATGGGAAGGTTTTTTGCTGATTTATTCCAGAGTCATCTTGAGCATCATTGAGATAGAATTTTCTTCAGCTCAATAATTCAAGAGAGTTTGATGATGAATGCCCATCTATCTTGGAGCTGTTGGCTGTTGGTGCCATTTCCTTGTCTTGGATTTCATCACCTGCTCTTAGATTCAAATCTGACAGCTGTGGTCTCAGTTCCCTTCCTGGCTTCCGGTAGGAAGTCCTCCAATATGGGCTATTGGTCACCATTAGGGCAGCCTTCCTCAAGTCACAGGGAGAACTGTTTTCTTGTATCTCACACATTTTAGAAGCACAGTGAACTGACTTCTCTTTCTCTGCTTTCCCCAACAGTCCTTGCAGTAAAGCAAGGGATTTTGGGGATTTTATGATGTTATACCAAACTCCAATTCTCAAATAAAAAATCCAAACCAGAGTAATGTGTTTATGTATGTGTAAATTTGACACACAAGTCTGGGAATACAGGTGTGTGTGTGTGGGGGGGTATAGGGAGCTATCACAGAATTTGTTGATTTCTGATGAATGGAGGGGAGGTATTTGAAGTTCTTCCCCCAAATTTCATATAAGACAAGACTGTTCATTCACATTTCTGACCCAAGTGATCTCTTTGGAGAAGTCTTCCCTAACCGCTTTGTCTGAAACACGCAGACATTTTGCCATCTCTCTTCCTCTCCTGCTTTAGTTCTACCTCTCCCAGGACAGTGTAATTCTCCAGGCAGGACTTTGTCCCCATGATCTGTGGGCTCTCAGAACTTCAAAATGCTTAGTAGATGATATGTACTCATTCATGCTTTTTGAGTGCATGGATGGGGAGAATGCATGTGAATACAG
The DNA here is from genome assembly GCA_030556225.1 of Cricetiscus sungorus. NCBI lineage: Eukaryota > Metazoa > Chordata > Mammalia > Rodentia > Cricetidae > Cricetiscus > Cricetiscus sungorus. Next base: position 71,752,305 of record JANBXA010000007.1, read on the forward strand.
AGAGAGAACATGGAGTAAAACCATGACAGCTACTTAGATAGGAGCCAACACTACAGGATCAAGAAGTTGGCATAGGGGGTAGAATAGAGCTAGGTCACAGAAGGCTTTCAATGTTGAGATGTGGATTTGTGATAATTGAGGAATATGAGTATCAGGGGCCATCAGCAGGATCTCATCAATGGCTGGATTTGGGGGGAGAAAGAAAATCCCAAGGGGTTGCCTAGCAACTACTGATCCTTCAGGAATGTCAATACTTTCAATAATATTAGTGAAGTTGGAAGCAGATATTGATTTTGGCACCAGGTATGTGGGCTCTGTAGGATAAGATGGAGAGTGAAGAATTGCAGATCATTCATCAGAGGTCACCTGTAGCCAAGAGTGCTGCTGTATCCATATCAGGAGAGGCTAGGTCTCATCTCTACCTGTGCTAGAGTCATCTCATGAAGTCATGATTCCCACTATGGGTTTTCAATGACTTCACAAGTGTAACCTGCCTTACCTGGCTCTCTCCTGCCCCAGCGCATCTTGTTGGAGGTCCCTTACTCAGCCTTCCATTCCATTCTTATGAGGCTCACTTTAGGCTTTGCTCAGAGCTGAGGGGCAGGCATGCCTAGCCCCTGCTGTCAACCCTGGGATGACTGGTTGTTCACCTCCAGATCTTTCTCTCTTGACCAAAGCCAGAGAAAGAGATATTCCCATTCTTACCTCCTTTTAGATGCCCTACATCCATGCTGTGACTCTGTTTGCAGGACACCACTGTCTGTCCTCTGGAAGTGACCTACCCAGGGCTGCTATCCTCAGCAGTGCCCTCCTTCTTCCAAAAGTCTGTTTTGGAGAGGGTGGGTTTTAGAGACAGAACATCAGTTATATCCAGAGGCCACAGTAACATTGAACAGATTTCCTTAATCCCTCTGAACCCCATTCTATTGTACATCAGACAACCTCAGATATTGTCTCACAGGTTTGGTGTAGGCTCCCTCCAAGTCTCATCTTATGGTCATCCAGTATTCTACAAAAGTCCATGACCATTTTAATGGGAAACCATCTGGTTAGTTAGGGTGTAATTCAAGCTAATGTGTGGGGGAAGACACAGCCATAGAGAGAATGAGGCAGAGCCTGAGTGTCTCAGATCTCTGAAAGCTGAATACCTCTGATGCCCCTGCCTCCCATCTTGTGGCATACATTTCCAGTGACTGCAAAGGGCATCTTCTTCCCTTTCCTCTGTTGTTGTTTGTTTTGTTTTATCTGATAAAGACACAAATGACTTACTGTGCTGTTCCTGAACATACAGCCCTTGTTGACCTCAGGTTAAGGTCAACAAGGCAAATTTAGTCCTTAACCCACTACCTTTGGCTCAGTCTGAGGGTGGGATTTGGGACACTGATTTATGAACTGTCTCTCTGATGGTGTGTTGCTTCCCAGTAGCAGAGCAGACTGGTACATGTAAAGTAGTACCTGGTCATGCATCATGACCCTCAACATCTAAACACACAGAGGAGCCCACACGGCTTTGGAAGGCTCTCAGGATGGTCAGGAATTTCCATTCTCTCAGATCTTTGAGCTTGTCCCAACCTCAAGCCTCAGTTTCAGGCATGTTGAGTCTCTGATCTGCACTGACCCTGAGTCATGTCCAGGTTGGATACAACTGCTGGAGGTAGGGATATTTCTGGCTCCTATGGAGGTTGCTTAATTCACCATTGCTTAAATCTTCTCCTGTTGCCTGGCCTTCATGTACTTTTTATCTGTCTTCTCTTTCTATTTTCCAAGCACCTTATGCCTCTTCCCTCTTCCTCCAGTTTCCATGGAGATCTCCTTACACTGGTATGTGCATAACATGTGCCCATACCAATTCCTTCTTGGGAAGAATCGGAAGCCCCTATGACTCATTGAGTCAGATGCCCATTACACAGCAGGTGCCTAATAAATGCCAGTACTCATGACCCGTTTCCATTCACCACCTGCTCCATTTGATTGCAAAACTCCCCCAGAAAAATATGGGACATTTTTACATTATTATTAAGTTTCTAAATCTGATCAGCGTGTGAGGCCAGCAGCTGGGTTTCCATGCCTGCATACCAATGAGGCCTTGTCTGGAACAGAATAGCATGTGCCCATAAACCGTGACCTCTATTATCCAGGGAGGCAGGCAGCAATGGCAGCTGCCCCTATAGACATCTTTCCATCCCCATTGTGGGGATGGCAGAAGCTACATGATGTGGATATTCGTCTCAAAGTGCTAGCAAATACTTCCTATAGTTGTGTGCATGGAATACACTTGCTCTATTCTTTCCAGCTGGGATGGGCTTTTTTTTTCCAATTAAAAATTAAAATAGCTGCTGAATTTGTATTCATTTCCTGGACCCACGATTCACGCTCCATTTCTCACAGCAGCCAGCACTATCTCCGAGCTCATCTTCTTACATCAACTCTTGGAAACAGCAGCTTAAAAATCAACTTGGTTAAAAATTGTTCCTTATGCCAGAGATTGGGAGAACTGGGTTGAGGAGAGCAGGAGAGCCCCATCCACTTTGAAGGGGGCACTGTCCACTGCTATTGCCCTGCACTTTCTCTGGCTTAGCTTCAGGGTGGGAGCACAATTGTCTCAGCTGGCATTAGAAACATCTTTATAAGTACCTATGGTTACTTATAAATGGAGGGCCCATTAGTTCCCTCCATTCTGTGTGTGTGTGTGTGTGTGTGTGTGTGTGTGTGTGTTGTAGGTAGGCCAGCCAAAGATTAATCTTGTTTGTTTTCGTCAATTGCTTTCCACCGTGTTTTTTGAGGCAAGGTCTCTCATCAATCCAGAAGCTCACTGCTCTTCTAGCCTGGCTGACCAGTGAACCCTTGAGATCTGCTTTTGTTACCTAGAACCCTGAGGTTACATGTGTATGCTTCAGGACACTGGAAATCTGAACTCAGGTCTCCATGCTTGCATAGCAAGCACTTTATTTATTGAGTGATCTCTCCCACCTACTTCTTAGTTCTGTCTTAGGAATTCATGTAGATGAAATCTTTCACATTAGAGTTCTTAGAAATATTTGAAAAAGATTCTCTTGCTCTCTGATAAGCTGAGTTGTTTTATACAAAATGTCTTGTTGAAATCCCAACCCCCACCCCAGGACCTTGGGGTGTAGCCTTTCTGGGAAATTGGATCCTTATAGATATACTTAGATCCCATGAGGCCATACTGAAGTAAGCCTGGCTCTTAGTCAAACATGCCTATGTCCCTCTAAGGGGATGCAACCAACAGAAGAAGTAGGCAGAAATTAGAGTGATGTAGCCATAACCCAAGGGATGCTTGTGAGCACCAAAAGAAACAGAAAGGACCATCCCTTGGAATCTGGGGAGGGAGCGTGGCCCTGTAAACAACTTGGTTTTATGTTTCTGACCTCCAGATATGAGAGGACACATTTTTCTTGATTTAAACAGCTCCATTTGTGGCACTTAATAACAGCCACCCAAACAGACTCATGTGTAGCATGATTCTAATTGATTTTAATATAAGAACTAGGAGTCAGATACATAGGGGTTAATGCTGAAAGATCCGAAAAGCAGAGCAGCCAGCCATTAGTTCTTACCTCTAGTGAATTCTCTGACTAGTTTGACTAGGGCTAGTCCTATCTCTACAAATCCTCAGACTGAATGCTCTGGGCTACTGCCTTATCCTACTTTATATTTTCTCTCTGTCCAGCTATATCACTCCTGTCTTCTCCTCCTTAGTGCTAGGATTAAAGGCATGTGGCTCCCAAGTCCTGGGATTAAAGATCTGAGCCACCACCACCTGGCTGTTTCTCTTTGAGACTTGATCAATCTAGTGTAGCCCAGAGTGGCCTTGAACTTACAGATATCCATCTGCCTCTGCCTTCCTAATGCTGGGATTATAGGTGTGTGCCACCAACACCTGACCTCTGTGACTAACTAGTGGCTTAGCTCTCCACTTTGATCTTCAGGCGAACTTTGTTAGATCATAAACAAAATATCACCACACTAATGCATCCTCAGATAAACATAATTCTTTATGTTGAGCCCCTCCAATCCCTCAACTCTTTCCCACACGCTTTGATTGCTCTCAGTTTCCCTCCTCTCAGTATAGCTGAAATCCCAGCCACATGACTCTGGAGGTTCTCAGCACACTTTGTATGGTCCCATTGCTTTCCTCTGCTGTGGGCTATGTGCCTTGGTATCCAGGTACATTATTCACAGCTGCTTCTTCATCCCTCAAATTCCTGAGTTGGTGGGCAATTTAGAATTTAGAATAGTGGTTGCTTCCCAAGAGCACTGCTGTCAACTCCATCTCTCATCAGCTAGCATGATGGTTCTATGAGCATGTCTCATCACAATGCCCACTTTTGCTCTGGATTCTTCAGATCTTTGGAATGTAAAATTCTTCCCATTTTGTCCACCATCCCCACCAAATCTCATTGACTTGTTCATCATGGTGGGCTGCAGACAGAGAGCTCTGACCTGTCCTTGGATACTTCTCTGTGGACATGCTGTATACTGCTCACTGTACACAGAGCTGCTGAGTTCCTGGTGTCTGAGGATTTGAAGATGAATAAGGTGAACCTTGGTCTTCTCAGAGCTTAATACCTCATGTATTCACCCTCTGGGATATTCATGGACTTGTCTGTGGGTACCAGCATTTTGTAGATCCTCTTGATGCTTACATAAGCTTGTCACAAACCTTCCAAGCCAGGGTCCTGGTGTGTCATCCCCAAATTAATGAATTAATATAAGGTTGCTTTTTCCAGCGAACAGTATAGGATCTCCTTGTTCTTGTCTTCTTGTATGACCTCCTCCTGGTTTCTGTCACATTTATGGTCATTTTTCTTTCCTTTTGAGCCAGTGGAGTTCAGAGTAACTTAAAGTTTTCATGGTGGGGGAGAGAGTGATCGGAGATAGCTAAGCCCTAAGCGGATGGCTGGCAAGATGGCTCAGTGAATAAAGGCACTTGCTGATAAGCCTGATGCCCTGAAGTCAACCACCAGGACCCACATGGTCAGAGGAGAGAATGAATTCATGCAAATTGTCCTCTGGCCTCCACACTTACCTTCTCTTCCTCTAAGCAAGCAAACAAATAAATAAGTGAATAGATGTGATACATTAAAAACAAAGTATTGGAAAGAGGTAATGACCTGACTTTGAACCTTGAGGATCAGTCAGGGGTTTGTGCAATGGAGAAAATTAAGGTGGAGGAAAGACAAGGCTTGGTCATTAAGGAAGAGTTGAGGAAAGGTTGTAGAAGAAAAGATCTGGGTCTTGCATTCAAGTACCGGTGTCATTAGATGGGTCTGTTTCCTTGATACCTTCAAGGGCTAACGAGGTTGGCTGTAAGGATCCCAGAGGGGCTGAGATGAGCCCACTGGGTTGCAGAGTGTCCAGCTGTCCAGCTCTCCAGTGGACATGGCTCTTGTCACCTCTGGCACAGAGCTTTCTTCATGTCATCTGTACTTCTCTTTGCCTGCTATTCTCATATACAATCCTGTTCTCAACTACTGTAGTCCCCCATAGACTCCATTCATTTGAACAGCTGTTTGAGAAATTGCAGTTCCTCTGGGATTGAAACCAAGCTAGCAGTGCAGTGTAGCCTGCTGAGGGGTAGTGCGGCCAGGCCTCAGAAGGGGTGAACTACATCTGGTTCTAGCCTGAACTCAGCTTCATGTCCCATTAGGGATGCGAGATGCTGCAGTAACATACCACAGCTGCTGAAGACCTGCTCTACCATTCATCCTTGCTGCTATGGGACAGAAGAAATGTGAACCAGAGTAAACCCTTCCTTCTTTAAGTTGCTTCTTGTATTAAGTTGCTTTAGTCATTTTTCTATAGTGACAAGAAATGAACACACCAGATAACTGTTGCATTTTCTTACTGAAAATTATGGAGGGAAAACAGTCTGTCCCTGTGTTTATCATCCTCTTGGAGCTTTGCACCTGAAACTATCTCTGTGGTTCCTATGGATGTGCTACAGTGGCCCAGTCTGTCTGATGCATAGACACAACCTGACACTGAATCTTTCAACTGTGTTTCATTCTGAGATTGCAATCTGAGAAGACAGTGAATTAGCATCCCATCCCATCTTCAGTGAAACAGACAGACAGACAGACATTCATCCCACAGATTGACTTGCCCTTCTGGTCAGGCAGTCAGTCTGTGTCTGACATGAATGGTCTTGGTGCTTTTCTCCTTATTGTTTCCACTCTGTAGCAGGGACAGGGGTTACAAACACTAAGGCCACTGAGTCTTACACTTCTTCTGAGCCAGTCATTTGGATGTTACCCAGATTGATGGTTGAAAACAAACCATCAGCAGTGTGCAAGTTTAGTGTCCTTCCTATAGAGAGAAGTACAAAGTGCTCTTAAAATAGAGAGTAGGTGGTGCCCTCATCATCAGATGAGCTGGCCCTGCTTTAGCCCACCCCTAGCCCCTCCCCTGGGCCTGCATTAGGCACTGTTCTATCAACAAGACTCCTGGGTGTGATAAAGGAAGTTAAAGTCATGGCCATATTTGTTTCCTAAGCATTTTCCTCTCCCCTCTCTCTATTCCTCAGTTTTACTCCTGTCCCTTCATTATTTAGACTGGACTGTCAACAGCATGCTACAGCCTTAGTCTTATTTCATTTCTCAAGGATCATGTCACCATTATCTTTCAAAAGTGACATATGACATAACCCCATGTCCAAAATCTTTCAGAAGCTCTCAGTCATTTTTTTCTGTTTAAGGAAACATTTCCACTTCCTTTGCTTACCAGTGTCATAGTTCACCATGAACCTTCTAGATCCATCTCTCTACCTCTTCTGTGTCTTTTCTATTCTGTCAAGCCCTAGCCCGAGATTGTGTTTCTCAAATCTGTAATTTCTTTCCCTCCAAGAGTGCCAGGGAAGCCCTTATTCCTGTTCCAAACACATAGCGGGCATCGCCTTCGCAGGGAAGCCTGGTTTGGCAACAACCTCCACTTCTGCCTCAGAGCGAATCACTTTCTCCTCTGCATTTACAGGATTCTATTGTTGTACTTATCATGCTGTATTAGAATTTCTTTTTAAACATTTCTTTCTCTCTGGCTAATTTGCATTCATAGGGAGAGCAGGAGCTATTTGTTATGCATGTTCACATCTCTAGCATTTACCAGTGGAGCTTTGCCTTTATTGAGTAAGTGAGTGAAAAAGAAAATGATGGAGAAGGTGATAACTAACCCACTGTGTACTGGGCACTGTGCTAAGTGCTTTCCGTGTTACCATCCCATTTAATTCTCACACCTGGAAGATCAGGAAGAACAGGGCAGAGGAAAGATCAAACACCTTTCCCAACCGGGTCATGTAACAACAACATGGTAGGACTGGGATCTGGGCCCAGCTTTGTCTGATCCCAGAGCCCTTGCTGTTTGTAATGAATTAACAGAAGGGGGGAACTGTAGAGACAGATTCTAGCTAAATAAAAAGGTCTTAAAAGAACCAGTGCTGTCCAAAGAGGAAATGGGCTACCTCAGAGTTCCATGTCAACAGAGCTGGAACAATGTATGGGGAAAATTCCCAGAGGAATGATGCAGTGTAATTTTCCCAAAGAATTATTTGCATGCTAATAGAAAAATGAATAGAGGATCCAGGCAGTGGTGGCATACACCTTTAATCCCAGCATTTGAGAGGCAGAGGCAGAAGTCAGCCTGGTCTACAGAGTGAGTTCCAGGATAGCCAAAGCTATACAGAGAAGCCCTATCTCGAAGAACAAAGCCAGGGAGAGAGAGAGAGAGAGAGAGAGAGAGAGAGAGAGAGAGAGAGAGAGAGAGAGAGAGAGAGAGAGAGAGAGAGAGAGAGAGAGACACAGAGAGAGAGAGAGAGAGAGAGAGAGAGAGGTCACAGATGTTAGTCATGTTTTGTGCTAATTGAAACATTCCCTCCAAGAGAGTGGGAGGAATTTCAGAAGAAGCTCCTGAGACTATAAGACTCAGGCTGTCCGTCCCCAAGGTCACATAAATAGCAAACACCTTCCGGGGAGAAGACTCTTCAGTGGAGCTATCTACAAGTTGGGCAGGGAGCTCTGGGAATGCAGCTCTTAGAACTCATAGCCCATGCTGTGTGGGGCTTTTTAGCAGCAGATGTCTGAAAGTTATACCCAATATACACTGGTTTGTGAGCAGTACCCTGACTGTGTGTGTGGGTGGGGGGGTGGGGGGATAGACATTGACTCATATCCACCCCAGGAAACGGCAGTAGAGCATTGTTGTGAGTTAGTGAGAAGGCAGCAATTTGTTAAAATCAGTTAAAATCAGCGTTTCATAAATTAGTTTTTTTTTTTTTTTTTTTTTTTTTTTTTTTTGGTGGTAGGGTGGAGTATTAGGGTACTAGAAGATATTGCTGGGTTAAATGGAAAAATGGATTCATGGCCAATAGCCCCATAGATACAAACTTAGGGGTTATCACAGCCACTGGATGAAAATCATTTGTATCTCCAGTGGGTATAATCAGCAAGTTTGGATATGTCTCCAAGAGCTGCTCTCTTACCTCAGAGTTAGAACCAGCTGTTACAGGACATGGCTGGAGAGGGGCATGAAGGAAGGCCATTGTCAAACAGAATCCTTCCATGTTCTTTGTCATTACAAGGGGACACTCTCCTCCTGTCCTCATGGTGAAAGAAGAGGAGGAGAGAAGGCTGGATCGGAGGGTGGGGTTACAACAACTCAGAACGCATCGGGGTGAGAGAACAACTTACAGCCTCAAAATAAAAACATCCTAAGAGGGTCTAGAGAGATGGCTCATTGGTTAAGAGTACATGCCGCTCTTACAGAGGACCTACCTCAGTTTGATTTCCTGCACTCAATGGCAGCTCACAGGCCCCTATAACTCCAGTTCCAGGCAACCTGATGCCCTTTTCTGGCTTCTATAGGTATTAGACATGCACAATGGTATACATACAGACACACAGGCAAAACTCTCATACCATTAAACGACAACAACAGCAACAACAACAACAACAATCCCTGTCATTAAAATTCCCAAACACAAAGCTGAGAGCCAGGTATGGTGGTGCAACATCTGGAATTCTGTCCCACAGGAGGCTGAGACAGAGTCTGAGTTCAAGACTGCGTAGTTAAGACTGTAAGCAGAACTGCCATCAACTCCAACAAGAACAAAGCACAGCTCAATTTCAAGGTATCAGCTCAAATTTTGCTAAAATACAAAGAAAATCCCCACCATCATGGTGTTCCCAAGGAAGAGGAGCTGCTTGCTAGCAGTGAGCCGGCCATGCTGAAGTGCAGAGGGCTCCCTGGGGGGAAGCAGCATTCCTGGGTGTCTGAAGGGACAGAGGAGCAGGAGGAGGCAAGGCCTGCGGGCCTAATGGCTTCAGCCCTGGATGTTAGCAATGTTGGCGGGCCAGGCCCTGTGGCGGGCAAGCCTCTGCCAGGGCTCCCCGGGCAGCGGGCCCATGGGAAGCTCCAGCTGGGCTTCCTCTCCAGCCTCTTCACCAGGGACAGGAGTTACCCGCTCATGCTTCTGAAAATGCTAGAGACCAACCCATATGTCAAACTTCTACTGGATGTTATGAAATACTCAGGCTGTGCTGTTAACAAAGGGAGAGAGACACTTCTCTTGCGAGGGCTGTGATGGAAAAGTCAGCAGAGGCTTTGACGCTTCAACGTCTCAGATTGTTTTGTGCCAGAATAACATCTGAAGTCGGGTTCACATGAGCAGAGTCGTCACCCACAAGCTCACCCACGTGTTCGGTCATTATCAGGCTCATGTCTACTGGTTTACCGATGTCAGACATTTGGCGTGCTCAGAGATCCGAGGCTCAAGCCTCAGTGGGGACTGTTCGCTTGTGAATGAAATCTTCAGGTTGCATTTTGGATTAAAACAGCACCATTGGACTTGTGTGCGGGACAGAGCTGTTCTTTCTATCTTAGCTGTTCGGAACATCAGTAGAGGGGAGGCCCAGAAGGCTATGGATGACATTTTTTGAGTCTTGTTTCAATGACAATGAGCCTTTTGGCAGGATCCCACATACTAAGATGTATGTGCAGTATACTCACAGGGACTTTCAGAACCGTCATCACTATTACTCAAACATGAAGATGGTGGCAGTTTGTATCCCTGGGCCTCAGGACCAGGAGAGAATGCACAAATGTATACAATGTAAATAATTAGGTGCTACCATAAAGTTCAGGAGGTGAAATGTTCTCAGACACAGAATGTATACAATGTAAATGTTCTCAGACACAGAATATATACAATGTAAATGTTCTCAGCACAGAATGTATACTCTGTAATACAATCTTCTCAGCACAGAATGTATACAATGTAAATGTTCTTAGCTAAAAAGTATATACAATGTAAATGATGGGTTAGGCACCGGATCCAGAATGTATACAGTGTGATTGATGGGTTAGATACCATGTATCCAGAATGTATACAATGTAAATAATTGGTTAGGCATGGGATCCAGAATGTATACAATGTAAAAAGTGCAGAAGGTGCTGGGTTTAGCATTTGACTACAAAATAAATAAATAAATAAATAAATAAATAAATAAATAAATAAATAAATAAGGCAAAAATGGAACTCCTTAAACTGCAACAAACAAAAACAAAACCAAGGAAGAGATGGGTCTGTTGAAGGCTGCTAATTCCAGTTACTCAGGAGACATCAGAGTGGCAAGTTTAAAGCCTTCAGTAAGAAGAGCAGAGAGCTGGCATGGGTGACTTAGAGAGAGACCTCCTGCTTCAAAATAAAAAGAGTGAAAAGAGAGTTGGGAATGTGCTCTGTTAACAAAGCACTTGCCTACCATGCATGAAGACCTAGCCTCAATTTCTAGCACTACAAAAACATACATACATACAAACAACAGCCCCCATATACACACAGAGCACACAGAGGTAGAGAGACAGAGAGAGATGAGATAGAGACACATAGAGAGCAATGACATTATTAACATAATAATAGTTATAGTCAACTTGAAATTTCTTTGCCTGTCTGAAATAGGTGTTTTCATAGCTCTGATCTCTACTGTTTGTTGCCTGCCTAACCTGGTCCAGGCTTCCTGCTAGGGACTGGGTCTATGGTGAGGAATTCTTTGGACAACATGACCTGAGGTTGTAAAGGTGTGCTCTGCCTGTAGTCTGAGGGCCAAGGCTGTGTAGGAGCTGGGCCTGACTCAGTTGATGTTATTGGCACTGGGGTGACTACTGCAGTATCTGACTACTTCAAAGTCTACTGAAATCATGAGTTTACTGCTTCAGTTTGGTGGAGGGATTTCAGTTTGTCATGGGCTCTGGCTGTAGCTTGATTGGTTAAAGAGGGTTTCAGAAGTCATTAGCTGAAAATAGCTGTAGTCCTTCAGGAAGGGCAAGGGCCTCGGGCCTGCTGCTTTAAGAATGCCAGTAAGAATGCTAGAGGAGGAGAAGGGCCAACCAGAAGAAAAGGACTTGAGGGCTTGCCATCAGGTGCACATAGCAGAGGCTGGACAAGTAAACTGTAAGAGGGCTTGCTGAGGTTTGAATGTAAAACTCCCCTTTAGGTGTGTGTATTTGAACACTGGGTCTCCAGTTAGTGATCATTTGGGGAGGTTGTGGGACATTTAGGGGGTGGAGGCTTACTGGTGCAAGTAGGTTACTGGGAACAGACTCTGAGCTTTTATAGCCCAGCTCCACTCCCTCTATTTCCTGACTGCAGACTGTGATGAGCCACCTCCTTCCTCCTGTCACTGTGTCCCCTTGAAGCATAAGCTCACACAAACCCTGCTTTCCACCGAGAAAAGGCACCAGCATAGATAGGGCTCTAACACTTTCTGGGCCCTCACATATTTTTATATTTTTTTCTCTTATACATCTCAATTTGACACCCTGGGCTCTGGCTGTGAAATTCACTGAGTTTGATTCTGCTAGCCTTTCTACTGTGTTCTGGAATCTTCCTGTGGAATGGTTATGACTTCTGTATCTTTCAAGCCTGGATGAGGAAATTGAACTAGACAAGATAGAACAGAGCCTTGTGTCAATGTCTAGAGAAGTTTCTCAAGGTTGACAGCCAACCTTGAAGCCTCATGTTATAGACTGGCCTGGGTTGGTGATGTCTGGTCCATAGACAATCTTTTTGTCACACACAGTGCTTCTTAATGTAAACCCACATTTCCACCCTTTTTTGAACCTTTGGCTGTAACTTGCCTAATCCCCTTCATGGCCACAGTAAACCAAGTTGGATGATAGTCTCTGCTCCATGAGGGTTGACTGTATCTCCTTTCTGCTGACAGAGTCCTTACTTCTTGTTCTCTTTCCACACAGACATCTGCATCCCTCTCTGGCTCTTTCTCTGTTAGATCTACCAGCCAGCTGTGGACCAGCCTCACTCAATCATTTTTCAGCCTTCATTTCCCCAGATGATCTGTAGGGCTGGAAGAGACATCTCAGAGCTCAGACATATGCTCTTCATTGGCTTCCCCTAGACTGCACACTTAATCACTCATGACAAAAGAAAGGATGTGAGCTGCTATGGCCTGTTTTGGTAAATCTGCACGGTTCCTAGAAGCTACCCCTTCATTATTAAGTTTTAGGAAGTGACTCCAAGCAGAAATTGAGCTGCAACTTAGGGTTTGGGACTGCAAAACAAATACTTCCCCAATGATGATCATGTTTTAAAGGAGGAGATGGGGGCTTTAGTTTAAAATTAATATAATAAACACAACCCAGTATCTGCATTTGGTTAGGCGCTAAGTATCTTGGGAAAGTTTTTTCTTTTCTAGCTGTCAATATTACCCACAAATAGGAGTGGATTTATTTAATAAAATGTAAACTCCTATAAAATAAAGCAAATATTTCTTAGCTGAAAAGGGAAAGGGCTAAAGAGGGACTGAAACACATTGAAGCCAGAATGCATGGAAGTCTCTGACCTAGACAATCTCTCCAATGTGCCCTACCAGGTCTGTGGTTTTCCTGAGCACCTGTATCAGATGATAATATCTAAGTCTCCACACTGCAAGCCTCTCCATCTGCAGTCAGGAAGACCAAGGTACGGAAAGAAACCATGACTTTTGAAATATCTAAGGGAAACTGGTAGTAGAATGTTGATTTTAAACCATGCCCCTAGGGTAGGATTCCATCTGTACACTGGTGTATCTCAACCTTGTCTGCTCTTGACTCAGACTATGGAATACATTGCTAGTCAGTATCTAAAACATAGCTACATGTTTATTTTAATTATACGTATTTTTTTATGTATTCTTTGACAATTTCGTGCAATGTATTTTGATCACATCCATCTAGCACTGCCCTCCCCAACTCACTCTAATGCTCCCCTACCCTGTCTCCCTCCTAACTTCATTTTTTTTAAAATTTGTTATTAAAGACCCCTTAGTTCAATTAGTGCTGCCTGTATTTGTACAGATATGGGGCCATTTACTGGAGACTGGGTGACCTACCAGTGGCCGTGTCTGTAGAGAAAACCCTTCCTACCTCAGCAGCCATCAGACACCAGTAGTTCTTCTACTAGAGGCGTGGCCTTGGAGGCTCCTTCTCCATCCATGCTGGGTTTTTTTTTTTTTTTTTTGACTTACTGCTATACATTATTAGAATGTTGGAATAAAAACATCTGTTATACAATATTAATAAAACAATGGTTATTTCTCCATAGGGGTGAACTCTGAATATTCTGTGCTATTCTATCCCCCCCCCAGGCCCCACTCCCTCTCTGTGCCCCCATTGTCTCCTATACCCTCTGTCTTATGCCACCCTACCCTATTCACTCCATCCAATTCTAGCTCACTTAATAACTAAAGTTCTAGTTGCCACTTGAATTTGGTATTCATTAATCTCAGGGTAAAGCTGGTTGGCCAGATCTTATCTGCCATTTGGTTTTGTAAATAAAGTTTTATTAACAACTGCCATACCTCTCATTACATATTAACTAGGGCTGCTTTCCTACTAAAGCAGAACACTTTCTATGATCCTATTATGTTTCTGTAGTAGAATGCTACTATGACCCCACTATGATCAGTTGCAATAAAGAGAATACAGCCCAGAAAGCCAAAAATACTCACTAAATATATAGGCACTTATAGTTACAGATTCCTGTCATTATCACTAGAGGGGCCTGGTTTTCCCTAAGATACTGGTGTAGGAATTAAGCATTGACAAATACTGTTAGCCAGCATTAAATGCTATTGAGAATGTTAGTTTTATGTGTTTAATTTCTTTTTCTCTGTGAATGAGTGACATTACTGCAGTGGTGACAGTGGTGGTGGCAGCAAGCAGCAGTTAGTTACAGCAGCGACAGCAGAAGAAAGATGGCAGCTAAAGAGCTCCAGCCAGGAACCAGCAGGGACAGCTGCAGGGAGGAGAGACAGCTGAGGCGAAAGGACAGTGAGAGGTGTGCAAAGTCAGGACTGTGGAAGGCAGAGGCCTGTGAGGAACTGACGGTGCGTGACTCTGAGTCCTAGTCACGGGAACCAGAACACCAGCTGAGAACTAGAACACTTGTCACTGCTGGGGGGCTGAGGGGCTGCTGCCTGCTGCTACTGCTGCTCTGAGCCATGGGCCACCTGTTGCTAAGTGTGGGGACCTGGGCAATCAAGGTGGCCTGACTTGAAAAGGTAGAGCTGGAAGTCTCTGGCCTTCTGAGCTTAGGACTACACACCTCTTGTTCTTAGGACTAAGCCCCAAGCATCTAGATCTGTTAGTGTCACCATAGCTCTTGGTACCAGAGGGCCTGGATTTACCAGCACTTAAGAAAAGCAGCCTTTTGCCTATTCATTTCCACCAAGACCTAGAAGAACAAACAAGACCAAAACCAAACAAAAACCCAGGCAGGGCTGGAGAGAAGGCTTTGTGGTTAAGAGCACTGGCTGCTCTTCCAGAGGACCCAATTCCATCTCCAAGACCCATATTGTAGCTCACAATTGTGAGTACCTCCAGTTCCAAGGGATCTGATTCTCTCTTCTGGCCTCCAAGGGCACTGCACACATGTGGAATATAGATACCCATGCAGGCAAAATACCCAGCTGTAAAATAAATAGCAATAATTATATAAAGAACCCCAGGCAGCATATTGCTAACAACCCTGCTGTGCCAGGCTGAATCTTATCAAGAGTGAAGTGTGACTATGAGTGTGAAAGAAAGGAGGAAACAGAAAGATGTGTGAGCACTGGGTTCCACATAAGAGGGGACAGAGTGGGCACCATCTGTGTGCCTGCCATGCACTAGAGGCTTGGTGAGGGCTTTGCCTTCCATAACTCTAAGAGCCAAAGAACATAGCTTCTGAATTGGCTTTAGGGGCAGGTGGAAGGAGAAGAGGCAGGACGGTACGCATCTTGTTTCCAATCTCAGGTCCTGCAACCAGGGCCTATGGAGAAGTCTGTTCAGGAGTCATTGACTGGCAGTTCTAAATTCAGACTCTTCTTCCACCACAGCTCATAGTAGAGATGCTCTGGCTTTCAGCTCCATTGGTCGATGGGCTTGACAGGTGCTAGGTTGTTACCAAGTCTTTAAACAGCCTGTTCTTTGACTTGCTGCCTCATTAATGCATGATGGATGGGAGCTGCCATCTTGTATGCAGCACAGAGACCCAGCGTGCATCCTGGGTACCATGGAGATATAAAGACACCTTTCTCAAATTAAACATGACAAGCAGCACCTTAGGAACTGGGGTTTGGATTTATTGGTAAGAATAAATGAGGCAGATTTTTTTTGTCATTAATTAGGAGCAAATGTTCATATGTCCCAAATTCTACTCATGAAGACAGTGGCATGGAAATTGTTCTTGTGATGTGACACAGTTGCTTTTGTATCTGAGGATCATCTGTCTCTGGACTGGATCTATATTATGGTAATGGGTCCAGTTCAGCTCCAGCTCCTGGCTTGCATGTATTACAAGAGCAGATTGTATGGCTCAATGGCATGTGTACTTAGTGTGCACATCTCTATCTTATGTGCATGATGTGAGGTATACTTTGAGGATACTATCTGCTAATGGCTAAAGAATGCTGTATGTTTCTGCTTATATGGCCATCACCAAAGCTTAACACCTTACATTTATGGACAATGAAGGAGAAACTCAGAAACTCAGAAACCTCTTTACTGAGTACTTAATATGTGCCAGGTGCTATGCTAGGTTCTGTGCATTCCTTCACTGTGCAACTCTTTCACATGCTTGACACATGATAGACATTTTGTCATATGTGAAGTGTATTTATTATTCTTCTATTGTATTTCATGGACTATGTGAGCAGCATCAGAGTACAGGAGGAAGCAAATATAGCATGCTCTGTGCCCTCTGGAGTTTATGCTGGCAGAATGCTGATCATAAAGGGTAATAAAGGAGAAAATAATGCAAGGTTCCATCAAAGTGAGTACTCAGGTGACCTTTTCTAGACCAGCATATGCCACAAAAGTGTATTGTAAGCCAGAATACAAGCTATATACATCATTTGAAAAGTTCTGAGACTGGAGAGATGGCTTAGTGGTTAAGAGTGTTTACTGAGTTCATGTGTCAGCATCCACAGTAGGCAGCAAGAACCCTCTGCAACTTCAGCTTTGGGGGATCTGTTGCCTCTTTTGGCTTGTGTAGGCACTCACATGCATTTGTGCATAGCCACACACAGATACATATACATACAGTTTTTCAAAAATTAAATTTCTGATAGAACAAGAGGAAAAGTAAAAAGAAAGGTAAAAATAAGAGCAATATATTTAACTTAGTATAGCCAAAATATTACCATTTTAAACACATAACAACATTAAAAATTTCAGTGATGTATTCCATACTCTTATAGTCCAATCAGATTCACCATGTTTCCACTACTCAACAGCTGTGTGTGAGTGATGATTGCCTCACTGGACATCCAAGCTGAGGCGAACTCCCCAAGGAAGGGATCTCCTTAGTGAGACCTGACGAATGAGTAGAGGCTGAAGAGATGCAGGAGGCACAGGAAACTGGCCAGACAAATACCTGTGGAGGGTTTGAAAGGCAGCATGGCTGGAAGTCAGTAAGTCAGAGCAGCCTGTGAGAGTTCAGGCTCAAATTGTCTGAACTGTATTGTAAATTAGGACTAGTTTTTAAGTATTAAAAAAACAGTGGAAAGTCACTGAGAACCTTTAAGGTCAAATGAATTAACCTTCATTACACAGGGATGAATGAAGGTATTGATGCTTAAACCCATGGTGGCTTGGATGAGACCTCCATAGGCTCATAGTAAGTGTTTATTCCAGGTTAGTGGAACTATTTGGGAAGGATTGGGAGGTGTGGTCTTTTGGCAGATGGTGTGTCACTGGGGGTGGGCTTTGAGCCCATGCCAGGCCCAGGGTCTCTCTCTTGGCCTATAACTTGCAGATCAGATGTGAGCTTTCAGCTACTTCTCCATCACCATGCTTGCCTAGCTGCTATGATGCTTTCTGCCATAGTGATCATGGCCAACATTCTGAAATCATAAACAAGCCCCCAGTTAAATTTTTTTTATGAGTTGCCTTGGTTAAGGTGTCTCTTCACAGTAACTAAGAGACTCACAAAGATGGCCAACTCTACCCAATCCCCTTCCATTGCTACACAGGCTCTGAGCTGTCCTGACACTAGTTAGCATCTGTGGTCAGACCATCATTACTTCTTTTTGTTTAAAAATTATTAGGTTAGCATATAAAAAATAGATTTCATCATATCATATCTAGAAATCCTAACTAACTTAACTCCAAGTTTTGACTATCATAGGTAACTCTCTATAATCTGTACTAAATTATACATTATATTTTCCAATGAGCTATATAAACACGATACCTAAATAAGAGGAGAAATGTACATATCACAAAATTGACCTTAAATTGTATCAATAAAAGAAAATCCATTTCAAAGCAAAGTATTCATATCTATACCATAATTTCCTTTTTACCTTTAAAAAGATTGTTTATGGTTATAGCCATTTATACCAAGTCCATTTAAATGAAAACAAACATCTATAAACAATATTTGGGCGCCCAACATGGCTATAAGAACTTTCACTTAAAACTTGATAAAAGCTTAAAAAGGGATTTTAGAAACAAAGGAACAGAGGCATTTATAACCAAGTCCATTTAAATGAAAACAAACATCTATAAACAATAAAAATTATTAGGTTAGCATATAAAAATGGATTTCATACATACGAAGAATAATGTTCAAAAATACATTGTTCTTTCTCTGCCATACCTTCCCCATACTCCCTCATCTCCAGATTGCTTCCTTTCTTCCCCCAGATAGTCCCCACTTATATCTTCCTAGTACATGTATTTCAGTATTTTCTTTCCCCCTTCCGTAACATTTATTCCTTCTCTTTTATGATCCCCCTTTTTAGTTTCATGGCATGCATGCACACACACACACACACACACACACACACACACACACACACACACACACACAGAGGCATGTGTGCATACACTTTATTTTAAATTTGGGTTCTACATATATGAGAAAACATGGAACATTTGTCCTTTAGAATTTGGCTTATTTCCATTAGCACAATGATCTCTAGTTCCATCCATTTTGTCCACAAATGTCATGCTGTTGTTTTGCTTTGTGACTATGAAAATTCCATTGTGTATATGGACTGCATTCTCTTTAGCCACCCATTGCGGATGGACACCGAGGTGGGTTTGATTTCTTGGCTATTATGAACAGTTCAACGCAGATGTGCAAGCATCAGAGCTATCCCCAGGAGAGGTATAGCTGGGATATGTGGTAGTTCTATTTCTAGCTTTTTGGGAAATCTGCACACTGACTTCCATAATGGCTATACCAGTTTACATTCTCACCAACAAACAAGGGGTTCTCTTTCTTTGTGTCCTCACCTGCCTTCGTTCATGTGATTTTTCCATGAGAGCTATTCTGACAGGGGAGAGGTGGACAATCAAAGTGGTTTTAATTTGTATTCTTCTGATGGCTAAGGATGTGGGACTGTCTTTTGAGCATTTATGTCATTCATAGTACTACTTTTGAGATCCATTCAGTTCATTACCCAGATTATGGACTAGATGATGTTTCTCTGTTTTCAAAATTTTGCAACTCTCTGTTTATTATGAGTATTTAACCCTCTGTCTGAGATGTAGTTGGCAAAGATTCCTTTTTTCATTATGTAGATTGCCTCTTCACGTTACTGGTTGTTTTCTTTGTTGTGCAAAAGATTCTTGGTTTAGTGCAACTTCACCTTTCCATTTTTGAGATTGTTTTCTGTGCTATTGAATCCTGTCCAGAAAGCCCTTGCCTTTACTTCAGTCTTCATGTGCTTTCTCCTAATACTTTAAAAGCTTTAAGTCTTATGTTAAGGTCTCTGATCCATTTTGAAGTAATGGTAGGAGATACAGATCTAGTTTCACTATGACTGGGGCTATTTTGCTCCAGTCAAACATGTCCATCAAGAGCCATGCATTTGAAATTCACAGGCAGCGGTACTCTAGGACAGATGGTCCCAGAGGGCAGTTGGTTTGCTTCTGTCCTTGGAGGCAACACAGGACAGCTGGGGCTTCTCCTGTGTGTCTTCTTCCACCCTAAATAGCCACTGAACTTGGCTATGACAGTGGCAGGTAGTATGGCCTGATAGCCCTGATTACTTACATGGGTTTTCTCATGACTCACAAGGTTCTGGGGCTCCTTCTGCTCAGGATCCCATCTTCTACAGATTTCTGATTCCTTGCTTTTTCAGGTATCTTCTGGTTCCTCTGCTATTGGAACAAGTCTGGGAGTTAGGAAGCTAGGGGAGGCCTCTGCCATGTGCACAGCCTCCCTTTCTCTTTGGGCATTCTTTTCTTCAACAACCTTGCTGAGAGTAAGGGAGGTTCTGACACAAGCTTTACATGTCCCAAGGGAGGGGAAGGGAAGAACCAAGACTAAGGTATGCAAAGCTTAGGGAGTGGGCTTCTTTCCCTGGAGGAGGTGGCATCCAAGAATCTGGGCTGTCAGATGTCTGGCTGCCAGGTGGAGAGAAGCTGAGAAGAGGCACAGAACAACAGGGAGACCCTGGTCATCCTCTAAGAGTAGTGGTTCCAATATTCCAGGCCCGGGCTTAGCAATAACCCATGAACAGTTTCTATTGGCTCTTAGTAAAATACAGAAAGTCTACACATTTTTCCATAGAGCCCACTTTTTTTTTTCAAATGCTAAGATTGCTCCCCACCCCCTTTTATGTCAAAATACAATATCTTGAGTTTGAGATACAACTCAGTTGGTGGTACTTGTCTAGCACACATGAAGCCCTGGGTTGGATCCCCAACACTATGTGAATTAGATGTAGTGTGTATGCCTGTGATCATATCACCTGAGAAGCAAAGGTAGGAAGTTCAGAAGCTCAGGGTCATCCTCACCAATACAGTGAGTTCAAGGCCAGCCTAAGCCATATGAGGCCCCTGTCTCAGGAAGAAATAGATGCGACATTTTGCGTGAAGTGATGGCAGTAACATATTATTGTTAATTTTTCATTGCCACTTACTCAGTTGCCAACATTATCGATTCTCCCAAAGACTTATTTTTTGGAGTCATAATAGTCTATGAATTCAAAACTATTGACTGGGTGTGCTGTCTTCCCAAATCTAAGCTATCATAATGATTTCCATATCACTTAGCCCACAAAACATCAAGGGAAGCCCCAGGACTTCTCACTTATTATGAAAGAAGGTGGCAGCATTCCCAGTGAGCATTCTAGTTGCAGGAGGCTCCAGGAAGGGACCAAGGATCTGAGGGTAGAACACTATCCCTGGGGAGAAAGTGACAATAAAGAGACAAAGGCCAGGAGTCTGCCAGATAGAGTTGGGGCTCAGGTCCAGCACAGAAATCAAGTGATTGGAAGGGAACCTGGACAAGAGGGGTCCAGCTATGTAGAGCCAACCCTGGGAGTTGGTGCTACTTGGCTATTCAGGAAGCTTTCTCAAGGCTCCCAGTACCACTGATGTTCTCCTTCCTGACCAGGTTGGCTGCGGACTTGGGCTGGGTGGAATCTGCTGGGAGAAGCCTCAGTAGCTAGAATGTTGAGAGAAATATTGGCGCCCATGCTACAGACAGTAGCCACCTGTGTATCTCATATGGTACCACAGGGATGCGAATTTGGTAGTTGTGTTGTTATTCTCCAGAAACTCATTGCTATATGAATACATTCTAGGCCCTATAGAGTTTGGTGAGATACAGCTGGCTTGGCTTAATCCAGCATTCCCAAGATGGTTATCAAATGGGACCTTGTGTTCAGCTCAAGCCTAATGACCTAGCTCATCACCAACATCCTAGGAGACATCCTAAGCATATGTGTTCTAGAGGCCAACCAGATTCTTCCTGCTTTGAGTGTGTGTATGTGGAGGGGATTGTGGTGTGGTATATGTGCATGAGCAAGCAAGCAACAGATAAGTCTTTCAATTAACACAATTAACAGTGGAAATTTCATGGAGCCACCATCTGCTGCCTAAGATGGTCACTTTAATTAATGGGCTCTGACAAGGATATTGAATTTTTTTTTTGCATTGGCTGTGATTTCAGCTTTCCGGGAGAGGCTTCTTGGCTCGCTTTCACAACTGTGGGAAATCCAACCTGATGGGGTTCTCACCAGTGTCTTCCTTCTTTCGTTTCTGCTCTGAATCCAGGCAATTTGGTTGCTCTTCATTTTCTACAGTATTTATGATCAAATGGTACTGTGATATGACCAAGATGGCCGAAAAGCACTCAGCTCAGCATGGCAACATTCGCTACCTGTGTACAGAGCATGGGCTATGAATGGGATGGTTTTACTGGTCTCAAAAAAACCCCCACCAAAGTCAGTCCAGGAAGAGTATGGAACTTAGAGATGCTTTACCATGTAGATGTGACCTGGCTGTTAACTTACCTCCCTGGGTGGGGGGAGGGGATCAGTGACATCCAGTGGCCCAAGTCTGACTGTCTCCAACTATTACTTTGGCCTTGGGCCAGTTATTTAAGCTTTCTCTGCATCAGTTCTCTGATTTCCAGCAACATCAGTCTCACCGGACTATACAGAAGCTTGATCATAGACAGATAAGGAAGCATGGGAATTACCAGTCACCACTGTCAGAGGAGGGCTTCTGACCCTTCAGCATCGCTAATACATATCTAGTGTGGCATTGGAAGTTGGAGAAGAAGCTGATTACCTTTTTTTAAGTTTGGCTCCTGCACATAGAGACTCCATCTTGCTTTCTGAAGGACAATAGAGAATAGTAGCAACATATAAGAAGCATCCTCACAACCCAGTGCACATACACACAACACATCCTTGGACTCAGTGTGAGGGTCAATATGACAGCATTGCCGAGTATGCAGCATGGGAGGCTTGCATAGTGAAGAGTTATTATGACAGCATGTACAGAGTACTCAGAACTGGAAACATGCACAGTGAAGGGTTGTTAGATTAAATTAAATAACTAGTTTGCTCTCCAGGGGCACCAGTGGGTAGATCTGGGTGGAATTTATGCAGTGTCACCTGTCTTTTCTAGTTTAATTCCATGTAATAAAGTGTTCTAATGGAAGATCAGGGCTCACAGTTTGGTCAACACCCATTATCTCTCCAGGGCCTACTTTTCTGCATTAAAATGTAAGGAGACTTAATTTTCTAGCGGCTGCCATCATCAGAGGCTACAGGAGGGAACATGGACCAGAAAGAGGATATGAGGATATGACTGTTGTTACTGCCTGGCCTTGAGCGTGTCTGGGTGCTGATCTAGGAAGGGGAAGTCAAAAGTGGAGACTGTGAGTGAAACTGCTTTGGAGTCTCAGAAAAGAGGTGAATACAGACTTAGAATCCTTTGTTCTGCTCAACTTTAGGTAGATCCCACTTTGGAACACTCTGGGTACACTGGGAAATGGTGCCCTGGTTGGGACATAGCAGCTTTTTACATTGTGTACCTGCAGCTTGGGCAGCAGGAAGGGCTTCAGATCATGGCCCAAGCCATGAAAAATCAGAGTAGGAAGAGCAAGCATGGAGATACTGTGGGTGACAGTGGGGACATGTTTTGTAGATCTGTATGTATTGGAGTCCTTTCCCATATACCTACACTAGGAAAGTAGGCTCCCTAGGATGTAAATCGACAGCATTCTTGTTGCCACTGGTCCTTCTCACCCCTACCCAGTGCCACAGCAGACTTCACTAATCATCACTAATTCATTACTAGCCTCTTTCTGATGAGCTCTGTTGTGCTTTTCTTTCTGAAGTGCTTTTCAACTTCAAGTCCACCCCAGACCCCTCCAGCAGTGAGGGGAGAGATGAGAAGCTGTGCACTCTCTGATGCATCACTTGTTCTGAGCAGAGCCTTCAGGGCTCAGCAGGGTCAGGTTACTGCCTGATGGCCAATCCTCCTTTTTCAGTCCCTTGTCACCCAAGCTCTCTGAGTATGACTATACCACACAACCAACCTTATTCCCTTGATGTTGTCCTCCAGACAGGAATGCTATGCCATCCTTTCAATCAATGTATAGTCTCTGAGTCCTTTAAGATCCCTCTTCTGTGATACTTTCCTGTACCATGCCAGGTCTTTCCAACAGCTTTGCAAATCTAAACTGTTCTGTCTCCACTGCTGCCAGAGTTTATAACATATAGTCACAGAGACAGTGGGGAAGCCTGCGTCATTGCTATGAACCTAATCTTGTTATCCCAGTGTACACAATAACCTTAAGTCCCTAGAGCTAGGCATGTAGCTTGGCGGTAGGGGCTTTACCTAGCACTTACAGGGTCCTGGGTTCAATTCCCTATTCCACAATCTAACCCTTAAACCTTCAGTATACTGAGGTAGTTAAAAACCAAGTAAGACTGTAAGAATGCCATTTGAAGCAGAAGAACTAATGCCCTCAAAAAGGACGAGGAGAACCAGGAGTCTCTCTGCTCACTGAAGAAATGGTAAAGAGCATCTGCTATCTGGGAAGAGAAGACACAGAGACCAAACCCCATTGGAACCTGTCTCTTGGAGTTATCTGCCTCCGTAAAGCCAATGTCTTCTGTTCTTTTGTTATGGCAGCTGAACTGAGTGAAAACACTCACACCATTCACTTCTCATTTAACACATAGAAAGCCCTGAGCCATACACATTGGTTATACTAGTAAAAGGCAAAATGTCCTGAATTCAGGGACTTCACTAATCACTGTTACTTAGGAGGGCTAGGTACAGACAAACACACGATCAAAAGCTAAGGGCACTGAAGATCATAGTTGGTAAACTGGAGTTTAAAGTCTCAGATCTCAGATTGCCCCCTGTGATCAATTTGACCTTGACCATATTACTTGACCACTTTGAACTTCTGTTTTTCCCAATAAATAAGGGTAAATAGTAACAGTTCTTCAGAGGTTAATTAAGGATAAAAGGAGGTTAAACACGGAAGATAGTTAGCCACACATGGGGAGTACAAATAATTATTTGAACTATTGACAGCAGCACATAGAAAAGATGCTTAAGTGATAGTACAAGTAGAATACAGTCAAGAAAAATCTCAGGAAGAGCTTAAATTGGAAATGGCTCTTACAGGATGGCTAGCAGCTAACCAGAGAAGGAGTATGAGAGACACCATAGGCAGAAGAAATGGAATTTGCCCTTCTAAGAGTCAGGAAAGAGCATGCTATGTTCTGGGGACTTCTGATTGTTTGGTAAGACCTGACAAGCTTAATGAGTGCCAGGACTGTGGTCAGATGACACAGGGTGTGTGGCAGGGGGATTGTCAGGAAACTTGGCTTGTGGTCCTCAGGTCTGGGGAAAGCGGAAGGTTAAAGTCATAAGTATATTCTAAGGAGACAAAAAAGCAGTGATGTTCAGTTGGTTTGGATTCTCTGTGGGGTAAGACGAGAGGAGAGGCCACCAGAAGGGATGATTGTGACAAGAGACAGTTTGTAAGAAGGCTTCAAGGGATAGGTAGAGTTTCTCAGTAGCCCAGAGAACCTCGGCATTTGTACAGTGATCTACATAGGGCAGGAAAGTAGATGATGATGGAGAAACAGACACTGGTGTGCTTTCTGTCCTGGTCAAGAAAAGGGAGCTATAGAAGGGTAGATGTGGGATTCTGGCGTGACCAGTGCTGCAGAGGAAGATTACAGAAGTGGAGGAAAGGTTAGAGTCAATGATCAGGAGGTGACTAGACTAAGAAGGAACAGGGATGGTGAGGTGTAGGGTCTTGGATCTGTCTTGCATATCAGTGATTCCTAACTTTAATATGCATTGGAGGCACGGGGGGGGGGTTGTGAAAATGCAAATTTTCTCTCTTGAGGTCTGGGGTAGCATCTAGGACTGGGGATTCTACATTTTAATGAGAGACTCCACACTCCACAGTTGGAGGTGCAATGCCTCCAGGGACAATAAATGGCTAGGATGCAACAAGCTCAGGGAGAAAAGGAAGCCCATGCCTTTGGCCTGACTGATCAAATTGTGCCTGGCTATTATCATGAAGGGGAAATGGAGTCCAAGACATGTGGGGAGCCAACCCTGCTTGGCTGATCCCATAGCAACCTTCTACAACAAGCAAGAAAGCTGCTAATTGGCCAGCGGCACTCAATATTAATTAACACAATAGAATAGGTCCCTAGAAGCCTGTTTTGCATAATTAATGAATACTCAGCTATAAGCTACTGAAAACACTGAAACCAGTGTTACAATTTTCCGATCAGCTAAGCAGAAATACCACATCCATACTGTTTGTGGACACAGTGAAACCTTAACTCCTGCTAATTATTGAGTTGGCTGGAAAGCCCTTGGCTTCGCCTGATCCTGGAGCTGGATGGGGACATGTGGCCACTCCAGGAAGGCCAATAATTTGATGCCACTTCTGCAAACTAGGCTTTAAATATTTGTCCAACATTGAGTTGCAAACATTGAGCACTGCTGCAAGGAGGGGACAGGTAGGAGAGAATTGGTAGAATTTTTCCTTTGGTGACAGTAACGAGTATGTTTTGCCCTGCTGTTGGTCTGGTTCCACCGCCATGCCAGCCCCAAATAATATGCAGAGACTCTGTATTTGTCTTACATATTAGCCCATTTCTATTAATCTAAGTATTCCACGTGGTCTCTTTACCGGCTGGCATTCTACCTCTCTGGTCTCTCCATGTTGACTCCTCCTAACTACTTCCTCTTTCCTCCTAGTCTCCTAGTCCCTACTATCTTGCTTTCCTATTGGCCAACAGTGCTTTATTTATTAACCAGCATGAGAAACATATTTACAGAATAACATCTCCCATCAGGTGACTTGAGTAGTTCAGCTGTGGCCATGACTTTTGTGATGTACTTAATAAGTCAAACTGCCTTATAGTCCATCCTCCTTTAAGAGAAGTGTGCTGCTGTCTCCAAAGACTGTTCTGGGAAGGTCTGTTTCCTGTCCCAAACATTCACTGTGGGCGTCTTTTTTTTTTTTTTGAGAGTTCTTTTAAGTTTTGGGAAAACACCTCATTGTGGTAAATACCCATGTTAGAAAATATATTGTCTGTATTAGTTACTTTTCTCAAGGTGGTTGTAAAATATGTAACAGAAGTGATTTAAAGGAGGAAGAAGGTCTTATTTCTTATTTGAGTGTACGGTCTATCGGGGAAGGCATGGTGCCTGGAGTGCTGGGCAGCTGGACACACCACACTGCAGTCAGAAACTAAGATGAATGCTGGCGCTCAGCTCACCTCCTTTTTGTTCAGTCTGGGATTCCATCATTGGAAGGAGCTGCTCACATTTAGGGAAGGTCTTCCCAACTCAGTTACCCCTTCAAGGACAGAGACTTGCCTTCTAGTAATTCCAGAGCCTGCTGAGTTTACAATACTAGCTACCACATTACCTTAACCATTATTTTTAAGCAGACAGTTTAGAACTGTTGAGTGCTATGTTCACGTTGTGTAATCTATTTTCAAACTCTTCATTTTGCAGAACTGAAACTCCACCCTCATTAGTAACACCCCATCCTGCTTCTTCTGCCTCTGATAGCTACCACTCTGCTATTTTATAATTGACTGTAATTACTTCATATAGGATTAGTGTATTGTCATTGTCTTTTTTTTGTGACAAGGTTTATCTGTGCTGTAGTGTGTACATCATCAGGATGTCCTCTCATTATTATTACTGTATGTATGTGAGAGCAGATACATGAGTGCCCAGCACACATTTGGAGATCAAAGGACAACTTTGGGAGAGTTGCTTTTCTTCTTCCACCACAGGTTCTAGGCTTCAGAAGCAAATCCCCTCACATGGACGTATAGGCAGGAAAAACCCCAATGCATATAAAATAAAAATAAATTAATAAAATAGCAAACATTAAAAAGAAAGACTGCACTCAATAACTCTGAAATTTGATTGGTTGTGGTTTCTGCAATGGTCACCATCTATTGCAAAGAGATGTTTCCTTATCCTTTTTGCTTTATTGATGGTACAGGTGGGAACACTTCTCTGTGGGTATAAGGACAGATATTTAGAATGTAGTTAGGGATTATTATAGTTTAGTAAAGTGGTGATTGTAGGTTCTCTTCTAAGATCCTTGACTTCACTAGCCCTGGGGATTTGGCTAGGTTTCCAGTACCAAGCATGTTTCTCTCTTGTTGAAAAGGTCTTAAGTTCCACTAAAGAGTTGTTGGTTAGTGTCAGGGTATGCATTCTACTACTGTACCCCCAGGGGTGTCTTACCATGATGGTCATTGTTATGATTCATAGATGTCATAGCTGTATAGAATTGTTCGTAACTTCCCTCTTTTGGAAGCTTGCATGGCATTTTCTGGTACCAGGAAAGCTAGACCACAAGGAGGACACTTTCAGATCAGTTCCAACTCAGGAGTGTCTGAGCCCTTTTTCTGGGTGCATGGGGTCTTTGACAATAGGGACTTACATTCCTCCTCTGTGGGGCAATCAAGGGCAACATCAATAGCCTGTAATGTTTTGGGAGTCTTAGCAATTTTGATCAATATCTCAAAAGGGTTTCTCATGCCTGGTGTTGGGGTTTTTGTTAGATGGTCTTTACTCCAGGCTTTTTTATGTGGGTTCTGGGGGTTGCTCTTAGGTCCCTGTGATTGTATGGCAAGCACTTTACCAACTAAACTGTCTCCCCATGCCCATGCTATACACTGGATAACTTTAACTATTATAGATTGTATGCTTCATACAGAATTATCACAAGTATTTTAGTTTGAATTATTAAAACCAGTTAAAAATCTTCATGACCTGGGTTAGGCGATGGATTCTTAGATATGACATCAAAAGCCTAAGCAACAAAAGAAAGGAAAAAAAAACTGGACTCAAACCTAAAATCCTTTGAATTTCAAAGGATACCATCAATAAAGCAGAAAGACAGCTCACAGAGTGAGGGGAAATACTTACACATCACACATTCAATGTGTCACTTATATCAAGGCTACATAAAGGTCTCTTAATAATGAAATGGCAAACAATACAGTTAAAAAATGGACCATGAGCATGAATAGACATTTATTCAAAGCAAATATGCTTATGTACAAAATTTGCCAACAAATATGAAAGACTGTTCCACAGGCACCAGGCCTGCCACCTTATTTTTCCTGTATTTTGAAAGAAATTAGGACACAGAAATAGGTAAAGGAAAATGATTTTATTTTTAATTTGACCAAACCAAATTTGAGCACAAAGAAGCCAGTGTCTCCCCCACCACCCTGTGGCCATCTTACAGTTCATAGAAACCATAAATCGGGCCAGAATATCTTTGAGTTGAGACAGGCTAACTGGTCCTTCCCTGGAGGGAGCTGACCCAGGTTGACTCTGCCCCATTAAGAGGCAGCTCTCTCTATATATAACATTTTTTTTTTAAAAAAATATGTCTGGCTGAAGAAAATGGGTTTAAAATATTCTCTGTTAGGAAGGAGACAAGAAATGGGTCTCATGGGAGGTAAAATTCCTACCCATTCCAGGACCAGCAGAGTTCTTTGTCATGTCACCCCCTTCCTTCAATAGGAGTAAAATCCAAGCCTTTTGTCCTTTCTTTGGAGGTCAACTTGAGCTCCAATTATTATTATTTTTTAAGATTCCCCTTTAAAACAATTGTGTGTATATGTGGTTGTCTAAATGTATGTTTAATACCACATGCATCTGGTTCGGGGGTGGGGGTTAGAAGTGGGCATCAGGTCCCTGGGAACTAAAGTTACAGGCAGCTATAAGCTTCTTGATGTGGGCAATGGGAATTCAACCCAGGTCCTCTTCAAGAGCAATAAGTGCTCTTAACTGCTGGACCATCTCCTCAGCCCAGCTCTAATTCTTGAAAAATAGTAGCCTGATAGCTGAATGGAGGGGCACAAGTGTCTTTCTTTAGACTATATCTTCTCCTTCAAGGGCTTTATTACAGGACTGTGATTACAAAGTAATTGTAAACATTCTCTGGTCACCAGGGGAATGCAAATCAGAATTGTGATGAGATATTTCACACATAAAGATGACAATAGTTTAAAACAGATGTTGACAAGGCTGTGGAGAATGCAAAACAATGCAGTCACTTTGGAAAACAGTCTGTTAGTGTGTAAGGTCATACCCAGTTATATAACACACCAATGCCAGTTCTAGGCACATATGACAAAGATGTGAAAATGTATCTGCACACAGACTTGTATGTATCAGTCTATTGAGACATTATTCCTAATAGCCAAAAGAATTAAAAAAAATGTTTTCCATCTAATGAGTAGACAGTCAATTCAGTATTACTCAGCCATAAAAAGCAATGCATACAGTGCAGGCATTTGCTCTCTCTGCTTTCTGGCTGCCATGGGGTGAGCTGTTGTCTGCTCTGCATGATGGAGAGCTTGTGAAGGTTCCAGTACAAGAGCAAATAGCTCCAGTTATTTGGTCTTCCGTGAGGGGTGGCAGATGGCAGTGGTGCCTGGTCCATCAGCCCACCTATTTTGAGTAGGGGAGTGAACAGGAAAAGAAACAGACTGAAGTCCCATAACACCTTCCAGGGACAATCCCACAATGACCTAACGAGTCCCATGGTCCCCATGTTGTAAAGACCCACAGCACTTGCCAACATCACTACCCTGCAGATCAAGCCTGAACATAGACTTTTGAGGTACACAACCTACATCACACTAGCATGGTTTGATCTTTCTACATTTTTTTAAGTTTTTTTCTTACATAGTTGGGTATATTTTTGGCATTTTTGTTTCTATTCATTTTGGTTTCATTCATAGTTCTACTTATTCAGTGTTGTACTCTTCCCCTGCACTCCAAATCTGCTGAGACGTCTGGGTGTGACGACAGAAGCCACCATTCTCATTGGGTGCACTGTCCCTCTCCTCACTATGTGAGCACTCTTTCATGCTAGCCTCTTGAGTGCCCCTGGTTCCCAGGAGCTTCTGAGTCTGCTGAGGTTCCCCATGGAAGTCTCCAGCAGCCCAAGGGGGAGCTCTGAGAGGACAGGAAGGCTTCCAGCCCTCTGGTGCCTTTGCAGTGGGCCTATTCAGGGTTGCACAAGGACCCTCAATCTTTGACCAATTTCAAATTTTCAGGAATTCTAAATCTACCAGAGAGGAGACTTTGACAGGAATATAATTTTTTCCTGTTTCATTTATAAAAGGCAATTTTAGGGAAAATTGAAATTTATGGTATAGTTACTTTTTTAGCACTCCATAAATCTGAAGCCATCTTGATAGTTATGGAACGTAAAAATGTATTATGGATAACTTGGTTTGCTCATAAAAAGATCAGGTTTGGCATATTAAATGTCAAAATATAGTTTATGAAGATAACAATTATATATTTAGTAATTGAATTGGCCTTCCAGTGTATCCTTGTTTATAACACGAAAAATAAAAGTATGGCAGTATTTAAGGACCTCAGAGTAACTACAAAACAGAACATTTTTTTTCTCCTCTCTCCCTCCCTCCCTTACTCCCTCTTCATTCTCTTTCTCCCTCTATTTCTCTTTCTCATTGTTACCTGACATCATCATAGATGCTCATGAGTTCAAATGATCCTCCTGCCTCAGTCTTCTAGGACTCCAGATGTGAGCCACCACACACCCATCTAAAACCATTAATTATTATCACTATTTTGAGACATCATCTCACTATGTAGCCCTGCTTAGCCAGGAGCTCTCTATGCAGACTGGGGTAGCCCCAAACCTAGAGTTCTGCTTGCCTCTGCCACCATGGGGTTAAAAAAGTATACACTGTCATGCCTGGCTCAAAACCATATTTCTTTCTGTCTCTGTAGATTTTGTGGTTACCAAACAAAGTAAAACCCAGGCAAGAGTTTTAGGGGCTAAGGAGATGATCCATTGGGAAGAACAGTTGCTGTTTGAACATGAGGAATTGAGATCAAGCCACAGCACCCACTTGAGGAAGCTAGGCATACTCTCCTGTGTGTTCATAATCTTAATACTGGGAGGCAGAGACAGGAGGGTGGCTGGGGCCACCACAGGAACAACACAGGAACAACATGGAGTCCCATACTTAGTGAGAGGTCCTGTGTCAAGGGAATGATACACAGGATAATAGAGCAGGAGACCTAATTCCTTCTGTGGTCTCTATGTGCATAGGTGTGCAAACCATGTGCACCCCTTTACATGTCCATACATACTCCCCAATGTAACACAAAAGAAAAAAGAGTACCAGCTCTTCAAACCTCTGCCCTTCTTCCTTTATGTACCCGAATGCTCTGTCTGTGTACTGGCTAAGACCACAGGTTTTGGAGACAGATGTCTGGTGTGAAGCCAGCTCTGCTGTGGACAGGGAAGGACTGCTGGCTGTCCATCATCTCATAGTGCTTTGCTTTTCTAGTCTATGAGACAGATGATGAGAAGCATCTACACAGCAGTGAGATGTGAAATTAAGACATGTGAAGCCTTTAGAGATTCTAACCCTGTAATAGAGACTTTATAAACAAGCTGTTGTTAAGCATCAAGATTCACAGTCATAATTTGTGATCTACCTTGAACTGTGAATAAATGGAAGTCATGAAGGGCAGAAATATGTTAATCATACAGAGGGATGGCAGGTGTGAGACATTGGGAAAGCAAATTCAGTTCATAGGTACATTTTATTCGACTAAAAAGAATCTACAGTTTTCAGTCTGAAGGTTTTGAATGGGATGTGTTAGCCACAGTCCTACCATCCCTATTAACTTATATTGGTTTAATTTATTGGTTTCTGTTTGTAGACCTGGCCCCAGTAGAAAATTCATTTAAGCCAGCCAGAGGGCATCTATGATGAAAAGAATTCCAAAATTTCTCATTCTTCCCCTTTAGCACTAGAAATGCAACTGAAGAAATAATTGATAACAGTAATAATCCTACAGGCATCCAGAGAGTGATGTTATTAGACAGGACTTAAAAATAACTAGAGCTATTATGTTTTGGAAGAGACCAGAGGCTGAGGCTATTGCTTGGTGGCAGAGTGCTTGCCTGGCATGCATGAAGCCCTATATTCAATCTCTAGGCCTGCCAAAGATGGAATAAAAACCAGGAAATCAAGAAGATAACAAAAATTTGATGGCATTGGCAGATATTTGGAAGCTGTAAAAAGAAACAAAGTGGGGATTTTAGGAGGGAAAATACAACAAGTAAAATTAATATCTCAGTTGACTGGCCACAGTAGAGGGGAAAATCAGAGAGCTGAGTACAGCTTAAAGAAAACACAAAGAGAGGAAAGAAAGGGATGGACACATGCAACCAAGGATAAGAAACACAGAGGAAAAGCAAAAAAAAAATTTAGTTGTAAGAATTGTGTTAAGATGTATGATTGAGAAAAAGAAGTCCAAAAATAGGGAAAGATCATGATGGAAACAGACAAATAGTGAAAAATCAGAGTGGACAGAGGAAACGAGTTCTTTTTATAGATGTAGTCACTAGAATGTTGGCTTTTCAAGAGAAACAATGGAAATCCAAAACAATGGCATGTTGATTTAAAACACCAAAAGAAGATAACTACCAATCTAGAATTCTATACCCAGTGAGAATATCGCCTTAAATGTGCTCTAGGGGAGGGAGGGAGGGAGGGAAGGAGAGAGGGAGAGAAAGGGCGAGGGAGAGGAAACTGGGATCAATATGTAAAATTAAAAAAAAAATGTGCTCTAGGGATCCACAAGCTATAGAAGCACAGCTGACATCCCTGCCTTTTCCCATACACAGGAATAAACTGGAAATGGATCAGGTGTGTAAATGAACAAAAACCAAACTGTGAAACTGCTGGAAGAAAATATGGGTAGTCTTGAGAGTGTGAGTGTAGAGATTTTCAAACTATGATTCAAAGTCCATATGTAATAAAATACTGATGTGTTGCTTAAAAAAAGTAATCTTAGTCAAACACCTGTGTGTGTGTGTGTGTGTGTGTGTGTGTGTGTGTGTGTGTGTGTGTTTAGAAATAGGGTTTCACATAGCCTTGGCTGGCCTTAAACATGCTATATAGTTGAGGATGACCTTGAACCCTTGACCCTCCTGTCTCCATCTCTTACATGTTATCATTCCAGTTTATGCAGTGCTGAGTGAGGACTGATCCCAGGGATTTGTTCATGTTAGGCACTCTACCAACTGAGCTACATCCCCAGCCCATTAACATGTTTTAATAGCAAAAATTTACTGTCAGTAAAATCTAAACACAAAAGGAAAATATTTGCATCATGCACCACAGATGTAAGTTGTAGCTTTAATATTTAAGTTTAAGTTAGGTACATAATAATCTAGAGAAATCAACCCAGGAAAGCTGAAGATCTATGTATCTTTGGGGTACAGTTGCCTGTGAAATGGGGTTAGTTGTCTCCCTGTTGTATTAGTTACCTTTTCAGCTGTGTTAGTTACTTTTCTGTTGCTGTGATAAAAATTCTAGGATCAAAAGGAAAGGGGGAAGCACTTAATTTGGCTTACAGTTAGATCCAGAATGCTGAGTTCATCATGCTAGATGAGCATGACAACAAGTGGCAGGCGCGACAGCAGGATCAGGAAACAGAGGGAGCGAACTGGAACTGGGATGGAGTGATGAACTCTCAAAGCCCACTCCTAATGACATACTTCTTCCAGCAAATCTGTACCTCCCACAACCTCCTCAAATAGAGCAACCAACAGGGGACCGAGTGTTCAAATGCCTGAGTCTGTTGCAATTTTCTCATTTAAATCACCATGGGGGGGGGCGGGAAACAGGCAGGAGACCTGAATAGGCACTTCACAAGGGAAGCTATCTCAACGAACAATAAACGCATAGAAAGATGTTTGGTACCAGTGCTAATTGGGGGATTTAAATCCAAACCCAGAGTTACCACCATGTTTACAAGAATGGAAAGCACTGACAGCTGGCTAACACCAAGTAGGGAGTGGATGTGTCCCAACTGAAGCTCTCTTTATGTACTGCTGGCCAAAATGCAAACCCACTTCTCTGGAAAAGGAGTGGTCAGTGTCCTTTATAAAATATGTGTCCTAAAGTCCCCCAACCCCCTCGCCACACTCATACCTGTGTCAGCTACTTTTATCATTGTTGTGACAGAGTACTGTCACAAACAGCTTAAGGGAGAGAGGCTTATTTGCCCACAGCTAATGAGGGATCAGTCCACCATGGCAGGGAGGGCGTGGCCATTTCAAGGAAC
Organism: Cricetiscus sungorus; assembly: GCA_030556225.1. NCBI lineage: Eukaryota > Metazoa > Chordata > Mammalia > Rodentia > Cricetidae > Cricetiscus > Cricetiscus sungorus. Next base: position 71,786,766 of record JANBXA010000007.1, read on the forward strand.
ACAGGAAGCAGGACAAAGGGAATGCCAGCACTTGACACAGCCACAGTTTTCATTTTCCCTCATTGCATTCTGACCATGCTACCAGCCTGTGGGATGGTGACACTCACTGTCTTCCTTAGTTTACCATATCTGGAAAGCCCCTGAACGACATACCCAGACATGTGTCTTGACAACTCCTAAGTGGTCCTAAATCCACTGTGAAAATAAGGCATTTTAGTATTGGACAGAAATCCATGTACACGTGTGTGAAGAGATTTGCATGGGGAATGTGTGACTGCATTATTCATAGCGGTCCTGGAGTAGGAGAACACATGTGCCTCAACAATAAAATTTAATGATCTGGAGTGATGTGCTGGTAAATGTTTGGGAAAAGCCAGACTGAAAACAGTAAGTACTCAAAGATTCCATTTATATCAAGTGAAACAACTAAGCAAAATACTCATGTTTAGTGATGTTTGCTTAGGTAGTAAATCTAGAAGGAAAAGTATAGAAGCGCTTGTCCTGCTGAACTTATAGGCAGTTGTGAGCAATGTGGTACTGAGAATTGAACTCAGGTCCTCTCCAAGAGTAGTACACACTCTCAACTACTGAGCCATCTCTCCGTCCATTTTTCTTTTCCATTTTTGAAACAGAATTTCACTATGTCATCTTGCCTGGCCTGGAGCTTGCTATATAGATCAGGCTGATCTTGAACTTACACAGATATGTCTGTCTCTGTCTTCTAAATGCTAAGATGAAAGACATGAGCCACCACACCTGGCTTATGCTTATTGATACTTTCACAGTGGCAAATAATATGACCTAAGTGTTTGTATTCTCCCCCACATGCAATCATTGAATCCTAGTCACCAATGTGACATTGGGGGGTGGGGGACTTTGGAGAGTACATTAGGCCATTGAGTGGAACCCCTGTTGAAAAGGGCCCAGGGGGCTAGTTAGCCTTTCCTACCTTGTGAGACATGTGACTGTGTTGGCCTGGCATATCAATTATGGGTTGTGTTGGTTAGTTTTTTTCATTAACTTAACACAAGATAGAGTCATCTGAGAAGAAGGAACCTCACCTGACAGTTTGCCTCTGCCATTTTGGCTTATGGGTTTATCTGTGGGACATTTTTTGATGAGTGGATTGATAGGAAGGGTCCTGGGAGGTGGTTCTGGGTGTGAGAAAGTAGTCTGAGCAAGTGAAGCAGTGAGCCAGTTGGCAGCTTCCCCTTGTTCTTCCTGCCTGTGCTCCTGCTGGTTGAGTTCCTGCCCTGGCTTCTAGACTCTAACCTGTCAGGTATAATAAATACTTTACAAAGCTGCTTTTGCTCATGGTGTTTTATCACAATAGCAGAAACCCAACTAGGACAGCAACCTACAAAATCATGAACCAAAATAAGCTTTAACAAAGACGTTATCCCAGGTGTGTTGTTATAATGACAGTGAGATGATTGGCACATCTAGCAAGAAGATGCCATCCATAGATCAGGGGGATGAGTCCTCCCTAGACACCAAACTTGCTGCCTGTTTATCCTGAACTTCCTAGCCCCCAGACCTGTAAGCAATGTATTTCTGGTGTTTATTAGCCATTCAGCTTATGATTTTAAGTTATAGCTAGATAGTTGCTAAGGAGGCCAAATCACATCAAGAGAGTATTCCCTGTGCTGTCCTGACTTCTGGTCCTTGACTTAAATCTTACCTGGCTGTTAATTTCTTAGGTGTTCTACTGTATGGTAGGTGCTTAGGTTTTTCTCTTTGTTGTACATTTTTGGTTTGGAATATTTTCCTGTCTAGATGTCCTATTTCACAATGTAACAAAATCTGAGTTTTGTCATACAGTTCAAGCAGAGAATAGACCCATGAGTGCTAGGTCATGAGTCAACTCCTTAGAAGGCCTTACATACAATGCAGCCATGTCTGTGCATGTTTACGCTTCATAGCTTTTCAATACCCCAAAGAATAGTCAAAACGTAAATGTTAGATTTCACAAATGAAGAAATGAAGGTAGAGAGGTGTTTACTGTCTTGCTGAGGTCTCAGAGACTAGAAAGGTAAATAGGTGCCAACTGTAAGTCTATAGTCTTTCTATTTACCCAGAAACTCCCTCCTGTTAGCTATTAGAAATGAAACAAATAAGAAAAAATTGAGTCTGATCTGGAAACATTGGAAGAGCCTAGAGTGAATTGCTAAATTTAGCAAACATATTTTTTTTTCCCACCAGAACCCAGGAAAAATATGCTTAAGTGTATCATGTTCTTTTGTCTCCTTAAATAATTTCATCAAAAATCTCTGTGCAATTTGGGGCTCTAGACTTCTAATTCTAGTAACTTACAAGGATACAGAGGGGGCCAATCTTCTAACCCAAGCTATCTCCAGGTTTGTAGGTGATTTACAGCTGTCATCATCACTACCCTTCTAGATTTTCCTGTGAACCACTACAGTGGAATGACAGCACTGGCCCAGCCACTTATTTCCTACCAGAATTTTATGTTGTATTCTTTGGATGACAGAGTCTCCTTTTCCTGATGACTGTTAATGTAAGATGCCTTCTCAGGATGCTGTCCCCAAACACTTACTACCTCTGCCCAAACCTTCACCAAGTGTGAGTTATGGCACAGATGAACCTGACTGTAACTAGAATTGTTCACCCAACTCATTGCCAGGAGCCCTCACAGGGAAACTAAGCCCTGGGGAAAGCCACTTACAGCTCTGGCTGAGCCCCAGCAGATCTCCTTGAGTTTTTACTGTCATGAGTTTTCCATGGATGTTTTAGTGATTCCAAAGTGACTTTCAATTGTTGAACTCATCACAGCACCTTCCAGCAACATATTCTTTTCCAATACGATTGACACTATTTATTTAGCACATAGAGTTATATTCAAAACTCATGCTGGCCCTTAAAGGTATGATGTAGATGATCTACAAGTCATTGTATGATTATTTGGGCATCTCAGCATCCTATATTCAAATTCCAGTTCTTTCTTTCTTAGGTGCCAATGGGAGGAGGAATTAAAAACACATTAAATAATCTCTCAAACCTGCAGATCTTCATATGTAAAATACATTTAAAATAAATGAGATAGAAAAGTAGAAAACATGCTGTCAAGTCCATAGGAAATGATGGTAGCCATCACTGTAGTTGTTTAACTTCTGATGTCCTTCATTAACAGTGCTAATTAATAACATTCTTCATTTTGTTAATAGACTTGGGAGACTGAGAGGGACCAGGAACAATAGAAAACATGGAAAGAGACTTATGACAATGAAATGAAAGCATTCAGTCAGTAGGTGGCTTGAAGGTGGAAAATTTGTTATACTTTCTCTGGCCTGGGACAGAAGGTACTTGATTTACCATGACTCATGTCATCTCATACCCTAGGGTTGGGTCTTGTTCCTTTACTATTGTAAGTCTCTGGCACTGTTCTATGCTCTTTCCTGTCACTGGCTGAATGGCAGTAGAATTTTTCCAAAATATTTTTGACATTTAATCAATACAGTATGTGACTGTGACCGTATACCATGACTTTATGTCATGTTATCTATTTCCTTTGACTTAAAATATTTCTTCTTGGAGTGAAGCTCATTAAAACTCAGGAAATGGGCTGGGTGGTGGTGGTGCATGCCTTTAATCCCAGCACTTGGGAGGCAGAGGCAGATGGATATCTGTGAATTTGAAGCCAGCCTGGTCTACAAAGTGAGTTCCAGGATATCCAGAGAAATCGTCTCAAAAAAAAAAAAAAAAAAAAAAGTAAAAAGTAAAAAACCAAAACTAAAACAAAAGCCTCTCAGGAAATAAATGAAACTCACAAGACTCAGGAAGTACCCAGAAGCCATAAAATTAACAAGGTTATCTGAACCATGCTAACTGCTAGGGAGAGAATAGGCTGTTGTCTCTATAGATGTAGCAGAATGGGACAGACCAGCATGGTTGGGTCACAGAGCCCAGATATTTGGTCAAATATTCTGGATGCTCTTATCAGAGGATGTTTCAGAGGAAATGTAACTTTAAATTGGAGATTTTGAGTAAAGCAGGCCATTTTCTGCAATTCATGTGGGCCTCATCCAATTGACTGAAGGCTTCCTCTACAGCAGAGGAATTCTACTGGCAGATGCCTTTTGACTTGAACCATGATGTCAGCTCTTCTTTGTGTTTCTTCCCTTATATCGATCTCAGTGACTCTATTTCTTGGGAGAACACAGACATTAGGTCCCAAACAGGGATGATTAAAGCAATAGATGTTTCAGCCTTCATGGTTTGGGTAGGAAATATCTTTCATGTATTTGAAAACTTGTATTTTGGTTGTTGGTGCTGTTTGGCGAAGAACCTTTGAAACCAAAACTTATATAGCAAAAGTGGGTCACTAAGGGTGGATGTTGAAGGTGATATTCACTTCTAGCTCCTGCCTGAGGTGTCGTCTGCTTCCCAATCCACCAAGATGAGATCAAGCCATGCTCTAGTTCCTGCTGCCACAGCTACTCCAGTCACCATGGCTGTCTCAAATACTGTGGTGTTTGCTCTGAAACCATAAGCCAAGGTAAATGGCATAGCAAGTGATGAGCCTACCACTGCTATGTTCCACAGTCTGTCCTCAAAAGTCCTATTTGTAATACTTCACCCATTAGCAAATGTACTTAGGTCATTACATATCTACTCAGCTGGAATGGTTGTGACGCAGAGGGCATTTGTGTCATAAATACAGGAACAGAACTTACTCCCTCAGATACAATACCTAAGTTGTGACAGAGAAGAAGACAATTCTGCAGTACCACAGTTTCACAGTTCTAACAATCCTCAGTAGCATGCCTACCCTAGTAGCTTTAACTGTCAACTTGATATAGCCCAGAGCCACTTGAGAAGGAATTCTCAACTGAGGGTTTTTCCAAATCAAATTGACCCATGGGCATGTTTGAAGATTGTCTGAATTGTTAATTGATGTAAGAAGGCCCAGCCCAGTGTAGGCAGCACCATTCTCTGGGCAGGTGGGTGGTCCTTGAATCTATATAAGAAAGCTAGCTAACTGTGAAGCTATCAACAAGCCAGAAAGCAACATTCTTCATGACTCCTGCTTCAAGTTCCTGCCCTGACTTCCCCATGGATGCACTGTGACCTGGAAGTGAATAAATCTTTTCTTCTCCTAAGTTTCTTTTGGTCAGAATGTTGTGGTCACAGAAATAGAAACAAAAGCTACAATAGCAGCCACAACCCAATAGGAATAAAGTGATTTCACAACAGGTGATCCTAGGAAGCACCATTGGTGTCACCACAGAAGTGACAGCTCAGTGCATGGCTATGACCTTGCATTTCTGTGGGTTGGGAGTACACACTTGGGCTATAATTGGCCCTTGATAAGCCTCCGTCTCCTCATCTATCAGAGGACTACAATACTGCTTCTCAGACAATTATATGAAACAGGATGGGACTCACTTCATCCATCCTGCAGGTCCACCCCAGCCCCCCAGATGCAGGCTCATTCAGGAACATCTTGGCACACTACTTGTAATTTGGATTTTAATTTCCTTCTTTTTGTTACAAGCATAATAGAAGCAAAAGAGACAGATGGCAAGTCTCGATTCACTTTTACCACATGTTTGCATGGTGCTAATATAAAACTAAAATGTGAGAGACACAAGCTGGTTGTGATGATCCAGGGAGCTGAAGGCAGGGAACCCGGGGGAGCTCTGGCCTGCAGGACCAAGCAAATTGCCCATGGCTTGAGCAATACTCCACAGCCTGTGCCCCCACTGCCTAGGTTACCATGGGGATAACACTGTTGATGAGGAGAGATAGCTAGCAGCAGATGGATTTCTTCCTTGACATAGTTCCTTCCTACAGGGACTTGAGAAATCAGGACACTGGTCACTGCCTGGCTGATAGTTCTGAGGCAGACAGCAAGGTGCCCCTTACCCAGGATAGTGAAAGCCATATTCTCTGGTCCAGCCATGGAAGTGGAGAGTCAGCCTGAGCTCTGGTCTTCAGAAACTGTTAGGTGAGACATTCTTAGCTGTGAAGTTATTCACATCCTGAGCTGGCTAGTTCTTTGTTGAAGCTACTCCCTCTGCATTTGGAGGTCTAGTGACATCCTTGACCTTTGTTCACTGTGGTTGTTTGAATAAAAATGGGCCATATATAGTGCCAGAGAGAGTGGCACTATTTGGAGGTGTTGCCTTGTTGGAGTGGGTGTCACTTTGTTGGAGGAGGTGTGTCTCTTTGGGGGGTGGGCTTTGAGGTCTCAGAAGCTTAAGCTTGGCCAGTGTGTCACTGTCACTTCCTGCTGCCTATGGATCAAGATTTAGAACTCTCAGCTCCTCTCCAGCACCATGTCTGTCTGCATGCCACCGTGCTTTCCACCATGACAATAATGGACCAAAGCTCTGAACTGTAAGCCACTCATCAGCCTAGGGTGCTGCATGTTATGGTTCTTCCTCTAAATTCTTCTCTTGACTCTGTTTGAATAGACCCTCCATATGCTATTGTATTTGACCCAAATATGCCATATGACCTTAAGTAGATTTTCAAAAATGAACCTCCTTTTCTTGAGTTAATTCATTTGACCATTGATTTATTCAGTTGGTTGTTCCCCTGTTTCTAAATTCCAGTTCTCCGTGTTGGGAAATGAAGTTCTATGAGGGGTGCAGATCATAGTGCCTGTGAGCTCCTGAATGTGTGGGATCCTGAATTTAACAAAACATAGAATAATGGAAGAGATCGCTTCTGGGTGTGTGTATGAGGAAGTTTCTAAATTAAGTTAATGGCAGTGAGCAGGTGGTCCACCTTAAATGTGAGCAGCAGCAACCTTTGTGTGTGTGTTTGGGGGAGGTTTCTGGGCGCATAAAGGAGAAAGTGAGTTGAGCACCAGCATTCATCTCTCTCTGCTTCATGACTATGGGTAAAATATGATCAGCTGCCCTAAGCTTCTGTTGCCATGCCTTCTCTCCTTCACGGTACCCTCAATCTGAGAGTCAGGATAAACTGTATTAGTCAGAGCTCTCTGGAGTCTCAGAACTTATGGAGTGAATCTGTCTGTCTGTCTAGACTATTTGAATGACTTACAGGCTGAAGTTCAAGTAATCTAACAATGGCTGGTTGTGAAAAGTCACAGAATCTCGTAGTTGCTCAGTCCTATGAGGCTGGGTGTCTCAGCTGGTCTTCTGCACATGCTGGAATCCTGAAGAAGTAGGCTCCAATGCTAGTGGAAGAAAGGACTTGCTAGCAAGGTGAGGAGGACAAGCAGCCAAAGAGAAAAACCTCCCTCCTTCCATGTCCTTAGATAGACTTCAGCAGAAGGTGTGGCTCAGATTAAAAGTGTGTTGTCCCATCTCAAGATCCAGATCACAGGTGTGTCTTCCTGCCTTAAAGGTCTCCACTGCAAGTGAGTTCACCTACTTCAAATCAAGCAGAAATTCTCTCTCAGGTATTTCATCCATTTCTGGATTATAGTTTATTTCAGATGTAGTCAAGCTGATGTCCAAGGATAGGCATCACATAAACTTTCCTTTATATTTCTTTTGTCAGATATTTTGTCATAGCAATGAATAAAGTAACTAATACATGGGCAATTTTCTGTGACATGATGCTCAGGTGTTCAAAGTTCTGGAAAGGGAAGAGGAAGCTATATGTTTTCTGAAGGTGCCAGATCATGAGCTTGCTCTAGTGGATGTTCTCAGATGGTCTTGCACTCTGGAAGAAGCAGAGAATCTTCCAGGTTCTTTCTTTAGAACCTAGTTACTCTATGGGGATGATTGAATGCTGTATACTCATCTCACAATCCATCTGGACAGGCCCTGGAGCACTCATCCTGGTCCTCCTCCCAACCCCTACCCCAGGCCCTGGAACACTCATCCTGGTTCTCCTTCATTGACTTTTGAAACTCCTGATTGATGCCTTGAAGAAAGAGAACATTCTAGAGCAGAGAAGTACTTCCCTGCTGCGACTGTCAAACAGGCTTCTCACAGAGGCGCCTGGCAGCCATATTTCAAAGGTCACGGTTTCTTTACAGCAGTTTTCTACAGAGTGGAAGTCTCTGGGACTCTGAAATAAATTAAAATATTGATTGATTCTTAATATTCTCTCAAATCTCTCAAAATCTCCAGGTCATGCATAAATCAATGTGTTGGTTTCAGGGACTTACTCAATAATCTGTGAAGTATCCTGGTAATTACTTCTGGGTGCACCCCACGAAAGAGGCCGGCCACCTCTCCATCATTTTTAGGGCCCTGGGAACAATAACCAATTAAGGGACTCTCGTTTCTTATTTTAATTGCCAAGTTTCTTCCACTGTGTCCTGCACAGCACGAGGAAACCCATGAGTTGGAGTGAATCTGCCAGACTCTCTGGGGCCAGCGGTTCTCAAACTCTGCCTCATTTTCACTAGGTCCCTGGCCTCATCCTCTGATTTTACTCTGGAGTCCTTGGCTTCCTGGCTATGACAGTTCAGAAAATATTAATGTACTATTTCTCCAGGCTATATGAGTTTGTTTTATTAGGGGGAAAGGTACTTCTGATGGAACCCAAGTCAGTTGTTGCCTGGATTTCGGGAGGGGAGGAGGGTGATGGGCCACGGGTCTTCCTAAGCAGCACTGGTTCACACTACAGCTAGAAGAGGAGGAGGGCTTCAGCGTGTTGTGGCCAATGTGATCCTTGGAGAAGTGGGTCAGCTTCAAGGAAGTTAGGCTAGGGCTTTCTCCAAGGTCTTTCTCCATCTGACCTGGGCTGTTCACAACCTTACTCTACTCTGTCAGGGTGTCCTCTAACACCCTCCAACTGTCAGCCTGATGGATGGTCAGACAGCCATGTGCACTCTGCTGCCACTCTTGCCTTTGACTATATCCTATTGTGATGATTTTTTTGTCTCAACTTCTGGTCATCTTTCAGTGTCTAGTTCACATGAGAAATTCAGTATGAGCTCATAGGCTTCTATGGGATCTTATGTCCTGCATCTGGAGTCCAGAAAAGACTCAAGGGTTCTTTCAGATGGCTGTTGGCCTGACTTCCCATCACCATGGAATAAAATTTTCATGGTGCCCTGCAAAAACTTCTGTTGCTTGCTTTCTACTGACTCTGTGGGCTTTAGCCACAATGGACGCTGTGTTGTACTTCCAGTACTAGTATGCCTGGTCCTCCTCAGGACTGTACTGCTGTTCCCTATTCCTGGGACACTGTTCCCTGTTGTACCTGCATACCTCAATCCTTCATGCAGTGAAAGCTCTCTGCTCAGATGCTTTCTCTCTAGAGCACTAGAGCATCCTTCACTGACCAGCATGCTTCAGAGAGCCCTTATCATCTCTGGAACCTGTCTTTTCTTCCTAGCACTTACTATGACCTAAAATATATCTGTTTATTCACCACTTATATTTCAGACTAAATAGTATTCTGTATGAGGGAAGGGATGCCAATCCATTGTTTTGCATTATTGGATCTATGGATCTAAACAGTGTTTAAAACATAGTGGGAACTCTCTCTCTCTCTCTCTCTCTCTCTCTCTCTCTCTCTCTCTCTCTCACACACACACACACACACACACAAATGAAAGAGGCTGAACCTGTTAGTGATAGAGATAGCTGGTTGCTGTCTGTCCATCAGCATCCGTTGGAAAAGTATTCAACCTCTAGAAAGGCAGGGCTGAATGAAGGCAGAGGCTCTAGGGACTATTTTCAGAGGAAGTCACATAGTTTAGACCTCCAGGTGAATGTCAAGAAGTGGGCTTTTCTCCCTGCCTTTCCTCATGGCATGAGCTTTGGACATGGGGTTGAGAGTGATTTGTGGTTCATCCTCAAGTTGTAAGGCCAGATGGGAAATGTGAGGGGTCACCTGGAGCTCAGAAAGGTATTGTCATGACACATATGTTTGTGACACACCTAAGATAACACATGGGATTTCCCAACTTTCAAAGGGGGTTTTAGAGTGGCCTACAGTCTCACATGAGCAGAGAAGCAATAAGACAAAGGGGTCCCATGTATTACTCTCACAGGGACCCTACCTGCAGGCTAGAAGAGAGGTTTTCATGTTAATAGGGTAACTTGGGGTTACAAGAAGATTTGACACTGATACATATGTGTACCTGTTTACAGTGGCCCAAGTTGTCTATGCAAACAATAGGAAAAAGAGTCTATAATGAGTCTTCTTGGAACACCAGGAATTGTGGCTCATGCTCAAACTTAATGTCAAACTACTGAGTGGGAAGGAACGAGATCTTTGAGTGGGTATTTATTTGCATGGGTCAAGCAGCCTTTACCACAGGGAGCCAGGAAATTGTATGATTCACAGAGGAGCTATGTACCTGTAGGTGGAGTCTTGGTCAATGCTCTGTTGCTGTGAGGGGACATTATGACCATGGCAACTCTTATAAAAGAAGGAAAAGGAAGCATTTAATTGGGACAATTTGCTTACAGTTTCAGAAGTTAAAGTTCATCATGGCAGGCAGACAGGTGTTGGAGGAATAGCTGAAGAGGCCTACATCTGAATTTATAGGAAGTAGGAACAGCTGAGACACTAGGCTTGGCTTGGACTTTTGAAACCCCAAAGCCCATCCCTTCCTCTATCAAGGCCACACCTACTCCAACAAAGCCACACCTTCTGATCCCTCCCAAGTAGTACCACTCCCTGATAACTCAGCATTCAAGTATATGAGCCAATGGGGGCCATTCTTATTTAAGCCACTACAGAGATCTCTTTCTGCCTCCAAATAGGTAGGGAAATAAGGAGGTTCCTATAGACACATGTTTGCTTGACATCTCTTCCTTTACTGAACCACCTGTTTCTGTGTAGTGTAGCATAGTTGTTGCCGTTTTTCTGCATTTCTGGTCCTACCCCAGCAGGAACATTGACTCCACAACTGAAAGTCCCTCACCTCCTTGATGATATCATCAGTCTTTCTGGGGTACACCAGAGGTCAACCAGAGAGTCTTAGTTTTTTTTTTTTTTGTTTTTTGTTTTTTGTTTTTTTTTCAGAGTTTGTCTCTCAGGAGGATGACTGGAGTTGGCAGGCAGTCTCTCTTCCTACAGCCGGAGGAGGTAGCTTGTCAAGAGAAGTCTTCACCTAGATAGAGCCAGAAGGAAAAAAGGGGTGGTGTGTGGGGGGGGGAGTGGCAGAGCCTTGCTGGTTTCACAGAGCCTGGTTCAAGTCACTTCTGAGTGAAATTCATCCTGGGCTTCTAGATAAATACAAAACAAGTCTCCATTTCACTTTGGCTAATTTCAACTGGACTTTGTCCCTTACAACCCAAACACCCTGACAAATACAAGTTCTCTCTCCTCTGTAATTCATAAGAGCACACTGGGAGTATTTGAGAAACTGGGAACATTGGCGTGATAATCTCTTCTCATGCCACCTGCTCCCCCTAAACTCTACATGTATGCAAATGTACACACGTGCACACCATACCCCTGTGCACCACCAGCAGGAGCAGCAGTGAGGCTGGGATGTAAACCAATGTCATAAAATAGGAATCTGAAATGTCCTCCTCAGCCCTCATGTACCCCAGCAAGTGCTGCTGTCTGTGGGGGAGGGAGGTCTATGGGTAATTTAAGAGGCAAAGGAATTGGTTTCCTGGGATTGGGTCCTTGGAAGAAGCTATTTCTGGCTATTTTTAAGCTTGCTTTTTGCTGTTTACCATGATCTGCACAGATGTCCTCTGCCACATATTCCTACAGCCATGGCATTCTGCCACACAGTAGGGCCACTAACGCAGAGCCAAGTGGCTGTGGATCGAACTCCCTTAAGTTGAATCAAAGTAAATCCTTTCTGCCTTAGGCTGTGTTTCTCTTGGTCACAACAATGAGGAGCTAACAGTTTCCTTCCCAGCTGGGAATCATGTGTGCACTTATTTTACTAATTGAAGCAGTCTGTGGCTATTCATTTTTGTCCCACAGCTCCAATTTCTCAAGAGACAGGCAAAGAGAACGGACAAGGTTTCATTCATTTTTTCCAGGTAGGAAGTTATGGTTTGTCTTACTTTCATTTTTGCTGCTGTGACCAAAAGAAACCCAGGGAGAAAGGGAAAGGGCCCATTTTAGCTCACATTTGCAGACTATTTATTGTTCATTGCTGGGAAGCCAGGATGACAGAATCCTGAAGCAGTGAGTCGCATAACATCCAGTCAAGAGGAGAGGAAAGGGTGCATGCATGTAAGATCACTTGCTTGCTTGCCTCAGTTTGATTTCTCCAATCCCACACAGTCCATGACTCCTGCCAAGGGGGCGGCACTCACAGTGGCAAAGTCAACTACTTCAGCCAAGATACCTGCCCCTCTTCAAATATGCCAAGTAGATTTAGGCAATCCACTGAAACTCCTTTCTCAGTCAAGTCAATAATCAGAACCCACTGTCACAGGATTCAAGACAAAATGTCTAATTTTCTTTATTTTTTACTTGAGAATATCTTGGGCCAGGCTGGCATATGGGCCTCATGCACATCTAAGCTAGAGCGGGGCAATAGGGAATGCTAAAGAAATATAGAGCTCACAGCCAGGCAGAGAGCCAAAGTCCAAGAGGGAGGCTTCATGCCTAATTAGAAAAAGCAAAGGGAATGTCAAGGCCTGGAAAGCAGATGCAGGAATCGAAGACTCAGGAGCCTAGGGACAGGCTAAACAGGCTAAAGGGGCTTTAGAGCCATGGTTCTCAATCCTGGGGGTATTAGGTGACCCTTTCACAGGATCACCTAAAATAATCAGAAAACACAATTATTTACATTCTGATTCGTAACAGTCACGAAATTACAGTTATGAAGTAGCAATAAAAGTAATTTTATGGTTGGGGTCACCACAGCATGAGGAACTGTATTAAAGGGTTGCAGCATTAGGAAGGTTGTTCTCAACTGCTTTAGAGCAATCACCTGGAATGGGTAGGGCTTCTTGCTATTTCTTGGGCCTGTGAGGGTGTGATAACAGGCCTGGAGTGATGGTTTAGTGGATAAGAGTACTTGCTGCTCTTAGAGAGGACCAGGGATTTATTGCCAGCACCCACAGAAGGGTGCTATCCCTTAACTCCAGTTTAAGAGATCCACCCCCTGCCCCATTCTGGCCTCTGTGGACAGCAGACACCCTCAAGGCACATATACATTCATACAGAGAACCCCCCCCCCCCCCGTGTGTGTGTGTGTGTGTGTGTGTGTGTGCGTGCGCGCGCGCGCGGGCACACACGTATGCTGGGACATGGCCATGGGCAATGGGCTTAGAAGGGTGCAAATGTCTTCCTTTCTGCATAGTCCCTGTCCTTTTTGCTTTCTCTAAGCTGATGAAGGGAAAGAACTATTAGATTTTTTTTTTCTAGAGAATTTTACCCATTTTCTTATTTTCCCCCTCCCATGGCACAGACTTCTTTGTTCCATGTCCTCTTTGAGGATATACTCTTGGGCTTTCTATTATACATAGCCCTGAAGCAGAGATTTAGGGAAGTGTAGTTCCAGTCCTGGCCCAAGCATGAGACCTCAAGTATGTCACTAACATTTTCTGGACAGTTCGATTGAGTTGTTTTCTGCCTCTTGCCTCCTTTCATTGATCAATCTCCACACCACCAGGAAACCTTACCCCCAATCCAGAATGTCACTCCAAATGCTTGCTGGCATGCACATGTCTGCCTGCAAACCATACTCCTGAGATGCTACAGGCAGTTTGGTAACTATATTTTTATAATTACCACAGATGGGAGGCCAAATTGAAATGAGATTTGTTTGAAACTGCTTTGAGCATTTTAGGCCTGTCCCTTCATTTATCACTGCAGTCAGCTTTTCCAATGACCGCCGCAAATAGCCCATGGTCTTCCTGATCTATGATTGTCTCTGAAAAGAAGCTTGGGATCCATGCTGACTAACACCTCTCCTCCTTGCACCCCACAAACCTCACTCTAGACCACGCAGAACTGTAGCAATTCCATAGGATCCACGTTCTGACCTCTGTGCACAGCCATGAACAGACTGACTTTTCCATCATGTGTTGCTGACCTGGAACAGCTTCTGTTACCTCCTTACTGTAGCTGGCAGTATCCTTGGTCTAAGCTGTTGACTCTGTACTTCATTTGCATGCACCATCTTTTAGTCTTCACTGCAGTGCTCTTCCTGCCTCTGTACTGCTACTTCCCTTCACTAGAAGCTGTCTGTCACCATCCCTAGGGTAAGTGCCATTTTCAGCCTGAACAAGTCTGCCCAACCTTTTGAGCAACATGTCCTGCAGGTAGAGCAGTGTCCTTGGGGCTAGTTTTGGCCCAGGACAGTGTGTCAGTGGGCAGAGACTCAGATACACTGGGCCAGGGTGTTGGTTTAAGCAAAGGGTGGTATGGAGGGCTGAGGTGCAGGTGTGAGCATCTCAGGAGCCAGGGAAGGTGAAGTCAGGCAGAAAAGCCATGTTAAGAACTGGGGTTCAGGAGTTGCATGGAGAACATCAGATGTGATAACTGGTATCTGGGTTGAACCCAGGACTGAGGCCAGATAAGTCCCAAACTGCCCCAGGAACCCCAGCATCGTAACAGATGGATAGGACCTGAAAGAATTCTTCTGGGGACCTCGAGGAACCAGACTGTCAGGCTCTGCTCCATACAGCAGTAACTTGTTTTACTCCCTTGTGCCTCAATTTGTCCAGCTGTCAATTGGATGATAATAACACTGCCCTCCTCATAGGATTAGTTAAGTAGATTCCAACAAATGAAATCCTTAGAAGTGGGCTTTGGCCCCTAATAGCATCCGATTCAGTTATTTCATTAAAAACGTACTCATTGGGTCATTTTGTGCCTGGAGGATTTGGGCCCAAGGATGTGTTGCAGACTCTGTGGAGCTTCTGAGGCAGCCATGGTTGTCTACAGTAACCAGAAGTGTGGCTCTTAGTGTCTGTCAGTCTTGGATGCATAGCTCCACTTTTCCATTCATTTCTTGTGAGACATTGCAAGTTTTAATCTTTTGGGTCTATACAATGGGAGTGCTGACATCTACCTCACGGGATGAACTCTGGGTTAAAATAAAGTATGTGGGTCTCTTGACTCAACTGTTCTTTCCTTTCCCTAAACCCATGAGGGCAGGGTCCTCTTCCAGGACTACTTATTAAGAGTTCAGTTCCTCATGGCTGGTGGGCTGGGGCTACCCGCTGGCTGCCTATACTTGGTCCCATAGTTCCTTGCCATTTGAATTTTTTCATGGGATAGCTCCAACATGACACCTGGATTTCTTCAGTGTCATTGAGATGAAAACATAGTGCTTTTGTGACATATTACAGCTGTTATATGATATGACAGATATGGTTTTGTGATATGATATTACTCAAAACTGCATTTGAGCCCAGACACAGGAGGGGATTAGCAAGGGTAAGAGCATCAGGAAGGATGGATCCCAAAGGCTGCCTACCACACCCTTAACCCCTCCCTGAGGCAGGCCCCACGTGGCCTTCCTCCTCATCAAAGCATTAGGAGGCCAACATCACAGTAGTTTGGGCTTCAACTTGTCTCCTTCAAAATTCTTAGCCAGAGTCTTTTAATCTTTGAATGGGAGGTTTATCTCAATAGGTGCCCCAGATATATGGAAATTGATATTTTAAAATTTGAGAGTGAGAGAGAGCGAGAGAGAGAGAAGTGCATGCGAGAGAGAGAGAATGTGCACATGAGTGCAGGTGTCTTCAGATGCTAGAAGAGGGATCTAGATCTCCTGGATGCAGACATTTGTGAGCTGCACAATGTGAGTGCTAGGGAATTAACCACTGAGCAATTGTTTTATCTTGGAATTGGTATTTTTCACAGAAAGATTTCTTTTTTTTTTCCCCCTGTAGTGCTATGTTATCCACTTCTTTAACCAGAAAAGGCAACTTACCATAACAAACCCCTAAAAAAAAGCCATAGCTTTATTCTGTTGAACACAGGACTTAAAGCAGAATACTCGACTTTCTCACCCAAAGTACTTCCCATTCTAGTCCTACTAAAGGGTCTGCAACACCTGACCTATTCAGAAGGCATCCTGGGTGTCTTTTATAGGCTTAGATTACACCTGCCATTCATTGCCAAGGCTGAGCACACCTATGTAGAATAGGCAGACTTCTTCTGCCAGGCTACAGAAGCTGCCAGGCTGCAAGAGTAGATCAAGGAGATACTAAGGAGGGAGATTTGACAGGAAAGAGTAACTATCCCTGAGGGGAAATGGAAAACTGTGAAATGGAGCTGAACATATGAGACCTAAAAGCCCTCTAAATCCATCTCGAGGGACCTGTACATCTGGTGTTAAGTCAATGCAAGTAATTAAAGGGCTCTGGTCCTTGCATCACTTCCAGGCATCTCCAAAGCATAATCACAGCTCCCAAAGTCCTTGTAGGATTATCTGAATCTCTGTTGGGTATGCAATACCACACCCTTCATCACTCCACAGATGTGGACCCTGACAAACACCACATACACTCATTGTCATTTCAGAGGTTTTTCTGGAAGAATCCAGCCAACAGTAGTGCCTGTGTACCATTTCTAGTTACTGACTGGAAATACCACCCCTTGGAGATTCCCTGTTCTGTGACCTCTGCTCTAACCTCCAGAACTCTGAAAAACATGTAAATGTTGGGAATTCCCCAACTCCCTCCCCAAGGATGAGTCTGGCATCCCACCCTTGCTACGAGAGTCAGGAAAATAGAATAGGTAAGGAAAGAGACTTGATGAAGGGCATTATAGTAAGGTCATGGGCCTAAGTTCTGTTCACTTCTGCATCCCGAGTTTGTCCCACTACAACACATGGTTCTTCACCCTGAGAGATTCTATCTAACCCAACAGTCTTTCTTGTGTTCCCACTCCTGCTTCACATGATTCCTGGCCTTCCCATCATCACAGATATCGTTTCCATTTTCTTCCTTTCAGTTCACACTTTAGAGAAACATCTTACCGACAATTCATTCTTGGCTTGCAGATGTTAACAAATTCATCTGCCTCATCTTATTTATCGAAGCTGTCTGTAACTACCAGAGCTTGTAATTTCTAAGCAATAATCACGTATGGTATAAACATTGGATAACTAGAAATTGTATCATGTTGCTTATTTTATTTTTAGCTGGAAACTTGCCAGTCTTGCATGATATGACATGCTATATCCAGGTCACACTGCTGGGACCTCCTTTTGGTACACCACCCCCAATTTAGAAGAGTGATCACATCTCAAGGCTGTCCTCAGCAGGGGGGCAGAGTCTGGGTGTGAGTTGGCAACACTGAACTTTGCTGCCTCATCTCAGGTACGGTCACAGCTCAGGGATTTACTCCCCTTGCTCTAAGACAGTGTTGGCAGGTGCAAACATCAAACAAAGATTGGAAAAGTGGTCTCCATAGAGACAGAGACACCCAGAGAACCCAGCTCTGTCTCCTTTCATGCTGGTGTGCTGAGGCTCCTGTCAAACCAACTGTAGACATTTTACTGTTCTCTCTAGAGCCTGGGGACCCAATGGGATCATTACAGGAGAGTGTGACATTGTGAGGTCATCAGACATCACTAGAGGAGGGCTCATGCCACAGTGCTATCTGACATTTTTCCTTTAATTTATTTTGTTTTTCTTCTTTGCATGTGCATATGTCTGTATTGTGCACAGGTGTGTATAAATGTTCATATCTGTGTGGGAACATATGTGTGTATGCTCAAGGTTGATGTTGAAAGTTTTCTCCATTGTTTTTCCACCTTATTTATTGAGGCAAAGTCTCTCTATCAAACCCAGAGCTTACCAATAGGGCTAGTTTCCCTAGCCAGCTTGCTTTGGGGAATCCTTTTTGCTGCTTTCTGAGGCTTGAATTAACAAGGGCTCACTTTGTCCACAGCATTTATGGGGGTTCTAGAGATCTGAACTGTTCTCTTGCTTGTATGGAAAGTGCTTGAAACATTGATCCATGTCCCCAGCCTTCTCTGTCTTTCCTGATTGAGAAACAAAAATTGGCCATGGCCTTATCCCAAAGGATCATCTATAGGGACTGAATATTATGTTTTTCTGATAAAATGGGTTTTGGTAGGTCAACTTACCCTCTAGAATAAAACAACAGTAACACACATACATTTATATATAACTGTTTATTATTTAGATAAATGCAGTTAAATCACTTAATATTTATTAAAGAGATCACAAGATGTGTGTGTGTTTAGTCCTTTCAAACAATATTTAAATTAAAGCACTTAAGTTTTTTTTTAAGTTAAAAACCGAGTTTGCCTTATTTCTTATATTTGTAAATATACTGGTTAAGGCCACCCAGGAAAACAGAAGCAATAAAAGATAGGTGGATAGAAAAGACAGATAAACAAATAGATAAATAGAAAGATGATAGATATATAGATCAAAGACAGTTCAGCTGTAGAATGCTTTCTCGGCATAAACAAAGTCCTGTTTGATCTCCACTACTGCATTAACAGGGTGTGGTGGTACACTCCTGTAATCCCAGCATTAGGGAATGGAATCAGGAGTATCAGAAGTTTGGGGTCATCCTCTGCTACGAAATGAATTTTAGGCCAGTCTGAAAAACATAAGATTATCTCAAAAACAAACAGAAAATCCTTAGCTGGCCTAGAGAGATGGGTTAGAGCATTTGCTTCACAAGCACGAAGGCTCAAGTTCAGAGTGCAGATTCACATAAGAAGCCTGGTAGGGCCACATACACACTTGTATCTCCAGATCTGTAGACAAGAGTGTCTCCAGAGCTTGTTGTCCTCCAACCTAGCCTTGGCCTTAGTGAGAGACTCCATCTTAAGGAAATAAAAGGGAAGAGTAAAGAGCAGGACCCCGGATAGCTTTCTTGGGTGCTGAGGCGTACACATGCACACACACACACGCACACACACACACTCTCTCTCTCTCTCTCTCTCTCTCTCTCTCTCTCTCTCTCTCTCTCTCTCTCTCTCTCTCTCACTCACACATGGTCTTTTTGACAATTGCTACAGAAAAGCAGCAGCTGATATCCATAGAGTCTTGTGTTGGAAGCTTAGCTGTTTTGAGAAAGGTAGCTTGTTATAAGAGGAAACCATAAGTAGAAAAATGCAATTATAGTAATAATAAATAAAACAAAACCCCAAGGGCCAATGGCTAAGACTTGTCAAGTGGTCTTCAAACTGGGCTTATTGCATGCATCTTTCCCTCCCCATTTTCTTGATCAGATCACCTATATCCTGCTAATTCCCCTCCCTGGTGCTCCCTAACCACCCTACCCCAGCGATGGTCCCTTTGTACTTTCCTTCTCTCTGCAGTTACTCCAGAGTGTGTGGTCACATCTGTATATTGGAGCTAAGAGCCTCCAATGAGAGAGAACATGTGACATTTGTCTTTCTGGGTCCAGGCTACTTCACTTAGTCTGATCTTTTCAAGTTTCATCCATTTACCTGAAACGTTTGTGATTTCATTTTTATTTACAGCTGAATGGTATTTGATAGTGTATATGCACCAAATTTTCATTAGCTATCCATCAGTTGTAGGTCATTTAGGTTATTTCTATTTCCTAACTATTGTGAGTAGAGCAGCAATGAACGTGACTGAGCAAGCATCTGTGGAGCAAGATGTCCACACTTCTGGGCTTTAAGTGCCCATGGCCCAGCGTTCAGAAGCTAATGATCTGGCTCTGAGTTCAGGTGGTTGGGACCTTTGGTTCTTAGTATCACAGCTTCTTGGCAGTCAGAGCCAGTAATTCCATGGCTTTCTGGGACTTCCCTAGCAGCTGTCTGCTTTCCACACTGTCAGCCCTCACTCTCTCTACCATTCTCAGCCCTTCTGCAGTCCCCCATGGTCTCAGCTCCCTGCATTTCCTGCATTTCCCTTTATGAAAGACCTTAGCCACCTCCTAGACAGCTAGGTTTGCTGGGGCTGACAACCCAGGGAGTCATCTGTGCCTTGTGTTGCCAGCTCAACCTGCTGAAGAGCAGGGCTGTGAAGTGCTTGAATGAGATTCTATTTGGGGGGGGGTGCACAGGAAGGAGATGTTCTGGAATGTTCTGACAGGACTTGCCAGCCACACATGCACATAGCCTCCTGTCATTAAGAACAGTGTTTTGTTTTTTTTTTTTGGTTTTGTTTGTTTGTTTGTTTGTTTTTGTTTTTTTTTTTTTTTTTTTTTTACTTTACTTAGTTACACTGTCTGCACAGGACAGGACAGAATCCTATGGATCAACACAAAGACAAACCTACAAATAACCTGAAACTTTCCATCTAGGACCCCAAAGAAGCTGGTGCAGATGCTTTGATCTCTTAGATGGGAGAACTCAGTAGGGGAACCGTGCTCATTTTTCCAGGTAAACTGCTAACATGTAGGTTTGGGGGTAAAGCATAACAAATGCTTTGAGATTCATCTGGAGAAACAAACAGGGAAGAACAGATGAAAGAAAGTATTTCAGGGGCTGGGAAGTGGCTCAGCCCAGTGCAGTGCCTGCTGCCCAAGCTCGTTTGCCTTCAGTTTCCCTCCAGAAACTCCCCTGGCACTCATTTCATTTGACTGTGGCTTTGTTTCTCAGCTGCTGGGTGTGTCAGATAAGACTTTGGAGTGTGGCTAAGCCCCAGGATGTGACCTGTTGTTTCCCGAAGCCCTGAACACAGCACCAAGAGCCCCACCAGCAGCTGGTGCAGTGAGGCAGATCTGTCTGGAATATACTTTTTTCCTTGAGCATTTAAAACGATGGCTTAGCCAACCTTTGAAACTAAGAAACTTCCTCAGAAAGAAGAGTTTGAATGTTAGAGGGTCCGTGAAGAGGATAGGACACTTGCCTGTGTGGCCTGATGCAGGGTGCTTCATCTCTATGCTGTGGTGCTCTCCCCTTTCCAAGATGGGGGCTGTTGGAGATCTGAAATGACTGCAGATAGGGAGTAATTACAAGGAAAATAACTGTGCTTGTTCAATATTTTCCCTCTAAATCTCACCAGAACAGGGGTTTCTTGACACTATTTTAAGGGGGTCACTGCAAAATAACCACTGCTGCACCCCTACCACCACCATCATGACCACCTCCTCCTCTTCCTCCACCATCACCATCAACACCACCACCTTCACTTTCACCACCATCACCACTACCACCACCGTCATGACCACCTCCTCCTCCTCCACCACCATTACCACCATCACCACCACCACCATCACCACCACCACCATCACCACCACCACCACCACCACCACCACCACCATCACCACCACCACCACCACCACCACCATCACCACCACCACCACCACCTCCACTTTCACCACTAACTACTTTGGAATTTCTAGACTCATAGTGTTATCACACCTCACCAGTCTAGCCTTCTGCCTCCATTTCCTTGTGTTAAACTCTATCACCTTGAACTCCCTGTTCAGCCCTGCCCTGGGAGTAAAGCTGTGTTTGCTTTGCTTGTCGACTCTGGCTAGGACTCTGATGTGATGGAAGCACACTTCAGAATCATCTGTTTCTAAAGAGTTACATGCACTCTCTGGGCCATGCTGCTGCAACCCCTCCCCCTCTCCTCCCCTCCCCCCTGCCGCCTCCGGTCTGTACTGTCACTAGCCAGGCCTGTACTTGTTACCATCTCTGACCCTTGTAACAGTCACCTCCAACTTCCTGACAGGATTCTCATGGCCATGCCTGTTTCAGTGGATAGGCGGTTCCTCTTGCTTCTCAATAGTGGGTATAAGTGAGAACCCCACTGTCTCATTCCCTTGCTTCTCCCTTCCTGCCTGAGAGGAAGTGCCTGTGAATCCCTGAGCTACGAATTAATGGATTGATTTTGTTCAGCAGAGGATTTTGTACAACAAAGTATTAATGGGGTCTCTGCTGCCCCCAGTGCCTTCTTGTCAAGGAAAAATTGAAGAAGAACAGAGCCCGCTGCGAAGCCAGCTGGTGATTTAATTTCACCTAATTTTTCTACCTCTGGGGAAATTGCCAAATTAATGAGAATCCAGACCTCTGAGCCATTCTCTGATGCAAAGTTGTGAGCAGTGGGACAAAGCCACTATGTCCTCTGATACAGGGTCACCTGGGGGTCCTGAGGTAGCCATAACCATCCTGCCTGCTTCTGGGACACAGGATCCAGGACACATGGCGAGAGCAAGTTTGCCCTCAGGCCTCCCCTCTGGAAATGTCCACAGCATTCCACTCTGTTTCTGTTAAGGAACTGCTTTTTCTTGATTCCTGGTGACACCAGGCACCCGGGAACATGAACAAACAACAACCCACTGGTTTCTACAAGCCTGAACATAGCAAGGACAGGTACACTGGGCACAGGGACAGGTCTAGTTCCAGCTCTGGTACTGGAGATGGGGCAGTCACTTCTCACAGGGCCTCCACTGGTTCATCTCAGCCCTGGGACATCTCAGGGCGTGTGCAGCTTTCCAGTTCTATTAATCTTATTTTATTTGTTTTTCAGAGCACCCTGTAGCCTTGAGCATTAAACAGTCTTACAACTTTTATGGATCCTGCCATCACAGACATTCTGGCAATGAAAATACTTTAGGAAAAACCCTGCTTCCAGCCTCTCTGTGTGTGTGTGTTTTGAGGGATGGTAGCAAAGGGATTCTTTTTTTTACATTAAATTGTTAGGTAAGCAGGAAAGTCACTGTTTCATCGTGGCATCTTTATACGTGTGTCATTACACTTTGTTCCCATTCAGTTCCCCACCCCCCTGTTCTTTCCGGGACTCTTCACAGCCCATTGGCTTTCCTCTCCCAGTTAACTCTCCTTCTGCTCTCCTTTTGTGTTTGTGTGTTTGCGGGACTCGGGGAAATGGATGTGTGAGTGCACATGCATGTGGAGGCCAGAGCTGATGTCTGTGGTGGTGTGTCTTCCTCATTCACTTTCTATTTTATTGCCTTGAGAGGGGTCTATCCCTGAAATGGAAATGCATTGTTTTGGGCTAGCCAGCCAGTGAGTTTTTGGAGCCTGCCTGTCTCTGCACCCCACCCCCTTAGTGGAGATGCAGGCGGTGTAGCCATGCCTGGTCTTTGTGTGGGTGCTGCAGATTCAAACTCAGGCCCTCATGTTTGCAGCCACAGCTTACCCACCAAACCCTCTCCTCACCCCCACCGGCTCGGCTCCTTTCTTGTTGGCTGTGTTACAAGAGGCAGTCACAGACTTCGTCAGCAGACTGTCTCTTGGATGAGGAGGTTTTTCTTTGTCTCTCCTCCTGGCTCCCAGCACAGTAGTCCCTCAGAGGATTAGTTCTAGAACTGCCTGGAGAGATGAAAGGTCAAGAATTATCAAATATCAGAGATAGGATATTTACACATGGTCCATACATATCTCCCTGTACTTCTTGTTTACTTGGTGTTTTTGAGACAGGATTTTTCTATGTAGCTAAGATTGGCCTTGAACTCAGCCTCCCAAAGACTGAAATTGCAGGCATGCACCACAGTCCTGAGCTGGTTCTGGTCCCTGTGTTCTGAGCTAGGCATCTGTGCCAATGCATGGAGGGTTAGTGGCTAATGTTAGCAAAACTTGACCACTGTAGGTCATCTACAATATGTCAGGATGTTGTTTTTGGTTTTTTTTTTTTTTCTGCAATCCTCAAGCTCCTGCACTCCTTACCTGGAGGGGAGTTGGCCCAGGCAGGCTGTCAGCCCTACCAGCAGCTTCTCCTACCATGCAATGCTCTGATTTTCCCAAGTAAGGACACTGCTCTGCCCAAGAAACCTCTTGACTCATTCTTAAATCCTTTCAGGGCTCCCCAAACTGAAGTTTAGAACCAAGATTCTGTTCAAAAGAAAGTGAGCAGAAATGCCACAATATAAAATCTTCTACCTAAATAGGGTTTCCAGTTTTTTTTCTGTGTGCTAATCATGAGTCAAAGTTAGTCAGATTTCTTTACTTGACTATCTCAGAACATTTCTAACATTGGCATGTCCTGGGAAGCTCCTGAGATAAGGTCTAGCTTGCAGTTTTTCCCAACTTAATTTACTTGGAACATTTGGTTTCTAAGACTGGATTAACATCTCCCTCAAACAGTGTTCAGTGGAACACATTTAGGAAAATGTTTTTCTATCATAAGATTTACACCGTATTGGAATGATTCATTCACATGTCTGCTTCCCCCACTGGGCTGTGATTTCCTGAAGGGCAAGAAATACATCTCATTCTTATTATTGTCTTCAACACTTGGCACAGTGCTTCCTAGTATTTGTCCCCTCTCAGATCTTGTTAAGGTCACCAACAGCTTCCACCTCTCCTCTCTTATGAAATTCCTGACATCATTAGTCTCAATTTGGGCCTCTTTCCTAAGCATCCTTGTTGTTGTTTTGGACCCTGTGACATCATACCCTCTTTGGCAATATTACTGTTGAATCATTCTCTCTGACCTATCAGTTAAACATTGAAATGCCCAGAGCTCCATGGGTGGCCAGTTCCTGTACTGCAGTTACACTCTGTTTCAGGTAATGTTGAGTAGATCCTCTGCAACCAGCACTGCCTAAGCTAATGGGAGCAATGTATGTGCTTCTACATGTGCCTCTTCTCTGAATGGAGACTCATATCAAATTGCCTATTCAAGATCCCCTTGTAGAAGCTGTACTTAGCAACTCCAGAATGAAACTGTGGTCTTACTCAGCAAACCTGTTCATTGTCCAGTTAGCACACCACACCTGTCAGCAGCTCACATACAAAGTCTAGCATGTCCCTTTCTATCCATTGGCATCTTGTTCTGGTGCCAGGTCTGTGATCTTTGAGATGAACACTGTCTGCAGAGAGTAGATGTTCATCACCTAGTTGGTAGTTAACTTGCTCTGGCCCCTGGGGTGTTGGCAAGTGTATCCAGAGCTCCAGTCTTGAGTGTGTTCAGAAAATGTGTTTTGTCTCTTGTAGCCTATATCAGTCCCTGGATTGCTTGATTTTTTTTTTTTTTTTTTTGTTGCTGTGATAAAATGCCATGACCAAAAGCAATGCAACTTGAGGCTTACAAGTCCCACAGGGATAGAATCTTTAGTGGCAGGGAAGGCATGGCATGGTAACAGGAGAGGGAACCTGGCTGGTCATATTTTTAACCACACATAGGAAGTACACACACACAGAGGCTATCAACCCTCAAAGCCCACCCCTAGTGACATACTTCCTCCAGCAAGGCTGCCCCCTAAAGGTTTTATAATCACCCCAAATAGCACCACCAACTGGGGATCAAGTATTCAAGCATATAAGCCGATAAAGGACACTTCTCATTCAAAGCACCACAATCACCAATATATTACCTCTCGGGTTATTATCAAAATTCATCCTCCATTCATCCACAGAAGTCAGTATGAGACTGTTATACACCCTTCCCATTTATAACAGGCATGATACTGCATCAGTAGAAGGTTGCTGGGTGTGCTTGCCTCCTTGTAACACATTCCACCAGCCTGCCCTGATGTCTGGACAGTGCTGCTAGTGGGGATGGCTTGGGAACTCAGAAAAAAGCCTCCATTAACATGTTTCTCATAGCCTACTCAAATGCTTCAATCTACAACTGCAACCTATCCTGATTCTAGATGACTACAATGCTCAGTTACTATGCCTTGACTGCTGTTTCAGACAGACTTACCCACTCTAGCATATTGATCCATCAGCTCAATTTTGAGTCTTTAAATACAAAGTCCTAATTATGATATCTTTATCCTCTATGGTAGGGCAGCTCACATCCCCATTCTCTCTCATTCTCCCCATGTGTGTGGTGTATACACATGTGTATATGTGGAGGGCAGAGGTCAAAGTCAGGCATCTTTGTCTACCACTCTCTACCTCTTTCACTGGAAGGGTAGCTTTCTGTGGGCTAGACTGGCTGGCTAGCAAGTCTGAAGGATCCTGCTGCTCCAGCTCTCTCTCCATCACTGGGATTGCAGGTGAGAGCCACAATGCCTGGCTTTTTATGCAGTACTGGGGATCTAAATGGAGGTCCCACGCTCATGTGGAGGGACTTTGCTGGACTGAGCCATCTCCCCAGTCCCTGACATTTACTCTTATCTGTTCTTCACTATTCATTTCTACAGATGGGTTTTAAAAATATTTGATATATTCTACCCCAGACTTCAATATTATAACTTCACTTAGAAGAATTAACATCCCTTTTCCTATTGAGTTCTTCTGTCTAAGAGATTGACACAGCTATATTTAGTTATCTTCTGTTGTGTCCCCAATAGAAGGTTCTGGGCTTTCTTCTAAGGCTATGAACCAAGATTACTTATAGCCCCCCCCCTTTTTTTCTTTTGCTCTGTATGCAGGAGTCTTTTCTTTTATTTGTTCTTTAAATGATTGCTGGTATTTAGAAAGTTATTGATTTTTACATGTTTATTTTGTGACAGATCATTTTATTGACTTTGTATTCATTCTTGGTGATTTCCGTGAGCGTTTTGGAATTTCTCACTATGAAAACACACAGATGCACATATGGTGGTCATTCTCCTCTCCAGTAATGACACATCTCTTGTGCACTTTGAATCTCATTGTGCCCAGCATGCCAATGTTAAAAATAATGGCATCCTCTAAGAGTTTTACATTCCTGTGCAAAAAATAAATGTTAATCCTCTTCTTACACTATGAAGAAAATGTGGCTCAGAATGAATCCAATATTCAAATGGAAGAGCTGAAAACTATCAAATCAGAAGTGAGAGTATACCAGGAAAAAAAGTCTTGATTTAGGCAATGATTTCCTAGGTAGGACTAAAAATTATGAATCATACCAAGAAAAAAAAATGACGTATTAGGTTTTATAAAAATGAAGCTTTTACTTTTACAGAGTCCTAAGCAAATGGAGAGGTGAGTCATGGAGCAGGAGGAAGCATCATCATGGCAGGAACCTGACCGAGAACTTGTCCTGAGAACACCAAAAGAATCTGTACAGCTCAATAAGACATCAGCACAGAAAGCAGGTGGACAATTTGAATAGACACCTCATCCATAAAGAATCGCAATATAATCAAAACACCACTGCAATCTGCTTGGCAGTTAAAATTAAAATCTGGGTATTTCCAAGTACTGGAAGGAGGAAGAAAGGCCGTGGCTCCCACAGAGCTGTGGAGAATGCCACCAGCATAGGTACTTTGAGGCAAACTTGTCAGCTGCTTTTGAAGTTAAATATTTACCCAATGTGACTCAGCACACTTACCTTTAAGTATTTACTCACCAAAACAAAAAACAAAAAACAAAAAAAGCTGTTTACATAAACCTATCCACAAATGTTTATAGAAACTTTATTTAAAACAGTCTCAAACTGAAAATAATGGAATTATCTAACATACACTACAATGCTGTGTGCACAAAATCCTGGAGGAAACTCAGTTGAGTTAAAGAAGCAACGTGCAATGCAAGTAACTTAATGCTGCCACCATGTGACTTTTGTCTGCGTACATCCTGGGGGAGGCAAAATTATAGGAACAAAAATTAGATCAATGCTTTCTAGGGCTGAGATGAGAGGGAGGGTTAAATGTAAAGAAGCCTGATGGGACTTTGGGGGTGATAGAAATAGTCTGTAATTGAATGTTGAGGTTTCTTAAATAACTGCATATGATTGTCTCAGCCTCATCAGATTACAGTCTAAAGGGTGCATATTTTACTGTGGGGAAAATGGTACCTGAATGAAACTATCTGGCTTTAAGAAGAGAGATGGATGTATGTATAACTGAACCAGTCATGTACTTAGTATCACAGGCAGGTTTGGCCACTCCTGTAATAGCAGGAACACTATTGCTATGTATAATATTGGCCACAGATTTAAAAACAAATATGACATATTCTCCACCACGTTAAGGAAACTGACTTTGATAGCTAAGATTTCTTAGGTGCCAGCAACAGAAACTGAGTCTGGCTGATTTAAACAGAAAAAAAAAATCACTGGGTAGGAGTCTGGATGTCCCAGAGCCAGGAAGGAGGGAAGCATGAACAACTGGCTCCAGATCACGACTCTGTGTGAGCCACATGGCTGCCTCCATCTTTGGATAATTGCTGCCATATTTAAATGAGTGATACTGTAGCCTGAAAGGCAAGGATGCTGGACCCTACAGTTAGGATGTGGTCCTCCTGTTTCTTCTCTGGGATCAAGGAAGTTGATGTTGCTGTCATTACTGGGACCCTCATCCTAGCATATACACATGGGCTCTGTTGCCTGGCTTCTCTGTTCCACCATCTGAACACAGGCTGAGTACTCTGCCAGATAACCCCACTGTAGCTATAAGGGAGGTGCCCACAACAGTGAGAATATGGCAGTTTCTCCATTTCTATGGTAGAAGGCAGCTCTGCCACCACCCAAGTTCAGAATGTGGGCTGGGTGTTGCAATTTTAAAAAGTCATCTGGAGAGAGGAAAATGCCATTCGACAGAGTTCCAGTGGAGGTTTTGTTTTGTTATGATTTTAATTAGGGAAAGGGGTCATGAAAAGGGAAAGGGAAGGGAGGAGACTAACCTCCAGGGGCAGGAGCAGTGGGAGAGGGGGAAGAAAGGGAGGGAGGGAGGTGGGGAGAGAGAAACAGATAGAGGAAGAGAAAGAAAGAAGAGAATGAAAGGTAGGCAGGGCCAGTTTAAAAGGGGACATAGTAAATACACATAGGTGGTGGTCATAATGGTTGCAGCTGAGGGCATACTCTGTCAGAACCCCAGGA
Source organism: Cricetiscus sungorus (assembly GCA_030556225.1). NCBI lineage: Eukaryota > Metazoa > Chordata > Mammalia > Rodentia > Cricetidae > Cricetiscus > Cricetiscus sungorus. The sequence goes on from JANBXA010000007.1 coordinate 71,815,229, forward strand.
ACAGGCCAGTACAGATGCCTGAATACTAACACTGGGGAGACCGGCTCAGTCAACAAAGTACTTTCTTTATAAGTGTAAGACTTGAATTTGATTCCCTGACATCCAAATAAAGGTGCTAGGTGTGGCAATGCACACTTGTAATCCCAGCACTGAGGAGGTGGGGACAGGTGGCTCCCTGGAGCTCACTAGCCAACCAGTCCAACCTAATTGGTGAGCCTTAGGCCACTGGGAAACACTGTGTCCAAGGAGGTGTATGACCTTTCTGAACATGACAGCTGAGGTTGCCTCTGGTCTTTGCCTACTACCTACTTTCCCCTATTAACACACATGTACACACAAATGTGCATGCATGTGCACACATGTGTGTATATATATATATATATATATATATATATATATATATATATACACTTTATAAAGTAGGGATTTCCCAAACATGAGAAAGGCATTTGGTCATAAGACAACTTCCCTTTAAACAAAACAAAACACAACAAAATCCCCATAGCTGTCAGCGTATACTGTCCCTAGTATATTAGACGATGTTCCTGTTAGGAAGCCATGATGAATCTTCATGGTGGGTTTTGTTCTTGTTGAGATAATCATATGGCATCTCTTATTTGATCCACTTGTGTGTCCCATAAACAGATTTACTAATATTAAAACAGCATTGCCTTCTTTGGGAAACCTACTTGGCTGTGGTAAATTATTCTTTTAATATACTGTTGAATCCAATTTGCTAGCGTTTTGTCTGGGATTTTCACATTTAGATTCATGAGTGAAATTGGTCTGGTTTGATTTTATGTGCTCTCTTTGTCAGCCTCAATGACATTCCTGGCTTCTTCCTCCCAGGGATTTCATGCCCCCTGGTCGAGATGTGATCTCTGAGATATTTTTCATAAACCACAGGGGTTACCGCAGCCCACATGGCTCATCGAGTGTTAGGGAATTATGGGATAGGTGCAGATATGATGAGAAATTCTAGATGCCTGAGGCAGCCCTTAAATTAACTCTGGGACATTTACCCAGGGCCTGCCATGTGCCAGCTGCTAAATGATGTAACCCAAAGCTTGAGTCAGCTGCTTCTCTGTGGGGAAAATTCAGAGGAGCCATTGAGGATTGTCTGGAAGTAGACATGAGCAGAGATGTGGAAGGCCATCTAATTTGCCTGTGTTTTATTGCAGAGAAACCAAAGCTCAGAGAAAGCATTAGTCTTGCACACAGTTCATTCCTGGGTTCTCTGACTCCAGCCCCTTGCTTTTTCAAAGGTGCTATATCTCTGTAGACAGGGAAGCCAAAATTTAGGTTCAGACCCCAGGGGGAAAGCTTTTTTTTTTTTTTTTTAATTTTGAAATCCCTAGGTGAAGGCAGATAAGCTACAAGTGCTGGGTGGTGCTCTGGGCAGGGATTGCTTATTTCCCCTCCATGCCACAACTGCATCCATGGTCCAGCAGCCATGCCCTTCCCCTTGCTGTTCTCTTGGCACATGACACAAGAACTCAGACTGCTCCACAGCAGGATTTCATGGAGCTCTGACTTTGTATGAGCTTTGGCTCAGGATGTGGATGGCATGGGAGAAAGGGAGCCCTCTGAGGGCATCACTGAGATTCTCTAGAACACAGACAGGCCAAGCTGAGATGTTCAGTTCACTGTCTCTCACTCACCAAGTACCCTTGAGCAAGTCCATATCCCTCACCCCCTACTGTATCTCAGCTTCCTTATTTGCATAATAAAAACCTTCCCCAGAGCACCCCTTTCTCACAGTTCTGCTATTTCTTGGAATTTATGTGGTCCCAAGGTCCACATGTTAGAAGCTTGGTCCTCAACATGGAACCATCAGGAGACCCTGGAACCTTATGAGTTTGAGTGTCCAGTGGGAGGTCTTCAGGCCTTTGGGAGAGTGACATATACTCCCACCACCCACAAAGTGCTACTTCACCCCTGGCCCAGGGTGACAGGCATTCAATCTTGGACTAAAGCTTCCAGAACTATGAACCCAAATAACCCTTTTCTTTCTGTAAGTTGATTACCTCAGACATTTCCTTATGGTGATGGAATGCTGACTAATACAGATGGGCAAAGACAAGTCTTTGAAAACCTGTGTAGCTGCCAGGAGTGGAGTGCTCTTATTAGCTAAGGCTTTGTTCAGTTGGCATCTGGTATGAGAAGATGACTAAGTCAGCAGTCATTTGGCTACAGGAATAGAAAGAGCCTGAACTTCACTTAAGAGAGGGAAGATAGAAGATTTTCAAGCTCCTAATTGCAGAGATTACAACCAACATTGTTCTTAGAGACTGAGTCAGTAGATGATTCTTCCACATCTCAGCCTTCCTGTTTCATCCCTGCAGCCCAGCTCCTTCCCTAGGCTCATAGTACTTCTACCCCCATAATCATCTACTGTGTGGCCCTGCCTGGCACTGGCAACAGCTGGGCACCCAATTCTTACCTGTCACCGTACCATTTCCTGTCTTGTGGCCTTACGCCTACCACGTGAGAGGTGTCCCTTTCGGCTGGGATGTGTCACATGAGAGTACCATCCTACGTGGCCTATACCCAAATCAATAATATACACATATAAGTTAGACATGGCTTCCTGGGGTTTAGTCATGCATCTCAAAGTTTCCTTTTACAAATAAGTCAAGAATATTTTTTGGTCCAAGTTATAGTGCAAGGTGACACAGAGACTCAATGACAATACAGGGCTTGAATTTGGTCCTCCAAACTCACAGCACAAGATCTTCACAAAGCATTACTGTCATCTTTTTCTGGCTCAAACACAAGGGGGAATTGGCCTTTGATAGACATGCTGTGCCACTGAATTGCAGAAAGGAAAATGTCATGATATAGCCATGCAGAATGTATCATAATAAACTCGCGGAGGCGGAAAGGGGCTATTCTTATATTGCTCCTTAGCAGCTCAGTCTTCCTAGGACACATTTCAGTATTGTTCCCTTGCTTTCTGACTCCATCTCCAAATACAGTGACAGAATGCATGTGCTCTTTCCTGTATCCACACCCTCCCAACTGTACCAGAATAAAAGAATACTTATTCTGAGAAACTAGGTTAGGCCCTGAGGATGCGGTGGGCGAATGAATATACAGGCAAGATTTTTGCCATGATGAATCTAAGGCTAAACAGATTGATAATTTGATTTGCTGTGATAGGAAGTCATGGAAGCACTTAGAAGGCCTTGTTTGGCTCCCAGGAAGCCCCTGGGAGAAGGTGTTGGGCTGAGGCCTGACGATGAACTGTATCTATTGCTGGTGTTTCTGGTTATGCTCCATGTAGCCTGTCTCCCAGGCTCCCAAAGTTACAGACAATCTGGTCCCATCCATGCCGCAGAGCAAGAACTGAGTGTGGGAGTTTTATGCATTGGCTCATGCTACATGACTTAAGCTCCAGCCTGTCTGTCGTACAGAATGGCACTGGAGACTTGTGCCAGTGGCCATAGAACCATGTGACAGCTGATAAGTTGGCAATGGTGTGCAGAAACAGCTGGAGGCTGGGAGAAGGCTAGCCTCTTTGGAGTCCAGCAAGGAAGGAATAGCCAGGGGCAAGAGGTAGCCTGGGTCTTGGAGGGCCTCGTAAAGACTCATGGACCAGGTTAACAGTTTGCTCCATAGTATTGAAGAGGTGGCTCAGTCTGTAAAGTGACTGGCACACAAGCCTGAAGGTCCCCAGCATTCATGTAAGAACTAGGTGCAGTGGCATGACTCCAGGGCTGGAGAGGAGAATGAAGACAGGCAGAGCCCTAGAACACATCGAGCAGCCAATTCAGTAGCTGAATTGATAAACTCCAGCTTCTGTAAAAGGCCCTGTCTTAAAAACTAGAAGAGAGCCTGGGCTCAGTGGCTCAAGTACTTGCTTTATAAGCATGAGGACCAGAATTTAGATTCCCAGGACTCACATAAATGTCAGGTGGGTGTGGTGAGCTGCCTATAATTCCAGGCTTAGAGTGGAGGCAGGGGATCCTGAGAGCAAGCTAGCTTGGGAAACAAGTCCTGTTGAAGCGCTCTGGATGTAATTGAGAGATCCAGCCTCAGTGACTCAGGCAGAAGAACCATAGAGGACGATTCCCAACATCAATCTTTAGCATCTACATCCATGCACAAATACATGCACACACCCATACACACACACAAAACAAGTATACTCACAGTCACACAGACACACAAATACACACTGATCTTTATTCTAAATGCCATAGGTAGGAAGACACTAAAGGAATCTAAGGACATGAAACACGTGATCAGAAATGTGTATTTTTAAAAGACCATTCTGTTTGTGGGATGATGCACAGATTGGGAGGGGGCAGGAAGAGATGCGAGAAGACAGATTTAGAGGCCACTGCCTGGGCCCCAAGGAGGGGTGCGCTCTCTCTCTCTCTCTCTCTCTCTCTCTCTCTCTCTCTCTCTCTCTCTCTCTCTCCCTCTCTGTCTCTCTCTCTGTCTGTCTGTCTGTCTGCCTGTCTGTCTCTGTCTGTCTGTCTCTCTCTCTCTCCCCCTCTCTGTCTGTATGTCTGCCTGTCTGTCTCTGTCTGTCTGTCTCTCTCTCCCCTCTCTGTCTGTTTGTCTGTCTGTCTGCCTGCCTGCCTGCCTGTCTGTCTCTCTCTGTCTGTCTGTCTGTCTGTCTGTCTGTCTGTCTGTCTCTCTCTCTCTCTGTGTGTATGTGTGTGTGTGTGTGTGTGTGTGTGTGTGTGTATAGGGGGACCCACGAAGACAGAGATACAGAGGGAGTTCAGAAGTGAGATGGACAGTGTATTGGGGCATGGGGGCTAGTGGTCAGGAAGTTGCTCAGCAACTTTTCAGATCCCATCTGGTACAGGCTGATATATTCACGGAGATAGAAGGTGCTAGAAAGCTGTGCTAACTTCCTGCATTTTCATTTGTACCTCTCAAATCCAAAGGATAATTCTACTGTGAGGATAGCTGAGGTTAGGTGTGTATAAGGGGTGGTGTGATAGCTTGGGAATGACAGGGTGTCAGCCACATGCTGTTGTAGATGATGGACTGTCACATGGCCAAGGAATTAGCAGATGGGGCTGAAGTGAACCCCTATGGAGCAGAGGGAATGGAGTTCCTAGAAGCCGTACTGGGGTTGAGGTTGCAGGCTGGTTTTCTTAGTTCACTTAGCAGATAATTTAAATGACTCATTGCTTCCTGGGGATTCATGTTCTTTGCACCCAGGTTCTTTCAAGGGGTCTGAGTACACAGGGAAGCAATTAGCAGAAACATAGATCATAGCAAAGCTATGAGGAGTCCCACTGCAGGCATTGTAGCTGGACAGAGATGTGGAAATGGAGAATGGGGGCAAATGCTAGACAGGGGTCTTCTAGGAAAGGACAGAGTCATCCCATTACCATCCCACACAGAAAGCCTGTGACCTCACCTCAACACCCAGCTGGTGGTTCTTGTGCACTTGACCCAGATAAGGGCATGCTGTGTACACATACTCGGAGTTATGGTGCCCTCATGACAATCAGCCTGCCAGCCGCCTGGAGTGGTGGCTGCAGAGGGCTCTGACTCTTGTACCTTGCTGTTTGCCCAAGGTCATGTGCTCTTCCCGGGGCCACCTTGGCAGCTTTGAAGACCATGCTGGCTCCAGAGCACCACACAGCACCAGTTTCTCCTGCAGCTGCCTCTCAGTTCAGATCCACTCTGCCCAAGCACACGCCCCCAGGCCTCCTGACTGCATAGTTCCCTCAGAACCAGTTTCCTGGGAATCTCACCCAAGACACTTTGGTGGCTTTGTAATGTGTCAATGTGTCTTGTCAATATGCAACAGTTCCATTTCTGCCTGTTTCCAGTTGAGCCCCAGAGGGACTTCCTCTTGAGCTTCTGGAGGTAGAAGCGAGGCATGGCAGGCTTCCAACATACTGACACACTCGCTGAGCCACTGACTCATTTTCTTGCTGTACATGTATTTAGCTCAGTGCCAGGGGATCTGCCCTCCTGAGGCTCAACCCTTCACCAAGGACAGACTCGGAAAGCACAGATGGGGTCCAGACCTGCTTCCCCTGTGGACTTCAGGTTCAGGCATCAGATACAGAGGTCTTACAGGGACCACTTAACCAAAATGCATGGCACATAAATAAATTTCCTGGAAAAACAAAACACAAATCTTAAAGTATCGTTGAGATTTCTCTCTGGTTTCCCTCTCTCCCTCCCTCCCTTCCCTTTTTCCCTCCTTCCCTCTATCCCTCCCTCCCTTCCTTCCTCCCTCCCTCTCTCTGTCTCTCCCTCCTTCCCTCCCTCTGTTCCTCTGTCCCTCTGTCCCTCCCTTCCTCCCTCTCTTTTTTTTTTTCTCTTCTGTTCTGTGGCTCAACATTGAATTAAAGAAAAGCCAAAGCCTCTGCAGACTAAACTGTAGCAGAGACAGGATTCCAGGGAACTGGAAGCTCCATTGACAATATCTGCTGTTGGAAGTCATACAAGTCATTAGTGTATCCATCCTGGTATTGTGTGGGAAACCAGGCTCTCCTTGCCACAAATGATGTAAAGGCCTAGAGCAATGGTTTTCAAACTTCCTCATGTTGTTGTGACCCCAAACCATAAAATTATTTTGTTGCTACTCCATAACTGTGATTTTGTTGCTGCTATGAATCATAATGCAAGTATCTGTTTTCTGATGATCATAGGTGCCTCCTATAAAAGGGTCATTGGACTCCCACAGATTGAGAATGGCTGGCCTAGAGCAATTGACAGGATCCATGTTAGAGGAGACCTTGCCCCATTTCCTTCTGGCTTAGGGCTTCACTGTTGGCTATCCTCTGAGACTTGCCCAGGCACACAGGGCCTGGGCATTGTATGGAGCAGAAGAGGGTCTGAACCTCATGGAGGGTGATCAGGACTTCTGCTGAAAAAGTGAGAGAACATTTCTCTTTCTGCCAGCTCCCCTATCTACCTACCTGCTGCACATTTGTAGACTTTGCTAGGTCCCCAAGATAGCCAACTAAACCCCTAGAACTTCTGAATGTCCCTTCCATTCTTAAAATAAAAGTCTTTGCAGACACAACTCAGTTAAGGACTGTATTGGGCAGGGTTCACCAGAGGGACAGAGCTGATAGAATGCATTTATGCTGGTAGCAGGAGTGTGCTGGGATGCCTTCTTCTGGCTTCTTAACAGAGCGAGATGTTTCTCTTCATCTGAAACCACCAGTTCTGTGGCCCGTGAGCCTGCTTCATTGAACTTCATGTGCATATGGCAATCAATACCTCCTACTAACAGCAAGGGTGAGACCTTTGGGGGAAATGGTGTGGGGAAGCACTCAGCACTGCAAAGAGAGTGTAGCACTTCTTGCAGGCGGCTGGAAAGAAAGACAGGAGTTCAGATGCAAAGAAGGCAATAGTCCAGGGGCTGAAGCCAAACACACCTGTGTGTGTAGCCTGGCTGGGCTTCTCGTTTGCTCTTTGATTTGTGAAACCCTTTGGGCGTCCTCTCCTAAAAGTTAGGGAAAGTACTATAGACCTTATACACTGTTGGGAGAACTTAATGAGCAAGGTCAAACTAAAAATAGCACATAGTATTCTAACACAGTTAAGTGCCAGGCAGGTGATACCATGAGAAGGGCTGGCAATTCAAGTGTGGATCTAGCAACTCTGGCTTTCAGAGCAGCAAGCCTATGAGATCTGATGCTAAATCACATTTTCATTTGCCAGCTCGCCAGGGCTGCAGCCAAGATTATGTCTATGGGTGTCAGAAACAGTACTCAGGAAAACAGGGAGTGGACTTGCCTGGGGAGGGTGGCAGGAACCAGACAGATTCTGGTACCAGTCCCGCAGGGTCTCCAGATACCAGGCAGCGGTACCAGCAGAGCTCAGTGCAAAGTGAAGATGCTGGTTCCCTTGTTCAAAAAGTATTAAGCATCTCTAGGCAAGAAGAGCAGAGGACCCAAGTCAGACAGAGAGCCTTCTGAGCACAGGGTCCTGGGAGACAGCACAGACTATAGGTCTGGTTTAGCCCCCCTGGGAGACAGCACAGACTATAGGTCTGATGTAAGCACCCCCCCCCCCCGGGAGATAGCACAGGCTGCAGGTCTGTGGGCAAGCCCTGCTGTGTTGAAGACAGTGGGTGTTAAGGATGAAGTTCAACCAGGCCATGCCAAGCAGGGCAGAGTTTAGCCAAAACCTAAGGCAGTGTTGCTCAACTCTGGCAGGTTCAGGAGTGTCCAGGCTGTCTAACTATGCCAGAAACATCAGCTCTGGCAAGGGCACAGCGTTGTCTGTGCAGCCTGTCTTTACCATACACAAACTGTATGCTAGAAAAAACGTAAATACTTTCTAAATGCAATTTTCTTGGTTTATTCTGATTCTTGGTCTAGGTTTAAAAGAATTAATAATAATATTAAAATGTATGTTATGGCCAGCAATATATATATATATGTGATATATATATATATATATATCTCAAAGTGCAGTAAACTTTTGCAATTCTTTTGCTGTATTGTCCTGCAATTCATTTGCCACCCATCCTTCCTGTAGTAGGTACTTAACTTTTATACCCATTTTGCAGATATAGAAACTGAAATTGAGAAAGACTGTCCCATATGTGCCTGTTTCCAAGATCTCTTCTCTCTCTTACAGTTGGTCCTTGTGAATTAGGTAGAATGGTAGTGTTGAGTGTTAGCAACCACAACTAATCTGTGCTTTCATGAGTTATCATTTCTCTTGTCACCTTAGTATGGTTGGTACTCTATTTATGAATGAGGAGAATGAGGTCTGGGGCTAAGGGCTCTGTGAGTATTCACTCTCTCTTGCCCATTGCAGCAACAATGGGATGAGGGGTCTCTAAGAAGGTGGAGACCTGTCTCCAAGTGCCATAGTATCTGCAGGGAAGCGACAAGTTTGGGAACCTAGAAGTCAACCTAGGTGTGGCCTTCTCAGCAGTGACTATTGGCATTCTATTGACAGAGCAGGGCAGAGACAACTTCTGGGGACTCATACCTGCTCCTGGATAAATGTTCCCTCACTGGCAGTTGATTAACAAAGCAACAGGGTTAGGGGAGACTCTTGTGTTAAGGTCTCCACCCCCCACTTCTTTTCCTCAGTTTCATTCAGATGGAATTGGTAGCGTTTCCATGGCTTGTTATGCGGAATAATGGGTTCACCCACTTCTATCCTGGAAAAGACAGCTTGCCTCTGAGGCAGCACTCTTTGTATTGCAGTTATCCTGCTCAAAGCTCTCAACTCATCTTGGGGGGTGGCTGGGACTATTCACTGGATCTCTGAGCTAACAGGTTGTATGTACATCCTTGTGTGAGAGCCCACCAGACTCTCTTCTCACCTTAGTTCTGCTAACATTTGGAGATCAGCTCCTTGTTAAAATTCTTTTCTGGCTGTATGAACATGTATAAATTTCAAAGAAAATGGCACTAGTTTTTGACCCCCAGGCACAAAGAATGTAAACCATTTCTGTGAGGATCAGGGGAACTTGGTTCTGATGTCAAGTGTGTGTGTGTGTGTGTGTGTGTGTGTGTGTGTGTGTGTGTGTGTGTTGTTGTTGTTGTTGTTGTTGTTGTTGTTGTTATGTGTGTGTGTTGTTGTTTGTTTGTTTAAACTGTCACTAATATTCTCTGGGGTATTGAAAGAATGTCAGAGACTGAAGTTAATTTTTTAAATGCCCTGAATCTCTAAGCCAGGTAATGGATGAGGGTACTAGGGATATACACACTGAGATACCAAGCCCTTCATTCCTATTGGTATAAGTCCTGGTAAGAACCATGGATGGGGAGCTCAGAGGCCCCAGAGTTGAACCTACTATTACTTTGCTAAGTGGACATAGCATCAACTGTCTTCTAGATTCATGTCTCCTTACTCATTAGTTAGTGCAGCTTTCATTTCTTATCTGAGAACTGTCCTTTTGCAGTGGATGGCAATTAATACAGAGATTTGCCACTGAGAATAAGAGCCTGTAGAGGTTCCAGCCATCACTGGAATGTCTCTACCACACATACCACTCACTTAAACCCTGTGAATATAGAAGAAGAGGGAGTAAAAAGATTTTAAGGTCAAGGAAGACTGGGGCAACACTTTCTTCTGAACATGTCAGGACCACTGCGCCCATAGCAACAGTGGTTGCCAACAGAATTACTGCTTTGGAGAGCATTGGTTCCCAAGACCCAGCCTAGGGTCATCAAGGGAATGAAGAAAAGGGTGGACACACAGACACTACAATGACTCTAGGGTTCTCTAATGGATGCAATCACAGCATGGAACCTTATCTTATTAGGTATCACACAGGGGTGGGGAGCAAGCAGCTAATCTTGGTAGGAGGTCTCTGTAGTAGAGCAGTCTCAGGCTCTGAACATCCCAAAGTAGGAAGCTGCATTTGCTAGTCTTACACATAGTCATCAATTGTCACATTGATAAAAAACTCAAAAATACTCTACTTAGACTCTGGGTTGCCCTCCATCTTGAATCTGGTCTATATGGATAACAGCTTCGTCAATTTGCCATGGGTCAGTTGGTCTTGGGGTCTTTAACTAGCTGTTCCTATGTCAATTCACATTGGCTTAGTTTCTTACTTGCTCAGGACTTCTTCCATTCCCTACATAGCATGGACGTGGGAGGGACATGAGCACCTCCACCTGTGAGCTGAGGCACTATTGACAGTTGTTGACTGTTAGGAGAAGGACTGTGTTCTAGTGGATTGCCCCATACCCATGTGGGTATCACTAACTGGACTTGGATACACACACACACACACACACACACACACACACACCACACACACACACACACACACACAGCCAAAACAAGAAGGACTTGAATTTAGGGCTGTTGCGGGGGGAGGAAGGGTTCTGGAAGAAGTTGGAAGTGGGGAGTGGAGGGTGAATATGATCAACACCTAATATATGTGTGTATAAAATTCTCAAAGAATAAGTATGCCCCATACTTCTGACACCCCAGTTCTGATCTGCCCCATCACCCTGACCCCCACCAATACTATTATTCTGAGTAGGGAATAAATGATCCATCACTAGTCTTTGTTCTTTCTTTCACCAGGTTCCTCATTAGAAAAGGAAAATCAATAATCCAAGTTCTGAAACACTGACAGTCTATCATGTGACTCCAAGTCTATCATATGACCCCAAAAGGTTCTCTTCCTGATTGAAGCTCAGATTTATAGGAATAGCTTCCAAAGTTCAGCTTTCCTGCGATGAGACATGACCTTGAGTTTCTCTGAGTTGATATAGACAAATATTCTGAGGTCACCTCTGATATTCTCCTGGTTCACCTGTGGCCTTTTGCTGGAATCTCTAGCTGGTGTTTCATATCGGTAGGCCCAGAAGCTTATGTCTCAGTAATTCAACAACTATAGCAGCTGGTTATTTTCCCTGAAGATTTAATACTTGTCATTTATCTGTGTCAAAACTGCAAAGAAGAAAGTTTCCAAAGACAGATTTATTATGCACACCGAGCATCTCAGGTGCAGTGGTGCATACAGATGGGCCGAATCCTACATTTCCCCTCTGGTTTTGTTCTATAAAAATAGCCACTCTTACTTTGCATCCAGACAAGTTAGGAATATACAGTCATGAACTGAGAGTCACCACAGGGCACTCCTAGAAAGTCACAGTATCATGAGAATGCGCTCTGCCATTAACTTTGGGGTCAGCCAGAAGCTGGCAGGGTTGGTTTTGGCAAGGGACTTGGTAAATTGTGAGTCTTGGGGCACAATGAAAATGTGTGGCCTTGAGGTTAAAAAGTAGAAAAGATATGCTGTTATAGACAAACCTTTTCTTCTCTGTAGTCTTTCTCTAGGCTTGACATGGTGGTTTTCATTTGTTATTTAATGTCCTAAGAAAAAATTAAGTTTTCTGCTATTATCATGTGGTCCAAAGTCCATTTTCCTATTCCGTAATGCTGATTTAAATGCAAATGTGGAACATTTGACTGGCACATGGAATCACTGCAATTTTACCACTCCTATTTGGCAGTTCCTTTTGACAGGGAATGCTGAACTGTCCAGAAGAGATGAACCCAAGCCGTGCTTGAGGAAAGGATCTCCCAGGCATGGAGCCTCTAAGAGAGGACCCTAGAGTGAGGAAAGTGTGGATTCCCTCTAGATGCTCTGGAGTCATGCCCCAGGATAGAGAGGGTGTATTCAATCTTCTCCCATGAGGGATGCCAGATTCTACCTCCTTCAGGCTCCACCTCCCTCCAGTGCAGGACAGATGAGGCCTCAGAGGCCACTACGGGTATGATGTGGAGAAATGAAATCTTGTAACCCTCTTTTCTATGAATCCTCAACTCCAACTGAGAATAAACGGCTTCCTTTGTAACAGTTTAGGTGTCACTGCTGTATGTAACACATGTGGTGCCTAGTTTGGGGAGTTGAATGGTTAGATTTCCAGGAGATATGAACTCCTGGCTGTCTTTCCTCTAGATGGACAGCCCTTTCTGAAGAACTCTGCAGGATGTGTGCTTGAATCTTGCTTTCCTTTGAGCTGCCTAGGACAGAAGGCAATAGTAATGGTGGGGTAGGGTTTAGAGGAGTGGTCCTGCAGGCCATCCTGAGGGTTATCCTTGCAAGTGACTTGAGGAAAGACTATGAGTGAGCTGAGGCCCATAGACCCTGTGAATGCCCCCTCACCCATCCCATAGGATCCTACTTTCAAAACACATTCAGCAATAGAAATAATAATGATTACACATGGCAGCCATGAAGCAGTAAGCTAGAAGCACAAGGCTCTTCTGAGGAAGAAGCCTTATGTCATTGCACTGATGTGAAGCCTACCCTAGTTGTAAACTTAAGTCAGAACCATGGCCTGGGACTGATACTGCCCTGTCTGGAAATCCATAGACCACTGGATTCAAGGCCCATTTGTTCAGCAGGTTATCAGATATTAGAGCCATGAGGCAGAGAACAACCACAAAAAGTACTAGACCCAGAAGTAGGAACCATAGCCCTGTATGTAAGGACCTCTTATCTGTGAAGGTTTAATGACCACTGTACTTCCATACAGATGGTCCCCAATTTAGTATGTTTTGACTTTACAATGGTGTGACAGTGATATACACTCAGTAGTCCAAACTCTTAAGTTTGCATTTGGATTGTTTCCTGGGCTAGTGGTATGTAATATAATTGACTTGATTTTTTAAATTCAATTTAACTTCATGTGTTTTTGTGTTTTTCTTGCATGTGTATCTGTGTACGTGTGTGTGTGTGTGTGTGTGTGTGTGTGTGTGTGTGTGTGTGTGTGTGTAGCTTCCAGAGGCTGGGAGAGAGCACTGAATTCCTTGGAACTGGAGTTTTGTCATGTTGTAAGCTGCTATGTGATGCTGAACACAGAATGTGGGCCCTCTGTAAGAGCAGCTGGTGCTCTTAACTGATGGGCCTTCTTTTCAGTCTGTGATTGACACTCTAGGATGCTGGGCAGTGGTGAGCCTCAGCTCCCAGCCACACAGCTGTGAGGATGAGCAGCCCTGAAGTATATCATGCTGTTGAGATACAGAGTTCAGTATCTCAACAGGTGAAGGATTAAATTTGATCAGCAGGATATTTTAAATTTATTATTGACTGATCAGGATACAACTCCATCACAAGTCAAATATCATCTGCATATAAAAATGACAATAAAGAATAAACTGTATGAGGAAATTGCCAATATCTACACTTCATGATCATCTACAAAACAAGAGGCAGAGAAAAACAGTGGCAGAATGAAACAATGGACCCCAAGCCATCCAAAAGATACCAGAACCTGCACATTTTCCTTATTCTGGACAAAGGTTTTTGTAGAGATGATGGCCAACTTGGGGCTATTGTGATGAAGAGGTGGCCTTGGATTACCTGAGGTGAAATAGCATTACTAACATCCCCAAAGGATGGTAGCAAAAGTTGCTTCCATTGTCTTTCTTTTCCTGTAGCTCTGATAAAATACACTGGCAAAAGCAACTTAGGGGAGAGAGGGTTGATTGGGCTCACTGTTTCAGGATTCAGTCTGTCTTGGCAGAGAAGTAATAGTAGCAGGATCATGACACTGCATCCCCAATCAGGAAGCAGAGAGTAATGCATGCCACTTAGTTGTCTTTCTCTACAGAGTCCAGGATTCTAGCCAGGGGATTGTCCTGCACACACTAAAGATGGGTGTTTCCACATCAGTAGACACAACAAAGATAATTGTCCACAGGTACACCTAGGTGACTCTCACAGGTGCACCTAGGTGATTCTCACAAATACATGCAAGTGATTCTCACAGGTGCACCCAGGTGATTCTCACAGATATACCTAGGTGGTTCTCACAGGTATTGCAAAGTATTTCTGGATTCCCTTAAGTTGTCAATCAACACTAATCCTCACACAGTAAGAGACAGGGAGGAGAGGGCCATATGATGATGGAGGCAGAGGCTTCAATGATGTGGTCATAAGCAATGCTGTTGCTACCTGAAGCTGGAAAATGCTAGGGGCAGTTGGCTCTGTGACATGTTACTTCTAGCCATTGAGGCTGATTTTGGACTGCTGGTCTCTAGAACTGCCGGAGAATACATTGCTGTTGATTGAATCAGACACTAAGTTTGTGGTCATTTTTTACAGCAGCCTTAGACAATGTGCAAAATATTAGAAATAATAAGTATGATTAGCAAAGTTGCCAGACATGGGATAATACGCAAAAATCAATTGTATTTCTACCAGAACATTTCTACAAGCTAAAATGAAGACAAAATATCCAATTTGTAATATCATCAATAATTATCATGTTGCCAGGGTAGTCTTGTAAAAAATATTACCGAGAGAATTTAAAGACAATCTGAATAAATGAAGGGTTATATCATGTTCATGTATTGGAAACTCAATACCACAAGATGTCATTTTTCTCCCAAAATATCCGTAGACCAGACAAGGCTAATAAAACCAGGCAACTTTGTCCTATTGGCTAAAATTGATAAATGAATTGCACAATTCATATGGGAATTCAAAGGACCAAGAATAGGTAATCTTGAAGAAGAATGGATACTTTACAGTACTAGTTAACAAGATCAATTATTCATTTATAGACATTAAGACAATATGGAATTGTCACAAAAATAGAAAAAGAAATAACAATGACAACAAGTTAATCAAAAAAAAAATACATTTGATTTGTGATTAAGGCAGTGCATAGGAAAGAGAGTTTGTGTAGTAAATGTTACTTCATTGATTACATGGAGACAATATTTTCCATTTTATTATTTTACACTATGAAATAACAAATACTAATAATAGATAGTCAAATATAAGCATAAACCATAAAAATCATGAGTTTTAGAAAAAAATCTGGGGGTCACAGTTATACTATCTTTGAGTATGTAAAAGGATAGAAAAATAGCTAGGCAGAAAGAGAGGACATTTCATGCCAGAGTGGAAATAAGGTATTTTGATGCCTACAGCCAAAAGAGAGGATGACTGCAAAATTTAGATAAGAACTCTCACCCGCCACTAAAGAAAGAAAATCCAACATGAAAAAAAAAAAATTAGGCAAAAGGTTTAAAAACACACTACACAAAGAGAACATCCAAATGGCTGTTAATTAAATAAATGAAGCCAACCATGTGAAAAGATACTCAACTTCATTAACAAGGAAATGCAAAATGCAAGTTAAGCCATAGTGAACCACTCCCGCCCACGATCCTGGCCAAAGAGGGAAAAGACGTGACATTTTAGATCAAGGCGGGTGAGAATGAGGGACAAAGTGAGCTTCTGCTGCTGGCAGAAGTGTAAATTGGTACAATTATTTTGGTAAAGTGTTTATCAGTGTCAAAGCAGAACACACACATACCTTATTACACAGCTGTTTCACTTCTAATTACATACCCAGTAGAAATGCGTTCATGGACACAGCAATAACATGTTCTAGAATGAGCAGAGCAGGGCTATTTGTAATATTTTTAAATATCCAAAACTGGAGAGTGAATACATCAATTGGGCATGCTCCCATATTAGAATGTCCACACAACAACATGTCCACACAACAATATGAATTAATCTCAGAAAGCAAGACAGAGAGTATAGAAAGACCAGCTGTTATTATCCTATTTTATTAAACTTCAGAAACAGGCGACACTATGCTGTTGGGCATTCAGACAATGGCCACCCTTGGGTAGATGAAGTGACTGGAAAGACTGTAAGGGTGTTGGTCCCATTTCTTAATCTCAGTGATGGATGTATTCATGTATTTAGTCTGTGAATATTCACTGAGTTCAATGTGCATATGAGACCATAATTATTCCAGTAAAAAAAAAAAAAAAAAAAAAAAAAAAAAGACAAACAGAAACCACACAAGCTCTACAGTGGTAGGATTAAGTTTAAGGAAGATATTTTTTATCACAAAATAAGCATTAAAAATGATAACTATGGCTTGGCAGGTTTCTCAGTGGGTGAAGTGCTTACTGTGCAAGCCTAAAGACCTGAGTTTGGATCCTCAGCACCCATCTAAAAACCTAGGCAAGGTAGTGCCCACCCATGGTCCTAGTGCTGGGGAAGCAGAACTAGGAGGCTCTCTGGGGCTCGTTGGTTTTCTGGTGTCATTGAATCAGTGAGTTTCAGGTTCAATGAGAGACCCTGTGTCAAAAAATAGGGTAGAGAAGGATCGATAAAGACATCTAAGATTGACCTCTGTCCTCAACACCTGTGCACACATGCACAGCACCCCCCACAACACCACAATGTACCTAACACAGAAAATTAATGTTTGTGACTTCTGCATAGCTTCAATTACTTCCTTCTGATCACCTGCTACAGAGAATACTACCACCTCCCTCTGATGTTTCTAGGTGCTAGGCTGACAAATTATGTCCTGTCCAAATTGGATTCTGCCACAGTGACTGAAATTTGTCAAGATCAGTGTCGTCTCACTAAGCATCATCTGATTTGTGAACTGAACCCTGGTGATCACTCGTGTCTGTCAACACAGAATTACTACCCTGCTTTTGACGTTTTTTCTAAAACAGCCTGCCATGTGAGTCACAGGCTCAAAAGAGCCATGACTAAGGTTCTCCAAAACCCTCTCCAACAGATTTCACATACAGGTGTGCGATCTAAGGGAAAAACCAGGAATGGCTTCTGAAGAGCATAGAGATGCCCCAATGTCCCTGCGACCTGCCTCATCAGTATTCTCTGACTTCTGAATGAAGTTTCTTCTTGTTCTCTGATCATAGTTCTCTTTAGAAACAGAACCATTAGAAAGGGGCTTAACTTAAGTGGATCGGCTTGCACACAGTCTAGATAATTCAATGATGATCTTCTCTTCAGAGAGCCTGAGAACACAGGAGCTGCTCGGCCTCTGAGGCTGGATCTCTCAGAAGTTCCCAACCGGTATTGAAGAACTGGAGGGCCACTGGCCTTCAGTGCATCTTGGGAGGCTGAAGAAGATGGGTTTTGATGGCAGTGAAGGATGGCAGCAGTGGCAGGGACAGTGAAAAAGCTAGATGAACTTGTCCCCAAGACGTGAAAACAAGCAGACAGAAAGCAAAAGCATTCCCCTTGTGTCCATCCATCTACAGATGATGTTCCTTGTGTTTAGGGTGGGCCTTCCCACTTCAGTTAACCTAAACAAGAGAATCCCTCATAGGTGCACCCAGCATCTTGGCTGTTAGTTGATTCTAGATCCAGTCAAGTTGATGCCCAAGTGTGGCCATCACATGCTATGACATTAAGGCTAAAATCCTCAGATATTCCTAGTGGTGATTCATGTTGAATACACAAATCCTTCAGTTTGTCTATACTCCTCCTTCATCTACAAAGGCTAAGAGTGGTTAATACAAACATTGCTCTTGGAACCATCTTTAGAGACATCTACTGGCCCATGGCTTCCTCCCTCTTGGTATAAGATGGGGTATAAGAAAGCCAGACTTGGACATCATAATCCCCCCTAATGACCCTGATGCAAAGATGTTGTGGAGTTAGCAGAGCCCAGCTGTGCCGCTCACTCTCTTCTGAGAATTTCAGCTTGGAACTTGGGACTACAGGTACTTTCCATGGATTTATTGTTCTGAGATCATGCTGCCTTACAGAAAGGAAAAGAGAGCTGGACTTGATGGCAGAAGGAATGAAACAGATGCATAAAGGAAAGGCAAGGGGGCAAGGATAGAGAGAGAGAGAGACAGAGAGACAGAGACAGAGAGAGGAGGGGGGAAGAGGAGGAGTCCAGGGAGATAAAAGGAGGAAAGAGGGAACCTAATGTTTTAGTTTCTGATACTTCCTCATTCCTAGTTTTCCCTCCATTGGTTGGACACATCTACTCACCATGTCATGTAACAAACCAATAGTATTCCAATGAACCGTTCCCTGATCCTTTTAGCTTAAGCTAACCAAAATATACCCTCTGCAAACAACTTACATCTAAAATACAATCTAAAATAATAGATTAGATTAGGGTATATTGACAATGTTGATGACAAATGGAAAACGAGACTCAATGTGTCCAGAAGAGGCAAGGCTACTCTGCAAGGCCACAGATCCTGTGTGTTGATGACTAAGCACCAGCACTGATTTTTCCTTTCTCAGCAACCAACACCCAGGGGAGGATGCACTTCAAAGATACTGAGAGCATCTGAAAAGTATTCCCACATTTAGAGACAGTGACCAAATCAGTCTAGGCTGGCATCCGCATAATGTCAAAGCTTACCATGGTTCTAAAATATGGCTGGGTGAACAACCACTGACCTACATGGGCCACCACATAAACAAATGGAAATAAACAAAACCAGTTGCTTAAGAGACATGCAGGAGCAGTGCGGAGACTTCAGGGGACCTTCCAGAATCCTAATTCAGAAGGTGTGTGTGACATAATAAGCAGAGTCCTCCTCTAGGTCCCTTAGTAAACACTCAACTATGCCCAAGTGGGAATGAAGGATCATCCAGAAGGACCATCAGAAAAAGATGCTTTCCCTCATGGATCAGAGCAGGGCTACCGGTGTTGTTCTTTAGTTATAAGAATAAAGGCTGAAGAAGGGGTGGGGGAGGTCCCGAGTGAGGGACCCAAGTGATTGGGGTCCCAAGGTAAGGGACCACGTAGGAGAGCATAGTAGGTTCCATAGCAGGTGAGGGTGACCGAGGCCGTGAGGCGGAGGGAATAACACGCCAGGCAGATTGAGTTTAAAAAGAGGAATTTATTTAGAAAGGGGAGTGTGGGAGAAGTGAAGAGACATAGAGGCACTGGGAAAAGAAGAGGAGAAAGGGGGAAAGGGGGGAGAGAAGAAGAGGGGGATAGCTGGTGGCCAACTGAAAGCGGGAAAGAGAGAGAGCAAAAGAGCATAAGTGGGCATGGTCTGACTTTTAAAGGGGTCCTTTACACCTGCCTGCAGACTAGTACTCACAGAGCCCTGGGCTGACCAGGGTACTGCCTGAGTGCATTCTGCCAGGTGATGGGGGCAGGCCAGCATAAGACTGAATCCTTACAACCAGTGTGAAGGAAATGACCTTACTGGTCATTAGTGGGGCTAGGCCAATGTATTCTCAAGAGAGCTAGTATGGTGGTGGAGGTTAAAGAGATGGTTCAACAGTTAAGAGCACTGGGAGCATCCTCCACAGCCTGAGATTTTTCTGAGGAAGTTCTCAGAAACACCCCAGCTCACAGCTAAAAGGGCTACTGAGTCCCCACATCTCTTCATCAGAGCAGAGTAGCAATAATGTTTGCTTGGGAAACAAATTTATAGCAAGTGGGCCAAAATGCCCACCTGGTTCATAAAACATCCCGGTAAACACCCATGGAGCATTTAACCTTGAGAAATACAGTTTCCAGGTGCCCTGTCAAAGCTAAATTGTTTGCAAAATATATGACTATGTGACTGAATTAGTTAACTTGATCCTTAGGGTTATTGGCTTTAAGTTAGTTTAATATTGGAGGTGTCTACCAAAAATGATGACTTTGTGGGAGTAAAAGATCAGTAGTCCTTCTGTGTAATATTAATTAGATGGTGGAGAAGTTATCTGTTTAGATCTGCCTTGGCTCATAACACCATGGCATATAGGCATGAAGCTTTCTTCCTTTTTCTTTTTCTTTCTTTCTTTCTTTTTTTTTTTTTTTAACGATAGAGGTAATATCCTGGTGGCCTAATCCCCTAGGAGTCCTAGCAAGACTTTCAGGTGGAAATTAAACAGATCACAAAGCAGAATGCATATCTATTTTACCCCTTTATAAAGTGCCATCTGAGTCAACTATTATCCCCAAAATTATGGTATTGGGTACTTCCCAGAACAGGAGTCAACAGCCACCAGACCAATTTGGCCCAAAAGATGTCTTACAAGATATAAATGTGTGGTTTGTTTTGAGATGGGATTAGAGTATATTTTTCAGGCTGGCTTCAGACTCCAGTCTCCTTGCCTCAGTCTCCCTAGTGTTAGAATTGGAGGCATGAACCATTGTGCCTGGCAGTAATATTTTTTATGTCTATAATTGGTTGAAAGGCATCTAATATTTTGTGACATGTGATGCCACTGCATGAGTAAATAAGCCCCAACTTACTCTAATGCAGCAACCCTAATTAAATGTAGTGGGGCATGTATGCATACATACACATGTCCCCATGTGGCAGTAGAAGGAAGACTTGTTGGGAAGGGGCTCAGTGAAAAGGGGAAATGGATAAGAAAGGATAAGGGGGGAGAATTTCATCAAAGTACAGCATGCATATATGTGTGTGTGTGTGTGTGTGTGTGTGTGTGTGTGTGTGTGCGCGCGTGTGTGCGTGCGTGTGTGCATGCATGCGTGTGTGCGTGTGTGTGTGTGTGTGTGTGTGTGTGTGTGTGTGTGTGTGTGTGTAAATTCAGGAAATTCAAATTTCAGAATCCATGTATTAGCTATTACAAGATTCTAACAACAATTGTTTATACATTGACTGTGCCTGTTTTCACAAATTTTCTGGCTAATCTTACGTCAACCTGACACAAGCTAGAGTCACCTGAAAGAAGGGAACTTCAGTTGAGAAAATGTCACCATAAGATCCAGCTTTAAGGCATTTCTTAACTAGTGATCTATGGCAAAGGACTCAGTTCATTGTGGTGGTGCCATCCCTGGGCTGATGGTCCTGGGTTCTATAAGAATGAAGGCTGAGCAAGCCATGGGAAGGAAGGCAGTGACCACCACTCCTTTATGGCCTCTGTATTAGTTCCTGCCTCCAGGTTCCTGCCCTGATTGAGTTCCTGTCCTGACTTACTTTGATAATGAGCAGCAATGTGGAAGTATAAGCTGAAGAATTTCCTCCCCATCTTGCTTTTTGTTCATGGAGTTTCTTTGCAGCAATAGAAACCCTAATCAAGACAACACACAGTGGCAGAACTCAATAGAGCCAGTGTTTACTCTCTGACCTTTTACAGAACAGTCTTTCAGGTCTCTTTCATGGTGAACATTGTAGCATTCATACTGAGCCCATGGAACTCCATGAAAATATCAAAAGGCAAGGTAATGTCCAGTATCATCAATGACCTCACAGATATTTAAGGAACAGTGTGAAAGTCAGTACCAGAATAAAGAAATAAGAATTTTGAATGAAATATCTCAAAATAATGGAGAATAAAGGACATAGTCTTGCAAGTTGGAGTCACCTGGCTAGAGAGACAGTTGGTATTGTGGTTTAAATGAGAAATGTCCCCAAAGACTCACACATTTGCACACATAGTTTATATGGTGGTGCTGTTTGGGTAGGTCATGGAACTCTTAGGAAGTAAGAGGGAGGAAGGAAGGAAGGAAGGAAGGAAGGAAGGAAGGAAGGAAGGAAGGAAGGAAGGGAGGAAGAAGTATGTCACTGGAGATGGGCTTTGAGATCATATAGCTTGGTTCTGTTTTCCTGCTTCCTGTGTGACTGAAATGTGATTAGCTAGCTTTCTGGTCCTGCTGCCATCCTGTATCTGCCATTCTAAACTCTAACCCTCTGAGACCACAAACCAAAATAAACTTTTGTTTTTAGGTTGCGTCTTTTATTACAGAAACAGAAAAAAACTGAGACCGTCAGCAAAGTGCTTGGTGTGTAAGCAAGATGATCTGAGTTTGGCTTTCCAGAACCCGTGTAAAAACCCTGGCATGTTGCCTTGTGCCTCTGATGCCAGAGCTGAGGAAGTTGAGATAGGCAGATTCCTGGAGCTTGTCCGGTTAGTCTGTCTGAAGCAGTGAGTTCAAAGTACAGTGATGGATTCTGTCTCAAAAGATAGGTGGCATTGTCGAGGAAGATATCTGACACTGATTTCTGACCTCTACACATGTGTACATACAAACCTTACTATGTAACACAACACAAAATGGGTATTATCCTTATTTTTGAGTTTCTGTGTTATTTATTTCAACAAATACATATGGATACATGATTCTGCATAATATATCAAGTCCTGAGTTATTTGAAACAGACAGACCCAATGCCCCCAGACAGACCATGAGAGCCATTCTTGAGCAGTTCTGACACAGGGCATCTTGTTCAGGTGTTTTATTTAGCTTGAACATTTCATTTTAATCAACTGTATAAAAATGAGAGATTTTTGTCAGGCTTCAATAAGAAGGTAGGCTAGTACCTATAAGGCCTGAATAATTGTTCTTTCTTTGTAAAGCTGTGAAAATTAAATGCCTAGTACCTCAACTACTAAACACAGCCACCACCCCGCCACCCCCCCCACCCCCACCCCTGTAATTATTTCCTAGGGTTGACGTCAATTGCTACTTGTTCTATCTTGGATCAATTACACAATGGAAGCTTCTAAGTGAATCCAAGAGCTGCCAGCTGTCCCTTGAGGGTATTGTTCCCACAGAGAAGGTGACTAAACACCTTGCATTTAGAATGCAGTTGTGGAGGCAAGTGAATTTTAGAGAGCAGCATTCGCCTTGTTTGGGAGGAAGAGGGAGAATGTATGCCTTGGGCCAATTAAGGCAAAGGTGACTAATTCCCAGGACAGAAGGCCTGATTGGGTCTAATAGACTTGGGAATGACTATCTTAATACAGGAAGTTTCCAAGCAATTCTAGAGGGCATGGGATGTTAGGAAACAGTTCAGTTTTAGAAATAACTGATGTCATCTCTACAAAGAGATTAGAACTTCAGGGAGGGCTATCCTGTGGGCCATCTAGGTTTTCAGGGAGTGGGGAAAAGGCAAATTGTGCTATGGTGACTGTTCTCTTATCAATGGTCTTTACTATACAGATGGTGAAATTGGGAAGCACAGAGGGCAGGTTTTTAAAATCCTTTTTGTATGTTTGCTTGACAAATGCAAGGGTGCAAACACTAGTCTCTAGTCTCCTGTCATGGGGTGAGATTTCCTTTTGCTGTCACATTAATTGGGACACATTCTGGCTAATTATTGCTTAAAAAGAAATATTTTTTGGTTATAATTTTTGTAAAAGAAAAGGGAAAAAATGAATGAGATTATTCCAGTCATGAAAAGGAGAATAAAAGGTTAGGAGGAGATTAAAACAAAGGTAAAAGAACAATACATAGTGACAAAGAATGTAAGTCACAATAAAAGCAAAAGGTTAGGAATATAAAAAGAATAATAGAATACAATGGATGAGTTTAAAAGAAAATGTAAAAGGCTGTATGCTACAAAAACTTTAAAGGTTAAACATATAAAAGTAAATGAGATGAAAGATTGAGATACAAAGATTAAAAGCATAAGGTGAAAAGTTAAAATAAAAAAAATGAATAAATGGGATTTAATACTTGAGAACTAAAATTTAAAATGATAAGGGTAAAAATAAAGTCACAAAAAAATAATGTTAGTAAAACCTTGGAGTCTGGAGAGATGGCTCAGCAGTGAAATGTACTTGCTACTCTTTCAGAAGTCCTGAGTCTGATTCCCAGCACCCACATGGGGTAGCTCACTAGTACTGTAACTCTAGCACCAGCTGATCTGATGCTCTCCTCTGACACCTTCCCACATGTGAACACACACACACACACACACACACACACACACACACACACACACCCCTTTAAAATACATCATAAAATAATGAATAATGTCTACATATTTACAATATGTGCGAGAGAAGATGACAATGATGGTGTAGGTGGATTATGACAGGTAGTTAGCTTTTTGTCAACACAACAAAAAAATCTAGAGTCATTTCATAAGATGGAGCCTCAGCTGAGAAAATGCCATATATGATTGGCCTTAAGCAAGCCAATGGGATGTTTTCTTGACCAATGATTGATATGGATGATGCTATGGGCAGTGTCTTCCCAGGGAAGTTGGTCCTAGGTTGTATAAGAGAACAAACTGAACAAGTCAGGAATAAAAAGCATGGATGAGCAAGTCAGTAAGCAGTGTTCCTGCCTGGCTTCTAGATTACTGCCTTGAGTTACTGTTCCAGCCTCCCTTGATGATGGACTGTAGTCTGCACGGTGAACTCTTTCCTCCCTAAGTTGCTTTTAATCATATTCTTTATCATAGCAATTGAAAGTAAACTAGGGCAGTGGCTCAGGTCCCTTCACATATGAAATTTCACATAATGCTTTCAAGAATCACTTGAGATCAATATTAAAGCTCATGGTCCAAGTAAATATAGTCACTTTAAATAAAAACAAATGCTTAAAATGCACAGTGCAGCTCATGGAAACTGAATCCACTTTTTAGTCTACAGCTCTCTGCATCCTAAAGGCTTCAGTGTCTCAGTTACCAGGCTGGGAACACAGACCCTTCTCTTAGCTGCAAATAATAACTCTTGAGTACTAGCTGTTAGAGATGAAGAAATCAACTTGCTTAGTTCCCATCTGTTTACTGTTTTATTGCTGTGAGGAGACACCATGACCAAGGCTTCTTATAGAAGGAAACAATTTAACTGGGGCCTTGCTTACAGTGTCAGAGATTTAGCCCATTATCATCATGGGAGGGAGCATGGCAGCATACAGGCAGCAGGTAGAGAGAGCAACACTGGGCCTGCCCCCAGCAACAGACTTCCAACAAGGCTGCACCTACTCTAATAAGGCCACACCCCCTAATCCTTTCCAAACAGTTCCTCAACTAGGGACTAAGCATGCAAATATATAAGCCCATGGGTGCCATTTTCATTCAAACCACCTTACCATCTTACCACAGTGTGTCCTTCTATTATCATAGATGCATTTCCAGAGTACATATTCATTGAATTCTTTCATTTTGTTCTCTAGCCTAGCTTTTACTTGGGTTTGTGGTTGTATTAGTTACTTGTTTTGCTGTTGTGACATAGCAACTTAAGGAGGGGAAGGTTTATTTCAGTTCATAGCCCATTGTGGTGGGAAAGAAATGGCAGCTGTGGAAACCAGAGGCATCTGTTCACACTGTGTTCACAATCAGGAAGCAGAGAGAGATGAGAGCTGCTACTCAGCTTGTTTTCCCTGTTTTATGCATTCTAGCCTATGGAATGAGGCTACCTACAGTTAGAGTGGGCCTTCTAACCGCAGCTATTAGTCTAATTTATACAATTGTTCATGTGCTTGCAAGAGACTAACCTAACCTAGGTAATCCCTCACAACTGTGCCCAGGAAATTTCTAGGTGATTTTAGACCGTCTCAAGTAGACAATCAGTATTTACCATCACAGCAATTGAATGCATTTTCTGCTTTCTGGCAATCTTTTAACCAAGATTTCCCTGACAATCTCTTGTTGAGAACTCATTCTTTATTATATTCCTCAAGAATGGCTCATGAGGACAAAATTCCTCGAGTATGTGTATGGGAATGTGTATGTGTGCACACACATGCACTGGTTATAATTGTGGAAAGGCATTTGGGCTGGGCATAAAAATCCTTAGCTCTGTTTTCCTTTCCTTGAAAATCTGGTAAGAATTGTTCTTCACTATATTGTGTTAAATAACATCATCTGACATTAACCTTTGTTTCTCTTATAATTATGTTATCTTTTTGTTTAGTTGTTCCAAGGATTCTTTAACATCAGGGTATAATAATTATGTTAAGATATGTCCCAGTTTTGATTATTTGTGGGTCAGTTTTTCCTACAATTAATTTGTCTTTTCCATAGGTCAAGTCTTCTTTAATCTCATCTAAATGTTACTGAATTATATTTTAGTATTTATTCTGTCATAGTTCTGATATTATTCTTTGGAGATATCAGTCATCCATGTTAGATTTTCTGCATATCTTATTTTATCCATAATCCCTTTTGTCTCTATTTGTTTCTGTTACATTTATTCTGTCTTTTCATTTTTTGTATACAGGAGAGACAGGGCTTCTCTGTGTAGACTTGACTCTTCTGGAACTCACTCTGTAGACTAAGCTGGCCTTGAACTCTCTGGAACTCACTCTGTAGACTAAGCTGGCCTTGAACTCTGAAATCCACCTGCCCCTGCCACCCAAGAGCTTGGATTAAAGGCTTGTACCTCTACCACCCTGACTGTATTCTCATTTTTATCTTCTGTATCATCTACAGTGCTTTTATTCTTTTAAAATTAAAGTATTTATTTTTGGGGGAAGATGTCTTCTCTTTTATTTCCAAATTCCAGTTTTGACTACTTGAATTGTTATGTTTTGCTATTTTCATCTCCACCACCACATATAATACACTTAATTTTACAATGGTATCTTTGGTTATAATGTATATATAGTGTTCTACATCTGAGGAAAGTTTTCTAGTTATTCGGTATTGAATGTATTCTATGCCTTTTATGTTAGTCAATTGAGTGAGTTGGAATTCTGGAGAAGCTACCTGCTTTGTGCCTAGGGTGAGAGGGTTGTGAGATGAATTGAGAAGGAAGGATGCTGAAATCCTCTAGGCTTTGCAGACCAGTGCTGCTTCTGTGCTCAGAAAACAGTGGACCACTTATGGCACCCACAGTGTAAGCTCTCCTGTTCTCTCTCTCTCTCTCCATCTAACCTGGCTCAAAGCTTTCTAGAACCAACCTTGCATGCTTCTGGTTTTTTTTTTTTTTTTTTTTTTTTTTTTTTATTCCATTATGCCCAAACTGGAAAGGGTCCTCTCTCTCTCTCTCTCTCTCTCTCTCTCTCTCTCTCTCTCTCTCTCTCTCTCTCTCTCTCTCTCTCTCTCTCTCTCTCTCTCTCTCTCTCTCTCTCTCTCTCTCTCTCTCTCTCTCTCTCTTGTGTGTGTGTGTGTGTGCTTATGTGTGTGTGTGCTTGTGTGTGTGTGTTGTTCCTTGGTCCTGCTCACACTACTGGATTTGTTCTCTCCTGGGAATCTCCTGGGAATTCCCTTTTTGTTGATGACTGCCAAGACCTGTCAGCCAGGTACAAACTCTTCTTTGGCTTCTCCTACCCCTTCTCTGAGGAATCCCACAGGATGCTGCTGGGCTTCACTTGCTTTGGGGATTACATAAACTTGAAGTCTGCAAATTTTCTGTTTCCTATTTTCATGTCCTTTTGTTTTTTTTTTATTCTCCTTATTGCTATTCTATATGGACTCTAAAAGGAATCCTTCCAAACAGAATAAAGCTATATGGTATTAAAACAACAACAAACCCCCTAGTGAGGTTAGTGTCCAAAAGGAAAAAGATAGCTGTTTAAAAGAAAAGCAAGTAGAAGACAAACACAAATCCAGCATAATGTTTATCTCTGGATTCAAAAGGGTATAGAAGACAGGAAAATATAACTGGAAAAATAGATACTCAATAATATTTCTTGTATTGATATTCAGTACACAGGAGTTTACATTATTGCTTACCATATATAATTATGTATTATGGCTGAAGTATTGCTTAGTAAAAGGCAATCAAAACCTTTTTGTAATCAAGGAGAAAAACTTAGGTGACTTGAAATATAATTAATGCTAATTTGACTATTGGTAATAACACTATCACGGTATGTTGTGTTTGAGAACAATGAAAAGAGCAGCTCAGAGGCTAGAGAGATGATGAAGTCAGGAATGTGTTTGCTGTACAAGCTCAAGGACCCGTATGAAAACCAGGCATGCAAGACATACCACAGAGTTGGAGCCAGTGAATGGAGACAGACAGATGCCCAGAACTCATTGCATTGCCCTGCTAATCAGTGAGCGCCGGTACAGAGTGACTGAGGAATACAAGCACCCACTGAAGCATATGATGTCCACACACAAGTACAGACATGTGCACGCACACACACATCCCAAACACTCTCTTACCATCATACCCACCTACCCACTCACACCCATTCTCCCTCCCCACTCACACACAATATGGTGTCTTTAATGGGACCTGTAATGTAAGGGATGGTTGGTCAATAGTACCCTTACCATGGGTTAATCTTGTTTGACTGAAGCTGGGGTGCTTAAAGTGGAAACTGGGGGTGCGGTAGATAATCATTACAGTGGTCTTTGTCCCCGTAGTCCTGTCTTCTGGAGCTATCACCACACCAGGTTCCCTTCTGCTTTGTAGCCCTTGAAGTGTATTCCCCAGGGAAAAGGATCAGAAAGCACAATGGTGTAATAACAAGAGAAACGCAAACTCTCTAGTTTCCCATGTACTGAAGAGTGGAACAAAAACAACAATCAATATGTATGCCATGCCCTACTATTTATTATAAATAGAATAGAATAGAAAGATATCTATTTATCTAGCCATATCTCTGTACTGCAGACAAAAAATGTCAGATGGATAGCTAGGGTTGAGGGAGGAAAGTTGCACTTCCTACTTAATTTATAATTAATGTGGTAGATGTGTCTATGATTGCTGTAGTGCTTTTCAAAGAAAATGAAAAATAAAAAATGCATCTTGTGCTAGCGCCAGTTCTTAGCTGGGATCTTTGCCTTCAGTGATTCCTTGCAGTGAATGCCTGCCCCTCCACCCTCCAAAGAGGCTGTAGCAGCCCCTGTGCCCAGCATGCACTCTGACTTGTCATCTGGCTGGTCATTAGGATCCATGTCTTCAGTCCCATCTCTCCAGAATGGCCCATCAACTCAAGGGTTCCAGATACAACATGCAAATTAGCTTCTTAAAAACTGACCAGGAGCTATAGCTAAATGTAAACTTAAAAACAGGAAGATTGTGACTATGCTTTGTGTCTGTCCCTCTTCTGGAATCTCTTCTTCAGATGGAAAGCTGCCATTATAGCCATAAGTTCTGCCTTGGGGTTGCTAATCACAAGGTCCTATGGCCTCCTATCTGGTCCAGAGTCCATGAATGTCACCAGCAGAGACAAGCCCAAGATGTTAGGCATTGGCAGGCAGCTGAGGTTGTCCTGAAGTCAAGAGGCTCTACTTCCTTCCTCCAAGCATGGACACACTGACTTGTGGGGAACAGAAAGTCTGGGAAATAATGGCATGTGTTACCAGCTCAAACAAGAACTCCAAACTCAGCTGGCAAGTAGTAGGATATGTGGTTGTGGCGGAGGCTTCCTATCAGTTCCTACATCTTTAACATCATTTTTGATTTTTTTATTTAAAGTTCCAGATTTTACACTTTTTTAGGAAAAAAATAGTATATATATATATATATATACATATATATATATATTCATTTATAGCAAGACTCCAGAGATATCTCCTTGTCAGATGAGTCTCTTGCTCCTACAAATAGAGTTCATTATTTTGTCAAAGTGAATTAAAATAGAATGTCACTTACTGAATGTCACATTTTTGGATGTGACATTGTATACAAAAAGGTCCTTTTAAAAGGGATACAGAGAGAGAAAAAAATATTTGAAAGTCTTGGTTGGAAACCCACTTGAAGGAGAAATATAGGCATTAAAAAAAATCCCATTTGGGCTTCATAAAATTCCTTTCAAATGTGACAGTCTGGTAGAAATCCAGTAGCTTCCATTTCCTAAAATACAATTTTGATTAAAAATTTATAAAGCTATTTGGAGGAAAGATGCTACATAAATTGAGAATAAGTCTTACAGGGCCCTTGGAGAGAAGCTGGGAAATTTCCACATCTAAGTGGTAAACAGTATCTGCTGCCCGCAAACAAATAACCCTTTTTACTACTTGGAGTGAATCCCTTTCCACATCCTGGTGATTTATGTCTGGGGCAGCTAAGAGTGGGTAGGCCAAGTGGGGCCCTGCAGGCCACACTTGATTCTTCCAGAGCACAAATCCTCCTTACCTCAGGTCACTTTCTGGGCTGGAGAATGACCCCTGCATTTCCCAGTGCTAGGGAGAAACAGGCAGATAAAGTAAAGAAGGTTTTGCCTTTTCTTCTATCGAAACAAATCCTTTCCAGAGGTCAAGACTTGGATCCATGTGAGATAGAGGATGAGAGCTCTGCAGTGGTGTCTCCCTGCTTCAGACCTGGAATGCTCCCTAGCCCCAACTCCTGACAGCCAATTGATTGAGGCCCTCTTCTGTCAAGATTCTCCCTCTTTGCCAATTCAAGACCCCCCAGCACACCATGCAGAACTCTGCTGGGGCATATAATACATTCCAGTGCAATTATGAATGAGAATAACTGTCTATTCCATCAGATAATACGTTCCTGAAGAATAGAATCTTGTCTTACTAAATTCTGTATCTACAATATAGTCTTACATCCAGCACATAGTAGGTGCATAGAAAAAACTGGTTCAGTAATTGGTTAATGAGATGAATAGCTGAAAAGATGAATGACTGAATAGGTACACGTGAATACTAATGATAAAATGAATTTGAAAATTGAGAAATAAATATACATGAATGAATGGGTCATTGGATGAACCAGCTGTCTATTCTGCACAGACACATATATGCACATCCATATTTATATTTACATATATTTCACAGCACATTATTCGTTCTGAAGTGATTTTTCTTGCATTAGAAGCTCATTTTAGCACCCTCAAGGAATGTGTTACTAAGGTGTGGAGACTCAGGAGCCAGAGTTGTCTGGTCCTTTGGTGGGAAGCAGTTTACTTTTGGCTATGATGGGTTGGTTTATTGATAGGGATCTGTGAGATAGTCACTTTGTCTGCACCTGTGGCACAGACCACACCCATTGGGGGTGGGGACAGGGGCAGATGTTACCTGGGGGAACTAAGTCTGAGGAGGGGGCTCCGGGAGTCCTCTTGCTTGCAGCACAAGGACAGGAGAGCATTTGGAGGCATCCTTGGGACCAGGAACCTGCTGGTGTTCTTCTGTCTATGTTGTAAGTTATTTCTCTCTGAATAAGCATCTATTTGCTGTTTCTCCTGTTCCTTATTAAACCTCAATAGGGATTTTCTTCACACAAGGACCTGTTTTCTGCTTTTATTGATCACTGAATTCCAACAAGAGCATCAAGATAGAACAGCGTTGGCCATTGGACCAATGTCCTGGATTCCAACTCCTGTCTTTTCTCTAAGGGAAAGGGACTAAAAGGCTAAGGCTAAGAGTCTGTGATGCTTCCGCTAAAACAAGAGCAAATCTACATTCTGAATACTGCAGTCCTGGACTATGAACACATCTTGCTCCTCATCCTGGCCCTGGTCTTCATTTGATGCACAGTGTAACCTCCATGAGCCTCGTTTACTCGGTTGTTGAATGGAGAGAGAACACTCATGAAGAAAGTGCACAAGATAGGTGCTTAATAAAAGGCAGTACTTTTTTTATTTGATGAAAAGATGGGAGCAATTGAAGGAGAGTGGCTCCTCTCAACCTGAGGCTCTTGCCTTTTCCACATAAGCCATGCCTGCAGGGTGGGAGTCCCTCTAGACCTACACACTTTATCATTTGTGATGGTGGTGTCCTGGGCTTGTCTCCCAGGCTTTGTCCTCAGAATCCCTGAGTGCTGAACCGTTCCCCACACTTTGTTTTTGGGTCCTTCTTGAGGTGATACCCTCCATTCATTTAATTGTTCAGCTTCCTGGGGCTGCCTGCAGACCTGGTCTCTGGATGATTCACTTCTTTCTCAGGCCCACCATCCCAACATCATTAATTCAGCCCCGTGAGGCTGTCAAAAGGTTCATTCATATGCATATTAGATAATACCCGTTAGTGATGCCCATTAATTAAGCAGAGCAATTTGTTTATAATTAACTGGAGAAATTTATGGCTTCAGAAAACAATTACAGGAGCCGATATAAACACATTAGGTAGCGATAGCAATGCCAAGTCTAATTGCTTTCTAGAAGAATCACTGATAGTAATGCCACAGCCATCACCAGTCAGGTCTGACAGCAGCTTGTAAATTCGTCATTGTATGCAGGAACCAACACCTCAGGCAACTGAGAATGATGGAGGCCAGCCTTGTGAACTGCTCAGGGTGCAGCACTAAGCAAGAAAGGCAGGCCTGAAATTACACATGCTGCAATCCCAGTTTGGAGAAAATGATTTTTGCATATGTATTTCCTCCCAAGATGATGTATATGCATGCCCTTATGAATATGTATGTGAAAGTATAAAAATATTTCTAGTGAAAGAAACATAAAATGAAAGAAATACATATGGAATACACATAAAATAAATATATAAATAGTGAAAGTGGGTTTTTCCTGGGTGACAAAATTCCTATTTTTACTTTTTAATGACTCTATTTTTCCAAAATTTTATAAGAATTTATTCTTTTTAAGTTTTAAAAAACTTAGAGGACAGGAATGGAACAAAGAGGAAACTAGGATAGTAATTATTTTTAAAGTAAATTATTTTTAAAAGTTGGACATGTCCTATTGGAATAGTTGTGGGGTGGTATTTTTTTGTGGGCATTGTGAAAACTATAACTATTTTTACTTCCATGGGAGGAAATGACAAAGTTAGATCACTATTTTCACAAGCACAGTCCCTTGTGTTGGAACATTCCTTTTTGGTGCTATAAGTAGAGGGAGAAAAAATCAGCACCCTTCAATTTTAAAATAGTATCAGCTATGGAAATCCTGCAAGAGGCTGTTGGCGGCCCTCCTATACTGAGGGGGCCTGAAAGCTCCTGATCAAACAGCAGCCAGTCACATTGGACAAGGATGGATTTTCCAAGGACTCTCTGGATAACCCTCCCACTGATCTGTGTACACTCAGGAGATGGATGAGAAACTGTCCATGCTGAATGACTCATCTTCCCTAAACGTCACAAGTGAAGAATTGGGACATTTGACAGACAGTTGGGAATGCCTTAAAAAAAAAACACCCCCCCCAAAAAAAAAGCCAGAATGTCAGATGCGATCTGACCCCACATGTTCTGTCTCCAGTCAGGCAGAGGAAATGGGAATTCTGGGTCATTTCTGGCCAGAGACAGTGCTCACTGGGAACATACATCACTCCCTTTTTGTTCACGTTTAATAAACTTCCTATCAGCCAGGCCTGTGGAGTTCTCAGAACACACTGTTTCTGACTATGAGCCCATGGTCTGCTGTAACATGAATAAATAAATGGCCCAGAGAGCTGAATGTCAGAAGAGCAAAGTACCTGGCCACTAGCTCGCACCTCTAGCTCAGGCTGAAGGGGCTGATCCATGCATAAACTCTTCACCAAACCTCAGACTGTAACACCTCCTCAGCATGGCTGGAGAAGAATGCCTCTCTGACACCTTGCTTCTTTCTGTCTTATATACTTCCCTAATGTTGATATTAAAGGTGTGATCTATAATTCTCTTATAGACTGATTCACTCTTGTGTAGATCTGGGTGGATTTAGACTCAAAGATATCTGTCTACCTCTTAATCCTGAGTCCTAGGATTAAAGGTGTGTACCACCACCTCCTAGCTTCTGGCTGCTGGGGTTAAAGGTGTGTGTCTGGCTTCTGTGGCCTGTGGCTGACTTTGCTTTCTGAATCCTTAGGTAAGCTTTAATAAATCATAAATAATATATCACTACAGTCTGCTTCTTCTCAAAATGAAACCATTAAGATTCCCATCTTCTAGGCCTGCCTTGAAGAAGACTCCCTAGTCCAGGAAGTATGGGAAACACTGCTTATTCATTTTCCTTTTGGAAAGTCCTGATGGAATCATTTATTCACCTCGGAGGAGCTCCTCAGGAGAGAACTACACTTCCCCATCCTTACCACCTTCCCACATCTGTTTGAACACAAGGAGTTTCTGGTCCTAGAATACAGCTTCACATCTGATAGTTTGGAAAAAGTCAGTGAATCCACTTAATTAAGATTTGGGATGGCTGACCTGGAACAATCAAAACTGGGCAAGTTAATTCATATCTCTACCATATTGCTATAGTTTGGATCTTGAATGTTTTCCAAATATTCACAAGTTAAAACTTGCTTTTTGCAGCCTGTGGTGCTACTGGAAAGTAAAGCAACCTTTAAAAGGTGGAGCCTAGTGGGAGGATTTAGGTCCCTGGGGGTATGTGTCCTTGAAGGCCTATTGTGACTGACCCTCTCCTCCTTTCCACCCTCCATAAGTGGACAGATCTCAGGTTAGAAAGCTGGCTTCCTGGATGAAGCACCTGCCTTGCAAGTGTGAGGATTCAAGCTTGAGTCCCCATCCCGAGGACTTACATAAATCTAGATGTGTCAGTGTAAATCTGTAACCCTAGTGCTCCTACAGGGAAACAGGGCCCTGGAAGCTCTCAGGCCAGCTGATCTGGTGGTATACATAGTTACAAAAAGAGTAAGAGACCCTGGGTCATGTGTAACACTGTCCTCTGACCTCCACACATGTGCTGTGACACATGCACTTGCATGTACACGTGTGTGTGCGCGCACACACACACACACACACACACACACACACGCACGCGCACGCGCGTGCTCATGAAAAAAATGACTATGGACCGAAACTTCTGAAGCCACGAACTGAAACAGCTTTCTTCTTTTTAAGTTGATGACCTTAACCGTTTGGTCACAATAGCAGAATGCTAACTAACACATATGCCTGGGATAAAGAACCTCCCCCATAAAAACATTACTTAGCTGAGTTGTATTAAAGGAAACAATAAAGACACACCAGGGAAGTGACGGGCTCCGTTGAAAACCCAGTCTAGCCTCTGTTGCATATTGATGACACAGGGGGGTAACCCCATGTGAAGTAGTTGGAATGCTGTATGTAACACTTGAATATTTACACAGTGGCAGTGGGCCACTTCTCTTATTTTGCTGTGAAACTGTAGACGGCCCACCCTCATTTTAAAGATAAAACCTGTTCACTTGAACCACATGGTTTGTCTGAGGTTACAGACCATGCAGGAAGCTGAGGATGTGTCTTATCTTTCCCAGCTTGAATATCTCTCAGGTCTGTACTTGGGTGATTTTTTTTTTTTTCTGCCACTAAGAAAAAAATTACTCAGACAAAAAAATAAGCTGGAGAAAAAAGAGTGTGATTTACTTTACAGTTACAGAGGAATAGAGTCCATCATGGTGGGGAGAGTTTGGCAGCAGAGCATTGAGGTCCATGTGGCATTCAAAAAACAGTAATCACATTCTATCCTCACATAGAAGCAGGACAGGAAGTGGGCGGGGGGAGGCAGCCTAAAATGCCTCAAAGCCCACCCCATAGTGACATTACTTCCTGGTGGGGGAGGTGAATCCTAAAGGACAGCACCACCTGTTGAACCAAATGTTCAAGTGTGAGCCTACAAGGAACATTTCTTTTCTTTTTAAATACTTCTTACTTAAATTAAATGCAATCTTATTTTTCATACCAGTCCCAGTTCCTTCTCCCTCATGTCCTCCCATGCTCCCCTACCTACCCCCCTTCCCACTCCCTATCCACTCCCCAGGGAGGGTGAGGCCTCCTATGAGGGATTATCAAAGCCTGACACATCATTTGGGGGCAGGGTCTAGGCCCTCCCCTGTGTATCTAGGCTGAGAGAGTATTCCTACTTAGGGAATGGGCTCCCAAAGTCCATTCATGCCCTAGAGATAAATACTGGTTCCACTGCCAGAGGCCTAATAGACTACTCAGGTCTTCCAACTGACACCCACAGGGGGCCTGGTTCAGTCCTATGCTGGTTCTCCAGCTGTCAGGCTAAGGTCTGTGGGCTTCCACTTGCTCAGATCAGCTGTTTCTGTAGGTTTTCCCAGCATGGTCTTAACCCCTTTGCTCATCACTCTTCCCTCTCTAACTGGATTCCAGGAGTTGGTCTCAGTGCTTAGCTGCAAATCTCTGATTCTGCTTCCATCAGCTACTGGATGAAGGCTCTAGGATGGCATTTAAGGTAGTCATCAATCTCGTTATAGAGGAAGAACATTTAAGGTAGCCTCTCCATTATTGCTTAGACTCTTAGTTTGGGTTATCCTTGTATATCCCTGGACATTTTCCTAATACCAGATTTCTCTTTAAACTTATAACTATTGAGGTATCTCTTTTCTTACTTTCCTCTATTCTTTCCCTGATGCAATTTTCCTGGTTCCTCATGTTCTACTCCCCCTTCTCCCCTCCTCTTTTTCCTCCCTCCTTCCCCACTCTCCCTCCCCCTCCCCCACATACACCTGTGTTTACAGGGAGCATTTCCTATTCGAACAGGACAAGACATCTAGCCACAGAGCTCATTCCTCTTAACTAACACTGCCACTCTTAAGTGATGTGAAGGGTAGAACAGGATCTTGGATTTAAAGCCTGGTTTATAAGCCAGCAGCTGAGTGATATTGAGAAAATGGCCTAAACCTTTTGTGTCTCAGTTTCTCCACATGTGCAAGAGTAATCATGAACTCACCTAACAGAGCTAGTGAGAAAATGAATCACAATCCTGTCTAAACTGATCATTGTCACAGCCACAGTCAGAGTGGGACATATTTCATCTTCTTCTCATTACCATTTTGAAAAGCTCTTGATAGCTTTTTCCTCCGAATGAAAAATCAAGTTTTCTTTGCTCTGAAGATATTTGTCAATCTGGAGTAATCTTTTATATTTGAGCAATGAGAATCTTTCAATATCAATGGAATAAGATGGGATTAGGAAGGGGGCTGCTTGTTGATGAAAATACAATGTTGGATCC
This sequence comes from Cricetiscus sungorus, assembly GCA_030556225.1. Lineage (NCBI taxonomy): Eukaryota > Metazoa > Chordata > Mammalia > Rodentia > Cricetidae > Cricetiscus > Cricetiscus sungorus. The sequence continues at coordinate 71,851,879 of JANBXA010000007.1, forward strand.
TAGAGATATGAAATTGAAAGACAGACAGAGTGTGGTCTATCACACCCGATGCTGTCTTCCAGTGCTGCTCATGTGTATGGAATCTGTAACTCAGGTGGGGAAACTGCAGGCTTTTTCCCGGCTCTAGGCCAGCAATAAAGCTGGGCCCATGGTGCCTCCCTTGGTGGGCCTTTGGTGCAGAAGCCAGCATGTTCCCTGGGGGACTCACTAACTTTGGGCTGGCAGAGGTCTTGCTTTTACTGATTGCCTGGTTGGAATTAGAACTCTTGCTAGACAGCTGGGCCCCAAGCAAGTCTCAGCAAGCTCATTGGCTACAGCTCAAGAATCACTTATTTATTTCAACTCTTTTGAGGCTGACATCTTCAAAAATGCATCCTTCTCTCAGCACACCCTCTTGTTTTAGTCCATTCTCAGCATGCTTTGTCTCTCACTTTGTCCACTATGCAGCCCTGATTAACACTTCCTGTTCTCTGCAACCAAACCATTTCTGAAAACTGTTGTTTCCTCTCCCGTGGGCTCTGGTGGTTTCCAGGCAACACAGTCTTATATGTGATTTTCTCATATATCTCTCCAATCTTTATTTTTTTTAATGTGTGTGTTTGTGTACATCATGTACTTGGCCATGGAGGCTAGAAAGGTGCGTTATACGCTTTGGAGATGGAGTTAAAGGTAGTTGTGAGCTGCCCAGTGTGGGTGCTGGGATACAAACTCCCATAATTATGACTGAGCAGTAATTGCTCTTAAACACCGAACCATCTCTACAGCCCCCTTTGTGCTAATTTTATCTGAAATTTAACTATCTGTTTGTTGGTTTTTGAGATAAAGACTTGTTATATAGTTCCGGCTGACCTAGAACTTGCTATGTACAGTAGACTGGCCTCACAGAGCTGGGACTAAGGTTAAAGGTGTGCATCACCACACTAAGCATGAGGTGTGTGTTGCTTTTGGGTTATTTGGTGGGTTTTTTTTGTTTGTTTGTTTGTTTTGTTTTATTTTTTGATTTCTTTTTTTTGACAAGAAAATGACAATGCCTATATTTAATTTAAACATTATTAACTAACAGATGGTAATTATACTTATGGGTACTTATGGGGTACAATGCAATATTTTGATATATTTGATAAAGTGTCATGATCAAAATAGGACAATTGTCACATCTATCACCTTAAACACCTATTTTACATGTATTGAGAACACTCAAAATCTGCCCTCTAGCTATTTTGAAATACAAACATAATCACTGTTGACTATAGCCACTGGCTGAGCTAGTGCTAGAAGACACACAAATTAGAATGTGTTTCTTTGATCCTACTATATCCTTGTCCCACTCCTCCCTTCCTCCATTATAGTCTCCCCCCATATCTCTTTCCCATCCACCCTTCCCAGCCTCTGATAAACTATTCTATTCCGTTCTCCTCGTGTTAGCCTGGCTTAGTGTATTTAGCATGTTTTATAGTTCTACCCACATTACATTAAATGGCTGGATAATATTGCATTGTGTGCCTATACCACATTTTCTTTATCTGCTTTTTCATTGATGGACATTTTGATTGATATGATGACATATGATGGCTGCTGCAAACCAGTTCTACAGCAAATGAAAAAGTGTGTGCATGTCTCTAGCACTTGCATTACGAATTCTCTTGATACATTTCATAGTCAGATTTCTGGGGTCTTCTGAGGACAGTTGTCCCAGGCTGTTCTCAATAGTGGCTGTACTAACTTACATTTGCTCTAAGGATGGCGTGGGTCCCCTTCTCATATCCTTGCTAGTATTTACTGTTTTTGTCTTCTTGATCAGAGCTCTGCTGGCTGGGCTGAGATGGTATCTCCTCATTGCTTCAACTTGCATTTTCTCAATTAGCAATGCTGAGTCTATTCCCATACATTTCTTGCCTATTTTTCAGCTTTTTGTTTGTTTGTTGTTTGTTTTTTGAGTAAAATCTAGGAACGTCCATTTATATCACACACCAGTTTTATAAGTCTGATTGTTTGGTGTCTAGCTGCCAACATTTCTTTTTGTTTCTTGCATGTTCTGATTTTTAGTCCCTTGTCAGGTGGGGTAGCTTCAGATGTCCTCCTTCATCTTTCTATCTTTGTTCTGCTTAGGCTCAAGGTGGCCTGTCTCTGTCTGTCTGTCTGTCTGTCTGTCTGTCTGTCTGTCTGTCTGTCTGTCTGTACTTTAGTTCCCTGTGCTTTGTGAGCTCTACCCAAGAAATGTACCATGGGCACTGATGTTGTTCAACGTTTCTTCTGGTTTCTGCTAGTCTTCATAGTCTTTGGGCTTAGCCCTCAGTCCATGATCCATTTGGACTTGATGTGTGACTCCGCATGTGTGTGTGTGTGACTGTGTGTGTGTGTGTGTGTGTGTGTGTGTGTGTGTGTGTGTGTGTGTGTGTGTGTAAGGACATCTGGTCTCTCTCGTACCATTTATTAAAAATGTGATCAAACTGAGCTTTTGACATTTGCTTTTTTTTGTGTCCTGTTATTTTAAGCCTCCTAGCCATTTCCTCTCAGTGGCCTTTCCCCTTTTCTTTATCTTCATAACTCAGTTCAAATGTCAGATTTTCAATACTAACTTCCCACACACTTCTCAGCAGAACTGTGCCATTTTCTTGGAACTGCTCTCTTCTCAGTCCTTATAAACATGTTCAAAGCTCTTCACTGTCCCCACTATACTGTGGGCTCAGACAATGCTGGTCCTGTATTTAGTTATCTCAGCATCCCTGGTACCTAGTTCAATGTCTGTATCATAGGAACTCTTTAATGAATAAATAGTGGGTGGATGGATGAGTGAAAAGTCTGAATGAAAGAATGGAAAAAGAGGAAGGAAATGAGGGAGGGAGAGGAAAAAGGAATTGTGGGTGGGGTGGTGGAGGCAAGAAAGAAGGGAAGGAGGGAGAGAGAAGGGATGTGGTAAAGAGAACATACCTTATATAGATCTAAGAACAGCTGTTTTGTTTGGGGGAGGGAGGTTTATATTCCTCGTGTTATTTTTTCAATAATTTATTTTTAATTTTATGTGCATTGGTGTTTTGCCTGCATGTATATCTGTGTGAGGGTGTTAGATCCTCTGGAAATGGAGTTATAGACAGTTGTGAGCAGCCATGTGAGTGCTGGAATTGAACCAAGGTCTTCTGGGAGAGAGCCAGTGCTCTTGACTACTGAGCCATCTCTCCATTCCTGTTATTTTTGTGTGTTAGTATCTTTCTCAAGGACTGAATGTTTGCTAGTGGGGAGCTCTGGGCTCAGAGGAAGCCTTTCCTCTCCCTGTGAATGGAGGCTTTATGCCAAGATAAGCCACCTACTTTCCCTGATGTCTTTATCCCTGGAGAACCAGCCAGTGTCCTGCAAACTGCCTTTTTTTCACTGTGTGTAATTTTAGAAACTGGGGCCTTGAGATGGGGACTCAGCTACAGATTCTTTTATTTTTGTTTTGGAGACAGGGTCCAACTTCCACAACACTCACTGCCAACCTGAAAGATGTGAACACCTACATATTGCAGGAGGATGCACCATCCTGGACTTGACCCCTGGCATTCCAGGTTGGAACTCTGGTGGCTGGGGGACCTGCTTTCCAGGCACCACCTGTGTGACCACAGGCACACCTTTCATCCCTCAGCTCTAGCTGATCTGCTTGGGGAATGGCGGTTTGTGTGTGTGTGTGTGTGTGTGTGTGTGTGTGTGTGTGTGTGTGTGTGTGTTTGTACAATTGTTAGAAGAATGTAGGATAGAATGGTAGTGTCTACATTCCTGAACACTTGTGTGCTTACCTCCCCCCCCCCCGCACTATATTGGACTCCCATAGACTGTGGGTCCAGAGTGACATACAAGTATAGTATAAGATAAAGGGGTATTGGGAAATGGCTTTCATGGAGCACCCCACCATGCTTTGCCTGTGAGTGTTCATCTCCAATGTTGACAGGGGTGTTCCCTTGCCTTGCCCTCTCCATACAGATTCCTGTTACTGTTCAAGCTATATTAAGGTTCAGACTTTCCCTCTTTGAGTCCTTGTTCCAAATCATTTCTGATCACTCGTGACTTTTCAGATTTTGGCCTAGACTTTATGACTCCTTTCCATTCCCCAGCTGTTAGCCTTCCAATTTGGGTCAGGCCCAATTGCTGGAATCACTTGTTCTTGCTCTGGAAAGATCAGCTATGGGGTCAGGACCCCAGTGACGGAGGAGCAAGTTTTCTTGAGGCTGAAGTAGCTGACCTGTCTTAGACCCATCCTCTCAATACTATCTCTGAATAGTACTGTTTTCTGTTTTTCCACACCCACATTTCTGGGTTATCTTTCCTCAAACTTGTCTGTACTTACTATTATTACTGAGAATAGGGAGTGATAAGGACTGAACCCAGGTCCTCATGCATGGCAAGCATGCACACACTACAACTGAGCTACCATTCTATAATTCCATTTCAGCCCTTCTGTCTCTGCCTTTGGACCAGAGAGCTTGACTTCTCCCATTTTACTCTTAATCTTCCTACAGGTTTCTAAGGGTGGGCACTGGCTACCACTCAGAGATTATATCCCTTTAGACATGGAAAGAACTATCGATAAGTCAGTGAGTTCTATTTATGTTTTTTGCTTTCTCTTCTCTCTCTGCCTAGCCTAGTGCAGCTTTAAGGAGAGGGTAACAGGATGTGGCTTCTTTATCTCTCAGGTGAGACAATTCTACATTTTTTAAGGGCAAATACTATATTTTTACAATTGTTTACTTACTCATATTTTGCACATGTGACTATTTTACCTGCATGTATATCTGTTTTCTATGTAGGTGCCTGGTGCACATGGCAGCAAGACTTAGGCATCAGAGTCCCCCAAACTGGAGTTACAGGTGGTTATTAGTGACTAGATGCTGGGACCTGGTCCTCTGAAAGACCAGCCAGTGCTCTAAACCACTGGGCCATCTCTCCAGCCCCATGTTCTATGTGATCCTTGTGAACTGGGAACCCAGTTCTATTTGACTCCCCATAGCAGTAACCTGCCCATTTTCTCACTCTGGCTTGATGACTCCTGTTGGTCCTGGTTATACAGCTTCCCTCCCCCAAAGTGTTTATACAGAATAATGTGTGCTCAGACATTCCCTGAACAGTTTTTTGGGGGTATCCAAGCAAGGCATGGTTCCAAAGTTGCAGAAAAGACCCCATTGTAGGTGTTTGTGATACCTCCTGCTTCTGCTTGGGGCCATTGAATCAGGTTGCAGCTGCCAAGTGCCCTCAGTGGTATCAGGACCCAGTGCACATGCCAGAGGGCCACTGAGTTGGAGAGTACCAACACCATTGTCTAACACAGTCATCTTTAAGGGAAACAAGTTGAGGAGCTAATAATGTTGCTATTTTCAATGGACCGAATTAAATTACACTTTCCATCTTATATCTTAATTAAGGGGATAAAAACGGTTTCACATTTTAATTAGCAAGTATATCTGGAAAAGACTTAAATTAATACAGGAGTCATCACCATAGGAGGGCAGCTCTCTGCCAAGATTCACGAGGCCAGAGAGAACTCAGAGGAAGGCAGCTTCCATCAGGAATAAGCCACGACTCCAACTCAGAAATTTTGGCTCTTCCAACTCTCTGAAAAGATAAAAACTGCTGGCTAGCAAGTCATTGAAGATGCATGGTCACTTATTCCCTGAAAGGGTCATGTGTGTGTGCTTGTGCGCGCGCGCGCACACACACACACACACACACACACACACACATGTACATGTGCTTGTGCATGTGTGTAGGTATGCATGTGTGAAGGCTGATCTTGTTTGTCAGTTTGAGTACATCTGAAATCATGCCCAAGCAGCTGGGCATGCCTGTGAGGGATTTCCCTGATTGGATCAGACCAATAGGCTAAAACGGGACCAACAGTGTTAGTAGAGGTGATTGATCTAGACTACCAGGGGGAAATTAGATTGCCTTTCCACAAGGTAGATAAAGAAGATTGTCTGTAGTGTAGGAGGTCCTTTAGGGCAACTCTTGATGTTACCATATCCTGTGATTAAAGTCAATGGGTAACTATAACAGCCTAATACAGGCAGGATGACAAAGGACACAGACCCTTCAGGAATGGAGGCCAGAGTCACTGTTCCAGGAAAAGAAGCAAGACATGATAAGGTGCTTGTTGAGGGCAGAGGAAATACAGAATGGCTAGTACAGGAAGGTAGTTATAAATACCAGCTAAGGTCATGTGACCAGTTACGGAAATGAGGGTTATAATGGACATGAGTATTTCTGTCTTTTTTTGTTAAGAATATCTTTGTGCACATATATAATACAACAATCATGTTTTCTTTCCTCTATTTCTTTTTCATGTGGTGTAATATATATTACATATAGTAGAATGAACACACACACACAGACATGTATATCCATTCTATTGGTTCTGTTCATTTGGAGAACTGACTAATAGAACATGTGCATGTGTACAGAAGCCAGAGGCCAGCTTCTAGCATTATACCTCAGAGGCTGGAGCTCAGTGATTCCACTAGGCTGATTGGTCAGTAAGGCCAAAGAATCTGCCTGCCTTGACCTCCCCAGTGCTGGGATTATAAAAGCATGCTGCCATGTTTGGCCTTTTTACATGGTCCTGGGGATCCAGCTCAGGTCTACACACTTTTTTGACAAGCACTTTTTTGAGTGAGCCATCTCCCCAGACTGGAAGTGTTCCCTTTTCTGCATGTGCATCTTCTTCAAGGCATTTGAGCATAGAAAGTGTGAGAGTCCTGAGGTGGGCGAGGGCAGAAAAAGCCCTAATGATTACTCTGCTCTGACTTATCCCAGGGGCTTTTCCTAATTATAGAGGGCAGTAGGGGGTTGGGAGCCTAGCCCCTGGGTCTTACCCAGCAAGTATTTCTACTGTTTGTCCTGCACAGGCTAGAGCCAGGGCTGTTGATGACTGTTTGCTTTTCTTCTGCCTGGAGAGAAAACAATGTGAGACAAAGCCTGCTCTCCCTTGTCTGTATCCTCTCAGCAGGTGTGCTGGCAAACAGTGATTTATTTATCTAGTTTGATTTCACATTGTTATAAAAGATATGGCTGTCCCTCAGATCCTGGAGGATTGATTTGAAAACTCCCCTCCACTCAGGATACTAAAATCTACTGATTACTCAAGCCCTTTTCTTACCCAGAATGTATGACATTTCCATGGAGCCTACCCACTTCTGTATTCTTTACATCAGCTCTGTGTCACTTATAGTATCCAATACATTGTAAACACAATGAATGGCGGTGTTAGACTGAGTTGTTAGGGGAATAAGAGCAAAAAGAAAAGATGTCTATACATGTTCAGTACAGGTACAAATTTTTCCCAAACATTTTCTAGGCTTCACAGTTGGTTGGATTTGAGGATCAGGATCTCTGGATGTGGACAGCTGATTGCATATACCCATTATAGAAACAATCGGAAGACATAGACTTAGAGAAGGAAGAAGACTATCATGTGTTCCTAGCACCCAGACATAACCACTGGCGATACTTGGCTGAAGTTGCTTCTGGGTTCATTTGATCTATTGGCCTTCTAGGATTTTTAGCACCATCCCGGTACTTGGCTTGGTAAACAGTGTCTTCTACTTAGTGCTTCTGTGATGAACTGGCTAATATGGTAATGGATGGTGAGTCAGTTCATCCTTTAGACCCTGCAGGAAAACAGTGGGCAGTAGCAAGAGTACTGGCTGGGGGAGATGACATACTTGTGTTTTAATTAAAATTAAAAATCATTTTAAAAGAGATTATTTTCTGAAGTGGGCCAGCAAGATGGCTCACAGATAAAGGCACTTGCCCCCCAAACCTGATGACCTAAGGTCAATCACCAGGTCCCACGTGGCAGAAAGAGGTCAAAAGGTATGTGTGCCGTGGCATGTGCAAATTCATGCCTACAACCACAGCCACTTACATAAAATACAACAAATGTAATAACTTTTAAAAGGTCTTGCCTACCAATGTAAGGCCATTGACTATGGCAATCTCCATTCGAGAGAATTCCTTGTTTAGTTAAGGTGTGTTATTTGGGTGCTGCTCTTCTGTGTGAATGATGGCAGCTCTCACAGGTCAGGATACAGCTGTGGGAGGTTAGCGTGAGCCGTGTGGTGATGCAGTCTCCTCCAAGCAAATAAGTGTAGTTTTGGATAGCTAATATCCAGACCCAGACTGGGGCTCCAGGAGCTGCAACTGTGGTGTCGGGTTACAGCACACCCAGGCTGCTGTTTGACAGAAAAGGAGGTTTTTCGGTGTGAGATTTCTGGACCAAAATGAAATGATTCCCTGATGGTGACACTTCCAGTTTCCTGATCTCTTACTAATGGCCTTCCCCCACAACTCTTACTTCGGTCTCTTTGTAATTTTCTCTCTCCATCCCCCATGCTTCCTCCTAGTTTTTTTCAGGACCTTCTCATTCACTCTACTTCAGCCAGGTGCAAGATACTCCTGATTTCCCAGAAGACTGTTCTATATGTCTGCTGTGTGGGAACCTTTTTTTAAAGGGCTAAGGGTCAGAGGGGAGTTCCTGGAAGTGGCAGCACTTGGGAAAGGGAAGACTGGGCACTGCATTAGTCACTTTTCTGTTGCTGCGGTAAAAGACCATGACCAAAGCAATTTACAAAACAATTTATTTGGGCTTCTGGTTCCAGTGGAATAAGAGCCCATCATAGCCAGGTGACATGGTAGCAAGTGGGTGGCATGGTGGCAAGAGCAGAAAGCTGAGACTCATACCTTCAGACTACAAGCATGAAACAGACAGAAGAAAACAGAAATGGTATAAGGCTTTTATCTCAAAGCCTTGCCCCAGTGATGTGCATCCTCCAGCAAGGCTGTACCACCTCAACCTCCCCAAACAGTGCCAGAGATATGGGGGACATTTCTCATTCAAACCACCACAGACACCATTATTTTTGTCTTGAGGACTATTTGCTGCCTCCTGGGCTAGGGTCAAGGCCCTCCTACCAGATTTTATAGTGCTGGTTTTCCTCCACAAAACTATACTTCAATTTGCTGTCTTTCAGCTGTGCTATGTTGCCCGAAACTCCTCTCTTTGGTGGCCATGTGACCACTCCAGAGTCCCCCTTACTTTGTTATGCTAAGTAATTAATGTACCTTCTCTTCTCAATCCCCCACATATAGACTAACCTAAGACTCCTGTTTAGCCCTAAGGCCCAGGCATCATGTAACATATATACATATACCATCCCCCTAGACAATAGCAGTGATGGTGCAATGTTCTTATTTTTTAAGATTTATTTTTATTTAGGTGTATGAATGTTCTGCCTGCATGTATGTATGTGTACTGTGTGTGTGCCTGGATTCCATGGAGGCCAGGAGAAGATACCAGATCCCTTGGAACCCGAATTACAGATGGTTGTGAGCTGCCGTGTGGGTGCTGAGGACGGAACCTGGGTCCTCTGCAAGAACAGCAGATGCTCTCAGCCTCTGAGACATCTCTCTAGCCCCAGTGATGTCTTCCCTAATCCTTTCCTTTCCTTTGAAATGAAAAGTTTTGGCTCACGCATTGGGGACACTCACATACACTTACCTTGGGATTCAATTGTTAGAAATGAAATTCAGGTGAGAAAGCAAGATGAAGTTTATGGTGTTTGGTGCACACTACTGATTGTTGTAGGACAAGGAGGACTAGGTGAGTGTCCAGCCCATTCTCCTTTGGCTCACTCTGGATAAGAGGGAAAAGAATCCACAATTTGATAGATGCAAGTCACATCTGAATGTTGATGTCATTCCCAAAGCCATTTCCCAAGATGTATCAGCATAACCGGAGAGGGAGGAGCCCTCTGAAGACACCCCACGTATCACCTATCTGACAGCGCACTTCCAAATGGAATCTTAAGTTCCGCACAACCATTTATCAACGAGTTTCCGGATGCCACTTTCCAATTTGCATCAGACCTTTTCAACATATTAATGAGATGCTGCTACTAATGTATATATTTTTACTACTCTATTGAATTTTGCATTTGAAGCTAATGAACCCATAGGGTAAAGCCAGCTACCCAGGGAGGAAGGAAGGATGCAGTTGCTATTTCTTATGGTTCAGGATATAGTGTGTGTGTGTGTGTGTGTGTGTGTGTGTGTGTGTGTGTGTGTGTGCACGTGCATGAGAGGGAGGGTCTTGCACTGAACCTGGAGCTCATTGACTTGTTCAGATTAGCTGGCCAGTGAACTCTAAGGATCCTCTGGTCTCCCCCTTCCCAGTGCTAGGATTATAAATGTGAGCCGGCATGCCCGACTTGGGCACTGGAGGGTCAAACTTGGGTACTTAAGCTTGTTCAGCCTGCACTTACTGACTCAATCATTTCCCCAGCCTCAAATGTATACTTGATTTTGGAGACAGGATCAAACAAGTCCCCACAAACACACACATGCCTGTTATACCACACCCCAAATTACAGGTACCCCCACATCTTTGGGATTGTTCCTATGTGCCACAGCCTTACATCTCCCTAGTTAAGATGCTAAAATTGTTCTGATTGCAGCTTGGAGGGCAAATGCCACCAGTGGATGGGGCAGTCCCTTAGATTCTGTGGTCAGTATCCAATGTTTGTAGAAGGCCTGGGCATCTGAATCAGCCTCAAAGTATGGTTTTCTGGAGTTTTTCCGGTGTGAGCACCTAGGCTCACTAGGAATAGAGCTTGCACCATTCTTCTGGGGGTGCTTTAACAATTTCCCATAAACTTAACAGAGGTTTACCTAAGCTCATGTTCTTTGGCACTTCTTGACTTGTGGGCCCATTATTCAGATGTCTACCATAAATATGAGCTTCTGCACTACACAAGACCTTCCTGCCATTTCCTCTTCTTCCATGATGCTAATGATCAGACTTTAGGTTTACCTGCTAACCTAGGACAAGCTCATCTTGAGATCTTTATTGAAGATCACCATCAACAAAACACCAGAGACTTAGCCATTAGCAAGCATCAGAAATGTATTCCTTAGGGTTAGTGACACACTCAGTTGGTAGAGTGCTTGGCAAGCATTCACAAAGTCTTGGTTGGGTTCAATCCCTGACACTGCATAAATTGGGTATGGTGATACATGCCTTCCATTCCAGTGCTCTGTAGGTAAAGATGGACAGTCAATATTCAAGGTCATCCTTGGCTATATATAGTGAATTGGGGGCCAACCTAAGGTACACAAGGTCCTATTTATACATGAACTTCTAGCCCTGAAGACTATAAGATATTAGATCAAGGTACTAGATGTTTCATCTCCATGAGTGGGTGCTCTCTTACTCTCCTGCATCTTTTCTAAGATAAGAGCCTCCACCAAGTCCTTTCGGAAGCACAAACATCATTTCCTGCTACAGTCTATACAACTCTTAACACTGTCACACCAGGGATTGATCTTCAATATAAATTTTGAAGAGAAAAAAATTTCTTCAACTTATTTACACCTACAATAACATTCTTGCCAAAGGTTCTGAGGGTTGGAAAAGTGTTAGTCTTCTACCAACCACAGATCCTTATCCTGAGCCAAGCTGGCCTGGTTTAGATTAGCATTCCTCCATAGCTTGCCTAAATCTGGACTTTGCCTCCAGGGCGATGGGCTGCCTGCTGACTCCCTGCTCTAGTCTGGGAGCCTGTAAAACTGCTTTAGCTCCAAGTATCTCTTGTGTCTGAGCTCCTCCACTAGAGTTTCTCTCTTGTGGGTCAGGTTCTTCTCCTCATCAGGAAGAGAGTTCATCACAGTGCATCAGATGCAGAACAACAGGTTGTTAGAGTCTGCTCAGTGCAGAACATAAGCAGCATTGCAGGGGAAAGACCATGCATTTCAGTATGAAACAAATCTTGGTTCTTGGCTGCAACATAATCACTCTTACCTTGTGTATGTGGTTTACACTTCTGGTCCTCAGTTTCTCAAAGCGTAGAATGTGATGGTAATGCTTTCCTTAAGGATGGTTGTAAAAAATAGATGTGAGAATGTGTGTGTAAAGTCCCAAAGGGTGAGCTGGGAGGCAGATATGAGTATGTGTGTGCAAGGTCCCAAGGGGTAAGTGATGACACAGGGTTTTCTTGCCTCTTACTTTCTTTTCTTCCCTTTCTACCTCCTTTCAGCATAAGGGTCCTTGTTACTATAGAGACAAACGTGGCATTCCTGCAATGTGGAAGTGCAGCTGATTATGAGTAGGAAGAAGTGGTGTGTCTTTCATTGTCTAAGTGAGAACAAGGATGGAATTGGAGGGGACTGCTCTAGAGTGATTCAGCAGAGGGTAGATAAAGCCTCAGGAAAGAGAGGAGACACTTTGATGTCCAACTGAGATTGTATATCACTTACCACTCTGTAATGAAGTACTCAGAGAACTTCCAAAGGATTACAGACAGGAAGTGCTAATCCTCTTCTTCCTGTGTTCTTCTGGAGATGGTACAGTCTATCCCATGTTCCTCTCTTACATATCACTCCAGCTGAGTCAAACCTTGCTCTTGACCTCACAAAAGACATCCAGCACTGCCCACAGCCCCTGTACCCCATACCCTCTGTGATTAGCTTGATCTGAGCCCTTTGTGCCAGCCTCAAGGCCATGGTTTGGGTGACTTGATAGGATGGTCATTTATGCAGTTCTGCTTCAGGAGCTGAGCTAATGCATCCAGGGTAAAGGGGCAGCACTCGGCTAACCTAGGGTGGAGTCTCCCTTTCATGTTGAACATATCCTAGGTAAGATCCACAACAACTCTTAATACTCCAGAACCTTATCATTTGCTGACAGTCACCATAGATTTCTGTGATGGGTAAACTTAGTTTAAACTAGTCAAAGTTGATAATAAATATGCAAATAAATGATAATAAAGGCTTTAGCTCATCTAATCCCTCTGAGTATTCAGCAGCATTTGAGTATCTCTCTCCTGTGTCCAGCCTTGAGGGCCTGTTGGCCTGTCCCCAGGTTGCCTTCCCCCATCTTGTAAGATTTGTCAGGGCTTGAATCATTTAGATCTAAGCCCAGGGCCACAACTTTACTTCCTCGGTGAGAGAGCACCCATTCTTGAGGTCCTCTGATTAATTCACTGAGTTTTGCCCAGGGCCTTTCTGTGGATGGATGGAGGAGACTATGTAGTCCTTTAAAGATTCTTAATTAAGCTGAGTGAAATCCTAGGCTTCCTAGCAACAAGCTGGGCCCAGAAGCCAGCCTTGTGGCATGTTTGTACAATGTATTCTGTGTTTACAAGTTTGAAATGGAATCGATCTGCCTGGAGGCTGAATTGTATGTCTCTCATTAGACATATTCGTCGTTGGCACAACCCAGTTAGGGCAGAATTTCAGAAGCATAGTGCTCTCCACCCAGGATCCTTTAGATCTGGGGATCACTATCCTGCTATTCACAGGGAGTGGTTAGCAGTTATCAAACAGGGGTTACATGATGCATAGAGTAGTGGCTTTAATCAAAAGCAATGGTAGAATGTCAAATAGGGATATACAGGCTCTGGCCAATCAGAACAAGCAACAGTTGTAATCAGATAGAGTTGAGGATCAGCCAAAATGGGAGCTCACAGGGACTTTCACATCCATTTTCCAATTTAACCATAGCCAGAATCCTATGACATGGGCTTGAATACTTTCCTAATTTCAAAGATGGGGGAACTGAGGCACAGAGGTTATGTTTTCGCCAGGACCCCTAGTAACAGCAGAGCTGGGACCAGGTGCCTTTCATGTTCTTTCTACTGGATAATGATGCTGACTCCTGCACAGGTGCTTAGATCCATTCCAGTCCAGGATGATAAAGAGCAGGCCCTCAGCTTGTGGTTGGGCTGTTCACTGGTGAGCTCAGGGCAAGAAAAGGCCAGTGTGATAACAAGGGGGAGGATGCCAATGCTGTGGGACTGTAATAAAGTCAGGAGAGTGCACAGAGATAGCCTAAGCCGTGATATACCTCTTATTCATAGAGGGCCTGCATTAGGGTTTCTATTGCTGTGAAGGACACCATGACTGTGGCAACTCTTATAAGAAAAACATTTAATTGGAGCAGCTTACATTTCCAGAGGTTTAGTTCATTATCATCATGGTGTGGCATGGTGGCGTGCAGGCAGATGTAGTATTGGAGAAGTAGCCAAGTGTTCCTCATCTTGGTTTGCTGATAACAGGAAATGGTCTGTGTCGCTGGTGTGGCTTGAGCACATATGAGACCTTAAAGCCTGCCTCCACAGTGACACACTTCTTCCAATAATACCATACCTCCTAATGGAGACCCTTTGGGGACCATTTTCTTTCAAACCACCAGAGGGCCATAGTCCTGTGGCAGGCTCAGAAAAAGAAAGGATTGTAAGAGTCAACACACACAGGGTCGTTCTCAGAAGACAATATTTGTTTACTTGGGAAGTGACTAGATAAGCTGTGTTTTATTTAGGGAGCCATTGATGTGAGAAGGTTAAAGGTTAACACCCTTTAAAAGACCTACTTCCCTCTTAACTCCATCCAACAAGCTTATAGGTGGGGAAGGTAAAGGTAAAGTTTGGAGACATCATTCTATGTAATGAGTCTTTTCTCTGTCCTGCCAGCCAGCTCTGAAATAATGACACAGAGACTTCTTATTAATTATGAAAGCTTAGGTGTGTTTCTAACTAGCTCTTATAACTTAACCCATTTCTATTAATCTGTGAGCTGCCACATGGCTCATGGCTTATTACCTCTTCTCCTACATGTCATGTTTCCTTTGTGTCTCCTCTTGATTCTACTCTTCTTCCCAATGTCCTCTGTGCCCTGAAAATCCTGCCTAGGTATTGACCATTCAGCTTTTTATTAACACATCTTCACAGTGTACCAAAAGATTATTCCACAATAATTCTGGAACTTAGCCTTGTGTCTCTAGTCGGGCAGCCAGTCACATTTCTGAGACTTGTGGGGTCTGTGCCTCTGTAGTTATCAGTCCTTGTGTTTTCCTCTTCATGCTCTGGATATCTAAGCTCATGCACCATTTTTGAACTCTAATTGTAGTTAGCATCTGCCCCTGTTTAACCCAGTATTCCTGTGATGGTCTCTTTTGGTTGTCAACTTGACCTAGCCTAGAATCATGGGGAAGAAAGTCTCAACGAGGTGTTGTCTATACTGGGCTGGCCCATAGGTATGTCTGGGGGAGGGGGCGTTGTATGAATGAGTTAGTTGATGTTGAAAGACTCATCCTACTGTGGGTGGTACCATTCCCCAGGCAGGGGTTCTGAACTGTATAGATGTGGAGAAATTGAGTTCAGCAGGCAGGGACAGAAGAGAGCACATATACATACATTTCTCTCTGCTGTTGACTGTGGATGTGGCTAGTTGTTTGAAGTTCTTGCCTTAATTTTTCCACAATGATAGACTATTGTCTGGAATAGTAGGCCAAAATAAACTCCTTTCTTCCCCAGGTTGCTTTTTGTTAGAATGTTTCATCACAACATCAGAAATGAAACTAGAACAGATTCTTGAGGCACCACCTGGGCTGGAGGTTAGCTCCGAACAAGCAAGCTACTACGAATGTGTACATGCTAAGCTATAAGTAACACCTATGTATAGATCCTTTTTTAAATATGGAATATGAAATCGTCCTACTTATTTCCCCTACCTCCCATCAGTTGATATTTAAGGAGAAAAGCCAATAATAATATGAATATTAGTGAATGAGTTATCATCATGGAACACTGCAGTCAATGCTCTGGGACCCTCTACAAATGGTGTGGTCATTACCTTGGGACTGTGCCATGAAAAGCAGGATGGCTGGGTACATATTCACTGCCATCTTCACCCTTGGGCATTGCCTTTCCTGCATCCAATGGCCATTTGTAGCCAGCTCTCGGGGTACCAGTAAAAAGGAGAGGAGAGACCTTTGCTTGAGGGCTGAAGACTGTCTTCACAGGCACAGGCATACTCAGGGACACAATATAGGAAGAGGCAGACAGACCCTAAAGGACGAAGAAAATGGGAAGCCTGTGTCTTCACCACTGACTTCTTTTTCCATGCATAGGAGATAGTCTTATCCATGGTCAGGACAACACTCCAAACTCTGGAAAGCATAAGAACCTTGTCCCTTTGCCTTCCAATTTCACAGTGCTGGTGTCTGGACTTCCCTTCTCCTGGCCTCTGGCCTCCACAGTACAGGAAGCCCAAGCTCTGGTCAGAATTGCTTCTAAGGTCAACTCTTCTTCACTGGAGAACTCCCCCCACCCATGTACAACCTTCTTCAGCAGTTGTCACTTCGTCCTGAGGGTCCATAGGGAGCAACCTAAAGACACAGAACATTTTATTTTTGGAAGTCACTCATATAGAGCATGCTAACAAAATGCACCTGCTGGTCAGAGCATTGTTTGCCATCTTTTCTCAGCACTGACTGTGTCTTGATAGGAGCAGTCCCCAATCCATGGTAGAGACGACCTGTCCCTCCAAGCTGGGAGTGACAAGAGACCTACTCCTGAGGATGCTGCTGAACCAAAGGACAGAAGTATCAGGCAATTCCAGTGGGTGACTGAAAGATATGCCTTTCCTATTCTTTGATCAGGCATCAGGGAGTTTCCTGCCATATTTGAATATTGCATTGGAGAGAGCCAAGCCAATTGCCCTGTGGCAGCCTTTAATATGTGTGTGTGTGTTTGTGTGCGTGTGTGCGTGTGTGATGTATGTGTTTATGTGAATGTGTACATATATGTATCTAGATGCACTTGTCAGTGTGTGTTGAGGCCAGAGGTTGACATCAGAATGTCTTTCTCAATTGCTCCTCACTTTGTTTCTTTGTTTCTTTTTCTTTCCTTTCTTCTTTCCTTCCTTTTTTCCTCCCTCCCTCCCTTCCTCCATCTCTCCCTCCCTCCTTCCTTCCTTCCTTTCTTTTTTCTTTTCTTTTCTTTTCTTTTCTTTTTTTTTAGACAGGGTCTCCCTTGAATTTGAAGCTGGCTGGCCAGTGAGCTCTAAGGATTCACCTGTTTCTGCTCCTCAGTCCTGGGGTTACAGACATATGTATCTACATTCAGATTTTCATCTGGGGGCTGAGAAACTAAACTCAGGTTCTCATGATCATGCAGCAGCCATGTTCCCAAGTGTGAGCCATCTCCCCAGCCTGCAATCTTCATTCTGCAAAAAGTGCTGGCTGGGGGCTGGTGATGGGGCTGGGAGCCTGGCCTTGTGAACTGCAGGAAGGAATTTTTTAATCTATCTTGAAGTCAGTGGGGAGCCATTGGAAGTAATGAGAAGGACCCTAACATGACCAGTGGTTTCAAAGGCATTTCTATCAGGCACTTCTCAAACTGATGTGGGGGAGTCACATGGATGATAACCAGAGCCAAGGAACAAGGAAAGGGGGTTTGCTAGCAGTGTCTAAGAGCAGTCTGGGGTAGGAGAGCCCACATTAGAATAGTCTTTTCCCTACTGAGGCTGCTAATCCCAAATCATTGCAGTGTCCACTTTTGCCCGGACTTTAGCTGATTTGCTTTTAGACTCAGTGCTCAGACAGTGTAGGGTAAATGCTGGCCGTATGATCCAGCTCATTTCCCATTGCATTTAGGATGTTTCTGAACACTCCCGGGACACCTGCCCTTGAAAGATATCCCCCTTCCGTTCTTAATTTAGGTGTTCCACTGAGAGTCTGGCCAGCTTCAGTTCACTGATACACATCAGCAGGGGCGGCTTAGCCGTTTAAGCTTTGACTCTCTCTGTACTGGGGATAAGGTTTCCCACTGCTGGAGAGGAAGACGCTCAAGTGATTTAGGCTTCTGCTGCTCACACTTCACCTGCAACCCTGCCTAAATCCCCCCATATTATTTTCACAACTCAGAAATGAGCAGATTATCTGTTGCAGGGACATCCATCCCTGAAACATTTCCCGATCCCCACTATGCACCTGGCCCCAGGGATGTCAAAGTTCTTGTTTGTTCCTCTCATATCAACACCTCCCAAGTCCTTCACCCATAGGGTTGCTGTGGTGACTGAATCATTATGCACAAATACTACAGAATAGTATCTGGTACACAGTAAATGCAGCTTACAAATTAGGTGACATTTGCATGAACCATGAACCTAGGGTCTAAGCAGGTTCCCATGTTGGAACATCAGCATCTTTTGGAGCCCTCAGACAAGTTGTCATCCCCATCATCAAGGCTGTCTTTGTCTCGGAACTGTGGCAGAGCTCGTCTTCTCCCACCATCAGCAATCTTCCTGTACTTGCCTTTCCACCGTCCATGCTGCTCCCCTGTGGGCCTCCACCCCATGCCCACACCTTAGGAGAGAAGCTATCCTGCAGTTCAAAAGCTGTTCTTTACAATGTTCGCTTTGATAGTTTTTAGCTATTCAGGACAAAAAAAGATCGGATCGTCTCCTTTAAAAGTCCAGTTTGGAGTTTAAAAGACACTCTCTGGCAAGAAGCAGCGATGCCAGCAGCAGCAAGGGCATTATCAGCAGAGACCCATGCTGCATACTTAATTGCAAAACTGTCCCTCAGGCCAAGGGCTGGTTTGAGCTGAGTGGTGATTTGAGCTCTAGTGTAACCAGTACTTTCGAGCTATGTAGCTACTGCTGAAGACTTTGGGGCACAATAAAGAGGCTGGCCAGTGCAGTGCCATTCTCAACATTCTATAAAACACCAGAATCCCCCTATAAATGATCCCTAGCCTTGTCACTTTGGACAGAGTCCTGGTTTTATTTCCATTGCTGTGACAAAACCTCCTGGCCAAAAACAGTTTAGAGAAGGGAAGGTTTTATTTGGATTACAGTTCTTCTAGGTTTCCATCTGTCACTTGGGAACATCAAGTCAGGAGCTCAAGCAGCTACTCACACCATATCCCCAGAGCCTAGGGCGATGAACGCACCCATGCTGCCTGGCTGCTTGCATTCAAGGCAATCCCCACAGATATGCCACAGGCCAACCAGTTGTACCCTCTCACCCCCAAACTGAGACTCCCTGAGACAACACTGGGTTGACATTTAAAACTAACCAGCACAGTCATCTAAGAAGGATGACTTTGGGGACCTGAAGGCTGACACAGAGGAGGGGGTACTTCCTGTAGCAACTCTTCCCCCTCCCCACAGTTAGCCAGACCACTGACTCTGCCCAGTTAAACATGGGCTTTGCCTACTAGGGAAATGACACTGAATTTACTGACTTATATGAGATAATAGAACATAATGGAAGGCATGATAGAAACATGCCTGTGGTCTGGAAGGCTCTATGCACAGGTGCAGTGTAGTCATTTCCTTCGGCCTTAGGCACCAGTAGGGAGCCGAGGCATGGCTTTTCTGAGAAGTACCAGTCAGTGAACCAGAGACTCTGGGGTCCCAATAGAGCCACTAAAGCTGGTGAGAGAAGAAATGAGGCAGGACAGGAGGGTTCTAGAGAATTTAATAATGGATCTAGGACCCCACATCATCTGTTGAGTCTGCAACGAAAGTCCAAATTCTTATCCTCTATGCAGGCCTTCCACTGAACTTTCTGGATTCTTTCACATGGCCCTGGAATCCAGTACTGGAGCTCCCACTGCTGGCTACTCTTTGAGAGTCCTGTGACACTGCAGAGCCCTTCCTCTGTTGTTCCCTCTTGCCCCACCTTCTGTTCTCTAAGGCAGAGCTGTCTTTATGTGCCTGACCCCTCTGTCCCAATCTCACCATACTGTGGGCCAACTTACTCAAGCATGAGGCAGAGCTTGCCTTGGAAGGTTTTGGTTTTGTTTTGGGGGGGGTGAATTAAAGACCTGGCCACCCTTAGCTCTTCTGTATGACCAGAGCTGTATGAGAAGGGGGTTAGGCCATATTGTTGAGGGTTGGGGTATCTTAGTGTCTCTCACATATCCAGGTGTCCAGGGATAAGATGCCTGGGAAGAAACTGGCATGTACAAATGGGCCAGTATGTCTCAGAGACTGCATACCTTCCCTATGGGCCAGACAAGTCCCTAGCCTTGTCCTAAATGTCCATTAAATCTCATGAATGGTTCCAGAAAGTTGTTTGGAACCCTGAAAGAATAGAATGAGCATCAACTTTGTTCACCTGGCACTGAGAGTTTGGTTGGCAATAAATTGCTTCTCTACTAAGAACACAATCAGTCCTCGTCAGATTAATTCTCACTGGGAGCTGTTCTGAAATCCTTTCTGTGGCTGAAATCAGACTAGAGTAGAGGGGAGATAAAAAGAAATTAGATACAAGATTGATGAATTAGATGGCAAGCAAAGATACCTAGAGCAATGCAGAGAAGTCTGAGGTTCCCCCCCCCCAGATTCATGACAGCTTTGCGAAACCACAACTCAGTTCAATCTCCACCATCCATGCTGATACAAAAGGCAGCCACAGGTTCCCATATATGTCCTATGTGCTTGGCAAGGTCCTGGCTCTGTCCTCACCAAGCACAGATAGCATAAAAGAGCCATTGAGGCAGACAAAATCCATCCAAACATGTCAACATTATACATCCATAGTAGACAGCTAAGCCATAGGTCATACCTAAATCCCTGCCTTAGCAAATATGTTTCTGTGAATTCTTTTGTATTGATAAACAGTTTGTGAATAGTGAATCCAGGTGAACTATACTCAGACTCTTTTATATGTCTTTAATCAAGTCCACATTTCCTGTACAACTTTAATTTCAGGGTCTATGTGTTGATATCTTAACCTTGACGGTGATGGTGGTGGGAGACAAAGCCTTTTGGAAGTGATGAGGCCATGGTAGTAGAACCTTCATGAATGGGACTCCAGAGAGCTTCCTTCTCCTTCTGCCATTAGGGGGAACAGAAAGATGAGGTCTCTGAAGCAGGAAGTAGGCCCTAACCGGGCTCTGCATCTGCTTGGGCATTGGCTTCCCCAAGAACAAGGAAACAAATTTCAGTAAGCTCTTTAGCTTATGACATTTTGTCATAGTAGCCCAAATAGGTTGAAATCTCATTTCTGCTACCTACCATGCTGGTCCTCGGGGGCACTGTTTTCCCAGTCAGTCTGACTTCTAACATGGTGTATGCTAATTTGCAGGTCTCAGCTTTTGACTGACAAGTAGCAGAAGGTTCACACTGTCTCCTCTCCTGTGGGCTTCTTCCTGAGTGCTCCAGTCGGCTGAGGCCACTGGGGGGTGGACTCTCAGTCAGGGCAACTGTCCTTAGGATGGGGTTCTCTGCTGAAGTATTGTTTATTATAAATGATAGTGTGTATCATGTGAGGCACCATGTTTCATTAGGATATTTTCATATATGTAGGTATGGTATGTATTAATCATGTGCCCTCCTGTACACTACCTACCTTTCCTCTCTCACCCTTCCATTAATCCTCTTTGTCCCTTTAGACAGTTTTACTTCTAATTTCATGTCATTTATACACCCATTATTTTCTGGATCAATATAAAATCCAGGAACTACATGTAAGAGAAAGATACAATACCTATCTTTATGAGAGTGGTTCAGTTTGGTTATTTCTGATTAACCATTTCTCTGCAAAGAAAAAAAATAGTAGCTTCATTTTTCTTTATGGCTGAAAAAAATTATGGTGTGTGTGTGTGTGTGTGTGTGTGTGTGTGTGTGTGTGCGCGCATTCGCACGCCATGTTTTCATTCTCTAGTCCTCTGTTGCTGAGCACTTAGATTTGTTCTATAACTTTCTCCTGAAATAGTTGAAAGCCAGTTATGGGCAGCAAACCAAGGTGCCACAGATATGCGACCTTGTTACACCTCTGAGAAAGGTGTTAGTAAACCGTGTCTCCAGACAGACTGATGAATTGGTCACCAGCCATGGACCCTTACTCTCACCCCTGGCTGACCTTTGACCCTAGCTATTGACAGAACCACCAGACTGTCCAGAGCCCAAATTCCCAGGTGCCGAGCAGGACTAGAATAGGATAAAGTATGGTTATTAACTCTTCAGGTGTTAGGATGTGCCTTCAAGCCATCCTCCCACTTTCTCTGTGAAGCTGGTTGAGTTTGAATTTTATGACAGTCACATTCCTGTGAGAGAGGTGGATTTTCACCTCTTTACAATAGAAACCACTAAATCAGGCCTTTGGGATTTATTTTGTGGAGGGTTTTCACTTCCTATAAAAATACTGCCTGGATTTGGGGGTGGGGGCATATTTGGGGACTTCAAGGAAGTTTAGCATTTTAAAGATCTAAATAATATGTAAGGCATCCTAATAAAAATAGAGTTAGAATCCAGTCAGGAGGGATCATGGTCACATTGATTCATCAGGCATGCATTCCTAGACACACTTTTGCTTATGCAAACCCTTCCCTTTCTGGTGTTGGTCTTAGGAAATTACAATGTATTTATTTTCTTCCCTTTTATTCTTCTGAGATCTTTGGCATTTCTGAGCTGGGGTTTTGATATTCTATCATGGTTTTTATTTATGAAGCAGAGTGCAGTCAAGTTTGGCATGTAGCACTGAGGATTCCAATCACAGCTCTGCCAGAGACTGGCGGTATGGCTCTGAGCTCTTATTTCTCAACCTTTGTTTCTACATTTGCAAAATGGGACTAATAAAACTTAACTTTCATATGGGTTATAGGTAGATAAAGCCAAACAGTGTTTACAAAGTAATTGTCATTTAGTGAGTACTAATTAAGGGTAGTTATTAACAGTCCAAAGCCAAGCTATGAAGATGTGGTGAATGGGGAGAACACAAGAAAAGCTGTTTACAGTCAGAGGGGCTACTTTCTCATTGTGAAAATGTTCCCAGAAAACAGCAAGCTTCCTGACAGGGTCTAGAGCCCAGGGAATTCCTGTCAAGAAGGACCAGGTCACTTGATTTCTATAGCAAGAAGATTTCTGAAAAAAAAAAAAAACCAAACAAACAAACAAAAAAACAACCAGATAGATCTCTCCTGCAAATTTACTTTTCACCTTTAAGCTGTTCAGCTGATGAGGCGAGGCGGCCCACCCACACAACCTAGAGTGACTTTTACAATCAGAGGTCGCTTGATTGTAGATGTGAGCCTTGTCCACAAAATTTCACAGCAACAGCAACCTGTTAAACTGGTGTTTGGCTAAATCACTGGGGCAAGCAGATGCATGACTAACACATTCCCCAGGAGCCCACACCTGTGGTTGCAGGATGATGTTATAGCTTGGCTAAGTATCTCCCAAAGGCACAAGTGATAAGGCTTGGTCCTCATCACAGTTTTACTAGAAGGGGATGTAGGTTCAAGAGGTGGGGGCCTGGTAGGCAAGATGGTTTAGGTGGATATAGAAGCTTGCTGCCAACCTTAACAAGCTGAGTTCAATTCCTGTACTCAGATGGTGAAACTGATTCCTGGAAGTTGTCATCTGGCCTCCACATGAGTGTATGCACATATGTATATGATCATGTATAACACACACACTAAAGAATAAGTATAATTACATTTTTTTAAAAATGAGATGGGGTCCAGTGGGAGGCCTTTGGGTTCCTGGGGGCAATAGAGAAGACATAGCCTCTCTCAGGCTATTCCTTTGCTTCCCTTCCAAGAGGGGGATGGTTTTGCTCTGCCACATCCTCCCACTGAGAGTTGCTGCTCCCCACCACAGACCTAAAAGCAGGTAATCTTTGAAATCACCCAGTGGACTTCTAAACTGTGAGGGGGATAAATCTTTTCTCTTCATAAGCTGATTAATGGCATATTTGATACAGTGATGGGATGCTGACTAATCTGAGGTGCGTGATTGCCTGCAAATCTGCACTTACAGATGTTTGCAGGGTGGAAATGGGAAAATAACAGACTCCTCCCTCATAACCCTGGCTCAGATCCCAATTGCTGCCTCCAGTCTTTCTTTCCATTACAGTTTCTTTAATGTTCTGAGTCACACTGTATCTACCAAGAGGCAAATCTACTCAGTTGGAGACAGACCAGGGATCACACCTCTCCCTGCCCACAATATAAAGCTCTGTTAAATTCACTGTTAGTGCTAATGATACATTCTATAAGTTTATTGTAAGCATTCTTCTGAAGTTCATTTTATGCAAATATGCCCAGACTCTGGGGATAAAGCAATGTAAGTTTCTAATTAGCAGCTATTAAACTCTCTTCTTGCATGAGCTGCCTCAAGAAAAAGGACTTCTGGTCTACCAAACAGTCAGACTACTTTGCACCAACACCGTCTATATGGAACTGTGGGCATTCTGAGATAGCTATTTGGAAGATACAGCAGTTGGTGTTCAGGCTCCTGAAGCCCCAGTCAGGCTGACTGAGATGCTTGTACTAGAGTGTTGTAATCACAAGTCTTGAACTACTTCTACATGGCCACCTGAGGAAGGGTGAGTGGTGGCAAGTGTATGATTGGTCCAAAATGCAAGACTAAATTAATGTGATGGGTTCTAAGAGGCAAAGATGTGATTGATCTAAGCAAGTAGATGTGATTGGTCAAAACCCAACAGCTCTGATTGACCAAAACAAATGGCTGTGATTGGTCTAAACACCTCTTCGTAAGTTTCATAAATAGGCTGTCCACTCATGGCATGGTACCAGCTGCAGCTGATACTGCTGGCAAGTCCTGTGCACTTCAAGCACAAAGGGTCTATAATGCTGTTTGACATCTGGAGGGAGGAGGATGGTTACAATGGTTCTTGAACCCCTTCTTCCCAGGCAACTAATACCAGAAACTAATACAGTGAAGAGAGTTCTTTGGGGTAGCCTCTTGACAACTGAAGAAACAGACACTTTTGGAGGTCTTAGACCTTCCTACTGGTGAAGCTGCAAGTCTGAATCACCCAGTGGCACCAGGGTCCTAGTGTGGCCCTTCTATTCAGCATACTGATGCCTCTTGGTATCCCTAGTTGTCTGCTGGGATACTATCTCCCAACAGGGGAGGATGCCACAGAGTGATGCTGGTAGTGCCTGGATCACAGCCAGTTCCTGATCAGCCCTCTTGATGTTTATTACTTCCAAGAAGCAGCGGGTGTCCCTGCTCACACTCCAGTTCCTGCGTGTTTCCAGCTGAGGTAGTTCCCTGAGTCATCCTGGCAGCAGCCTCTACCAACTGAAGGAGCAGATAAATAATTAAAACACAGACAAGTGGGTATAGAGAGAGAGAGCAGACAGCTGATAAAAGATTGTAAGAGAAGAGAACCTTCAGGCCCTGGTTACTAGAAGCATTTCAGAGAGGTGTCAGCTCTTCATGGCTGAGCATCTCAGACTCAAGACAGTGAGCTGGAAGGACACTGGCCGCTGCCAGGAGCCAATGGTCTTGATACCCAAAGCCTACAGATGTTTATAGGTGCCACTAATTGCTGTCTCAGCTTGTCATAGTGAGGGGAAGGAAAGCTCATGGAGACATGCACTTACAAAGCCTCTCACTTCCCTACAGTGTGTGTGTAGAATGACAGAAGCCTCAGCCAGCTGATGAGTGGCACGCTTGTTCTATCTCCTGGTTAAAGTGCCCAGGTTGCCTATGTCTTAGCATAAGTTATCGTGAGCTGAGTCCCTTCCTGTGGAGATCGGAGTGCAGCATGTCCTGGGTCTTTGATCTAACCTAGAATGCCCTCTTTTTTCACTCTTCATATTCTACCAGTCTTCCCTTCTGCATCCTCTATGTCACCCACAGCCCATTCAGTGCATATGTGTGCACGCAGGTGCGCGTGCGCGCGCGCACACACACACGCACACGCGCCACACACACACACACACACACACACACACACACACACACACACACAGAACCTCCATAAGAATGCCAGTTTCCTCTCTCTGTTCCTTTCTGTCCTTTTTCACTCACTCACTTTGGCCATGTGCCAACTCTCATAAACTTCCAGCAGGGTGTTTGTTTGGTACATTGAGCCTGGACGGTCTGAAACTCAGAGGATGGCTGGGCTTCTTTCTGGTTTGTCCATTATCATGTGACTCCTGTCCCCTTACGTGAGAATAAGAGAATGAGAAGTTTGCATTTATTAAGAACTTCCTGCATGGTTTAAAAAAAACAGATGGTTTCATGATTTCTTATGCTTGGGAGATCACATGTTATTATCTCCACATGGTAGGTAGGAAAGTTGAGAATGAGGGGGAAAGTTGAGAATAAGAAATACTAGCAAGAGACACAGCCAGGGCTTTAACTCAGGTAATCTGTTGCCAAAGATCACCCTCAAACACAACAACCTGTCTGCTGGTGGCTCACAATTTGGTTGGACATTTTGATGGCAAGCATTTTGTTTGATTACAGATTGTAATTTGATTAAAAAGGAATATTTCCATTTTTTCTGGCTTAGGTGAGGTTGATGCAATGAAGGGTGATTATGGGTCTGTCTGATATAAGTACTGGAAGTTGAAATCAGGTCCTCTGCAATAGTAGCAATTGCTCTTAACTGCTGAGCCATCTCTCCAGCCATGATTTTAAGCATACCCATCACTATGTAGTTCCTGAACAGCTTCATCACCACCCAAAGAGACACTGCTAATATCAGCCATCACTCCCTATTCCTCTTTCTTCCTACTCCCTGCCATTTATCAGTCTACTTCCAGTTTCTCTGGCTTCCTATCCTGGGCAGTTCATCTAGGTGAAATCGTTAGGTGTGTTCTGTTGTAAGGTGCTTCAGGGTTGATCAAAATACAGCCTGCATCAGTACATCACTTATTTCTAGTGATTAGGTAGAATAGTGGCTTCCAAGGAGCTATATGCAGCTTTACCTGGAATCAGTGGACATTACTTTATGTGGCAAAGAGACCTTAAAGACATGATTTAACAGGATCTTGAGATTATCGGATTATCCTGTCAGTCCCTAAATACAGTCAAGGTGTCCTTAGCTGAAGGCAGAGATACTCAACTACAAAAGAGAAGGTGATGGGACAAAAGAGTCTGAGACTGAAGATAGAGGTTCGGGTCACAAGACACAAACACTGGCAGCCACCCAGGGCTGCAGAGGGCAAGAATACAGTCTTCCATCAGAACACCACTAAAAAAAACCTCTCTGTCATGTTGTCTTCGGCCAGTGATGCCAAGTTAGGGCACCCCAAGAATCAGAAAAGAATACATTTATATTAAGTTACTGTGATTTTTTTTTCTGATTTACTATAGCAATGCTAAGGAGCTATTATAGACAGGAAACATCTTTTATCCACTCTTCAGTGATAGCCATTTGGGCTCCCAACCAATGAACCATGTTAGTCCAAATGTATACAAGAGTTTGTGTGGATACATGTTTCCTTTTTGTTGGAGCATGGGTGGGAGGGGGGAATTTCTGAGCAATGAGGTAACCCTCTAGCTTGATGAAGTGTTTTTCTTATTATAGACTTTTTATGCATTTGAGATGTCAGTGTGGATGACAAGCTGATGGTTGGACAAGGTCACACGACTTCAGTGTAGGAGCTGGGATGATGGTAGGCAGTCCTTACTTGCCAAAGATCTTTAATCCTAAAGCTGCCACCTTGTGCTCATGCAGTACTTGTTCAGTGTCAAAGACTGTGGAAAAGGAGTGACTGTGCTTGTTTCAAAATAGCAGTGCATACTGTTTTCTGCAGCTGGTGCTTAAACAGCTCAAATTGGACTAATCTGATTTTTAAAAGGTATTACAAAGAACAGCCCAGCAGAAGCAGATTACACCAGCACTCATTGATTCAGGCATAGCTTGCTTGAGTAACTGGTGAGAGCTAGGAGCTGAGCACTAGGACATTCATGTTGATGTAAGTCTTAAGTCACACTGGAGGGTTCTTGTGGAGATGTTACCAGGGAGGCTTGCATGATAGG
Organism: Cricetiscus sungorus; assembly: GCA_030556225.1. Taxonomy (NCBI): domain Eukaryota; kingdom Metazoa; phylum Chordata; class Mammalia; order Rodentia; family Cricetidae; genus Cricetiscus; species Cricetiscus sungorus. Next base: position 71,879,440 of record JANBXA010000007.1, read on the forward strand.
AAAGCACCCTACCAACTGAGTTACGTCCTCAGCCCAAGTTTTGTTTACCAAGCACCAAAGACATGACAGACTTTTCACTCTGTCCTTCCAGTGTCCTTTTCCAGGGAGATAGAGTCGATATAGCTCAGCAATGGAGTCATGTTCTGGAAAGAGTCTTTGGATGCATATAGAGTTTGTGCTTCCACAGTTCTTCATAGTGGAGTTCAGTGGTCATTGGATGCAGCCAAGACACTCAGGAAACATAAATAGTATGGGGGTACTGCTGGTTTAACATGGAATGCTGTTGATAAATCCTTCTGTAAGAAGTGGGTACAGAGAATAAAACACAGGAGGCTAGGTGGGATAGTGTGTACCTTTATTATCGGTACTTGAGAGGCAGAGGCAGAGGCAGGGGGATCTTTGTGAGGTTGAGAACAGAGTGATTCCAGGTCAGCCAGGGCTACATGGTGAGATCCTGTCTTAAAAAAAACAAAACAAAACAAAACAAAACAAAACCACCCAATAAGCCAAACAAACAAACTGGGTTGAAGAACCTCTTAGTGGTTTAGAGCTCTTGTTTTTTCAGAGAACCTGAATGTGTTTTCTACCACCCACATGGTGGCACATAACTCTCTGTAAATCCAGTTCCAGAGATATCTAACACTTTCTTCTGACTTCTCCAGGTACATGTACACATGTTTGAAAAACATTCACACACATAAAATATATTAATAAATCTAAAAGGTATAAAACAAACACTATTAAGTTGTAGAGTGTTCACACCCCCTCCTCCTGGGGCTCAGGGATCATCCAGTAAGTAGGCACAAGAGTTTTAAGAGGCAGAGGGAGTGGATGACTACAGCAAGCAGTGTTTTCCAGACATGATATGGCAGTGGTACATATGAACTCTGTGGCTGTGATTGCTTACACAAGACCTGCACAAGAACAAGCCAACCAAAGTCCCAGCTTGAATGAAGGAGGAGTCATGAGGTCCCAGCCCTAGCTGAGGAGCTAGTGACAATTGATGGCTAATTGGGGAGGAACTTACCTGGCCCAACAGGGAAGCTCAGGCTTAGAGAAATAATACTACCTGCTAGCTAGCCACTCTAGGGTGAGGGCATCATGAGACTGAGACTTACTAGTGGGAGACCTTGAGCAAGGGATTTACTAGGAGCCCCATGCTTTCTGTTTAAAATATAAAAGAGGAAGCTATTGGCAGCTCATGGCTTCTGGGAGAGGGAGAGTCAGCTATTTTTAAGGGTGTGGCCCCGATAAGTAGATCATGCTCCTATGGGTGGTCCTATATCTGTGAATATATGGAATGAGAACATAGACATGCATATTCATTACATTTTTAACATTGTGAGCAAATGCCCGACAGGAGGGGTTTACTTTGGCACATGGTTTAAGAGAGATACAGTTTGTTCAAGCAGGGAAGTCATGCCATCAGAGTCAGCTCCATCCATGGTAGCTGGAGCTTGTGATGGTGTTCATGTGGCATGAACAGGAAACAGAGAAGTCAGGCTAGAATCAAAACAAGTAAACCTTCAAAGGCCCAACCCCAATGACCTACTTTTACCAGACAGGTCCCACCTCCCAAAGGCACCATAACCTTCCAAACAGGACCACCAACTAGGGACCAAACACATTTGCTTATAGAAACGTTCAGGCTTAAATCATGACAGCACAAAAAGGACCTCAGCAGAGGTGTCCAACAGGCCCCATCTCTGGTATGAGACAGAAGATCACCTCTTGGCCAAGGAGCTTTCAGAAGATGACCAGAGGTTCCAGCATCCTCCTGCCTCAGTCACCCTTGACAGGCTGGAAACACCTGTGGGTTCAGGTCACTGGCAGTGGGGCTTGGGTGAGGAGATCATCTGTGCAAAGATCTTTGTGGGATCTGAGAGTCCAGCTTAGTGCTTCCTCAGTCTTGCAGCCTCATGAGGCCCAGGGAGCAGAGATACTGCAGTCCCACTGGGGCCTGTTTCCCTGTTGCTAAGCAACAAAATATTTGATATTAAGTTCCTGTTGATGAAGCTAATTGCAAAGGTTAATTGTCTTCTCTGAGATGAAAAACGCTTCAGAAATGTGTTTAGAAGCTGGTCTCTGAACTTGTGAGAGAACACAATTTCACGAGAAAGCCCATTTTGTCAGACAGTGATGCGGCCTGCCCTTTGTTCTTCTTGCTTTGTTCATTCCACAATGAAGAAGTTTTCGAACTTGACAAAGGCAATCTCTCTCTTCGAAGGGGGCTCTTCCATGGAGCACCATATGTGGGTAAAGTCACTGTTATCACACCTGGAAGGTGAGCTCAACACAGAGCCCCTCCCTCCTCATCCCCACCCACCTGGAGCCACACCCATTTGTAGCTACAACCATGCCAGATCCCTCCTTACTCTTCCTCTGAGCCACCTACACGTTCACCTGCTGCACTGGACATTTCTGTATTTGAAATCCTTGAGAAGTGGAGTCACCCCAGATCTCTGTCTCAAGGATACAGCATAAAGCATGATGCAGGCAAGTGCCCAGCAAATGCATCTGTATTGTTACTTCTATCACAGGTCTGGCTGGGTCTAGTGGCTACAGCTACAATACTTTGATTCAAAGACATCATAACAGAGATCCAACCTTACTGTAGTTCCTGGCTTATGGCCCCTTTGGGCAAGTAGATAGGGGTGCAAGAGAAGAGGAAATAGCGGGACTGTCTTGACTCTGTTACTACCTGTGTGACTTTGAACAGATGCCTCAGCCCCCATGAACCTCAGTTTCTTCCTCCCTCCTTATTCCTCCTTTCTCTCTCTCTGTCTCTGTCTCGCTCTGTCTCTGTCTCTGTCTCTGTCTGTCTGTCTGTCTCTCTCTCAGTGCACATACACACACACACACACACACACACACACATGCACATCACATGGAGATCAGAGAACAACTTTCATAGTCATCCTCATCTTCTACTATCCCATGCCTCATCATGCCCTGCCCAACCCCCTAATCTTTAACTTCCAAAGACCCCTCTGGGTACACAAGTAGCCAATGCAATTTCCTAAGAGCAAGAGCTATACCTTCACTGTTTCTGACCTGTGTCTGCAGAGCTAAACACTCGTGCTGTGCCCTCCATGGGGTCTGATAAGTCAACTCCATTAAGAAACAAAGCTGTCAGCATCGTGGTATAAGGATGCCTACGTCTGCATCTTGACTGATGGCATCCCAGGGATAAGACAACCAAAGTTGCCATCCATGCTTTTAGCTGCTAATTGCATTTTTTTTACTATACTGTCCAAAGTAAGAAGCACAGAATGTGCTTCCTGGAAGTCTGGCAGGGCTCGTCAGAACAACAGCAGGCCCAAGATCAGCTTACTGGAAACTGTCCTTGCTCTGAGAAGGGCTTCAGATGACAGCTGTCACCAGCCCTGGACCCTTCACATGTGCAGGGCTTGCAATCAGGACAAATCTTGGAATAGGATATATCAATGTTATTAAGATGGCTTTGCTCTGTAGTCTGGTCTTGACCCCTTTTCTTATCACTCCTCCCTCTCTGCAACTGGATTCCAGGAGTTTGGCTCAGTGTTTAGCTATGGGTGTCTGCTTATGTTTCCATTAGCTAGTAGATGAAGGCTCTAGGATGGCATGTAAGTTAGTTATCAGTCTCATTATCAGGGAAGGGCATTTAAGGTAGCCTCTCCACTATTGCTCAGATTGTTAGTTGGGGTCATTCTTGTAGGTCTCCAGACATTTCTCTGGAGTCAGTTTTTTCTTCAAACCTATAATGGCTCCCTCTATTATGGTATCTCTTTTCTATTATGGTATCTCCCTCTATTATGGTATCATCTATTTGTGCCCCGACTCAATCTTCCTGGTCTTCTCCTCTCCTCCTCTTCTCTTTCTCCTAACTCCCTCTCCACTCATTGCCCCTTTCTCCCAATATGCTCAGGAGATCTTGTTCCTTTCCCCTTCTGTAGGGGACCTTGTATGAATCTCTTAGGTTCCTCCTTGTATCCTAGCTCCTCTGGTGGTGTGAATTGTAGGCTGGTGATCCTTTGTTCTATGTCTAAAATCCATATATGAGTGAGTACATATCATGTTCCTCTTTTTGTGACTTGGTTACCTCATTCAGGATGGTTTCTTCAAGTTCCATTCATTTGCCTGCAAATTTCAAGATTCCATTGTTTTTTTGTCTGCTGAGTAGCATTCCATTGTGTAAATGTACCACATCTTCTTTATCCATTCTTTGGTTGAGGGGCATCTAGGTTGCTTCCAGGTCCTTGCTATTACAAATAATGCTGTTATGAACATAGTTGAACAGATGTCGTTGTTTCATGGATGTGGATCATTTGGGTATATGACTAAGAATGGGATTGTGAGGTCCTGTGGTAGACTAATTCCCATTTTCCTGAGGAACCACCACATTGATCTCCAAAGTGGCTGTATACTCCCACCAGCAGTGGAGGAGTGTTTCCCTCTCTCCATATCCTCTCCAGCATAAGCTGTCATAGGTGTTTATGATTTTAGCCATTCTGACAGGGTAAGATTGGTATCTCAGAGTTGCCATGATTTGCATTTCCCTGATGGCTAAGAATGTTGATTGAGCACTTTTTCAAGTGTCTTTCAGTCATTTTGGATTCCAGACTACAGAAACCCACAGAGACAGCTAAGCTGAACAAGAGGGAACTCATGGACCCCAGATAGATAGCTGAGAAATCAGCATTGGACCGACCCAGATCTCCTGAACATGGGTCTCAGTTAGAAGGCCTGGGCAGTCTATGGGACCTCTGACAGTGGAACCAGGATGTATCCCTGGTGCATGAAAGGACTTTGGGAGCACATTCCCCATGGAGGGATACTCCCTTAGCCTAGAGGCAGGAGGGAGGGCCTATGCCCTACCCCAAATGACTTGATAAATTTTGATGATCCCTTGTGGAAGGCCTCACCCTCCCTGTGGAGTGGGTGAGGGATGGGATGGGAAGGGGGTCAGGGGACATGGGAGGATGGGCAGGAGAGGGAACTGGGATTGATATGTAAAATAAGAAAAAAATAATAAAAGAAAACAACAACAACAACAAAAAGATGGCTTTGCTCCATCTGGGTCCTGTCTGGATCAGAAATGTAAGCCCTACAGAGGGCCTGCCTTTGGACCCAAGGCAAAACTCAGCGTTTCAGACTTCTAGGTAGAGGTCCAAGGCAGTGAACTGGTGACTCTCTGAGTCCCAGTAACAGTGGTGTCCTGGTTAGTGTTTGTCAAACACAAGCTAGAGTTATCTGGAAAGAGGGAAACTCAATTGAGGATACCTCCAGATTGGCCCATGGATATGTTCACAAGACATTCTCTTAAATGTTGATTGACATGGGAAGGTTCAGTTCATGGTGGGCAGTGCCAGCCCTGGGCAGGTAGTCCTGGGTTGTGTAAGAAAGTGGAGAGCAAGCCAGTAAGCAGTGTTCCTACATGGCCTCTGCTTCAGTTCCTGCCTCCAACTTCCTGCCTTGGCTTTCCTCTGTGGTAGAAATGTCACTTGGGAGCATACAATGAAATCAACCTTTTCCTTTTGGAGTTGTTTTCAATCAGAGGTTTATCTCTGCAGCAGATGCTGACTAGGACTCATGGCAAGCCAGTCAGTTCCTGTGGATCATACCTTCATAGGCACCACTTCTGACTGTTACCTTTTCTAGAAAGAGCAGCTACTGTTGCAGTGACCAGTTTGCATGGGTATCTTTTATTCATTTTGTGCTTCTTTAAAAGAATGCTGGAGATCAGATGATTTATGGAGGACAAAGTGTATTTCTCATAGTTCTGGAGGAAGGGAACCCAAGAGCAAGTTGCTGGTCTCCGGAGAGGATCTTCTTGCTGCATCAGAAGAAAAGGGCTGAATCTGCTCATTTATCACAACACCAATTCTGCCCGCAGTGTGCAGTCTATGCAGCCTAATAACCCTGTAAAGATCTCACATCTTAATATCATTACAGAGGCAACTCAATTTTAGCAGTTTTGGAGTGAAAACATATTCAGACTATAACAGCAGTCTTAACAACTTGTTGCTGTGATAACATAAGGAAGAGGGGATTTACTTTGGCTCACAATTCCAGAGGAACATAGCCCATCATAGTGGAAAGACATGGCAGTTTGGCAGCAGGCGGATAACGTATGGTGGCAAGAGCAGGAGGCAGACTGGTCACGCTGCATCTGTATACAGCGAGAGCGAGAGCAGGAAAGAGCAAAGGAGAGCGAGAGCGAGAGTGAGAGAGAGGGGGAGAGAGGGGGAGAGGGAGAGAGAGGGGGAGAGGGAGAGAGAGGGAGAGAGAAAGAAGAAGAGAGGGAGAGAGAGGGAGAGAGAGGGAGAGAGAGAAGGAGGGAGAGGGAGAGGGAGAGGGAGAGGGAGAGGGAGAGGGAGAGGGAGAGGGAGAGGGAGAGGGAGAGGGAGAGGGAGAGGGAGAGGGAGAGGGAGAGGGAGAGGGAGAGGGAGAGGGAGGGAGAGGGAGAGACTGGGTTATGCTTGGTTATGATGCCTCAATGCCTGGCTCAGTCTCTTACTTCCTTCAGTGAGGCTCCATCTCCTAAAGGTTCCACCAGCTTTCCAAACAGCACCACCACCAGGACACTGTGTGTTCAAACACTTGAGCCTACGTCACATCCAAACCATCACAGAAGAGACTCAGGATTTCTCACAGGTACACCTCTAGAGTTTCCTGCTTCAGATAGGTGCATGGATGCTCACTTCCCACCATGGGAGTTTCCTGTGAATGCCTCTGCAAGACCTCCCTCACGCCCCCAACTTCCACAAGGAAAAAATAGAAGTGCTAAGGAATTAAACAGCTTATGAATACAACCTTGACTGATGGGAGATAAAAGCCATTGGCCACGTTTTTGTTTTTGTTCTCTCTCTCTCTCTCTCTCTCTCTCTCTCTCTCTCTCTCTCTCTCTCTCTCTCTCTCCATTGATGGATTATCCTGAGATACTTGTGTGTTGCAAGGTCTCTTGGGAATGTTTCCATGATGAAGCATCATAACATGCTTTATCAATAATAATCAGAGTTTTGTGGCTACACTGTACTCAGACTGGAAGAGTTGGCATGGATGGGGCTAGTCCCCAGACAAAGTCTCTTTAGGCAAAGGTCCCCACCAAAGTGCTGATGGCAACAGATCGAGTATTAAGGGCCAAAGGGAATGATGCTGGAGTCAGGGAGATGAGCTGCTTCATTCCCCACCAGATTCTGACCCGCATCCTCTACTTTCCAATGATGCCAGCCATTGACTGCCAAGTGTTGAGTAGATGAGGTAGAACGTGACCTGAGGGTTCCACTTTTCTGCTCTGGAATGCACCCCATTTCCTGTTCCCAGACGTCAGCAGGACAGCTAGTCAAGGAACTTCTGGACCAACAATTGACGGGATATTAATTCTGAGAAGGGTATTTTTAGATGATTTTACATTAGCTCTTGAGCCCAAACTCCCACACAGCCTCTAAAATGCCAGGCAAAATGAAATCAGAGGCTCAGGTGTGAACAAACTCCCCACCCTGACCTTCTTTAGCCTGGATGTCATCACTCTCACTTGGAGGGGGCTGCATGCTAAGAGCTGGGGTCTGGATAAGAAGCAGTCTAGCGTAGGCTTTTTGCTGCCTGTGCAGTGTGTGGGTCCCTCTTTTGCTAACGGTTCTACTCTGCAGCTGTGAGGGTAATGGGGCAGAGGTCATGCTGGTATGGGAATGTGATGGTGCATCTTCACTGTCAGCTGGATTGACAATCACCGTGGAGACACAGCTCTTCGTGTGTGTTGAGGGGAGGGTTTTCCAGAGAGATTTGATTACAGAGGGAAGGCTTGCCCTATCTTCAGCACCAAATAAAATGGAAAAAGGAGAAAGTGAACAAAACACCAGCACCAAAAACATGGCCCCAAACAAACACTTCCTTCCACAAGTGGCCCTTCTCAAGTATTTTTGTCACAATAATAAGAAAAGTAAATACAGGAAACACAGAGACATAATAACGTTTCACAAGTTCTCTTGCAGTTATCATGTAGTTTCAACTTAGGTTCTACTGAAGGGACACAGCCCAAATGAGAATGTCACTCTGGCCCCAGCTACAGGACTCTGTATACAGATCCACTCCTTCTTTCTCTCTCCTCCCACCTACTGCACGCTGTGGACGTGAGTTTGGTGCAGGCAGGGATGAAAGGAACCGTGCTCTCCATCCTTAGTGGACATCACACTTCTGAGAGAGGCACCTGGTACAGGTCATGCTGCATTAAACCCTGAGGTCTCTGGTCATTTGGTACTGGGGCTTAGCTCATGGATGGTGACAGATCAAGGGGACAATGCCCTTCTGGCTCTTTTAACTCTGAATGCCACAAGAAACACATTGGGTTCTCTTTGCTCTGCCTGCTCTGGGCTGGATCCTGATGGTGCCTAGGAGGATTTGAAGTGAGCTTCTGCCTGTGTGATTTACAGGTGGCCTCCTGTCTACATGGAGCAGGGCCTTGTAGATGCTGTTGACATCTTTCTTTGTTCCATTTGCTGCTTTAAAGTCCATTGGTTTTCTCGGTTACCATATAAGCAAATGAAACCCTTTATTTTGTGCAAACTGGAATACTTTAGGAATCCTCTAGGCTGACAATGGTTCCAAGACTCTGGTGTCCCTGAGAGGGAGGGGAAAGGATGTCTGTGCATAGGATGTTTCCAAAGTGCCTTTCACAAAGTGCCTTGGCTGATTTTCTCTTGGGCTCGTCTGAGAAGTGATGCACATCACAGGCACAATTGAGATAGGAAGTTTGGCTTTACTCTTCACCTAACAATGAACCCTGCCATTAAAGTGTGGAGCATTTGTCTTAGCCACCAACAGAGCTATACATGGCGTTCTTTGTGCTACCCAGAAGGCATGGCAGCCCTCTTTATGGGGAGGAGTGTTCCCTAAGCTGTTCAACTCTGCTAGGGAATCCTTAGTTACTTTCTAATCTTCCCTGAATTCTGCTTGAGTTCGTGTGTGTGTGTGTGTGTGTGTGTGTGTGTGTGTGTGTGTGTGTGTGTGTGTGTGTATGCATATATGCATGTACATACACATTCTATATATGCATATACTCATGTGTACTTTAATCCTAGAAAGCATATAACTTGCTAAGTGCAGCATCCCAGTCACAGCCTCATCTCAGGGCCTTTGAACATATTTGCAGCTCTTTTCTCTTTCCAGCTGCTTCTCATATAATGCCATCATCTCAGGGAGCTAGTCTCTTTAAAACGGGTTTTGTTTTATTGATTGATTGATTTTGTGTGTGTGTTCACATATTATGCCAGATGAGGGTGTCAGACCCCCCTGGAGTTCCAGGCAGTTATGTTCCACCCAGGTTCTCTGCAAGAGCAGCAAGCTCTCCAGCCCTTCATAGATGAATGTATTCTTGACAACTCTATAAAGTTGTACCCCAACCCCCAGCTACCTCATTTCCCTTCCCTTTTCAGTGTTCGTCCCATGTTTTACTTATTTGTTCATTTACTGTGTGTTTCTTCTGAGCAACACACAAACTCCAAGAAAAGCAAGGTTTGTCATCTCCATTGTTTCCCCTGTTCTATCTCTGGAATCTTAAGCAATGCCCTGCACACGGCAAATGCTCCATAGATATTTGTTCAGCAAATTCATGATCCTTTATTGTGGATAAAGAAAGTCTCGGAGGAGACAGTTAGACCCAGGGCTAGGAGCGTCAAGGAAGATTTCAATCTCAGGGATTTCTGCTTTGAAGCATTTTTATTTTCTGCTCTGGCATCAGACTTCAAATGTGTGTGTGGGGTGATGGGGTTGTTAGAGAGGACACTGTAGCTGAGGAGAATATTCACCTTCCAACACCAGGCACAAATGAGCTGACTCTGGTCCAGTGGCTGTGCACTGCACTCCGAGCTCCTGCTCTATGCACTGAGGCATTCACGTTGTCAGCAACATCTGTGGTCTTCAAATTGCTTCACCTCTCTGTGGATCAAATACCTCCAGTTTCCCATCTGCAAATGCTGCCTTTGAGCTTTGCAAGCTGTGCTGCAGTTCTGCCAGGCTTGATGAAATTTGGGTCAGGTGTTCCATGACCCTGCTGACAGTCACATGCTGCTTCTGCTCCCTTGGCTGTTTCTCACTTTCTGGGTAGCTCAGAAGAGCTCATAGGAGGGGGCTTGTGATTAGCTGGTTGGGATTCCAGCTTCCACCCGAGTGATCAAGTTTCACCTTCATTCAGTGAGGTTTAAATGACACTGCTGACTGCCACCCAGGTCCAGAGAGTCTGTGGGTCTGGGTATCATTTTTAAATCCCTCCAGATGGTTGTAAATACGTATCAAAGGCTGAGAATGCTACTTGGCTGGATGGTCGGGTTGTAGGGGACATTGTAACCAATAGCAGAATTAGCAGGGTCACAAGGGGTGGCCAGGGGCACTGCTATATCTTCTATTATGAAGACTCACTTGGACTCCATGTTTTGGAAAGAAGCCATGTACACTTGATATTGATGTCTTAACTCACACACTGCTAATGGTTTGTTGTGAGTTAACAATCCCTAGTACCCAGCCCAAACACCCATGGGGGAGTACAAGACTGATACCAGCATAAATCAGCTAGACTTAGTGTCTTGAGGATTTCCTGAGCCCAGACATCTGGAGATTGGAGAAAGAGTGCAAGAGGTGATAACAAGAGAGGCCCAGACATTCCACGTAACTGACAGGTTTTGTTCGGAATCTCTGTATGCTGGGAACAGTTCTAATGGGAAGGTTTTTTCCCCCATCTGTCAGTGGTTCTGTGTCTTCGTCAGCAAAATTGAAATAATATATTGACATCGATTTGGGGGATATTGAGACTCTAATGAGCCAGTGTAGGCAAGATGGTAGTTCAGTGCCTGGTACTCAGGTGCCTGTGGGGTTAGCTGGTATCATTGACATTAGATGTTGTGTTGATAAAATGCCTTCACAGTACCACATCATCAGTGTCAGCCCCAGCCTAGTCTTACTCCTAACCCGTGCATGGCTCCTTAAGGGCTTTGCTGTATGGTGTGAGGATTTGGATGAGTTTTGTCTCTAACAGAATTGATGGTGACATTTGATCTCAGTGAAATAGCTTTGAGAGGGGAAGTCTCTAAATCATAGGAGGATTTAATGACCCTCTTGAAGACTTGTTCTTCCCTTGATAAGGGAATCTGCTTGCTGCTGTATTCCTTTAGTTGGCACCCACTTGTATGTCTGTCTTCATGGCCTCTCAATGTGCCAGCCTCCAGAGCTGGGAGCCAAAGCAGTTCCATTCTTAGTAAACTTCCTCACCTCTATCTATTCTAGTTCTGAGTGGGATTTCCTGCTTGGCAAATATAGCTGTCTTGGAGTTACACCAGAGGTATAGCTACCTAGGAGTATACTTAGGACTCCCAGGCAAGCTGTGCGGCCCAACTGTGTGCTTCTGGGCAGAACCCCTGAGCCCCTTTCTGTGGGTCCCACAATTAGCTCTCTTTTCTCCTCACATTGGATGCCTAACATCTGCAGACAGGCCTGACAAGCATGTGGGATAGCCACAGGCGAGGCAAGGAACTGAGAATTAGAAGTACCTCTGTAGACATAGCCTGGGGAACAAAGAGCAGAGTTCTGGCACATATGTAAAGGTCTCCCCAAACTGAGCCCTGGGACTTCGTGGTGGGAGCCCAGATGCTGTACCCAGACCAAGTTGGGAGCATCCACCTCTGCCCATGGCCAAGAGTGGATGAAGCCACAATGGAATACGGCAGACAGGGCAGGAGTCATCGCTACCTGAGTCAATAGCACAATGCCTTGCATTTGTGAACTAAACAGAGAGGGTGGTACCAATACCATCTGAGTCCCTTGAAACCATAGAGGTAACTAAATAATAAGTAAGAGTATTTGTATAACATGGCAGCTAAATATGAGGGATACACAGGTGGCTGTGGATACAGTTGGGTTCAAGACCCAATGTCATTTTGATCTTCCCATGGTACTCTCTTGGCAATGGTGGAGGTTTTCATATGATGCACCTCAGTTTCACTGTGTTCAAGGGAAACTAGGTCTGTCTTGTGATAGGCCTTGGTGGCTGCCTGTCCTGCTCTGGGGACACAGATTACACAGTCTTCTTTACCATTGTGTCTCTATAGTGTGACTCATTGTGTGACTCTTCTAATGTTTTGTGAGTACTGCTCTAGAAAGTGGGGGACAAATGGACTCCAGAAGGAATGTCAGGGAAGCCTAAGGACAGATGCCAGGATGTGGCAGGGATCTACAGCCCCAAGCAGCAGGTCACAGGGTACTACGCTCCAATGAGGCAAGATAATGGCCTCCTCCATTCCCATCAGAGACTAAGATAGGCAAAGACAGTGATCCTGATAATGTCCAGCTTATGACCCTGGTGTCAGCAGCAGGAATCATGGCAGGACAAGGGCACTGTGTTCTGAGGGGCTCAGAGAGAACTCCATTGGATCCTTTGGTAGTGTTGGCTGAGGTGTGAGGATTGACTAGGATCTGGGACAGAGCCAACCTTTGAGGGAAGAATCAATGACTCAGCAGCAGGAAACTGCTGCCAATGGGGGCAGGGCAGGTGCTATAAAAAATACCCATGGTCCATTCAGAGAGCTCGTTAGAAAAGAAATTGCTCTGGGAGTGGCATGTAAGATGCATGCAAAATCCACTGACCTTATCCATAGATCATGTTTCCACACACATTTTCTGGTGTGGACCCTCAGTCATTCAGCAGATGGTGCCTCATTCAAGCTTCATAACTCCTGCCCATGATGAGGATGAGGGTAGCATCATTTGTGTTCCCAAATTGGATCTGTGTGTTGCAGCTAAATGGCCATCTATCTCAGTTTGTGAGCAGTGTGACTTGACAACATGACATCAGTCAATGATCCAGGAGAAGGCCCCAGTCAGATGGCTTCCCAGAAGACCTGACTACACACCTGGTGATGGCATCTCATGTGAAACTTCCTGCTTCTGCCATGGTAGCTGGGTGCCTCCGGCAGACCCGTGGCCTTTGGGGTATGGCACAAAAAAAGATCCCAAGTTTGGACCTTGAGGGTCATATCTTACACAGGGCAGATACTTTCAGGTTTCTACAAACCATAGATTAAGTGACTGAGCAAAGGGCAGAAGCAAAGGGGTGTCCCCAAAGCTCAGGCCAACTGCCTGGGGACACTGGGTGTCTGTGTGAGGGACAGGGGAAGCTGAATAAGTTCATGAGGTCCCAGGGGGAGACACAGTGACACTGAATAGTTCAGGTTTGCTTCAAAGAACACACATTTCCTCTGCCTCCCAATTTCTGGACCAGACCAAGGCACTGGGTCCCCAAAGAAGTCAGACTTCAATGTCATTAGGGTCAAGAACCTACTTTTTGGTTATACAATATTGAACGAGAATTGTTTTCTTGGACATACAGATTTAAAAATGTCTCCAGGTTTCTAAGTTGATTCACTCTGCAGGACACCACTCCCAAATGACTATTGTGCCGCCGAGGAAGGAGAGAGAGGTCTGGAGCTGTGCTTTGCCCTGTCCTTACCCCCAGCCAAGTGCACTGAAGAAAGTGACAGAAACCTAGTAAGGGTCAACAAGCTCATCTAACCTCAGCAGATTCCTGCAAGGCTGACCAGAAATCTCATGTGTGGCCTGCTTTGGAGTGGCAGGTGGATGGGGGAGACAGTGGGGAAGCTCATGGCAGGGAGCAGAAGTGGCTTGGCTTCTGAGTTTGGTGAGGCAGGATGTCCGTGAGCTCTGAGAATCCTGGAAAAGCAGCTCACTCTGACTCCTCCACCCAAGATGTCTCTGCAAGCAGGACAGGAGGTCGGCAGAGCTCACATGTTGACCTCTCTAGAGTCAGGAAGGCAGAATGACAGTTGTCTGAGAGTGGAAAATGAGCTGTTACTCTAGTTTTGATGTACGATTTCTTAGCCATGTCTGAGTTCCAGCAGCTTTCCACATGAATGCTGGCAATGGAGTTGCCCTCTGTTTGTCGTCTCCTTGTATCTTTCCCATCATATTTGGGTTCAGCAGTTAAGAACAAGTATTGCTATTGCAGAGGAATGAAATTCCTTGTCATACATTAAATTCTTTGTGTGATAGAGTATAAGACTACTGGCTGCCTTTCTCTCTCTCTCTCTCTCTCTCTCTCTCTCTCTCTCTCTCTCTCTCTCTCTCTCTCTCTCTCTGTGTGTGTGTGTGTGTGTGTGTGTGCAGGTGTGTGGAAGCCAGAGGCTGACATTGGGTGTCTTTCTCAATTGCTCACCACCTTATTTTTTGAGATAGAGTCTCTTGCTGAACTTGGAGCTCCCCGTTTTCACTAGACTATCTAAGGACCAGCCCTAAGGGTCTGCCCATCTCTTCTCCTCTAGTGTTGGGGGTTACAGACATGCATTACTATGCATTGTGTGCCGGAGACCTGTACTCAGGTCCTAATGTATAGCAAGCACTTACCAACAAAGTCATCTCTCCTACTCTCTTACTTTTCAATATTAATGTTTTGTAGATTTTATAAAGTTGATTTTCTATGTTCCTCATTTTGAATGGGTTTTGAAATATTCTTATCAGAAAAAAAATACCTATTTTCAAAGATTAAATAGACCTCTGGTATTAAACCACCTGGCTTAAGTGTTGTTTTCTCATGGAAGACCTTCAAAAACGTTTCAATTTACCACCCCCAGGCCATTCAGGATTTTTATGCTTTCTTGAATCAATTTCTGCTATTTATGTGTTGTTAGAAAATTGTGCGCTTTCTCTAGGTTTTCAAAAGCAGTGTTGTCTAGTTGTATAGACTGTTTCTTAGAATGTTTTTGGCTTGTCCTGCTAACTAGCAGCCACATATTATTTCCTGGGACTTGGGCTGTATTCTGGTGTCAGATGGCTGAAGTGCAATTGTTCAGACCCAGGTGAAATGAGTTTATAGAAGGAACCAGGAGGCTCCAACCCTATTCACAATGGATCAAGCCCCATTCACACACAATGGATCCAGCCCCAGTGGGGCCATTCTGGTTCAGGGCTCCCAGTGGAAAGGCTGGTGAACTTGACAGGCTAACATACAGGACAGAAGAATGCAGCCATGGGTAACACTTCTTGAGTACCTGATAGCATCATCAAAAGGGCCACACTTTCCATTGAGATATTTTGATGAGCTAAAAAGTAAGTAAAGAATTCTCTTCTCTGGGAGATTAACCCTTGGGACTGAATCTGTGATTTATCCCATTTTCCTGAGGCCAGCTTGTATGTACTTAGGAAGAAGGTCTACAAGAAGCTGAGCTTGTTCATTTTGGGTGCTGGCCTTCTGAGTAAATTAGCCCTAACTGACCTCTCAGCAGGATTGCTTCAACAAGACAAAGTATCTGGGTTATCTTCACAAAAATCTCTCCTCTTGGCAGAGTGATAACAGCATTAGACCTGAGGGGCCTCTCTGTCTCCATTGGTGCCAGAATCTTTTGCCTTTACTGCTCTTCCTGTCTTCTCTTTACACCAGCTCTCCACACAGCAGACAGTCTGGGACAATACACAGAGGCCACAAGTCAATTCTGACTAGCAAATCGAAAGCTGTATCTGAAACCTCCTTTGTCCTGTCTCAGGGGTTCTGAGTGAATCATGAGCTTAAATCCTCTGCCTGTGGAATAACCTCCTCCCCTCCCCCAAAAAGCTAAGCTTTTCCATCTATCCTATAAACAGTTTCATGTGGCTGACTCCAGCAATCTGAGAGACAGATGAAACCAGCATAAAAATATGGCACTGTTTATTGAGTACTGACTATATCCCAGGTACCATGTTTAATACTGTGTATACCAGGTTCTGTGCTTGGTGCTCCATATAATTTAGTGGATTTAGTCTCAGAAAAATCTTATTCAGGCTTCTCTTGATCACAAGTGAGAATGTTACCCTCCACTCACAAGCATGCTCCATGACTGCCCTCCTATACATTCTCACCTAAATGCACATACAAGATGATCTGCTATTGCTTTATTTTGCTTATCAACAGGTAGTAGAAGTCTCAGGTCTCTAGGATGGGTCTGTGTGGGAGCAGATGCCCAGGGAAGAATTAGCCTGTATCCATTATATTCAGTCTTAAGGGTCAGGGGCCCCAGAAGCCATTAGGGGTTCTCAGATTTAGATCCAGAAAGTCACAGTCCCAGATCCAGGCTTGGCAAGGCAACTCACAGCCACACCCTCCTGTGGCCTGTTGTATGCTAGGCACTAGTGGATTATGGGACTCAAAGGTTGATGGTTTACAAAGCTTGCAGCCTGGTGGTCAGACAGACCATCAGATAGCCAAGAACAGTGCTTAGGAAAGATCTAACCTGGCCCTGTGAACTTAGGGACCCATGACATGGGAGTAGCTTTTGGATTGAATCCCAAAGGACTAGTGGGCTTTACCTGGGGATCCTGACTGTGTTTTGCCTGCATATGGGTAGGTATATCATGTTGCCCCATGGCTATGGAGGTCAGAAAAGGTGCTGGATCCCTTGGAACTGGAGTTATAGATGGTTGTGAGCCACTGTGCTGGGTGCCAGGAGCTGAATCCAGATCCTTTGCAAGAACAGCAAGTACTCAGCCAGTCAGCCATCTCTGCAGCCTCAATATTAGTATAGTTAAAAAAAATGTTTGGTGTTGTTGGTCTGGTGTCATGGAGAGACAATTCTGTACCTGTGCACTATGTGAGAAAAGCAATGACACTGGTCTTGGAGTCTGAGACATAAATATGATTCCACTTCACTTTCACTCAGTAGCCCTCATTGGTCATCAGTCTTACCAACCTCTTCACTTCTTGTCTGTAGATTGGGTGTTTAATATTTCCCCTTTGTGTTACTGGTCTACTGAAGAGATGCATGACCAAGTGTGAATCACCAGTCCATGCCATAGGCAGACACTGGTGTGTTGGACTCTTTGACTTCTGACCACCTTGAACTTGAGCTTGCCCATTCAGCAGGAGGTGTCCTTTCAGACAGTGACTACCTTTCCTCCATGTCTACATCTGGGGCTGACAAAAGCCAGCCAGTCACATGACACCAGGAATCATTGGTCCTGGAGAGGGTGTAGGGTGTCATTTGGCAGGGTGTTTGGTGGGCTGGTTTTGTTCATTGTCCCTAGTTTGGTTGCTCAGCTGAAGGTTTAAGCAGAGGACCCACTTCTGTCCCTCTCCCTGTCCTTGTGACTCATGGATGGTGGTTTTTCCTGACCTGTAAATCCTGCAGCTACACCCTTGTCCTCCCTGGCAGTGAGTCCTCTGTGTGGGTGCCCTGATCCTGGTGTCTTGTTGACATGGATGAAGAACTCTGGGCACCATGCCTTCTGCTCACCCTTTTTCCATGCACTCTATTCTGTTTGTCTCCACCTGCGTGCTGTGGTGTTAACACAGAAGGACAAATGTGATCCCATATTTCAAAGTCACCAGGCAGATCTGATTAATTTTAGAAACGAACAAGAAGAAGATCCATCACAAACTTTCAGGTATGAGCAGCAATAAACAAAACCAGAGCATGGAACACTATTTATTTATTAAAACAGTAAATTGAAGGGAAATGGCCTATTTATTTTACACAATGTCTTCTACAGAAATAATTGGCTCATTAATCACATTCTCACCATGGTCACGTTTAGAAGGTCAGGATTACTGGGGAATCAGAACAGGGGTGGTGTTAAAAACCATGTCCATGTCCTGTGCATCCCACAGGTGCACTGCAAGGTGGCTGGGAGGTCATGCGACACCGTGGTGAGTACCACAGCTTAGCAGCAGGAAGCTGAGCCAGCCCAAACTCTGGCTATAAATGCTTATGACTTCGAGCAAGGAGCTGTCTGTATTGCCATTGAGCAGAGGACCTCTCACTGCCCTGGAGCTCACCCATTTGGCTAGGCTAACCGGCCAGTGAGCCCCAGTGATCCCCCTTGTCCCAGTCTCTCCAGCATTGGAATTGCAATTGCATACTACCATACCCAGTTTATTTTTACACTGACTGAGATATTGCTCCAGGCCCTACCTCAGTTTCCCTTTCTGTAAAATGGTGTTAGTAGGCTACTACGAGTTTGAGCAACTTGGCAAAGCACTCAATGAGGATGTTATAGGCTCCTATGTGTCTTAGATGTACTCACAGCTTAAACCTCAAGGTGGGCCACTTAATTATTGGTGGAAGCTTAAGGCAAGAAGTGACTGGAGTTCACAGGGATTCCGAGGAGGGCAGAATAGAACAGGAGAGGCTAAGAGAGCAGGCTCTGCCATTCACACCCAACCCCTGCTGGTTAGATGCCCTTATGGAGTATCTGGCCTTTCTGTGGCTTACTTTTCTCACCCGTGAAATGAGGGTGATAAAAATGGTGATAAGGTTATGATGAATTTTACATGAGAAAATGGGCAGAGAAAACTTACCTCTGTGCTCAGCCATCGAAGTCATTGATAAATGTTTGTTATTATGGCCATCTTTTAAGACCTTCATGGCCTGCAATTCCCCCCTCCCGTCCTCATCCTACAGACACCAGCCATTGCCCAGAGAGCCCAGCAGGAGAGCATACATGTCCACTTCAGTTCCTTCTTTAATGAGAAAGGGAAAGGCCAAGTCACCAATGTAGCAAAAAGGCTGTTATAGTCAGCTCCCTTTCCCCTGGGAAGCTGGGTCCTCTACCGAGGAATTGCCTTCATTGTATTGGCCTGTGGTTATGTCTGTGGTGACCTTTTTCTTAATTACAATTGATATAGGAGGCCTGGCAGTGCCATACCTTGGTAGATGGCCCTGAATTGTTCTATAAGGAAGGGAGCTAAGAAAGTCAGTAAACAGCATTCATCCACGTCTTCTGCTTCGATTCCTGCCCTGACTTAATGGTGTAAGTTCTCTGCCCTTGGTAATGGAGTGGGACTTGATGGTTGTAAGTTAAACCTTTTCCTCTCCAAGTTGCTTTTGTCATAGTATTTTGTAATGGTCTGTTCCTGTGAACAGAAAGCAAAATAGGACAAACTTGGGCAGGCTATAGCTGTGACCATGGGTTTATATCTACGAAACAGGAAGTGGCATCCATCAAGAGGTGGTCCCCATCACTGAAGGATTCTAGAACACCCTCCCAAGGGGCTCAGGCCCATGGGCTCTCTGGCCTGCTAAGAGGAGAGATTTTGAAGCTAGCACAGTGTGGTGGGGGTGGACAGGGTGGGTTGGTAAGTCCAGATAAATAACATATACACAATTTGCCCATATACTGTGTGTCAACTATAATCCTCCCATCCATGGAAGCTATACCTTCCCAATCTTCTCCTGTGTGTCTCCAGGCAGCCGGGACCAGTCAAGTACCCTTTATTAGATGAAGTCTTTTTCTTTTGTTACATGGCTTGGCTCATTCAACCCAGGCAGTTCTAGGGAATCAAGACCAAATCCAGCTCCTGCTCCACTGCTCTGCTGGGACTAAGAGGTGTCCATTCTTCCTCCAACTCAAAGACCAAGAGGGGCTAAGACCCCAGAGAAATAGGACAGGTGGCAGCAGGGGTTATGAGGTCCTCAGGGGTATTGTCATAGGGGAAAATCTCCTGCCTTTTCTCTATTTCATATCAACAACAGTCAAGTACAAAAGTGAATGGTACCAGATTGATTCCCATGCAAGAGGCATTCAGGCTTAGTGTGAGATGCAATGATTAGGGGCCTGGGGCACACAGATAGGACAAGGCCAAGAGTGTGTGCACTGGTCACCTCCAACCTTCATTGCTCTCCCTTCCCTTCCCCGACCTCTGTGAACTGCATCAGGGGCTTTTCTGCTTGAACTTCCAGTTGGCTTTGATCCAGAGACGCTTTGGTAAGAAAATGAGTGCCGGGGATGGAGAGAGACGGCTGTTCTCTGCCCCCCTCTCCACTGGGCTGTGCTTTCTCCAGTAGGATCTTGACCCCTGTGGGAGCTTCCCATATCCATGACTACAGCAGCTTCTGCCTGTGGTAGTGAATTTACCCTACCCACCATTAAATTCTCTTCAGTTCACTTCCTTACCCAACACCATCTGTTTCCAGCTGAAGCCTAACTCACACACTGAGTGCAGCAGGTTTTAATTTTGTTTCAAGGCATTTTTCATGGTCAGGGACAGAAAATGAGGCTCACAAAAACACTCATGTGTTGGGGGACAATAGCTTTTAGACTGCCTCCTTGTACGTGTGTCCTCCAGGTTGGCTATGACCACCTCTGTCTTGAATCAGAGCCCTTGTGAATAGCCTTTCACAAGATTAGACCTATATTCCTACAGTGAGACTGGAGCTTGTACTTCAAGGGGAGCACAGAGGGAGTGAAGCGCCCCCTAGGGGAAGCTGTGAGATGGCAGCTGGTAAGCAATGAACCAAAGAGAAGGTGGGGGGACAAGAGGCAGAGAGGGGGTGTGGAATCTAATCACATGGCTCAATTAATTGCCTCTCACCAGAAGCAGCTCCACCTGGGGGAAGACTACAAAATGCTGTGTCACAGGTAGAGTGACCGCACAAGTTGTTGCATTAGTGTGAAGTTCAGATCCGGGGCCCCTCCTTGGGAAAGCATTGCAAATGTCTGGATGGCAGCAGCAAAGCATTATACCAAGCCAAGGGGACTCCAGCTTGGGACCTCATGCTACATATCCATGGAACTGTCCTGGGTCCCAGCAGGCCTCCCTCTTCCCTCCCCTCTTCCCGAGTCCAGTAACAACAAGGAGGCTGAGTCAAGACAGTTTTAGTGTGGTACTGGTAAGCTTAGTTTGACAATGCACCCAATGTGGCTTCATGCTTTCCCTGTCTCTGTCTTGAAAGTCATAGTACCAAAGCACTGAAGAGAGGATAAATTCCCGTGTGGGGTTGTGGAATGATGTTGATCTAGAAGGAGGGCCAGTGGGATGTGAGGGTGCCTCAGGGTCGGGTTAGGTATTCTGTGGGGTTCTTTGACTCCTCTCCCTCATGTGTAGAACTGGAGTCACAGGGAAAATATCTAGAGATCATGCATTTTGAGTGACTGCCCTGTCCCACTTCCCCTTGACTTTATTTAGAATATCACAACCACAAATAAGGACACCCACAGAATACGAAGGCCAGAAGGTCCTAGAGCCTAGTCTCTGAACTCACTCATGTCTTTTGCCTTTAGAAAGAGAAGGTGAGGGGAAAAAAAAAGGATCTGTGATTTCCAGCAGCTTTACAAGGATCCTGTTAAATGACAACAGCCTCACCCTTGTAAAAGCAGACTCAGGGACAGACAGACATCCCCTTTCTCTTTGTATGTGTTTGCATACACATGTTGCCAACTTATGTGTATGAGCAAGTATGCCTATGTGTCAGATATACTGCATTTGTGTTTGAAATGTGTGTGTACTTGTGCCTTCAAGAGGCCATATATGCTACATGTCTGTATGTATACCAGAAGTGCAAATATATGACCTCTGCCATGTCCAAGCTGCCTACATCAGCTGTAGGAACTTTGTACTATTCCACATGGCTGGGTAACTGTGGCTCCTTACATCCACCACCATCATCATTAGAGAAAAGGGTGATAGGATTGTATATGAATTAGGTCTGGGGTGAGCAGGAACTATAGGTCACTCAAGGAGCTCTCTACTGTCTGCTACCTCTGCTTGTCATCTCTTCCCTCTCCCACTGTGGCTTCCACTTCTCAGTCTAGGAATGGGCAGACATTGGCTTGCCTGATCCTCTGGGCCCTGGCCTTATCCCCATATCACAATTCTAGGTGACAGCAGGCCTCCCAGGCTTCTTCAATAATGGGCTGATTCACATTATGCCTCATGGAGCAAACAGTCAGGCAGAGTGGATTAGCCACATGTCCTGTACTGAGTCACTGATATTGATTTTGACTCAATCCTATTGATATTCAGCCCATGTGTAGATCCTTATCCTTGCATCAGGCTGAAGTAGGTGTGAGGGGATGTAGTCTTGATAATAGATACTGTAGTACAGGGGTTGTGTATTGGACAGTTTTCTTCTTAAAGAGATGTGGATGCAGAAGATAATGGTATTCCATGGTTCTATAAAAATAGAACTCTGTCTCCTATAGTTCCCAGCGAGGCCAGGACAATATGGTTTCCTCCCCAAAAATGCTGAACTCCCTTGAGCAAAGTGGGTGTGAGTGTAGGTTACCTTCAGAGGTGCACCCTCTGCGTCCTTGGTATGGCTTAAAGTTGTGTCACCTCCAAGTGTATATATTGACGTTCTAATTCCCAAGATCTCAGAATGCAATCTTACTTAGAAATAGAGTCTTTACAGTGGTAATGAAATTAATATAAGGTCATGCTATAAGGGTGAACCTTAATCAAGTGTGATTGACATCCTCATAAGGAGTGTCATGTGTGACAACGTAGGGTGCAATCACCATCTACCAGCCAAGGAAGGGGGCTTGGAGCAGCCTGTCCTTCATACCCTCGGAAGGAGACAGCCTTGCCCACTACCATTTTGGAATTGACTGTGAGATGGTGAATTTCTGTTATTTGAACCACCCAGTCTGTGGAACTCCATTTTAGAAAACTAATATATGCCTCAAGAAGCTTCCTGTAAAAGGACAAGGGACAAGAAATGCCAATAGACACCTGGATAGGCAGATTGGGGCTGCAGATGTTCTGTGAACATGACAACCAGGGGGCCATCCTTCATGCCTGTGGCTTTGCCTGAGGTTCCTAGTCTGGATGCTTAAAATAAAGAAAACACACACGCGCACACACACACACACTTGGTTGCCCTAGTGGTCTTGTAGAGACTGCTCTTGGACTGCTTTGGGGAGCTGGTCTTCTCTTTTGCATCATGTGAGTCCTGGGAATCAAACTCAGGTACTCAGTCTTGGCAGCAGGTACATTTGCTGCTGAGCTGCCTCACCAGCCCTGGTCCAGAAACTTCTGACACTCATGCTTGGCTTGACTGAGGGAGGAAGCTGGTGTCTGAGCTGGCCATTTAAAATCTCTGTGCCAGCCACTGGAGGTTTTAGGGAAGGGACAAGTCTGGTTATATTTATGTTGATAGGAGCCTAAGGCCAGAGCACAGTGGAGAACAAAGATGCAGATGGGGGAGCTGCAGGCCTGGGTCTGTTGGCAGATGACCTTTGGGACAGGTTATGACATTGCCAGGGCCCTGGCAGCATTCTGCTAATTGGTGCTGCCGACCACTGTGTCCAGTGTGGAGTGAAGTGCAGTCTCACGCATTCTTCATAACAGATGGGCCCCTGCACAGGGCTGTGCAAGGCAGGGGGCTGAGTTATAGATCTGAGCTGTGAACTGAACAGAAGGCTGGCAGTCCAGGAGGTCTTATGGGATATGCTTAGATGGCTCCTTCTAGCATCGGGGAGGGTGATGGAAGCAGGAAACAAAGTTGTTTAATGTGCAAAATCATTAAGAAAAATAATGCTTTCGCTCCAGGGTGTTCAGAGCCCCTAAACAGCTGCTAATTAGCTTGCTGCAGTAGCCAGCCCAGGCTGTGATGGGGCAAGGCTGGCTCTGGGTTGGTGACTCCTCAGCTTCTTCCCTCCTTTATGCTCAGACCTCTCACCTCTGCCCACAGCCACCTGCTGCCTCTACTTTCATACATTTATACGTAAGAATCCCAGAGATCCTGGGTCAGTTTTTTGTTCCCATGCTCAAGTGATGAGGAACCAAGGGACCATCCCAGGCTCTCGCTCTCTGGCATCTGGGCACAAGGATAAGAGGGTGAGTGGGTGTCCCAGGAGGGAGAGAATCCACTGTCTCCATGGTTTGGAATGGGAGTTGTTCCCTGGGATGCTCCCAGGAGTTGTAGGGAGTAGGCTGATGTTGGGTTGCATTTGATAGGAGGGCAAGGATGTGTGACTCTTGTAGGGTTGCTTATGGATGTGGGGGCAGGTGTCTCTGGGTGGGTGGGTAGTACAGATACTGTTTTCTGGGGGCTATAGATACAGATATTGACATTTTGGTGAACTCTGGGTGTAGATTGGCATAGATATTGGTATTGGCATAGGTATTGGTGACAGTAACGAGTATCAGGTTGTCAATGGGTCAAATAATAATAGCCAGAACTTTCTAGCCCTTACTATAGATACATTACAGGTCTATAAATTTCACATTCATTTCATTTTCATTACTAAAGCATGAAAGATATTCTACTAGGGCTTCGTGTGTGTGTGTGTGTGTGTGTGTGTGTGTGTGTGTGTGTACGTGCATCTGTGTGCCTGTGTGTGTGTGTGTATGCCTGTGTGTGCCTGTGTGTGCCTGTGTGTATGTGTGTCTATGTGTATGTGTGTCTGTGTGTGTGCATGTGTGTGTGTGTGTGTATGTGTGTGTGTGTGTGTGCTTATGCTGCTGTGGCTGTCAGTTTAGGATATTGTTCCTTATTCGCTATCTATGTTGGTTTTTTAGCCAAGGTCTCTCATTGAGATACCAGGGTTTGTTAAACTACCAGGCTGGCTGGCCAAAGAGCCTGAGGGATCCACCTGCTCTGGCATACATCCCCTCAGCCCCAGGAGAACTGGGAAAACAACGGCTCACTGCTTAGATTATGAGAATCAAATTTAGGTTCTCTTGCTTGTGTGGCACAGCACCTTGCCAAATGAGTTATCCCCCAGCCCTAGTGTCCCTAAGTCTTTAAGAAAATGCACAGAGAAGTCAGGCAGTTGTGAAGGTGACTGGAACTTGAAGCTAGGCTGTCTGGCTTAAAGTCTGCTCTTTAACAGTAATCTTGACTGTCTACTTAATGAGGCTTAGAGTCACCACAGAAATATACCTCTGGGTGTGTCTATAAAAGAGATTCTAAAAAGGTGAGTTGGGAAGATCCACCCTGAACAGGGGCTGATGGCCCTGATTAAATACAAAGGAGAAAAGGGGCTGAACACAGGCATTCATCTTTCTCTGTTTTATTTTTGTTGATGTTGTGTGTTTTTGAGACACCATTACTATGTAGCCTTAGCTGATCCAGAACTCACTACATAGACCAGGCTGGCCTTCAGCTCATAAAAATCCACCTGCATCTGCCTCCTGAGTTATAAGATTAAGGGGGCCATGCTCTACTACACCCAAATTATCTCTGCTACTTGACTGTGGTATAGATGGGAACGGGCAAGGTGAGGCTAGGGCAGAGGGTGGATCTTGAAGAATGGATTGGAGCAGCTAGGGATGGGTGACAGTGGGAACAAGCATTGAGGTTGACTAGGTTAGAGAGGTGAGACGTGGAAGGGAATGTGGGAGCCAGAACTTCAGGAGCACAGAAGAGGCAGTACCCATGGAAGTCTCTTCTTGGGGAAACTAGTTCCATATTTATACTTCCTGAGTGATGACCAGCAGGTATGGCCAGCTTGGCAGATGTCTTCTCATTGATCACTAGATCCCAGGAGACTCTTTGGAAAACTAAGTGTACACTTCCAGGAGAGCCTGTGACAGTGGCCTAGGAAACACTAAGTGGCCCTGTGACACTAAGGGCCCTCTAAGTGACTCCTGTGCTGGACTGGGTTCTGGGGAGAAAAAGATGGCCCATGCAACAGACGTATCATCTCCACCCTGGGATTTCTCAGGACAGGGGGTTTCCCATTCAAATTTTCTACAAATGACTTGTTTTAAACGAGTCACTGCTTAGACTGGTGGCCTCTATAAAAGAGGGCCCAGGTAAGAGGAGGAGGTAGGATGAATGTGGCTGACCCTGTCCTTGAAGAGCCGAGCCTTAGAACTAGAGAATTGAAGTGGTGTTAAGGGAGAGGTCCCGAACTAAAAACAAGAGTCCTCAAACAGAGGCAGGGCTCCTAAGACAATGGCTAGAAGGGTGCTGTTGGAGGGTATAGGACTTGAGAAACAGACTCTAAGGGAGAAACTCCATCCTAGGGGCTGTTGGTCTCTCAGGCTGAGCCCAGCAGGCTGACATAGAGCCATGACTAATTGAGCCATGCCTTATGGATGGCATTGTGCTCTGAGACCAGTTACAAGCCTGTCCCTAGCACCATAGAGCCTGCCCTTATTCAGTAATAGTGTTGTCTTTATAGAGTTCATCAGATTTAAAACTTAAATTGCTCCCTCTCCATCAAGAGAAGGCTGGCATCCTACTAAAGAGGGGAAAGTTGGGCATGAAAGGCAGACATGTACAAGGTAGGGTGATGTGAAGGCAGAGAGAGGAGGGGCGTCTGCTTGCCCAGGAATACTTTAGTCTGCAGAAGCTGGGAGAAAGGCACAGAGAACACTCCCTCTCAACCTTCATTTTGGACTGCCGGGCTCCAGAACTGTGTCATACTATTTGTCTGTTACGCCATCCCAGTGAATGGTGCTGTGCTGTAGCCATTGCATCCTAATTAAAGGAGAGAGCAAACAGGCAGCTGGACACAGGCATGAAAGTGCCACAGATGAGGGACAATGGATAGCTTGGAGAGGTGAAGGAGGTGACTTGGTGACTTCAGGAGAGGGTGGTGTGGACTAGAGTCTGTCAGCATATGACATTTAGGACTCAGGTGACATCTTCTGGGGAGACACCTGCCCTGAGCACCAGCTCAGAGAGAGGGGGCAGGGAAGGGTCTGCCCTCAGAGAGGCAGCCTGAAGGCCCAGTGCTCAACTCTGAGTTGACCCATCACAGCCAGCTGGTGCTACAAGCCACCAAGGTTTTCATAGCTTTAAAGTTATCAATAACACGAAGAGAAAAGGGCAGCTGAAGACACGTGGTCAGCTACCAGACTCCAACTCCAGAGGAGCCAGACGTGGCTCACCCGGGGGCCCCAAATGACTGCAAAAACCTTTCTTAATCAATCATATTTTATTGCCAGTTATAAATATTTTCCATTTGTCCCATATTTACAATTGAAAATAGGATATTATACCCTCACCCACCTCTCTGCATCTCTCTATAAACTCCATGAAAATTGATAGGAAATAAAAAGCTCTTTTGTGGGGGAGGCCACCTACCTGGCTCCCTCCCCCTTTCAGACTCCAGACAACCCGTGACAGACAGGCGGTGTTGCAGCTGATGCTACACAGTAGCAAGGCAGTGGCTGGTGGTGTGAGGGAGGGTCAGGACACCAGGCTCCTTAGGACATTGGTGATAGTCCAGTGTTGTCCTGAGCACTTCTGCAGCACCAGCTGGTAGCCGAACTCCATGTCACTGTTCTCTTGCAGCTCCAGGCAGCGCTTGGACTTGCGGTTCTGGATGGAGCCTCCCTAGGAGCCCGACAGAAAGAGCGTCAGAAGGCACAGAGGTAAGCAGGCAGATCCAAGGAGCCCCATGCTTTGGGAGTAGCTGAGATATGACTTGAGAACCAGCATTCCCAAGACCACAGGATCCCGCTGCTCCCACACACTGATCTTCTACCAAGGAATGGATACATGCCTCAGTTTCTCAATAGGGCCCTAGTCCTTTGTAGGGGCAGGGTCCTGTCTACCATTTTGGGCTGTGGCACACTGCTTTGCTCCTATAGCTAGTTCCTAGTCAGGGAGCTGGCCCTTGTTCTGAGAGGCCTCAGTTTGGGAACCTCTACACAATCAACCTGCATCTGACATCCCCACACTGGGAGTTTCTTGAACCTAAGGCCCTCCTATAGGTGAAAGCTGTTAGTGCTGGGCTCAAGGAAACTCAAGGCCTTGGATATTATCTATTCGGCCATTAGACTCTCAGTGCTGGGCATACATGGATCACCCATACAACTGATGTTCTGGAAGGGTTTGTTGCCACAAATACTCAGTTTATGTACAAAAGCCCCTGAAGGAAGGGGAATTCCCCCAAAGCATCTATAAGGCAGCTCAGGGGAGATCCTGAGGGGCTGGGGTCCCCCAAGAACCACTGGCTGTGGGCCTGCGGTGATCGTGGGATGTCTGAGGATCTGCCATCATTTGTGTTGTGCTCATCTGGACTTGGATTTTAAGCAGTCAGAGTTGCTTGAGTGATGATGACCCCAAGAGTAGGCACTGAGCATCTGTTAGACTCACCTAGCACAAGAACCTGCTTCTCCTGTGGTCCCTATCTTGGCAGTAACTGGGTGCTTGTGGGGGAAACTCAAGCAATTTCACACTCATTCAGTTCATCATCATCCAGTCAGGTACCAAGTGTTGTCAATTCTCCTTCCCTCCTGCCTTGTGACTGTCCCAAACCTCTCTTTCACCATGTTTGCCTGCTTTGGAGCCCTGCCATCTTTCACCTGAACAACTTCTTCAGAGTCCTAATAAGTAGTGACCATGTTGACCTGCATGGTCAGCCTAGAAAACTAAAAATAATCATGTTAAATAGCTGGAGAGATGGCTTAGTAGTTAAAAGGACCGGCTAATTTTCCAGAGGACCTGGGTCCAATTCTCAGCACCCACATGGAGGCTCACAAATGTCTGTAACTCCAGCTCCAAGGGATCTAATGCCCTCTTCTGGCCTCTGCAAGCACCATACTTACATGTGATACACATACATAAATGCAGGCAAAACACAGGAACTAAAAAGAAACAAATATTAAAATTCTAGCTCCCCTAGACAATACTTTATGGAGCAAGTAATGGAAGAAAGGAATGAGAAGTTGGAGGTAGAGAGTGTAGGGTGTGGGTGTGTGAGTGTCCAGGAGGGGAATGGGATTGATTCTTCCACTAACGTGTAGGTGACGGCCCAGCAGATCACACAGTCCATATGAGAGACATCCATGAGAATAGCATCCCTCTATAGCACTCTATGCCATGCTCAGGCCCTCTCCTGGGGAAAACTCTAACTCACTGCCTCAGCAGCAGAGAAATAACAGAAGCAAGAGGAGGTGTGGGCATTGTGCTCCCCTTGCACCACAGGCTTAGGCTGAGGCTAGAGGAAGGATTGGCTCTGGAACCCCGTGTTACAGGACACTTTGCGGGCCAGCCCTCTCTGTTACTTGCAGACTATACCGCCTTTGTATTCAGCCATAGGGCCTATGCCTATCCACTCTGCCTGGTACCTCCAGGGAGGAAAAATATCCCTTCTCTTGCAAGAGCCTTTCCCACAGCCACCCTTTTGAATGTCCCGTCCTCTTCCCATGAACTACACCCCTGTTCAGAGCATCCACCAGGGACACACCATTTCCCTTCAGGCTTTCACTCTGAGCCTGCTCTTTCCTACCTCTTCCCATTTATGCCCCCACTTACATGATTCTCCATGCTCTACTTTCCCAGTGTCTTGTGCATTAGTTTTTCACTATGGCTCTTTTTGGATGAGACCCAGTTAGCTCATGTTGCTCAAAATGAGGTCAGGGCTACCTCAAACTGGACAATAGGCTTCTTCGACATGGCCCAGAATTGGCAATATGGTGGTCACACCTATCTCCTGCACCATACTGGGATAGCCATAGAGAACACTTCAGACTGTCCTCTCAGAACTGGTGGTCTTCCTCAAATCACCACCCTGTCCTTCAAAGATTGGACTTTGGGGTTCCATAAGCATCCAAAAACACTTGGCTCCAAGCAAGGCCAGCTCATCCCACTGCAAGTCCCAAATCCCACAGTGTCCACATAAGGCTTGGGGCCCTCAAACTTGAGCATATCTGTAGCCCTATGCCCAGGCTGAGCCCTATTACTGGTTCATAGTTCAAATGTGGTCCTGTGGTCAGTCTGTTCTGGTCTCTTCACCACCCTCACCAGACAGGCTGTTTGTCTTGCTTCTGGAGGTGGGGTCAGAGCTTAGGCAGGAAACCAGCCCAGCTCTTGAAGTCCATGCTCTGCTTGATTTCAGACTGAGGTAGAGAGGGGAGACTGCTGATCTCAGAGCTTCTCAATTCTGCTTGTCAGCTGTGGGGACTTGGGTAAAGGTTTCCCCTCCCCCTTTTATTTATCTTGTCAATAGGGCAAAGGGGTGACTATTGAGAGGATGAATGGATGGGCTAATTTGAGACCTGTTTCTCTGCAAGCTGGAAGGCGCTAGCATACACACACAGGGCAGTTCAGGGCCCCAGCCTGGGGGAGGGGTCATAGGAATGAGGCTGGACCAAGCTCCATCCATTATGTAGTGGATTCTGGCTGCTCAGCGTTTCTCTGGGGCCAAAAGCAGGCCGTGCCAACAGCGAGGCTGGCTGCTTCACATCTCCCAGGCCCCTGGAGCTTGGAAAACCTTGTAGAAGAGAGACAACTGCAGCCCCCACCCCCTTCCTGACAGCCACTCCTGCCACTCCTTCCCTGGGCACCTTCCCAAGGCCAAGAGTGAGAAAGGAGCAGAAGAGTTTCCTTCAGAGCTGCAAGGCTAACATTTCCCAGGCCCTGCCCTGCCACAGCCCATGCCCTCAGGGCCCCTGGACAGGAAGTATGTGATCATGGGGGAGAAACAGCCAGTGGGGGCTTGCAGAAGGGTGTGGAGTAAGTGGTTCCAGTCCAAGAGCAGGAATGTCAGGTAGAAAGGATCCCGCTTGATTGACAATATCGGCTTCTTCCTGGGCGGGCTGTGTGTATGAGACAAGAGTTCTCAGCAGAAAGGGCTTCTGGAAAAGGGAACAGTGTAAGCAGCCCCAGATGTTTCCAGCAAGCATACTTGGGGAGTACAGTCAGGCTCTCCTTGGAGGCAGGACTAGCACCAGCCTCAGGCACTGCCCTCCTCCTTAGAACATCACCTCCAGGTCTCATGGAACAAATGGTAGGCATTTTCCTACCACTCACCAGATTTGCAAAGAAGTCTTGATTCCTTCCACTCATAGCTTCCTCACACCAGGCAGCAGCCCGGCGTCTGTCTGTGTCTTGAACTGGAGGATCTGCACTGGAACTGACATTTTTTGCCATTTTCCTGGCACCTTGCCTGGTGTGTTCCCTGCCCAATTGCACGAGTTTTTTATAATACCACTGGGGGTGGGGCAGGCAGCAGGAGCCCTCATTTTATAGAACTGGAGGCTGAGGTTCGGAGAGCCTGGGAGACTTTCTCAAGATTCCATGCAGAGCCCAGCTGGGACCCCAGGGAATCTTCCCCTTCCTCTTTCCCTATTTTCCACTATATAAGCAGCCAACAAACCTACCACTTATCCTACCTATCTGAGGTAGTGGCTAGACTGAAGGAGCTGGTAGTACCCTGTGCTGGGGTAGAGGAAGGTGTCTCAGTGAACTAATGAGGTTTGGTCTGTTCCCTTTGGGGATCATCTGAAGGGACACGATTCATGCATCATGTCCTTCCAGCCACTGCCAAATATTCAATGAGCATCTACCAAGTGCCATGCACATTTTTTAGCTTCTCCCATGTATTCATGACTAAAAAAGAGATCATTTTTGTTCTTGTGGCAAATTTGCTCTAGGAGGAAGAGTTGGCAACAAATTCTAGAAAGAGAGTGAGGTAATAAAGCTATGTCCCAAACCGCCATGCTCAGGAGGAGGCTCAGGCATGCTGGGAGCAGGGGGTGATTATCAGTTGATAATGGTGAGACCTGAGCAGACACATGGAGGAAGAGATGGCTGTCCAGGGGCAGGTCCAGGGACCTAGTGAAAAGCTCTAGAAACAGTGATGGGCTTGGAAACTCTTGGGGTGCATTTGTGCAGAGGCAGAGGAAACATGGGAGGCGATGAGGGTAGAACCATGGGACTCTGGTTTTTTATCTGTGAGGCAGAGCTAAGCTTTGCTAGGTCTGATCCACATGCTAAACAGGCCACTCTGGGTGCTGGGCTGAGCTAAGTGTTTTGGGAAAGAAGGATGCTGGGGCATATGCTGGCTAACTCTTCTCCTAAGCCCCAGGGTTCGGCCTGTAGCTCTGAGCCTGTCTTTTGGCTCTGGAGCTAGAGCTGGATGCTGAGATCTGAGCATTCCTCTCTCCATGGAGGGCCAGGCTTGTTGGTTTACCAGTCTGGTCATCAAAATTATTTGTGTAATACTTACAACTATGGGATCTAGAAACACACAATACTTTTAATTAAAGAATTTAAATAAGGGCAATTAAATCCGGCAGGAGAGAAGCCGCAGCACACAGAGGGCTTAATTGGAATGAAACCCTAATTAAATATGGAAGCAGCCATTAAAAAAAAAAAAACAAAAAAGAAAGTTGAATGTATAGGATAAAGAATACTAACAATTCCTAGAGGCAGTCCCAGCCACTGACTTGTTCTTCCTTCCAGCAATGGGCTCAAGCAGAAGCAAGGAATGACTTTTTCTCAGGCTTTGGTCATGTGATCTAGAGAGTGATCTGTGCTTCTGCCTATCATCTCACCTACCAGTCTGGGCCACCTGATATTTTAGCACAGAGGACTATGGATACATTGGGACACATGGAGTCACTACCTATGAAACTCTCAGACACAGATACAACCAAGAATTTCTCTGCCTCAGTTTCCCCAAGATTATATTAGATGGTGGCTAGGTATGGGTCAGATAGCAGCAGACTAGTCCTACCCTACCTAGGAGGTGCATGCTGAGGTGTCTTCCTCACTGAAGCCCTTAGGGGAGAAATGAAGCTTGAGAAGCTGGTTCAGGCTCATGGTTTGCAAGTGGTGGGACTGGGCTTAAAGCCTGGGAGTTGTCCATTAGAGAGGAGAGTCACCAGAGTAGAGTCTCTGGGAAACCCAGCCACTAGCCCACTTTCCAGTTCAGTAGTTCTCAGGCATGGCCTGAGTCCCAAATGCCACCCTAATGACAGTGCTGGTTGGGTCCAGCTTCCAAGGATCAACAGCACTTGTGATTCTCTTTTAGGAATACACCTGGCCTGTGTCCCTGGCCAAGAGCATCTGGGATGTCTGTGCTGGCCTTCCTTGTACTTGGGGTACGTTTAAGGCCAACTGTGTACATAGATCCTAGATTCGTTGACTCTTTTGCTTACCTCGGAGCACCTATTCTGCCTTCCTTGCTAATTTACTTTCCAAGGGCAAGCAGCCCTGTGGGTCTTGGGCTTTAAGCTCAGCCAGCCACAAAGTTTCCTGATTAAGTACTTAATGGTTGGTAATCAAATACTTCAAAGCTTGGGCAGGACATTAGGCTTAGTTACAGAAACCCCAAGATTAGGTGTTTTGTAGCGTAAAGCGGTGTTTGTGTAGTATGAATATTCAACACTTACTGTGTTCAATATGCACTTTAGTGTTTTTTTACTTCAAGGGAACTCACCTAAGCCCAAGTGAGACTCTGCCTGGGACTAGCTGGATGGGGACACTGGCTGGAGATGGGTATTTGCAACATCAAGTAACCAAGGATAGATAGAGAGGCGCCCAAAGACACAGGTGTCTGGAAAGTTGGCCAAGATGGCTGTGGTCCTGCCTGTTCACACACTCAGCAAGGAAACTCAGCCTCAAACTCCCTCTAACTGGTGCTTTGGACAAAGACAAACCTGTCCTGGTGTGGAAATTTACAGTGTGGGCTCTTGGGACAGCATTCTTAGGTCTGACATTTAACAACTACTTAAGGCACTTGTTTGTGCCTCAGTTTCCTCATCTCTAAAATGTGGGTAACGCTAAAAAGTGCCTCTTAGCCCTACCATGGCTTCAAAGTAGTGTTTAGGAAAGGTTAGCATAGTGCCTTATATGTTATAAATGCTATATAAATATTTGATACATTTAAAAAAATCTCATGCTGTTCTGGGAGCTGAGCAATCACATCTGCTCCTGTCCCTGATCTCTGCAGGAAGAGAAGAAGGAAATGCTGATTGCTCTAATTTTAAAAATAACTAAGAAAACAGGGTCTAAACAAAGCGTTGTCAGTCCCTTGAAATTGGACAGTCCCACTTGTACCCTTTCCTATGACCTGCAAATGAAAAGCTGCTTTCTCACTGAGCCATAATGAAACACCCGATTATAGCCCTTTCTTTTCAGCACAAAAGGTTCTCAAGGCTGGACGTGCTGACAGCACTTGGGAACAGAGATGGGGAAAGTCAAAGGCTCCTCATCCCTTGTGTGGAGGAACTCACAGGCAAGGTTAGAAGGGCTTCTGGGGAATGTGCCTGCAGATAGCTTTTGTTTTTTCAGCAGGATATTTATCTCATATCAGGTTATTGCATTAGATCCCAGCAATCAGAAACAACTGTCCCTTGGCAGATGAGTTGGGATCTGTGATCTCCTGGGGCATCTTCTCACTTTCCAGGCACTTACAGACACCTTTGCTCTTCTCACTGACTGTCCCTCCTGAATGCAGCAAATCCAGGGCTGGGATGTGGGGCTTCCTCCAGGTGACCCCGAACTCTCACCATGTCAATATTTCTACCAAAGAACTAATAGTTGGGGGGTAATTAGCTTAAAGTGCAAGCTAGAGAGCCCAACAAAATCCCCCTTTCAGACATATTTACACTAATTTGTACTCTGCTCTATGCAATATGAGCATCTGTTTGTTATAAAAGGTTTCTTCCACCTCCTAAAAAATAAGGTTATAGGAAGAAATGCACATGTATACACAATGTATAAACCACATATACAAAATGTGTTTTGCATGCTTCTAAGAATAAGGTCAATGAAGGTAGGGTTTTGTTTGTCTTTGGACATGTATCTAGCGCATGATCTGGCAATCAAGAGACCTCTACAAGTCATACGTTTATTTTTAAGGGCTCCTTCATTTGATCAACAGCACACTGTATGTCTGTGCTGATTGGATTTAATCTCAGTGAAGAAATTTTCCCCATTAGATTGGCCTGTAGGCAAGTCTATGGGGGTATTTCCTTGATTAATGATTGATATGGGGGGACAGGCAGCCCACTGTGGTGGTGCTACCACTAGGTAGGTGGTTGTGGTTTATACAAGAAAGCAGGTGAACAAGCCAAAGAGCAAACCAGGAGTAAGCAGTGTTCTCCATGGTCTCTGCTTCAGTCCCTGCCTTGACTTCTCTCAGTGATGGAGACATGAGAGCCAAATAAATTCTTCCCTCCCCAAGCTTCTTTTGGTCATGGTGCTTATCACAGTAACAGAGGGGAAAACCAGGATAGTGTCCACTCTATCCCAGGCTTTCTGTCCTCTCGTAGAGCTCCCTAAAGCATGGGACACAGTCCTATTATCCATGTACTGGACACTTGAAGAGAGTATCATAGGGTGGAATGATGGGTAAGGTGTCCCCCAAAGTATCACGAAGACCCTCATTTACTTTGGGCTTTTTAATTTGGGGTGTTTTGTCTTTGGGCTGACCCAGTAGACTTGAAGATGGCACAAGCCCCTCAAGCTCTACAGTCTGACTTCAGTAGCTTAGATTGGTAGAGTTTCAGGGCTGGGAAAGTGAGTCATCCAGTTCGACCTCTATGGACCCCCATGCCTGGCCTGTTGGTGATCTACTAATCTCATGGATAACTCTGACCCTGTGATTTTTCCTTCTCTGATCTTCTGCATGGCTCTATCACACACACACACACACACACACACACACACACTTGGCAGTCTTTGAGATTCCAGAATGAGGTGCTCAAAGCCTCTCACCATCTTTCTGGTCTTTGGCACACCCATTTCTTTTACGACCATGCATGTTCATGTGAGGGCTGGGGGAAGCTGGAACTTGGAGGACACACACCACAGCAGCATTCTCAGGGTTCCCCAGCAAGCTCCTACAGAGGTATGTAACCCTAGCACTGGATTAACTATTGAAAGCCACAGAGATGGTCAAGGTCGGGTAGCCTTGGCAGCTTTGTTCTTTGTTCTACTGCTGTTCTTCCAGTGACACGGTGTCTGCTGCTTCCCTTTCCTGGTCCAGAGGTCACTGACAAAATGCCTCCTTTGCTACTGCTATACCAGACTCTTAGGATGTCCTCTAAATCCTAGGCTGACAGGAACTCTCAGGAGATTGAAAGTTGTATGTTCAATTAATAGGAATTTATAATACCAGGAGACAGTTTGGGAATTTCTTTAATGGGGCAGATAGGAGTTAGAAAACTCATAGAAAGCAACTAATAGCTACCAACTACCATGTCCCATGTGTAGGAGGTTTCAGTGTTTGGATGGAAATGCTGGCTACTTTTGAGAGGAATTTGTTTGAGGAAGTGACTTTGGTTACATTACTGTTATTCAAGTCCAGAGCTAGCAGTTATTGTGGGTCACTAATACCATTCCATCTGTACCCCCACCCAGCCATTATCACCAATCCATCACTGTAACCAACAGAGCATTGATGTGCTTCTCAAAGTCCTCCTTAACTGCTGTCTCCATGGCTACTAAATCTTCCCACCTATCTTGGGGATGGTAGAACAATCCCTTTCCTACCTCACTCCCCAGCCTCCAGCCTCTCCTCTTCTACTCCACCCAGCTGCTGTGGGTATCCCACCAGCTGCTCTGCCATGGGTGTCTTCAGATCTCACCAGAGATACTGCTATATCTTCCTTGTGTTGATGTCTGTGTCTTTGTCATGGTGGTATTGCAGTGGTGAGGCCTATTGGGAGGCCCTTAGGTTACTGAGGGCCTTGTCCTCTGTGGAACCCTTGTGTTAGATATTGTGAACCATGTTGTTAACAAAACCTGAGCTCTGATTTATTGTGAGCTTCCCATCTCTAGCCATGGTGCCTCCACCCTTCAGGAGGCTGTCAATAGAGCTGAGCTGCTGACAAGAACTGCATTAAACACTCCCTTTTTGCTACAGTAATGGAAATTGATTAACACTGCTTAAGAGCCTCACTAGAACCTCCCTTTGATTTAAGGTGAAGTCTAGAGTGGGGTGTGGCTATAATAACCTTCCCTCCCACCTGCCCCATCACATTCTAAATTCTACCCCACCACACAGTAGAAATCTGGAAAGGATACTGGGTTTTGCTTGGCTTTGGCCCAGGCAGGCTTCTGTTTGGGGTGCTCCTTTCCCTCTCTCCACCTAGAAACTATCCAATCAAGCTTTCAACAGTCAGATCAAACAAGCTGCACACATGAGTCCCATCCTTGAGTTGTGCACATGGAGCCAGTCACCCGGGGGCTCCCAGAGCCCTCTGTTTCCACACTCACCAGCCTGTTTTGTTGTGTATTTACATGCCCCTAAGCTCCTCTAGGGCAGAGGTCCTGTCTGATTCATGTCTGCATCCTCCCTGCCAAACCCCTGTGCTCAATAAATGTTTGATGAACGACTGAAAGAAAGAATGTTCATCATCAGAAAATTGCTCATCAGAGTCCTGTACATCAGCATTGCCAGGAGATGTTTTCATCAAATGTGGTTTCAGGATGTCTGTGTCTAACAATGTCTCAGCTCAGCCAGAAGCATTGGAAATTCAGAAGGATTTGCAGAGGTTAGAGGGGGCACAAACTATTTGTTAAACAGAAAACCAAGGTATGAGATGAAACAGAGATATGCAAATATAGTGTGTGTGTGTGTGTGTGTGTGTGTGTGTGTGTGTGTGTGTGTAGAACCTATGAGAATCCCACTGAATTATTTTTAAATTAATTCAGTGTGTCTGTGAAGTTTAGACATGGATCTCAGGAGAGTAAATAATGCATACTTTGAAAAGAGAAAAGAGATTTTAAATGCATCCGGAGAAATCTCCTTCCATCTCAGCTTCTGTAGCAGAACATTATAGTTGGTCAAGTCACTGCATAGTTTGCAAAGATTAAAATGTGTTACAAGAAAATCAGCCCAAGTACAAGACTGTGTGTGTGTGTGTGTGTGTGTGTGTGTGTGTGTGTATGTGTGGCAGTCACGAGACAGGGTCTCTCACTGAACCTGGTGCTCATTGATTTAGCTAGACAGGCTAGTCTGCCCAGCCCTGAGATTACAAACCTGCACCATCACATTCACTCATTTGTTTGTTTGTTTATGTGGGTACTAAGTGTCGAACTCAGGTTTTTGTGCTTGTGTGGCAAGCATTTCACTGAGCTATCTCAAGACTTTAATCATTTAAGAGACTCCAGGCTTCCTTTGGCCTTGTGAGCAGTGATCCCCTCATCAATGAGCAGCGGATGGATGGATTCCAGCTCTCCTGATAAATATTGATCATTTTACATCAAGCAAAAATTGCACATCTAGTCATTATTGCATAGTAAATGGGAAGTGGCTGTTCTGGGTTTGCAAGCTAGGAATTTAAAGGTATTACTTCCAAACAGTTCCCTTTGGTAGAGGGATCAAAGATGTGGTTGCCAGAGCACCTGGAGAGTTTTAATTAGACATATGCTAAAGTGGCTGAAAATTGCCTGGCCCCCAGAGTGCTACACAGCAGGGCTGTCTGCTCGGCTGGTCAATGAGTCCATTCAGTTAGGAGTCCTGTGGGGCTGTCTCTTTGAGACTACCTTCTGAAATGGAAGAAGGAAGGACCTCACTGTGAGATGGTTTCATCTTGAGGCTAAGACAGACTGACAGACAAAGCTATTTTCAGAGTTTCTATAAGCTCAAAGCCTGAAACAGGAGCGGGGAGATTCTGTGAAAGAGGGACAGTCACATTTGGGTGATGCAAGTCCCCAGGGTCCAGGACACCCTCTGGCCTATGACTCCTGTAGGTTATGGCAAGACAGTCCAGAAGCAGCTGTCTTCAGGGAGATGAGACACATGCTCACCCATCTCATGAATCAGTCACACTTGTAAACACAACTAGTTCAAGGGCCAGAGTCAGAGACCCTTAGGTTAGTTCCAGATGCTGCCTGGGCAGTGGCCTTGAGGCAGGCCAGAATCCCAAGGGCCTACAGGGACTTGAGAAATCAAATTTTCCAACTTCATTTCAGCCTCCTGCTAACTCCTTCATCCTGCCTCTTCCTTTGTTGAAACTTCTAACCCAGCTCCCCATTTCTCCACCGGAGGGGGCTTTGAAAGCCTAGACCTAAATGTACAATGGGCTGTACAGCCTTCCATTCCCTGGTAGCTTCCATGATGAGGCCCAGTGTCCCTTCCAGGCTCTGCTCTGGGAACTCCTAATTATGTTCCCCAGGATCAGGCCCACTCACCTTAGTGCTGTGACTTAGTGAGGTTTGATGGCTCACCTGACTCAACGCTATTCCCTCTATCAAGTGGAATACTTGGAAAGTTCCAGTACCCTGTCTTCTGAAAAGCCACCATCCCTGGTTCCCCTAACTTCCTGAACTGCTCTGAGCTGAACCTTGGGGCCCAGGAGAACTAGCTGAATGCAGTAGGGACCAGTTTCCATACTCTGGTATAACTGTCAAAGGCCCTGAAGTCTCAGGCATAAATCTGTTTTCATCATAGCATCATGGCAGAAGCAACTGGCTGGGAGGTTTGAGCAATGGGCTTTTGCTACTTTGTCTCCTGAGTGTTGACAGTCCTTCTCATCCTCCCCTGATACCACTCAGGTCCCCAAGCACCCTGGAGTCCTAGGAGCATGTGGTGCTCTTCCACCTCTGTAAGAATCAGCCACCTTACCACCTAGAAGGCCAGTGTCCCCATTGGCAGGCAGAAACTGTTCCTAACAGCGGACCCCCTCTGGTGGGAAGCTCTTGGAGCAGAGGCAGAGTCCATTCAAAACTGGGTGTTTGAATCCTGGGATTCTACTTCATAATGAGAGACATAGTGGCCAAGGAAAGGTAAAAAGTTAAATGCAGGCCTCCAAATTGATGGAGAACAGAGGAAGGAAAGTTCCATGGTCACTCATGTAGGGACTGCGTTTCACAAATGGTCCAGACAGTGCCACAACGAAGAGCCCCGTCCCTCCAGTGACTACTACCTGAGAGAACTGCCAGTGTAGCTTCATCCTCTTGGCCTTGGCATAGCTGCACTCGATAAGCCGTGGCCGACTGTTGACGTCCACCAGACAGCGGTTGTCATCGTCATCAACCGTGGGGCTCAGGACACCCACGTGGATCTGCTGGCTGCTTGTGTAGTACACATTCTAGGGTGAAGAGAAGGGGAACAGGTCAACCGACAGTGGCCAGAGAGATGGAGGTTAAGTGGCCATTGTCATCAGACAATTGGCAAATAGTCCTTGGTAAGGGAAAGCCCCAGGTTTTTATATCCAGTGACTTTCAGATGTGCTACTAGGACAGTGGACAGCAAGGAACCCTTTCAATTTGTGATTCAGAAGAGCATTTGGTCCACATGTAATATGGAGACAAAACTTTCAAGAAATGAAACTTGCCTTCACTGCACGGCACACTCTGATATTTTCCATTCTACTCTTGCATTGAAAAACATTGGCCATAACCTTTTAAATTGATTTAACCACCCACAGCTTTGAAAGTACCTCTTGAATCCATTATGTGCAGACTCGCTGACTTCCTTCATAAATATTTTGTGCCAGATACTGCACTTGGCCAGGAAACACAGAGCACAAAGGCCCTGTCTTTGGGGGAACATCCAGTGTTGGGGGCTGGGAGGTGAAAGACAGAATTTCCATATCTACTAAGACTGTGTACAGCAGGGACTAGAAGACATCATCCTAAAGGGGCAAGTACTGTTGGCCTGGAGAGCACGCTGGGAAAGCCTAATCCACATTCCTGTTTAATGAAGACTCACAGCTATGGCTTACTATAGTGAAGGGATGCAGAACATACTAGCAAAGGAGAGGAGTGAGAGAACAAACTCACAGAACCCAGCCTTAGCAACTGAAAGTTCTATCTCAGAAAAGCCACACAAGACTAGTTTTGTGCTGTTACCAGCAATGAGCATGTCAAAATGTGTGATATACCATCTACCAGGGAAGCTCACTGGAGCCTCAGCATCCAGATTTCTAGTAAGGACAGCGTTCGACTGACATGTACAAAAATACCTCTCTTTTCCACCCCATTCTGGTCTTCTGTCAGGTCATTAGCAAAAATCCAATTAGAGGCCAGAGAACATGGGAGCCCATTGAAATGTACCATGGGGAAGCCTCTGGGTAGGAGAAAGGGGGTGGGGCCAGAGGGACAAGTATTACGGCCAAATCAATCCTCTAATATCATCTAACAGTCTATTGGGTTAATCATTCCAGGGCTGAAGACATCAAAACCACCAACCTTACTGATTGCTCTCATTACGAAGGTGAAAGATTATAATGACCAGAGTTCTAAGCAGAAGCAAAAGATACAATGCCTAGCTAAACATAGAGATATAACCAGAATGAAAGAGACAAGGATCCCTTGTCAGGTAACCATGGTTGAGACCTGAGTTTCTAGTGCAAGGCCAAGGAGGTTCAAGTCTGTGGCCTGGGTATCTGGACTGCACCAAGGAAAGCTGAGAACCTGCTGATAAGTCTAGTTCATTAGAACCAAGGAAGAATTTGACAGAGGGAGCTCTTAGGAACTTCAGTAGTTGTACAACTAAGCCTCACATTAATCTATCCATCCAAATAAGAAATCAATCTCCAAGTTGAGTTCTGTGAGTGCAGAGGTGGGAAAGCTGGAGTTCTTGTGTGGCTGAAGACTAGAGACTAGAATTACCTATGGGGTGGGGGCACTTCTGGATGTGTCTGTGAGGGAGTTCCCAGGAAGACTTCACTGAGGAGGACGACTCACCCTGGAAGCCCAGACTAGGAAAAAGGGAAATGATAAGCTGAGCATCAGCTTCCTCTCGCTGCTTCCTGACTGTGGGCACCCTCAAACCATGAGCCAAGATTAACTTTCATTCTTGGAGTTAGTTGTTTCTTGCCATCCTTTTGTCACAGCAACAAAAGAGTAATGAGTAAGCCAGCCACACACTAGGAAGTAGCATCACCAAGTCCACTGACATAAAACGTTAACTACTCTCCCACCCAACCCCCACTCCTCTCTAGCTTACTCCAACTTTTGCACCTTTGAACCAGAAATGGAAAGTCATCAACTAATCAACTACTGAGGCCTTTCTTGAATGTGCAAAAGTGCATGGCCTCAGACATAGAGTTGCCAAAAAAAAAAAAAAAAAAAAAAAAAAAAAAAGGATGGCCAGGGATCAGTTACTTCCTTCCCTTCCTGCCTACTGTTATCAGAGTGTGCCTCTTGTCTCCAGGGAGGGTTCTGCAGACACAAGTGGCCACCCAGGTAATAGCTGGAATCAGTTTTATCCACTTAGCTGCTCTGAAATGCCTGGGGAGATGCTTTGAGAGGTATGTGCGCACTTACAGGCTGCTACAGCTGTCACCAGAGCAGTTTATTGCTCTGGAGGCTCAGAAGATCAGAATAGGGACAGACAGTTGTTGGTTATTTACAAAGCTAACAACACAGTATACCTTGATGAGTGGAAACAGGAAGCCTTTGGATCACAGAGACAGATTTGGCAAAGGAGGGCACCCTCTAGTCCTCACTGGGACACCTCAGAAGCCCAGCCAGTAGCTCAGTGAACCAATAAATGGTCTGAACACATAAAACAGGGGGAGGGCTTTGTGCAAGTTGCTCGGTGCCCACAGGCCCAGCAAGCATGGCCATGCTTTCAGAGCAATGAGGAGCTTTGAGGGTTGGAGCAAGAAGTGATGAAGAGCTGTGGCCTCCAATGAGGGTGAAGTGGTAGTTTTGCCTATTAGAGGTCATTTAGGGTTCTTGGACATAATGTTTTTAGTAATGACTTGGAGAAGGAGAGGTTCCTGGCACCCAGGGGTAGAGTACATCGCACCCCTCAGCAAAGTTAAACTGCCTGGCCTAAGATATCAGGAGTGTCAGTGTCATGAGGCCCTGGTTTAGACTTCTAATAATCAAGCTGAAACATTGGTAGCTGTACTATGCCAAAGCAGAAGGGGTTCCCACACATATTATCTCATTTAATTCTAATGGTTCTGTGGGTCAGGGACAGGGTTTGAGGAGTACCCCATCTCCAAAGTGCTTAGGACCAAGTATTTCTGATTTCAGGTCTTTAAAAGGATTTTTACAATATATGGATGTACATTCATAAAGAATTATTTTGGAGATGGAACCCAAGTCTAAACATAAGGTTTATGACTCATATGCTCTAT
The DNA here is from genome assembly GCA_030556225.1 of Cricetiscus sungorus. NCBI lineage: Eukaryota > Metazoa > Chordata > Mammalia > Rodentia > Cricetidae > Cricetiscus > Cricetiscus sungorus. Next base: position 71,921,906 of record JANBXA010000007.1, read on the forward strand.
ATACATAGTGTAAACACAATTTTATACATAGCCACCTCTCATAGAAGGTCGGATTTGGGATTGTTGTATGAGTACTCAAAAAGCTTCAGATCATGGAGCATTTCAGATTTTTAATTTCTACCCATATTACCATTATCTCTCATTTTGCAGAAGGAGAACTGAGAGGAATTAAATGATGTGTCCAAAGTCACACATTAGTGAATAACAACCAAGATTTAAACTTCAGTCTGACTCCTGAACCAGACCCAGGGCAATTCATATCCTTCACCTAGTTCCCAGCATCCTTTCAACCTCCAGTGAGTGGGCTGGAGGGTACCAGGGTGTGCCAGGAGACTGGCTTCCACATGTGCCCCTGACCCGCCATGGGGCCTGGACTAGAGAATGGGAGGGTTCCCTTACTAAAGACCAGTCGAACACAGGATGCTGAGACAGCAGTATCCTGCCAGTAACTGTCAGAGGCAGAGGCAAACTTATTCTGTCTAGATGTTTTACAAACCCCCCAGTGGCATCGAAACAATACACTAGCTACTACTCAGCTTCTTTCCAGCCTCAATGATGGATTTCATCCCTTCTTCACTCAGCCCTGAACAGCTCAGCAGCGCTGCACACCTGACTGGCATTTTATTCTGATTCTTGATGGAAAAAGAAAAATCACCTACAACTCTAAGAACAAACATCCACATCTTAAGTCTCATACTAGTGGTGATATCCCCTTCTCCAGGCCAGGGCCAGGAGTAATGATGAATGGTTGAGCTGAGGACAGCTGTGGAGCCCATGGAGTCCTGCTTGCACATTGCTATCCTCAGGGCCACAGGGTCAAGGCTGGGCAAAGAAAGCCAGAGCAGGAGGATGGCTTTGCTGGAGTCCTTCACCTCTGACAAGGCCATACCCTGCAAGATATAGGTGGACCCCGATACCAGAGTTCCTATCCTGGAGGAATGCAAATGAGCCATGGTGTCCACCCTTCACCAGTATCAAAGGTCACTGACTGACAAGACTCCCCAGGATAGAGGATGGGAAGGGAGAGGGGAGAAGACGACAACACTCTTCTTGTGTGGGCATGTCAGGGCTTCTCCACATACACGGATACCTTCCATCTGTGAGGAAAGGGAAACTGAGGCTACATGAAGTTTTGGAAAACAATTCACCAAGGTCCTGAGTAGGCCCATTCTCTTTCACTGCCTGGAGAGAATGTCCCTAGCTAGGTTGAATTCTTGACAGTTCAGGGCCTGCATTTCCCTTCAGAGGCAGAAGCCCTGGTAGTCCTCAGGCTCCACCTCTATCCAGCCCACCCCCCGGGAGGGTGGTGCAAGCAGAATGTGGCTGCCCAGGGTCACTCCAAATGCTTCCCTTCAATGCCACCAAGCATAGCCAGGACCACATTTACCAACTATTTCCCCCTGACACCTGGGCATCAGAAAGGTGCCTGAGGTCACTGTAGGCACTGTAGGTGGGGGCCTGGTTCCTTCTCTTAAACCTGACTTGCAGAATTTTTTTCTTTCTTATAGGATATTTTGTTGGAATAAAAATTTACAAAAAAACTTTTTTAAAAAAAGGATTGACAGCTGAGCCTGGTATGGAGGTGACCTCCTGAGGTCCCAGCACTAGGAAGGCAGTGGCAGGTACACCTTTTTGAGTTCAGGGTCAGTTAGGGCTACATAGACAGACCCTGCAGGAGGCATCTCAGCAGGACTCTATGGCATAGCAAGCTTTCCTTAGCTTTTACCTGCCGGCCAACCAGAGTTTGCAAGCACCTGCTAAAAAGATTTCCCCTCCATTTCCGTCCCTTGCATCCTTGGATGTGGCCAATCTGTAGATCTTTCAGTTCTCCCGCCACCACCCCGTTTCTGTACTTCATGGAAGTTCTAAAACCTTCCACACACATCAGGAACCCACACGAAGCTTCTTAGTGATGTGTATTAGTCACTTTGGGGCTGCTGTGATAAGACACTCAGTTTAAACAGCAAGCAGGGAGAGAAATGATTTTTAATCTACCGATTGGGGAGCAGGGCCAGGCATGAGGACTGCCATGGTTTGATTGTAAAACATTCCCCGTAGGCTCAAGTGTTTGAGCAGTTGGTCCCCAGCTGGTGGAAGCGTCTTTAGAAGGTCTGGGAACCTTTAGAAGGTGGAGACTTGTTAGAGAAAGTGCGTCACTGGGGTCAGGCCTTGAAAAGACCAGCGCTACTTCTCGTGTACTTCCTGTTTTCCTGCTCTACCAAGTTATCAGGGGTGGAAGGGTGAAGAGGCCAGGTGTACACCCCTGCCAGCACGGATGCACCTGCCACCATGCCTTCCTCTCCAGATGAATGTTTCCTACCTGCGAGCCAAACAAACGCCCCCATGCTTAAGTCGCTTCCTGGTTAGGGCCTACCAAGTCAAAGCAAGCAGAAAAGTAACTAACACAGGGGCCTATTCCAGAAGATTCTTGTGTGAAGCTGAGAAGTGTAGACACAATATGTAGGGGTGCTATGTTAAAGATTAAAAACTGAAATCCCTAAGTGTATCCACAGAGTCACAGAGCAAGGGCACGGACAGAGACCAGGGTCTCTATGAGGGCATGTGACAGCAGAGTGAGGAAGCCACTCTCCCCATGTCTGTGGCCCCTCCTGTGTCTGACTGGCCTGTAGGTGAGTCAGGTGAGCCATAGGCAAGGAGATGGAAATGGCAGGGGTGGGGTAGGAGGGAGGATGTGGAAGCTTGCTTTACTCAGTCTCAATTTATAGAGTGGTGCTGTGACATCCAGAAAATGTATTAGAAATGGGATTTTTGTCCTATTTACCCAAGGATGAGCCACAGGCCTCTACAGACAGATGGGCTGATTTAAAGGTTTGGTTATTGGTCATTAATCCCTTGACACAGAGGTTCATTACAGGGCTCAGGGCCACAGTGCACTGTCAATAAATCAGGAGTTGGGGGCGAGTCACTTCTAAAACACCCTTACAGCCTCAGCACCAGGTCCATGCAGGGATAGAGGCATGCACAGTTCCCAGTGCCACCTCTCTCAGTAGCAGCCATGTGTAAGGCAAGGCTTCTAATCCAGAGCCTCCCCTGGGGATTCATTTCTCCTGTGAATAGATGATTTTAGCCTATGAGCCTTATGAGGAGAGGGGCTTGTAATGGGGGATGATCTCAATTAACGCAGTAACCCTCTTCTAAACTGTCAGGCCCCCAAAGCAGAAAGTAGCTTGGCAGGCCCTTCCCTTGAACTGTTAGCTACAGAAGAAGCTGTTGACATGTGGGGAGGGGATCTAGTGAGAGTCCCTTGGGCACAGGAGAGAGCAAGACGTCTAGAATACTCTCCTGGCCAGGCTTGTAGCAGGGGACTGGTTAGAGTGTGGTGACGGCCCCGGTCTGAGGTCATGAACTCCATCCAAGGAGGCCAGTGAATGGTGATGTTTGAGTACAGGCTAGAGTGGGGGTAATTTGCCCAGATCAAAGCCATGGAAGTGTGCAACACAATTCTATGTGGGGAGACGAGGAGAGTCATCATGGAGACTGCAGACAGCACACAGGTAATAGAGAGCTATGGCTTCACACTGTTCCCTGTTAACACATCTCAACACTTACTACAGTCTTTTAGTGAAGATACCCATGGGGCCTAATGCTGGGCTACAGGCAACTCTGGAAGCACCTGCAGGTCTGTCTAGACTCTAGACAATCCACATTTCATGTGTGCAGACCACCGGGGGTGGGGTGGGGTGGGGGGAGTGGAGCTGCTGGTGCTTTTGGACTTGGGGCTGAACAGAGAGAGCCTCCCACTGAGAATTCAAGTGGCCTGCAGCACTGTTACCGGGCTGGGATCATTAGCTTAGATTTACTCCTGTCTGAGTGTAATCATGTCCTCTCCTCCTTGTACTCTTGAGTCCCCCTCTCAAGTCGTGTCCCACATAAAATATGTCAGATGTGGCTTCTTGTGTAACTGTGACCACTAAGATACGTGTAAGTCTAATCAGTTTTCAAACCTATAATATGACCCATCACAACTCTCCCATCTCTATATGTTATAGAGTAATACACTCACGCATGCATGCCACCCCCCCACACAGCAGGGTGGAGAGAATTTTATTGAGTTCAATTTTGGAGGTTCAAGTCCAAGACCTGGCAGATGCACTGCTTTGGACTCTTACTGCTATGTAACAACCAGGAGACAGAAAGTAACAGTGGGTACTCATAGCCTCCCTTTCGTGCTTAGGAGATCAGCATTTTATCTCCTTCCTTTTTGATCTGGGACCTGCAGCATCTCAGATAGATGAAGCTGGCCCATGGTGACCATGAAGCATGAACAAAAAGCAAGCTCTGACAGTTGTAAACTGCCAAGTTCATCAACCTAGAGAAACTGGCCCTAGATGAGGGGTAATGTCAAACCCGAAAATATGAGACACTGACTTTGGAGCCAAAAGGGCCACAGTGAGGAAGCCATCAGTGGAGCCCATGAAGATGGCAATGGCTTCTAGACAACTTTTGAATGACATGCAAATGAAGAGTAAGCTTTGTTTTTCCAGCTGCTTTAGGCAAGATGCTGCAGTAAGGAGAGAAGGTCAGAGAAGAAATGGACATGTGGCATGGCTGAGGAACATTTGTTACTATAAACTGTGGCAATCCTGGGGTCATGTGTTACTGGGGCATGATGAGCCTGGCTGATGGGCAGACATTTTGTTAAACTCCCTCCCCTATAATACTGTGCAAAAATAGAAATGGCAAATTCAAAGCATGACCTTAGAAAAAGTACAGGGGACTCTGAAAGTATATGCCAAAGGGACTTGAGCTAATATAGAGGGGGAAGTTGATATTGGAAAGACTGTCCAGATCCATACTGCCTAGACCCAAGACCCTGTTCCTGCCTGCCTACGACACAGATAATGTATTCAATTGCCATTCTCTCTGTTTACTTATTTGTGAAAACAGGGCCAATTGTGGTTACAGGGAAGTTGGCATAGTGGTTACTATTGCTTCATGCTTGGTGAGAGTGCCACTATTAAACCACGGGTCTCTATTAGATTACAAGTTCTCTGAGGACATTGACCATGTCTGTTCACCTTACACACCATTACTCATCATCAAACCTACCACTTGACACATAACACACACTCAAACACATTAGTTTATAGGGACCCTTGAACTTCAACTTGGAAATTCATTCAAGTTTGTTCCCTAGTGTCTACTTCACACTCCTTATTTTCTGACCCCAATAATCATTCTTTATAGAGTCTGGTGGATAAATGACTCTCCCCAAGACACAGAGTGAGCTATATGGAATGCTTATCTATCCACCACCCCAGAAACAAGGGAACTATCCCTTGCTGGTATAATACAGCTACCTTTAAGAGCTTAGGATATTCCTAGTAAGAGAGGAATATACATAAATTAGGCTATCACACACATGACCTTCAACTTCAAACAGGCTCCTCCACACTAACGAGTACCTGCTCTTTGGGTACTTGGTAAGCATCTGAGCTCTCTGTTCTCCCACAGATGCCCCACTCACTGGCAAGGCAGTGTGAACTTGTCTGTCTTGGGCATCCCTCCAAGTTTTTCAGAGTCTCAGAAGTGGCTCTTTTCTGCTGTCCAGGACCAGCCAGCCCTGTCCCATCCTTGGATGGCAGCCCCTCCTGTCCTCACTCAGTCCCCACCCCTAGCGTTGTTGCTTAGTATTATGCCCTCTCTATTCTAATGCTGCTCTCTTTTTATGGTTCTTCTGCTTAGCCTCAAAACATGCCTATTTATTGCTTTCCTGGAAAACAAACCTGAGCCACACATCCTTCCAAACCCCATAGTCCTCCTTGATGACCAGCTCTCTGTCTCTCTCTCTGTCTCTCTCTCTCTCTGTCTCTCTCTCTCTCGTCTCTCTCTCTCTGTCTCTCTCTCTGCCTCTCTCTCTCTCTCTGCCTCTCTCTCTCTCTCTCTCTCTCTCTCTCTCTCTCTCTCTCTCTCTCTCTCTCTCTCGATTCCTCTCTAACAAACTGGTCAGAAGAGGCCGTGCTCAAGGCCCATTGTCTTATTCATTTCCTAAATCAGAGGCATCATCATCATCACCATGTCCTCCCAGGGGCTCTACAACTACACATGTATCATACAGGTTGCGCCTCTTAGTGTGACCAGTCATCAGGTTCCAAGTATAGGTCCCATGGTGAACCCTGTCATCATAGAAAACCCCCAGAGGCAAAGGAGGCAAACACTGGCCTGTTCCATTTTGTGAAAACCCCCCTTTAACAAGCTTTCACTGATGTCCTATTTAGTTGTTTCTTTTGTTTAACACACATTTGTTAAACAGCTATAATGACCCAGACAAATAAAACTAAGTAATGCTGAGCAGGCTAGACCATTCCAAGGATTGCAGAGATAGTGCACAGACGCTGGGATTTTCTGTAGTCAGTTCTATTAAAATCAAGGAAGGCCAGCGAGTCCTTTTTCTTGCAGTGAAAATGTTACAAAATTTTCCTTTTTGGTGTCCTTCACCCAGGACAACCTCTACTCCCACACATGTAACTGCAGTGAATAGTGCATTTTTTTTTTAAGCAAAGAAAATATAAAGCTGTCCTGGTGATTGATTTAAAAGGCCCAGCTTTAGTTAAATTCCCAGCATATTAACACAGCACTACCCTCAAGGGCTCCACTAAAGAGCTGTCCTCCCAGGGTTCGCCTGCAGCAGTATACAGGTTTGCAGCATCTGGGACAAAGGTGATAGGACAATGCAGTTAGCTGGGAAAATCAAGTTGGAGAATTCATTTATGCCCATCATGTATTCTCAACACAGTTCCTTAGGAGCTTTCTTGATTAAGCATGTCCTCAAGCTTCTGTGGCACAAATACTGTTCCGGTGTCCATACTCAGTGGCACTGGCCCTTCCTGAGGCCCAGAGACTATTGACTTTGACTCCTCCTTTCTCTGATACTTGGCTGATGGAACCCTGAAAATTCATGAAGACACGTTGGTAGCATCTGGATAGCACTGGTGATCAGGGCCCTGGTGTGGTGATCTAGCACAATCAATAGAGACAGGTCACACAATGATGACAAACTACTTCACCCAGAGTATTAACCCACCTGTTGAGAACCTACCCTGGATGCAGAGGGCATCAGTGTGCTCATGTGAAATATGGGGTACTTCCTGATCCAAATAGATGACAGAGAGGTGCCTTAGAGAGAACACTGTCTGTTTTGCACACCAAGGAAGAATGCTACCACCCTGCATTGCCCACATTGTTCTCCTGACTCCTGCGGGAGCAGTCCCATAATGTGGCTGCAAAGGGGGAGTGAGTTATAGCAGCTGCAGGAGAGGGCACTCACTGGTGAATTAAGCCTTGTCAACAGTAGGACCTGGTGCATCTGAAGAGGCTCATGTAACTCTTGCCTAGAGTGGGTCACATAGAAAAGCAGGTCAGTTGCACATGCCAGCAAAATGTGGCAGCAGAAGAGGCAATGGAAGAATGAGCTTCCTGTCCTTGCCCAACCTGTGCCCACAGCAACTGAGTCACCATTAAGAAAGGAGAGAGGGGGCCTAGATTCTACTCCAGTGTGGGGTACATCCATCAGGCTTCCATCTCCATATCTTCATGGAAAGATGTCATGTCTGGAAGAAGAGGTACAGGATAACACTAAATCTGACATTAATCTCACAAGGATAGCCATATAGCGATGGAGGGCTTCGTATTAAAGCTAACAATACCAGCAACCTCCATGTACCGAATGGGGCCTAGTAGTGCATCCAGAGTGATGCTTTTGAACTTCCCATTTAATCTTGGAAAAGCAGTAAATGAAAACTAGGCTTTGGGTGAGGCTAGAACATGACAGAGCCAGTGTGCTTGAGCAGGTCACCAGGGCTTGAGTAGGGACAGTGCTTAAGCCATTGTGGTGGTTTAAATAGGAATGGCCCCTGTGGACTCATGTGTTTGGATGCTTGGCCTATAGGGAGTGCCACTATTAGGAGGCACGGTCTTGTTGGAGTAGGTATGACCTTGTTGGAGGAAGTGTGTCACTGGGGGTGGGTTTTGAGGTCTCAGATGCTCAAGTCATGCCCAGGGGTTTACCATCTTAGGGTAGAGAAAGCCCATTAATAATAATAATAATAATAATAATAATAATAATAATAATAATAATAATGTTACCAATAATGATTATTTTTGCACTTGAACTTATGAGAATATTAACAGAATCAAACAATGCCCAGAGATCTGAGAAGGGTGATGGAAAGCAGCTGGGGAGACAGGGAAAGACTTCCCTAAGAGATAGGTTTAGAACTGGGGCCTAAGGATGGGGAATAGAGAAAGAAAGGAGTCTGGATTGGCCATCTTCATTGAGAAGGTGGCTATCCCAGGTCCTCAAGGGGGAAAGTAGGATACTCGAGATAGGGGTGCAGGCTGATGGCCTGTAGGACTTGAGAGAAAGCTCACAGGCCTGAATCCTGAGCTCAGGCCCAGGGAGTGTGGGGAAGGATAGAGCTCAAGTCCCCTTGAGCCCAGTCCTGAAACTCCTCAAGTGTTTTCATGAGAACACTACAAGCTAGACTCAGTCTCCATTTGGATCCCAAGAGGAGATCAATGTTTATCTAGACTGGAGTTACCCCCCTTGTACTCTCATTATGGCCTTTATTCACACAGCAATAGTGACTGGTGTGCCTCCTGGTGCCACCCAGTATCATTCCACTCTGTGTGGATCCTTGTCCTATTTCCACTCAAGGGTCTCTCTGAGAGCAGGGGCACCACACTTCCCCAAACAGGAAGGCAGCGTGGAGTCTGCCCTGAGCCTCTGCTCTACGGTAAGCAATCTATCTCTGCTACCTGGGTCACACAATCACCATGAGACCCAGTTTTCTACCTGGTAAGAACAGGGTATTAAAAGTACCCACTTCTGAGGGCTGCTGGGAATGTTAGCTTAGACAAGAGAAGTATTTAAAAGGTACCTAGAAAGAATGCACATGAAATGTATATATGCACCATTGTCATTTTAATAATTATCTTTCAACATTGAAATCACTTGTTGAAAGATCAGGGTTCTAGCTTGAAAAAGAGGATGAACTTGGTTCAAGGCACATGTATGTAGGTTTGCTATTTTATCTATCAACCAATTCCCATGCCCATTTTATTAATCAGGAAGTAAAGGCTCAGAGAGGCCAGGTGACTTGTCTAAGAGCACACATCCAGATTAGAATCCAAATTCAGCCCCTCTGCCACTGGGTTTCCATCATCTGGTAAGAAAATCTCTGCAAAGAAATGTGGGCATGGGGCCAGGGACAGCAGTTCTCTGCTTAGGAGCTGGAATGCTGGGCACTTATGGTATTGCTAATGACAGCCTGCTCCCAGCCTGTGGGAGTTTAATAAAAGTCATGCAAAACTCGCTGTTGATGACTCTAATTGCAGAGTTTGGACATGAAATGAAGAACATATGTGGAGTGAATAACAAATCAGGCGACTCCCTTTTTAGCACTGAAAGCTGTAGGAACAGCTCAGAGTTCACCATCAGTCTGTGAGGAAAGAGGACTTGATATCACAGCCTCACATCTGGGCACCTCCAACAGCCTCTATGCCCTGTGGTCTGCTGTTCGAAACACTGGCTATCCCAGTGAAGGCTTCTACTTCCATGAGGAATCATTAGAGAGAACTGTAGGTGGTGTATATTTTTGAAGTGGGAGAGGTAGGGAGCAATTGGATACTCTTCACACCCACCGAGGAGGAGCGAGATCCAGACAGGCTGGCACTCAGGGGCAACCTCAAGTAATCTGGTAGTTGACTGTGACAGAAAGGGAAGCCCATATGTGTGTCACCCATGCCTCTGGGGACAGCTACAACAAAGGAGGATGCACTGATAAATGATGCTGTAGCCAGTCCTCCTCTTCCTAGGCTTGGGTCCTGGATAGGTTGCCCCTGGGTGTGATTAAGCACCTGTCATGAAGTTCTAGGACTTAAAGCCTGCATCTGCCTCCTGGGACAAGCGGGCAAGGTGATAATAAGATCTAACAAGCAGGCATCGTAGTCAAGCAGACCATGGATGCATAGTGATTTTCTGTGTGTATATGTAAATGTATGCATACCTATGTAAATATGAGTAAATACAAACAACATAACAACTTGTAGTTAGCATTTACTATGAGTTATGCTTTACTTTAAGTTGTAAAGTGAAGTCAGGAATTCTATCAATACCAGGGCACAGACTGACTAAACAGCAGAGCTGTAATTCATGGTGAGTGGCAGTGTGGAGTGGAGGAAGATGTGGGGGAGAGGATGGGGACTACAATGTTACCCTCCTTCCTTTCAATAGACATCATGCAAAGAGTTATACTGCAGGATGTATGAATCAGACAACTTATGAACTCAGCCTCCCTGAAGAACAAGATAGATAAGAGAGCTAGCTGCTGACTCTAGGTCCCAGGCAAGGAAGATAAGACATCTGGTCTCCGTGGACACTTTACAGGGCTGCAGCCATAAGTGAGGCAGTCCCTGTCCAGGAAGTGGGGAATGTGCACACTGAATCCTGTGCTTACACATTAATAAGGGTATTGGAAACATCAACTCATTTGCCCCAACTGTCCTATGGTATAGGCAGATTGGGACTAGACTCTTGCTCTGTCTGATCTGAGATCCACTCTTTTATGTGGATTTCCCAGGGTCTTCTGTAGCTGAGACCATCCCTCGAACAACCACCCCATACCAAGAAAGCAGTTCTGTGGGAAGGTGTTGAAAAATGGTTGTCAGAGGGTGTGGGAGAGTGGGCCTTCCTACGGCCACCTTGGGAGCAGCCCATGTAACAGTGCTCAGGCTTTACTTGCTCTGCATTCTGCATGTGTGGTGGCTCTTGGGACTGTGTGTAAGATTCAGACAATCATCTCTGGGTGATTTCCTGAATGACGCAGATATCCATGTGACCAACTGTATCATTAGTTTCCCTTAACAAGGGGCCAGGACTTTTTGGCTCACAGCTGAAAGGATAGAATTTATCATGGCAGGGAAGGCATGGTGGCCGGAGTGTGAGGTTCTTGGTCACACTGTATACACAGGAAGAAGAGGGTGGATAGGAGGAAGTGGGGCTGGGCTAGAAAATATGATCTAAAAGTTCCACAACTTTCTAAAGTAGCACTGCCAGAGGGGTACATGTGCTTGAACATGTGAGCCTACGGGATACATTCCACATTCAAATCACAGCACCAAGCAAATCTAGCAGGCCATGGGAGACCTCCCTGCACTGTCAGATATCGGCTGGTGTGCTGACTGGGGTTCAGGGAGGGCACACTGTTAAAATAGGAAAGAAATACAGGGAAGATCTGCAAACTGCATAGGTTCTCTTTGCTTGGCATTCTATTCATTTATGGGTAAAAGTCATAGACAAGTGGAGACATCTGCCAAAGGTCACTGACAAGTGCAAAGCCATTTAAACTCTTGGTACACAAAGCAAAACTTTGGCAATTGTCTCTGGGATGTTAAATGAAAGGGCTGGAGATGCAAGCACAATCTATGAGGTGTCTGTCTTTGATGTCCCTGAAGGCACTGGGGATCTTGATAAGTAGGAAAGGAGTAATAGTGTCACTATGACCTATTGGCAAATGGAAGCTTCTAGAAAGTTGTCAGTAGACAAGAGATAGTCAATGCTTTTCATTTTTCCATATCTATCTATCTATCTATCTATCTATCTATCTATCAGTCATCATCATCATCTATCAGGAGGCATTGTCAAATAGGAAAGGGTAAGGGGGTCATTGTGATTCATTGGCAAGTGGAAACTGATGGGAGAATGCCCTTCTGTACATATGTTTCTCTTATTGGTTGATGAATAAAACACTGATTGGTCAGTAGCCAGGCAGGAAGTATAGGTAGGGCTACCAGATCAGGAGAATTCTGGGGAGAGGACAGCAGAGAGAGGGCGTGAGAGAGATGCCATGTAGCTGTTGGGAAGATAGGATGCCGGACATTCTCCAGTAAGATAAGACCATGCAGAAATACATATATTAGTAATTATGGGTTAATAATTAAGAGAGAGCCAGCCAGGAAGAAGCCTGAGCCCATGCCCAAACAGTTTATACTAAGTCTCTGTGTGTTTATTTGGGGCTAGACAGCTGTGGGACTAGATGGAACAGAAATTCTGTCTATAGGAAACTTCTAGAAAGTTGTCAGTAGACAATGATAAGCAGTATTTTTCATTTTCCATACATCTGTCTGTCTACCAACCAACCAATCGAGCATCCAAGTGAACACTTGAAAAAGCACAAAAAAAAAAAAAAGAAAGAAAAAAACGACAAAGAGGACTTGAGTGGATGAAGCTCACCTCACTGACAGAGCATTTGCCTGGTTCACACAAGGCCTTGGGTCAATCCACAGCACCACAAAAATAAACAAGAATTAAAACCAAAGAGGCAATGACAAAAAAGCAATGCAACAAAGTCCGTTTACTCCTCCATGTTTGGCTTAACTTTTTCTTAAACACAGTTCCTGATCTGACATGTAATTCATCTTCAAGTTAGAACAGAATTCTCCCGATTCAACTCTGTTCTTTACACCCCAAGTCAAAGCTTGTCTTGATGCACTGATGTGGCAACTTCAGAACTTCACAGACTTCTGGAGGAATTAAAGTCCCTCCCACCTTTCCTCTCACTGCCAAGAACGTACCTCCCAGAGGAGAAGCATTTCATTTTATGTGCCGTCTATGTTCTAGAAAACTCTGGCAGAATGGACAGAAGAACTCTTCAGATTCTGCTTTGTTCTTTCTGATTCCTCTGTGGGGTAATGAGGTGTTTGGGGCAATAGGCTGCAGGGTTTCATCATGGAAGCTAACTACCTGTGTCCATCTTCCTTCTCTGGGCTGGGGACTCAGGTAAACAGCCTTTCCCGCTCCTAGCTCTTGGCATAAAGCTTAGTGTGAATGGGCAGATGAATGAATGAGTGAGTGAATGAGTGATTAATTGGATGGAGTCTGTGGAAAGACCCCATTATTGTATTTTTCCCATTAGGAGAAATTTTCCAGGCTGTTACACTAATTAGGGCTATATTCTCAGTTATTTTGAGGATTGCTTAAAATTTGCTGCTAATTTAAATAAAATGGTTACATTTATTCATTAACCAATTAGCATCCTTCCCAGCAGCTTCACCTCACTAATTTGATTAGCCATATCATGCTTTCTTCTGCTCAGGGCCTTCCCTGAGACCTGGGAGTGTCACAACTCTGTCAAAGTGATGTTTCTCTCTGAGGGTTTAACCAACCCATGGGAAAGTTTCTCCCAGAACAAGCTGTCTCTGGGTCTCTCATGTCTTTGTGGGTCCTTGGCACCCGCTAAAAGTCACTCTACAAACATTCCTACTACTATACCAAAAGTATTTATCCTTCAAGGGAAATAAACTTTTGAAGACATGATGATTTCAAGAAAGACAACCTACCTGTCATATATGAAGGAAAAAAAAAAAAACCGGAAAAGTGAAAACAAAAGTAAAGATAAAGTGAAGGTCCCTCCTTATCCTTTTTCTGCTGGTAACCATGACACCACAGGACAAGTCAACTCATACCTAAGATACCCGCTTCCTATTGTCTTATTCTCCAGAGGTAAAGTGCACTCAGAAACTATCTACCTCATTGCAAAGGAGACAAGTTCTCTGGGTACCCAGAAATCCATACTTTGCCATCTCTGCAGATAGACAGAAACGGTGACTCATGAGCTAGAAGGAGAAGTCATGTGAGGTGTTTCTTAGTCAAGGAAGTGTAAGACTCCCAATTAGGTACATGCCTGTCCTTACGAGGGGAAATGGGGGTCCATGGGTCCAGTTGTGTAGCTCTAAAATTCACATGTCAAATTCTAACTTTCATTCCCAAGAATGCACCCATATTTAGAATTAGGGCCACTGCAGGTATCATTAGTTAAGCCTGGGTGAACTCACACTGGAATAGAGCAGGCTCCTACATGTGTCTAAGAGCCAAAGTTGGACAGACACACTCCGGTGTTAAGGATCAGAGCTATGCTTAAAGCAGCGGAAGAAGCTCCAGGGCTAGAAGAGAGGCCAGAACACTTTGCCTGGGACCTTCTGAGGGAGCATGCTCGGCTTGTATTTAGACCTTACACTTCCCAGTCTCCAGAACTGGGCAGGGCACTCCTATTGCATATGCTTCTTGGTTTGTGGCACTGGGTAAGGGAAACTGTGGGAACTGAAGGAAAGGCCACATTGTCAGGCTATCAATCTACAATAATTACTGTGTCACAGATGGTCTGAAGGGTACTTGACCTTCAGAAAACTTTAAAAAAGAGTAAGAAAAATATCTAGGTCCTGTGAGATGGTTTGTCACAACCTGAGTTTGAATCCCAGGACCCACATGGTGGTAGGAGATAAGTGACTCCTAAAAGTTTGTTCTCTGTTCTCTCCACATGCATGCTGACACATGCATGCATACACACACCACATAAGCGAGTTAGTAAATAAATGTAATTTTTAGAAAGAGAAATACCTAGAAATAACATAGACATCCTTTTGCTGTTATACTGGGGCACTGTTTAGCAGGCCCACTAAGAGCATGCAATTTTCTAAAAGTGCTGTATATGCAACTGCCTGCACTCTTTACCTTTTGACTAACTCTCAGACACCACAGAGTTATACACCAAGGCATGGTTTTCTGCCCAGGTAGGAAAGGTCACACTGAAGGCAATAATTGTATTTCCATGTAAGATATTAACCACTTTGTGTCTGACCTGTCCATCCTGTTCTACACTGCTCTGTAGAAACTGCCTGCAGATACCCTTTCAGGTGTACCTAGAATTTACTTATTCATCTTATAGGGTTAGCAAGAACTGCACTGGCCAACAGGGCTGCCTCTGTTTCCTTCTTTCTTTATCATGCTTAGGTGTGGCTGGCTTAAACCAAGTCATAAAACTCAAATGAAGCCAGTTAGATAACACTCAAGAGAGGAACAAGTTTTTCCCTTGTATGGTAGCAATGTGAAGATTTGAGCTTAGAAAATAATCTTTCAGGAGTATGAGAAAGCCAATGTCATAAGGGCATTGTCCACTGTCCTCTGGGATCAAGAATGCTATAGGACATATGATAGACTCAAGATGTTATAAAAGGAAAGACACATGTGGTGATGGAGTCTATGTGTGATGGATTGTCAAGTACCACAGACTAGGAAAGAGCAGGGCTACAATCCCAGCACTGGTGGAGAGAATAGGATCTTGAGTTTGAGGCCAGCCTTGGCTACATAAGACTCTATCTTGAAGTATAAAGTCACAGAGTCAAGAGTAGGAAGAACCACGGATTTCTTAGTTTAGGTATCATGCTCCTGAAGCCTACCAACATGACTTAGGCAGAGATGATGGAGATGTCATTGTCACCTAAGCTAGTGGCTGGAAGGGTCCCCTTGTTCTCAGACAAACATGTGTGTCCTTTTATTTTGGAAGGAAGTTTCAACTCTCTCTTCAGGCTATTCTTTCCAGTCTAATCATTACTGTTTTAGGATAGACTTGAGTCTCTCCACAAGCCTTGTAGTAATAACTGCTTACACAGAATAAACAAGCATTGTGGGCCAGCCTGCATTGTATAAAGGCTTCCTGTGTGACCATTATGTAAGCTTTGTAGTAACCCTACAGGATAGGTAATGAGGTAATCTCCATTTTATGGGCAATAAAAATCAAGGCACAACATCTACTCAAGGTACCTGGCTAGTGAGTGGTATAGCTTCAACCCAGCAATAACTTTAAAAAAGCATTATTTTTTTAAAATCTTATGTATATGTGCATGTGGGTACCTGTGAGAGCTCAAAGAAAGGACTGGACCTCCTGAAACTTATAAGCAGATATAAGCCGCCCAGGTCCTCTGGAAGGGCAAATACTGTTAACTAGGGAGCCACCTCTCATATCCCCAAAGATTTGTTTTTACTTTATAATTACATGTCTTGTGGGGATATGTGCACATGAGTATAGTTGCTTGTGGAGGCTAGAAGGGCATGGGATCCCCTGGAGCTGGAATTATAGATCACCTGACATGGGTGCTAGGACCTGAATTTGCATCTTCTGCAAGAGCTGTTAAGGGCTGAGTCATCTCTCCAGCTCTCATATTCTTTTAAAAACATTTTATTACATTTATTCATGTGTGTATGTGCACCTATGTCTTAGTATACAAGTGAAGATCAGAATACAACTTGCCAGAATCAATTCCCTCTTTCTCGGGGATTGAACTTAGGTTGTCTGGATTGATGGCAAGTGCCTTTGCCTGTTGAACCATCTCCCTGACCTGGTTCTTAACCTCTAGTTATTACTGCATGTTTCACTACAGCATTTGCAGGCTACCTATTGGCTATAGTTCTCAGGGAAACACCAGTGAGGTTTCCCAGAAGAGGTCAGAAAAGCTGACATCTCAAAGTCTTATCTATACTCTTCAGACAGCAATGTGAGGGTCATTGTTCTCCTCTGGGGTAGTACAGGTGTAACTCACATGGAGACATGCGGCATCCCATCTGTACATGTGTGACCATCCTTGGGTTCTCTCTGTTGTGAAAGGTTTTGCTGAGGACTGCCAGGAGGAGCAAACAATCGCATAAAAAAATACATGTTTCACAAGTCTGCAAGGTGCAATAGGCACATGGGTCCTGCATCTATCCAAAGTCTCCTAAAAAGTATCCTGAGTACCTTCATCCTTAAGCCTCTCCATGGTACTTTTGGTGGCTGGAGGACACTTTGGGAATCTTTGGAATCCAGAATTCTTGACACCTTACTAATTACTCACTTCATGTCCCTGTGTTCATACTGGGTGGAACAGAAAATCAGGACAGGGACACACAGCCCATTTCCAAGATAAACTGGCTTCTCTAGCTCTCTCAGCTCCTTTCCAACCAAGTCCTGCCACAAGAATCTACATAGTTTCCTTCCTTGGTAACCTGGACCTAAGCCTGGCTCTGAGCCTCCTGGACCCGGAAAAAAGGAACCTGGAAGGAGGAGGCATCAGGCCTGATGCTTCCTGCAGAACTCAGGGAGCACATGAAGAAGCCAATTTATGAAGGTAGATCCTAGCATCCCTGGCAGGCACAGCATAGATTCACAGCTTCCAGCCAAGTGTCTTTCAGAACAAAAGAACTAGAGATGAGCAGATTGTCACAGCTAGCAGAGCTGGATCTAGAGGTGGCCAGTCCAGCTTAATTATTTACAGATGGACAGACATGTCCAGTGGTAGCTAGTCAAATGGGGAGAGATCAGAACTGTCACTACCCATGAGTAGCCATGACATGCTGACTGAAGGGGCAAATGGGAAGCCCTCAGGGGTGACAGGGTTCACTAGGACGGTGACTGAATTGCAGACAGAGGTAGGAATTCACCAAACTATCTGATTATATTTCATATATTTTAGCACAAAGTTATACCAACACAATGGTGTCTAACAAACTAAGGGACCAGAAAACATTAAAGTGACACTAAAGACCTAGCTTAGGACCCAGGTCTCCTGATGTCCACTTCAATGTCCTTTCATAGATTTGCCTGTATCTTCACTGCCATAGCAACTCAATTGGTTGGGGAGGATATCTGCATTGCTCCCTGTACCTGTGGTGGCAGTGACATCCATGATGATCTCAATGTGTCCTCCAGCATCTGGCATCACCTTCCCATTTCCTTGAAGAACAGCGCAGCTCATAGACAATGCTTTATACTTCATAGTGCAAGGGTCTGACAGCCACTCTTCCTTCCCTCCTACTTCTCTGCGTCTCTCCCAGTTTCATCCATCTCTATCCTTAGCTTCTGCTGAGATGACAAAATCCACTAATCATACCCCTGGCCTCAGCCTCTTTATCATGAGTCAAATCCTAGCATTTCTTTCAAAAGGTTCTCTTCTAAGGAGAGGCTTACACTTCTCCAAATCTTTACATTGAATGAGGTCATAAGGTTGGAATTCTATCCTATAGTATTAGTGTCCTTGTGAGGCCAGACACCAGCACCTCCTTCCTGGGGACCCTTTTTTTCCATACCATGTGAGTGCCTAAAGAAGGGAGGCCACCTGATAGCTATGAAGTTACCCACTGTCAGATGCCAAATTTGCCAGCATCTAGATCTGGAACTTCCTGGTCTCTAGAACTCTGAGAAACGCATTTCTGTTGCTTAAACTGTGGTATTTTGTTTGGGTCACCTGAGCAGATTATTACAGGTAATGTTCATTAAAGGGAACACACACCAACCCTATGGTTCAACAATTCTGTTCCTAAGTGTAAATCCAAAGGAAATGAGTTGGAAATGAGTCAGAAAGACATGAACAAAGGTGATCACTGCAGTAGGACTCAAGGTACTTATCTTAGTCACAGTTCTATTGCTGAGAAGAGGCTCCATGACCAAGGCAACTGTTACAAGAGAAAGCATAGTTTGGAGCTTGCTTACATTTCACAGGGTTAGTCCATTATCATATAGGGAAGCATGGCAGCATGTAGGGAGACGCTGAAGAAATAGATGAGAACTACATACACACACACACACACACACAGAGAGAGAGAGAGAGAGAGAGAGAGAGAGAGAGAGAGAGAGAGAGAGAGAGAGAGAGAGAGAGAGAGAGAGAGACAGACTCTGGTCGTGGCGTGGGCTTTTGAAACCTTAAAGTCTACCCCAAGTGATATACTTCCTCCAACAAGGTCACACACCTAATCCTTTCAAATAGTGCCTAAGTGACTAGTGACTAGGCATTCAAATATATGAGCTTATGAGGGCCATTCCTATTAAACCCATCACAGTACTTCATAGCATACTCATAACACAGAATAGTACACACTAAAATGAATGAGCAACTTACAAGATCCATGCGTGTAGCTCACAGATATGGAGGCTTTTGGGGGTGCTGGCTATAAGATCATGTTCATTTCATAGGCTTCATTAATCTGCACACTTATAACTCATTACCTTTTCTCTCTCTCTCTCTCTCTCTCTCTCTCTCTCTCTCTCTCTGTGTGTGTGTGTGTGTGTATGGTATATTAATAGGACAAAGGGCATTTATTAGAATAAAGACAGTGCTATCAGTTGAATTGAAATGTCACCCAGAGGCTTAGGTATTTAAACCCTTGGTCCCTGCTGGTGGTGCTGTTTGGGAAGGTTGTGAAAACATTAGGGGGTGGAAATATACTGGAGGAAATAGATCACTGGAGGCAGGCCTTGAAGTTGTATAGCCTGGTCCCACTTCCTCTTCACTTCTGCTTCCTGTGTGTGGATGCATGTGTCCTGTTAGCCTCCTGTTCCTGCCACCATGCTTTTCATACTATGATGGACCATATTCTCTTGGAACTATAAATGGAAATAGCCCTTTCTCCCTTAAGTTGCTTTGGTCTGTTATGTTGTCATAGCAATATGTAAAGTGACTGAGACTAAGCTGCTAGTGATATCACAACAACATGGTCCACCAAAAAGGTAAGGTGTTAGGACCACAGTGAACAATCACTGGAAATTCCCATCATTTGCACCTAGGGCAACGTGACAGCCTTAAGTCATGTGTTTAGAAAGGTAGCAACTTAAATACAGAAGCACAATACAAAAACTGATAAGATAGCATCCTTCTCAATCACTGCTCCTCTTCTGGATTTAAACTCTGGCAACACTGTCCATCTGGACACTTGATATGCTAGGACAAAATTGGTTAGTGGCTGCCTATAATTTTATTGTGCAAACCAGTGCCATTGTCTGTGTTTCAACATACCCTTTGTATATCTGAAGCCCAGACTATGGGTGGAGGATTTTAAAGGACAGCCCATGTCCTGGTGGCTACCTTTTGATCCCTATCAGAAGCATATCTTAGAAGGGGGACTCATGACCTGTAGACTGTGACATGGGAGTCTATGGAACTTTGGAAGTTTAGCAGAATCTTTGAGCTCTGCCCTGATAAGGAAGGGCTCTTCTACCAGAACCAGAGCTACAGCTTATCACAGCTTTCAAAAGGGGACAGTAGTTTATAAAAATGCATTGTCTTCTCTTTCCCTACTCCATAGGACCCTGGCCTCCTAACATCCACTTTCTCAGATTCTATCGAGGGAAAGAAAGTGCAACATGGCTCTTGGCCTCATAGGAATACTTTCTGTTGAACAGCAGAGGCTTCTGGGTCCAGGGACTCCATGGCAAAATCCAGCTGTGCTTCCCAGTACCAGACATTCACATGCATAAGGGTCTCCTAAAGACTCACCTGAGGTGTCATCCCATGGCAGATGTACACGATGGGGACGTTCTCTGTATCTGGCCCCTGATCAAGACACAAATCAGTCTTCAGGGAATTCTGCAGCTGAACATCAGAGGAAATGTGGCCACACCCAAGGGGAAAGATGGGAGAAACACATGTATTAATTTAGGAACGGTGAGAGTATCCACACATAGACTCAGTTTCTTCATCAATTCTGGGTCACCAAATAGGATGGAATCAGCAGGCCTCAGATGCTCCTCTGTATAAAGGTCTAGGTGGGGGCTGGTCCCACTGTGTGGGAAATCAGGGCAACTCATTAGACAGAGAGCTGACTCTACATAGTAAGATCACCTGAGAAAAAAACAAGACGTGCACAACAAGAAACACTTGGATCTCCACTATAGCCCTTCTCCAGTACTGCAGCAATGGCCTTCATGAGTCCCTGAACAGTCTTTGCTCTTGAGTTGGAGAAAGTGGGTAACAAGTTTGTTTGTTTGTTTGTTTTTAATCCTGGGAGGTCATTTGGCACCTAGTGTTCTTCACCTCCTGTGGATCCATCAGGAGCCCCTGGGTGGTTCTGCTGCTGAGGACTCTCCAGAGTGGAAATCTTGGTGGGGGAATAAGGGAGAAGGGTCTGGTGGAAGCAGAAGAGATAAAAAAGAATTAATCTCATCTCTCATGATCTATGCCAACGCTGAGTCCTTGGAAAGGATAGCCTGCACGTCACAAGGCCTTCTCACTAGTAACAACAGGGTAGACCACCAGGTACCAACCCACAGTCTATAACAAATGAATCATTCTTTCTCTTTCTATCTTCCTGGAATTTGACCATCTTGGATCTAAATGAGCCCAGATTTCACTGAGATGTGATCAGTGGGTGGTGACCACTAGAATTACGGGTAAATGAGACTGTGTGTTTTAGGAGTATCTGCTGGGTATGTGTAAGCTGAGAAAGTCAGTTGTGACCAAAGTGAGAGACAAAGCAAAGCACAGGGCTTTGAACAGAAGAAAGAGCTGCCACCTGCACCTGCTTGGGTTTCCATGGCTTCCCAGATCGCACATACCTGGCCAGTTTCTATGATCATAGAGAGTTCACAGTGTCTTCACCCATGTCACCTTGAGCTGGTTTAATTGGGTTTCCCTTCTGACAATGGGTTTCCCTCCCTCATTCCCTTTTAGAATGAGGGACTGAAGAGGAGAATCCAGGGAGACCAGGGTAGTGAACTATGGGTGAGTCATTATTTGGGCCTGAGGTGAGAACCAGGGAGAGGCTGGGCTTGTGCAGTCCCAGTGTCTTGGATCAGGGGTGGTATGAACCCAATTGAGGGGCATGGCATTCAGCAGACAAGCAATGGCACAGCTGTGTTTGAGGCTCATCTGTTCTGCACATCAGACAAGAAATGAGGTCAGGTCCTCCTCAAGCCCTCTCTCCCTCTTGGCTTATTAAAGTAGAGTCATCTCCCATGACAGTCCACGGGTTCTGATGAAATACTTGTGAGTCTGTCTGTTCCTCAAGCAGAAGCCCTGGAAACGTTCAAGTGGGCAATCCCCTGCCATGTTCTCTGTGTCCCCTGTGCTAGGCTTGCCTTGGTGGGAGGAGAATAGATAAACTTTGAACTTGTCTCATGGTTCATGAAGAGGTGGATGTAGCATCTAAGTTTGTGACCCACTACGAAGACCTGGTATATACTAGAGCAAAGAGATGCACACATCCTTACACTTGGTTTTGCTGAGGTCCTGAGCTATGGCCTCTGGGTGACAGCTGGGTGTCATTTGATACATTCCTCCCCCTTTACATGGGTGGTCTATTAGAGCAATAGAGCAAGAGAGACAGGCTGGGATGCAGAGCTGACTTTGGCAGCATGGTCTTGGACAAAGTAACTTCCTCTGTCTGTTTTCCTCCCTTGAAAATAAGGATAATAATAGTGCCTTCCTCTCAGGGATGTTATGAAGATTAAATGAAATAATATCTGCAAGGGCTTAGCACAGGGCCTGGTACCCGGCAGTGGGATCATTAGCTTCTCCCATTACTGCTGTAACCTTCCTGAAAGCCATTCAGTAACACTAGCCAAGATGAATGCACTGACATGCCAGGAGCCATGTGAAGTGCCTTCCAAATGAATCATATCTAGATGTCAGAAGAACCTGCAGGCTGCAACAGTGCTGTAGTGGCAAGGGCACCCCCATCCTCCTGTCTGTGATTCTGTACTTCTGTACCTCCAACACTTTCACCTTCTGCTTTGGTGTTCCCTCTGCTGGCTACTGATTCCTTGTCTTTGGAGTTCAGCTTGTGTGCTACCCTGCAAGGCCACTTACCCAATGCTTCCCCAATATTCCCATTTCTCTTTAAAAATTATTGTGTGTGTGTGTGAGTGGCTATGATGATGATCCCTTGTGGCTGGAGCTATAGACACTTATGAGAGGCCTGACATTGGTACAAGGAACTGAACTCAGGTCCTCTTCAATAGCAGCAAGTGTTCTTAACTGCTGAGTCATCTCTCCAGCCCCACTCTCATGGATCTTACTACAGCAATTGACATATTGCTTTCTCATTGCCTCTTTACTTGCCTGCCTCACCATTCATCACCAATACTGGGTCTTAGTCTTCCTCACTGAATATGGCATGGACCAGGGCATGAAGCAAATGACTGCCATTTGTTGAATGAGTGTGTGCAGAAAATGAGCAAAAGAGTGGCACTCTTGCTTTGCAAGTGACAGGGCCACAGTGTGCCTGACATTGGAGATCAAGCTTTTCCCATCATATGTGAGCCTGATATTATGGCATGTGCCCCTTGAAGTGGTTTACTGTAACACTGAGGCTGTATACAACGTCAAGATTATACAGCAAGAAAGTGCAAAGTAAACTGTCCAGAAGCTGGACATGTCTGATTCCAGCTGCCCCTCCATCTCTACTCTCAGCCCCACACTTGGGATTCATCTAAAGCTACCCAATCTCCCAGACAGAGAGCTCAGGGGAAACTCATACAGTGCAGCCCACAACTCCTTCAGCCTGAAGGAACAGTAATGAGACCTATTAGTGGATTAATAACCTAGGCTATAGATTCAACACTAGCCCAATTTAGTGACCCAAACATTTATTTGACCTGAATGATGTAGCTTGAGCATGAATTGGAATGGAAAATAAAAGATTTTAAAAACCGCTGTTCCTGCAAAGACATCTGGCCTCTGCATTTTAGAATAAAACTAATTACCAAGGAAGAACAATTCAGACCCAGCAAATGTTCTTGCTGCTGTGGCTGCATCCTGTGTGGCCCTCATTAAGAGTTCATGATGCTTCTGCATCAGCAAGCATGTCTCTGCTCCCGAAGGAGCCAGGCACTGACATTATATGGAGGAGACAGAGGGAGGGAAAGGCTGGCTGGACCTTTCACAGTGGCTGGTACATGAACAGTAAAAGGACAGTGACCCCTGCCAGCCTTGGAGATGGCTATCAAGCTCATCTCGTGGGATGATGAGTGGGTGCTTATTGGTGTGACAGAGCACAGACAGCCTGAGCTGGACCCAGACAGATATGGACACAGTCTATTACCTGCCACTTCTAGCTGGTCAATCAACATTTTCTGGCTCTGTCATCAAGGGGGCCCAAGAGAAACCTGCTGCTACATGTACGTGGAGAAGATGACCATTTGAAATGGAAGATAAGACTGGGAAGTGCAATAGCTACATGCAGACATTGCCACTGCTACTGCTTTCTCTGCCTCTCCTGGTGAGCATATTGGTCAGCTTCGGCAATGGTCTAAGGAGAACATGCTTCTGGAAGCTAGTCCTGACACATGGAAGTTCTGTTCTAAAACTTCCTTTGGGCCCCAAATACTCCCTTAGGGCTGGGTCCAACAGTGGCCAAGTGGCATGTACACCTTCTATGGGGCAGAGTGCAGGACATCAGCAGAACGCATCCCCTGGATGGTTCTGGTGATGTGGAAGGAACTGATAGGCATTATAAGGCACACAGTGCTTCTGTGGTTATGGAGTATCAGGTAGTAGCTGAGCAGCATCAGCTGAGGGGATGCTCTGACACTCCCCAGCCTGAGAAGTGGAAAGGTAAGGGGCTGCCATTTCAGACTGCAGAACATTCATGGGGCTCTCATAGAACATATAATTCACCTCTACAAGATGGCTTCCTGGACAACCAAGACCTGGGTGAGGGGCAGTGTCCCAGCTCTGTGTTAGTGATAGAAGGATCGGGAACTAATTCTGAGCTCAACCTTTCAGTAAAGACTTCACTCCCAGGCAGTGCTCCATCTATAATGTTCCCAGCTGGGAAAGCCCTTAACTCAGCTCTGATCATAGGGCACCAAAGAGGCCTCAGCTCTGCCTTGGAGTTTTCATCTTGGTATATCAAAAAAAGGCAGGAGGGGCGCTCTCCAAAGCAAAGAACTGGGGTGATCCCAGCCAGTCTGTCAAGCTCTGTCAGAGACAAGTCAGGGTTTTTTTTTTTCCCAATTCTTCACATGTAACCTGAATATAAGTAGCCCCATAGAGTAGAATCAAGGGCTTAACTGTCATAGAAAAAGATAGTATGTTCAGACTTTAACAGTCAGTAGAGGAGCTATTCAAACAGCACCCGTGTACTGTGTAAAACACTCTAAAGAGTGGAGGGTCCTCATGGAAGGGTTTCTCACGGTTAAAGTATTTTAACCTGAGAGAGAAAACAATTCACATTTCTCAGACTCGCTTCTAGCCAAGGAGGCAGTATTAACTTATCCCATTTAATAGATAAAGAAACCAAAGCTCACAGTCCATAAGATGATAATAGATAAAGCTCTTACTCTACTCTATTTTTAATGGTGCTGGGGACTGAACTCAGAGTCTCATACATGCTGGTTAAGTTTCCTATCAGGGAGCTACACCCCCAGCCCAAGATCAAGATCTGAACCAATGCTATTTCCTGCACTCCATCCTCCATCTTGGTGCCTCTACCACACACACTGGAGAAAGTGGTATACCAACAAACAAAGCTACAAAAATCCCTTCAGTAAATTCAGGACGGTTCTGCTTCTCAGAAGTATTCCCAGAGAGGATTCAAACATGAATTTGAGGCATCAGCATATGGATGGTGGAGGCACAAGGGTGTTTGAAGGAAGCCTTGTTACCCCATCTGGGAGTGTATGTGATGTCAGCTGAGTTACTTTGCAATCTGAAGCTAAAGGCTTCTTTATGCATGTTGTTAAACAGGCTATGCAGATTTGGGGCAAATGTGAATTACTGAGGGCTGTGAAGAGAGGCCTAGTCCTCTCTCAGTGGGGCTGAAAAGGCTTGGGCAGTGAAATCCAAGCCTCTTGAAGGTCCATCAGCCAGTTTATCCAAGTTTATCATAGCTGACAGTGGCCTTATTCCCTCTTTTCCCTCTCCTCTTAATGCCCATCTCCTGTCTTGTTTCCTGACTGCATCTGAATGAAACCCAAAGACACAGGCTCCTTACCACTCCATAGGCGATGATGTCTGAGTACATCCTCATCTCTGGGTACACGCTGACCAGGTACCACCTGAAGGTTTTGCACTGAAGTTGCTTCCTCAGAGCCTTCCGTGCAGTGATGTCCCCAATGTCAATCCCTGAGTCCTGTACAGAAAGCAGGGGCAGAGATATGGTTTCTATCAAGCCTGCTCTATATGCCCTTGCTATGATCCAGTACTTTCAACCAAGATTCAAGATTCACAGAGACTTTCTGGTAGAGGACCCTGTGGAGAGCCAACTTGTGTGTTCCCCAATGCAGCATTAACCCCATAACCATCCTCATTTGGATTCTATAACATGAAGTCAGTATTGAAAAGGATTGCTATCAAGTAAGTAGCAGGGTGAAAAACTCAACTTTGTGTGGCTACTATTTAAGACTGAAACATCAGCTTTGAAAAGGGGTCACAATTAGACCCTGCCTTTGGACAACCTCCATGTTTTCCTAAAGGTGTTAGTTTTCATGGGAAATCATTCTTTCTGTACTCAGAATTATTTCTCTGCTTATGATCTAATGAGATAGAAAAGTACATAGATATACATTTTCAGAAATATATGTATGATACAGATATAAATTTTTACATATATCCAAGGCCTCCAGAACCAGCTTCCTGCTTATTTTTAACTTTTGGATATGAAGTGTCTGCCCCACCCCCAACATACCCTTCCTGTTTATTAACTGACTTTTGCTTTTGTGTTTTTCCTATCAATTGCATAAACTCCTTTTCATGGTAGTGTACAATTATTAAGAACTATGTAGTCTTTTATAGACAAAAGCTCTTTGGCCTTTATTATTAGAAAACAATGAACACACCTTTCTCTTTTCCCAACAATAGGGGAACAATATTTCCCAACAATAGGTGGTTGATCTTTCTCCTTCAAAGTCCATGTTTGTCTAGAACCGCTGACTGGGATTTTAAGACATCTTTAAAGAAATACTTAGCTTAGGAATATCAAGATGAAGCTGTCTTGAATAGGACAGGCCCCGCATGCAATTACAAGTAACTTTGTAAGAGAAAAGGTTTGCATGTCTAGAGACACATGAAGAAGGGGCCTACATAGAGGCACAGCAGACTGAAGTGACAAATCCTACAGACTTGAAAAGCCAGGAGCCTCTACATGCTGGAACAGAGAGAAAAAGATGGCTAGCCCTCTATAGCCCCTGGAGGAAAACGTGGCTCTGCTGGTACCTTGATTTGAATTTCTGGGTTCAAGATCTATGAGCAAAAGGTTCTATTGTCTTAGGCAACCAAGTTTGTGGCTAATTTGTTTCAACAGTCTTAGGAAACAAATCAAAAGTTGGCTACACTGAAAATGCCCTAGTACTTGTGCCACAAAGTCACAAAATTCTATGTGGCCAAGCTTCAAAGAAAGATCACCAACAAGGCAACACTGGAGTATCCCTACACAGGGGAAGCAACATCTAGGAGGGGTCTTGAAAGTTGAGGAAGGTCATACAAATGTTTGCCACTGGCTGACTTTCTGTGTACGGACAGGCAAACTGATTCTCAACTAAAGTAGCAGGATGCGTGTGCTGGAGGCTGCTCTAGCTCTCACAGGTTTGGGTGGGATTGAAGGTGGTAGTGAGGGTACAGGTGAAGAAGACAGTTCTGTTCCATGCATGTATGACCCAGGGGAGGGCTCAGCAAGGTAACAGGTAAGAGCCTGCAAAGAGCCCTCTTGCATGAGTGACAGCACCAGTGGCAAAGAGCTTTCTGGGTGCTGAACCAGTACATGTTAACTGATAGGATTCTCCAGGTACCACCTGCACAGAGCTGAAGGGTTTCTGCTCTGATTTGCAATGGTGGCTAGAGAGGAGAGGGGAACTAAATGGGTAGAGACATGTCAGTGCTTGCACCAGTGGACTGGGTCAATGATGGCCAAGATAATATGGAGAGCAGGTAGAAGCCCCCATCTCCTTTGTCAACTAAACTTTATGGAGTGCCTGTTTGCTATGTGTCAGTTACTGTGTAGACAAACAGAACACATCAGAGTTTATGCCTGAAAAGGGAACCTGGGGGATGCAGATAAGCTAATAGACTCTCTGCACACTGTATGAGGCAGGGAAGGATGTGGGGAGTAAGGGAGAAGAGAGGCAAAGCCCTACATAATTCAGCTTGGAATGTTAGGTACCAGGAGGATGAGGAAGGGCCAGGTGAGCTATCAAAGAAAGCTTCCTGGAATCCAATATGCTTGAGATGAATATACAAGATGAACTGAATCCTGACTCCCAAAGCCATCATCTATGAGCCTGACAGGTTTTGTCACCACCACAGACTCCAGGACCCAAATCTCTAGGGATGAGGCCTAGAGCAGTATTTTCTGTAAGGTTCCCATGGGATTCTGTGCAATTGAAGTGCACCATCGCTCTAGGAGTAAAGAGACCACACACATAGCCAGGATGTCCCACCCATTAATAAATGTCAAGGTTCCACTGAGCTTTGACCACCTGCCCTGCCTTGTGCTATATACTGTAATACAAACATATACATAAACATTTCCTGAGGGAGCCCACAGTTAATCCTAGTAGTTCCCAGCTCTAGATGGACATTGGATTCCTGGAATTGCTTTCCAAAACCAGGCCCCAAGGAGTCCTCCCCACAGCATTTCAAATATAATCTCCAAGGCTAGTGCAGAGAGATTTTAAAATTCAGCCAGATTTGAGAGTCACTGATCTAATAAGATAGAGATTGCAGACAGCAGACCATTATTTGACAGGCTAGTCAAGTGATGACAGAGGCATGTAGGGGGGGGGAAGGACAATTTCCTAGCTGGGGTTGGCATCCTGGGTGAAGAGTCACAAGACTTAAGTCTGTAAGGATGGAGATTTGGTAGGGATGGGAGTTGGGCATGGGGTGGAGGGTGAGTAATTTCAAGTAGTAAGCAACAAATGAGCAAGCACAAGGTAGAGAAGCAGCAGGAACCCTTCCAAATAAAAACTGCGGGAGTACATGTGGGGTACCCATGGAGAAGAGAGCTTACAAAGCTCACATCATGTCAAGCGCTGCACCTGCCCATGCACCATGAAGAGTCCTTTATAGATTTTGAAGGAAGGCAATGGATAAATTGTTTAGAAAGGATAGATTTGAAGCGGGGAAAGACTTGAAACAGGGCAACCAGTTGAAGTCCAGATGGCAGGGCTGGAGCTCAGATGTGACTGGATATGGGACTGGACAGGAAGGCTCTATAATTGACAGAATGGGATGACAAGAGGGGAGGAAGAAAGGACTGTGAGCAGTGTGCAGCCAGGTATCTGGCAGATGGGAGCAGGAACGAGACAGGCAATTAAGAACAGGAGCTGGCTTGGGTGGAAAAAGACAGGCTGAGCTGTGGTCAGACTCAGCCTGAGTGCCAGTGAGGACAGCATTAGGAGGTGTCCAGCTGGCTGTTGGAGATGCCAATCCACAAGCAGGACTGGAGATATTAATTAGAAGGCCGTCAGCATATGGGTGGTATAATCACATCCAAGAGCAGAGGATGTTACTGAGAGAGGCAGTATAATGAGGTTGATGAAGGCTACATCTCTGGGGAGAATTTAAGCAACAGTAGAGGGAGGATGAACCCCTAAGGGAGAAAGAAGTAACCTCCTAAGGGAGAGGGGCTATTCAAGAGCCTGTAACCAAAGAGCTTGGGGAGCTCAGAATATCAAGGAAATGAGAATTCTGGTTTTTTTTTTTATTAATTTCTATGTGTGTGTGTGTGGGTGCACAGAGGCCAGAAAAGATTATTGGTTCCCTTAGAACTGATAATATAGGTGTTGGTGGGACATCACCTTGTAACACAGGTTCTGGGATCTGAATTCTAGTCCTCATAGATGCACCATCTCTCCAGCCCTAGGTAAAGGACTTTTAAATGTTCAGGACATTATGTAGCCAGGAGTCCTGTCCATAATGGCTTTGGCAAAGGCAGACTTGATATTGGGATATGCCCGGAGAAGTGGGTGTGAACTGGGAACATCCTGACCCTCAAAAAGCTCAAGAGTCTTAAGGAAGGGAATTTGGGGTCTTGAAGTAATAGGGGATTGAAGAGGAGGGTATTCGTGCATGTG
Organism: Cricetiscus sungorus; assembly: GCA_030556225.1. NCBI lineage: Eukaryota > Metazoa > Chordata > Mammalia > Rodentia > Cricetidae > Cricetiscus > Cricetiscus sungorus. The sequence goes on from JANBXA010000007.1 coordinate 71,951,521, forward strand.
TGTAGAAGTGGGGGGGAGGGGAGAGCTGGTTTGTGTGTGCGTGAGTACCCATCAGAGGGCAACTTCAGGTGTCATTCTTAAGGTGCCATCTACCTTTTTTTTTTTTGTGAGACATTGTTTCTCACTGACCTGGAACACAACTTGTAAGCTAGGCTGGCTGGCCAGTGAGCCCTAGAGACCTGCCAGACTCTTCTCCAGCACTGGGAATATTATAAACACGTGCCACCACACACAGCTTTCTTCAGTGGGTCCTGGGAATCTATTCAAGTCCTTCTGCTTGCAAGACTTGATTTACTGACTCAGCCATCTCCCCAACCCAAGAGAAAACACACCAACCTTTCTTTCTTTACCTTAATTTTTGCCTGGACATTTCTGTCTTACCTTGTTTCCCTCCCTCTGCTCCTCTCATTTGGTTAGTGCTAGTCCCTTGGACATTAACTTTGACTGAGTTTTGCTCATGGCACTATCCAACGTTCACTAGGTTTGGCTACAATAGGAAGGCTGGCAGCTCTGAGCTTTGTGGAGCAGAGGGAAGGGGGCAGAGCATGGGCAGGACTCTGGCCCTACACAGAGCCTGAAGGGTATGGTGTTCACTGGAGAGACAACATTTTAGCATGTAGGGACGACACCCACAGTGGGGCTCAGCATACTGAGAGGGATTCTAAGTTCTTATGCCCACAGCCTCAAATGAGTCTAGAAGCATGGAGGTTTCCCTGAAAATCCTCTTCCTGTGGCTGAACTCCACTGAGGGCCATGGCTCCTCCCCATTGATCCTTTCCCTTGTGGTGGCAGACCAGTAATGTAGCCAGTTGGTACAGTGCTTGCCTAGCATCCAGGAAGCCCTGGATGCCATCCGGGAAGGGAGTTTGCCTAAAGCCACCTCTCAAGGCTCAGTCTACTTTTTAAATAATTCAGCCAGAGCAGCATGGGGTTGGTGGGAAGATCAGGGTACAGGGCTTTCCCGTGGAAACTTTAAACAAAGAAAGATCAATTCACTGTCAGAGAGAACAGAGGCTTCCTGAAGATCTGCCAAGGGGAAAAGCCCAGGCTTGGGAGCAAGGAGAGAGGCCATGCAGTCAGCCTTGTCACACAAAAGGCAACACAAGCAGGGTTGGAATGTTGCAGCTGGCACCTGTTGGGTTCTTCCAACTCAGCGTTTGAAAGTCATTTCCACATGTCACATGCCAAGGCGAACAGAACTAGGAGAGAAAACACTGCTTCTCCTCTGCAGCATCTTAACATAAGCAACTAGAAGGGTAGAGGACAGTGGCAGGAAAGGATGGGCTCTGTGAAGGTCAGAAATGGCCATATAATTGTCTCCTCCAATGGAGGATCCCTGTGGGAATATATCTCATTTGTGTCCATATGGTTCAAGAAATCCCACGGATGTATACATTTTCCTTATTCTGTTGGCCTCAATGGAGAGGCTTGAATCCAGTCTATACAGATTAAAGTGTCCTTTGTGATTATGTAGTCATTACTGTTGTATTTATATATTCATAATCCTGAACCATGAGACACCAGGGAAGCTGGGAGTGGGGAGGAAGTTTAAAGCCATTTGATCCAACTCATTTATTTATATATTTTGAGATGAGATTCCATGTAGCCAAGGATGACCTTGAACTTTATGATTCTCCTGCCTCTACCTCCTGAGAGCTGGGATTACAGGCCTGAGCTGCCATACCTAGTTCTATGCAGTTCTGGGGACGGACCCTGCAGCTTCATGCATTCTGGGTCAGCATTGTACCAACTTGAGCTACATCCTGTTTTCTAAATTGCACTTAAAATGAAGCCACTGAAGTTCTGAGAGAGCACATCTCCTTCCAAGAGTGCTGATGGAGGTGGATAAGAAATGGCTCAGAGACTTTTGCCAGCTTCTTCCTATATGTAGTAACTAACAGTCTGACATGGCCAATGAGACCTGAATGTCCCTGGGAAGAAAAATTTGAGCCTAGTGTTTTGTTTCAGAATATGTTTTCTCACCAAACTTGAAATCCAGCCCCATTCAGACTCCCTACCTCTTGCGGTATGTTCCATGCCATGTAGACGTGGCTTTTGAATTCATCCATCCAGACTTCTGCTACCCTGAGGGCGTTTCTGCGGACATGAGCAGTGAGGTCCTCTGTGTAGGGCTTGTGGGCTCTCTCGATGTGGGCAATCCTAGAGCAGGGAAGGACCTCCACACTCCCACCACACTGCCACACCTGTGAACACAAGGACATGCCTATCAGTTCCTCTATAAGGCAGGCTGCAGGCCATCATTCAATATGAACACAGAAACACAGCTCTCTCCTCCTTCTCTCCACACACTGCCATGAAGGGATGAGCTGGGTCTGGTTTCTCCTTCTACATTAAGAATATTAAGTAATTAATTCATTTGCAAAGAAGTAATATACCCTTTCCTTCCATCCATGAGCCCCATAGCCAGAAAGACCAGACTTTTGAGATCACATAGTTGTGTTGTTCTTTCCTTATCCCTGGGTTAGCACTCCCCACACCCCATGATGGTCTCTATACCATTACATAACAGGAAGGGACTACTGGGGACTCCCAGCTCAGAAGTCCATCTTCAATGGAGCTTCAAAGGACTAGACAAAGGTCAATTGACAATTACCAAGAAAGAGCCAGGAGCATTCACTTCTGGCCCCTCTTCCATTGGGCTTCTGAGGGGAAACACTCCAGATCTTTGGTGACAGTGGGGATTATTTTCTCAGTATTGTCATATGGCAGGAAACCTTCCATGTGTTTGACACTTGTCCACTAACAGCAAGAAGTCCTGATCCAGGACATGGCAAGATTCAGATTTACCTAATTGGCTGTGTTAGTTAGGAAGGCCTCTTCTCCCACTGACTAGTGTCAGAGTAAGGGACCCCTATAGCCATGGCTACTGGAAGGTAATTTGATGATTTGTTCCTTGATATACTATTGAGGGTCAATAAAAGGAGACACAAATTCCTATCGAATGACACCTATGTTCCAGGCCTGGAGTGTGCATTGGGTGCAGAGTGGGGCTGGGGGTGGGCAGTTAAACACAGTGCTGTGTAACTGAGTGTTTGCAACCAGACTGCCATGGTCCAGCTTCTGGTTCTGCTTTGTACTGGATGTGTGACTCTGAGCAGTCACCCTGACTCATTTGTGTCAACATTTCTGTCTTCTGAGGGGTCACAATAGCACCAATCTCATGAGGTACTGGGGAGGATTAAATTGATCACACATGATGCAAGCCCTTGGAGAAACCTCAGAATAACCTGTGAGGTCACCGCCGTCATCTCCAACTCCAGGTGCGAAACAAACTGAAAAAGGTGAATTGTCCAAAGGCACACAGCTGGTATTTACCACACAGAGACTGGCCTGAAGGTAGAGCCGGTGCTTCTCAGGTATGACCATGTTTTAAGATCAGTTAGCATCTCCAGAGCACTTTGCCCTTATAACCTGTGACTGCATGATTGACAACACAAAGTGCCAGGGTCAATTTTTTTTTCTACAGCTGGAAAAAGGCTACTACTGGATACACTTCAATGATGCAGAACTGGGTGTTGCTCACAACAGTGCTGTCATGAGTCCTGCTTCTCAGAGTCAACTCTCCATTTGCCTCTAGGCCGGTGTGTGCCTGCCACCATAACCAGATCTTGGTGTCACCTCCCACCCAATTTCTCCCTTGAATGGTTGGTGCTCCCCAACATAGTGGATATGAGCACACAGAGTACTTCTCCATCCAATAGTCAGTCCTCCTTTTATCAGCAAGACTTCAGCACCCAGCTTCCCAAACTCAGTGTCCAGGGACTGGTTCAAAGTCACTTCCCTATCTCCTGCTTTGTGATCCCATCTCCTCCCGCTCCTGCCAACTGCTTGTTTAATCATATCTCTTCTTTCTCATCAAATTTTCCTTCCAACACATTCTCAGAATAGATCACAGGTTTCCAGGAAAGGGGGGGACACTGGCAGGCTGGCAGCCGAATGTCACATTTAATAGCACAGCTTTGGTGTCAGTGAGAATGGAATTCTGAATTTGATCTCTGCTAATAGCTGCTAAATACCTTGGCAGAATGCATCCCCTCCTGAACCCCCATTCCACCCAGTGGAGGAGAGTGAGGCAGTATGGGGAGACGTTCAGCCCTGTGCCTGCTATGTCATGAAAACTACATGGAAAGTGATAAAGGAAGTGAAGGATTCAGCCAATGTCTGCCCTGCCATGCGACCACAGGAATGCTACCTTCAGACTAAACTCTGTCCTAACTACATGGTAGTTCCTGGGGCCCTTGGTCTGTGCCTTTGTTTTATAACCACTATTAAAATTTGCAGTTATTTGACTTTTTCTGCACACTCACTTTTGATGAGTAAATGGGCTGCCAAGGTCAGGTTACCACCCCAGCAGAGAAGGGTGCAAGGGTTACTCCTCAGAGACTGAGAGTCCTTGTTTATTCAGGGGACCCACTGTCTCTTCCCTTGAACCTAAGGGACAGTACTCACCTTAGATGTGGCCTGAAAGCTCTTGGCAGCATCTGGTCCTTGGAATAGAACGTGTAGATTTTGCGTCTATACACATTAGCTTTCGGACCTTGCCAATGACACCAAAGTCAACCTGAAAAGGCTTGTGCTTATCTACTCCTGGGTGACAAATGGCTCTTCTGACCCAAGAGAGCCTCTGAAGTCTTATTCACAGATGGCTTCAGAGCCCCTCTCTAGGATGCCAGGCAGGGTTAGGAAAGAAATCACTAATATATGAGCTGTATGAAAGGTGACATCAGGAAGCCTCTGTGGGGGGCGGGAGACAGAGGACAAGGAAATGAAAGGGAGTCGGCTTCGGCACAGGAAATGCCTAATGCTCAATGACAAGTCATAAGCCAGGTGGAGAGTACATGCAGAAAGGATTGATTCATAGAAGCAGGACCACTGGAGGAAAAGATGAGTTCCAGAGGTGGGGATGCCATGAAGAGAGGGGAGGGGAGGTGTGTACCAAAGTAGTGGCTGAGAAAAACAAGAGATCATAGGCACCAGGCAAGCAAGAATCACATACTAAGGTGAGAGGGTGTAGTAAGTGTACAGATACTGGGGACCAGGCAGTATGTCAGTCCCTGGCTGGAGTCTATCTTCTCTGATGGCCATTGAGAAAAATGATCCTAGACCACATCAAGCCCCTTCCAACACATCTCCCTAGAATAATTGCTGGCCAACAATTTCTTTCACCTACCATTACCAAATTGACTATCTCAGAACACCCTTAGTGTCCACATTCCTTAACAAAACATTCCTATTTTTATGTATGAACTTATTCTTTAAATATCTGTCTCCCAGAGTTGTACTGTAACCTCCACAAAAAGCCAAAATGCCTGTGTGCTTTCCACTGTATATAACAGGCCTGCTTCTTGGTCTCTAGTCAATAACTGTTATGTGAATAAGTGAATTCGAGGGTCCTGGACTTTCACTGACTATAGGTACACACTTTTAACTAGCTTAGCTGCATCCCCTAATGGAGGCCATAAACATAAAATGTGGCCAGATTTTACTGAACACCATGACTTCCTTCAAACCCAGGCGGTTTTTCAGCAAACTGCCAACATTAAAGTGCAAACTACTGCCACCAATGAGACTTACTTTGGCTGCAGAGCTTAAATTAATGTTGTAAAACCTGGGAAGTCATCACACGCATGGGGATGATAGCAGGCAGCTTTCTCTGGTGGAACTGGGTATTTAAGGCAGAGTCTCCTGGCCTCACAGATGCTTGGCCATGCCTCCAGAAGAGCCACCTACCCTGATCTCCATATGTGATCATGAGCCTAGGGCAGAGTGTGAATAATGGGACAAAGTCAAGGCCTCCCACTTCCAGCCCTTCCTGGAAAGTCATGATCCTGTTACCAGATAGAAAAAGGCTCTGGTGTAAGACTACAAAGAAGCACAGGTTTCTAGAGGCTGGTGGGGGAGGGTACAAATCCTGACTGCCACACATCAGCCACTAAGTTGTACTTGTCTATGAATGCCACTTGATTTTCTACTGGGAATAATGGTGGGATTTAAATGAGATTCAATATGAATTCTGCTCACTAGCAAAGCCAGCCCTGCTGAAAGAGAAGTCTCTTTCTCCCTCCAAGACAAAAGTAGCGGTACAAGGTCAAAGTGGGGTCTCAGCCACTTCAATAATCAAGATTCCGGTCCTAACCGTTACTCTCAACAAACAATCAAATGTGGTTGACAAACTCTATGACTCTTTGGATCCCTTCTACTCAGACTTTGAGAATCTGGGTTTCATACATAGCTCATACCTCAAATGATGTCTGGGTCTTGAGATACAAGCTACAGAGCCATAGCCTGAGTCACAGTTGGGAGATGTGAGGTGGGACAAGATATTTTTATGTGCTTTTATGTTCCATCCATTTTCTTTAATCCCCACCTCTGTGTGTGTGTGTGTGGGTACATGGTCTATTTTCCTTATGTCTTTGTGTGTATAAGCATGTATGTAGGAATATGCATGTATTTATGTCTGTATGTGGATGTGTATATGCACAAGTGCCTTTGTGTCTGTGTGTATGTACATGTGTTTGTGTGTGTGTGAATATGAGTGTATATAGATGTCAGAAATCAACCCAGGGATTGTTTCTCGGGCACAGATGACCTCAGAGCTCCTCTTTGGGATGCTAGGCAGGGTTAGAAAAAGGAATCACTAGTATATGAGCTGCCTACTTTGTTTTATCACATACAGTCTATCATTTGGACCTTGGGTCCACTGATTATCCTAAACTGTGATTACATGCACATGCCGCCACACCATAGTTTTTAAGCCTGGGTTCTGGAGATTAAACTCAGGTCCTCATGTTCAAAATGCAGACACTTAGCTGACTATTGTCTCAGGCCAGCCCTACTGAGGATTATGAGAGTCTTTCCAAAGACAGAACAATGTTGAAACAATGTCTTAGTTGTATTAACCATGAGTAAGGTAGAGACATTCCCAGCCTTGTACTTCATAACCATGGCCCCTTCAACTGTGTCTCCTTGTGATACTAATGAGCTCTTGTTTTTTTAGTACAATGTCACCCCAGTTCTTCTAGTTCATAAAGCTTCCTTTCTTACTCTCCACACATCCACAGTCAGCCTGGCTCCATTCCTCCAAACCCTTTAAATGTATGATTAACATCACTCATGTGGTCCTGATTTCTTGGTTTATGTGGCTAATTTTCTTTTTATGTGTAGCCATCTCCCTAGTTTGGCCACGAGAAGCTGAGACAACAGTGGAAAACCCAAATTGAGAAGGATGGAAGAAGATAATAAAATGAGTGAAGTCAAGGCCCGAGAAGCGTGGGGGAGGATCAGATACTCAATTTTACTTAGGGTCACAGATGTAGAAAGGCAGAAATACAGACAGACAGACAGACATGACCCTCAATCTCAAGATGTCATTCAACTTTGTACCACAGGTATCTTGTTGTGAAATATTAGTTTTACTAAGTAAAAATGTGTTGCATTTGTTTACCTTGCCTGCCTAAGGCATCTGATTAGTCTAATTAAAAAGCTGAATGTCCAATAGCTAGGCAGGAGGTATAGGCAGGACTTTCTGGACAGAGAGAGTAAGTAGGAGGAGGAATCTGAGCACAATAGAGAAGACTGGAGAAGAAAGAAAAAAGAGGTTACAGAGAGACACCAGGGGTCAGCCAGCCAGACATGGAGAGAGCAAGAAAGTAAGACATACAGAATGAAAGGTAAAAATCTACGAGGCAAAATGTAGAGGAATAGAAACAGGTTAGATTAAGAGAGCTAGTAGGACAAGCCTAAAGTAGGACCAAGCATTCATAATTAATAATAAGTCTCCATATCTTTATTTGGGAGTCCAAAGAAAATGTGAACTATAGCCTTTCACTAATCTTACCCAGTCACAGCCTGCATGGAAAAGAATAAGGACATAGAGGTGAGATCTGAGCAAAGCTAAGGATCAGCAAACCAAGATCGGGTGCATGAGGCAGAGGAGGAGACTAGACAAAGAAACATAAATGCATAGATAGCCTCTATAGAAAAGTCTACGACAATCGAAAATCTTTAGTTTCTAGACAAAAATCATACTCCCTAACCAGACTTTCTCAGGATCTCTGAGAGTACACATCTATATTTCCTGCAACAACATCCACTCTCTACATCAGCAGTTACACCAGCTTCTCTCAGTTCCTGAGGTAGACTGTGTTTATGGACCTCTGCCCTCACCTTCTTTCCTGAAATTGCTGTATCTCCATGAGTATATAACATCTCTATAATTCTCACCCACCTTCCCTGGACACCCTAATTTTGGTTAAATGACATTTCCATGCATATTATTTATACTTACCCTTAGGCAGTGATAACTCTGAGAAACACACACACACACACACACACACACACACACACACACACAGAGAGAGAGAGAGAGAGAGAGAGAGAGAGAGAGGAAGAGAGAGAGGAGACAAACTATGTACAATTTAAAGATACACTATGTAAATGTTGGCATACGTCCCCTCTTCAAAGACAATGCTTTCCTTGGCAATCTCTTAGAAAATTACCCAAAGGTAACCCATCATGCTGAAGTTGGGTAATAATTTTCTTACCACCAGCCTAACCCATACAGTGCTACTTTTGAACACTATATGAACAGAACTACTACACATGCCCTTTGTCTCTTGGTTCATTTGTTTTCCCCACCCCAGCACTGTATTCTATAAATACATACTGATTTACTTATGCATTCTCCTCCTGTTGGTTGACAGGCTTGTTTCCAGGGTTATGAATAGTTCCTGGGAAAACTCTTGTACACATCTCCTGGGGCCCAAGAGTGGGCATCACTCTATGCATTTTTGCCACAGCAGCATGTCGCCAGTACAAGTTAGATACAGTTGATTTTCCCAAAGAAAGGAGAGGCTGTTTCAAATTAAGTCTTTTGAGCTCCCTCCTACCAGCATAAATGAGATTCATGTTGTTTCACATCCCTGCCAACTTTTTCATTTAAAGATTTATTTTATTTATAATGTGTGTGTGTGTGTGTGTGTGTGTGTGTGTGTGTGTGTGTGTGTGTGTAGGTGCTTTGGCTGTGGAGGTCCTAAGAGGGCATTGGATCCCCTGAGGCTGGAATTAAAGGTGGCAGGTGGTTGTAAGCCACCTCACATGGGTTCTAGAAAACTAACTTTAGTTCTCTGCAAGAGTATTTAGTGCTCTTAACCACTGAGCTCTCTATCCAGCCCCCTTGTCAACTTCTGACATCAGTGGCATGAGCATAAAATTCTCTCCACAGTTTTCATTTGCAGTGAGATGATAGGTTTTGTTTTTCTTTCCTGTTACTAACCTACAATGTCACACTCTAGGAGAAGGCTTACCTCTGCCTTAATGCAGGGCCAGGCATGTGGGTAGTATTTGCTGATTGAATGAAGGGTCGAAGTTGGGCTTTGTTCTGACTTACTCTGTGTGCTTCACTGGTTACTGAGGGCAGACCTGGCCTCACTCACTCTTCCACCAGACCTCACAGAAGAACATCCTATGGGGACCCAGTTTCTCAAGCCTGCTTCTAACAATAAATATTCCCAAAGAGTTGCTTGCTCCTTGGAAACATGGTGCAGTTTCTTGGTTGTGTACCTGAACAGTTTTAATGTTTGGGTCAGTCCCAAGTGACACTCAAGCAGGTTCCCATCAAAAAGGGCTCCTTCAGAATCCTCACAAAGCACTAAGGTTCAGCAGGCCAAACCAAGGAGAGGTGGCTAGGCTGCAATGTTTTAGAGATGTTTTGTAGGGGCATGGCTGTGCCAAAAAGCTGCCCATTTGCAGAGAAACCTAGAAGCCAGTTTGGGACACCAGAAGAAGCATGGCTTCAGCGAACTGGCCATCTGAGCATGTACAGAGGGCCCCCAATGCTCTGATCAATCTTCTTAGGTTGTGGAGGCCCAGGGCATGAATTCCACAAGGGCTTCTTTTTCCGTATGTGGTTACCGAGATTTTAAGGCAGCTCTCTTGACTCTGAGTAAAGGGATGCTTACCCATGGCTATCTCAAGTCTCCCATTTGAAAAGGGAGATGACAGACCTGGACATATTGGGGGGTGATGTCCCCAAGGGTATGGCAGAGGCACCTGCTACTAATTTGGGGGTGAGCAGCTTACACCAACAATTTGGGGGAAGAAACGGCCACTATGCCCACTGCTGCTTCCTGGGCAAGGCAAGATAGTATCCATGACTTGTCACTATGCATTCTTCTACCAGGCAAACTATCCACTGCATATTTAATCTAGAGCAACCTTGAAATTCAAAGACAGTGAACCCCTAAAAGAAGTAAACGGAATCCCAAAGACACTACCTGAAAAAGGGCTACCCATTGAGTCTCCTACCTCAGGGAGCTGTGGTGTGAGCAATGAGCTCTTGGTGGCATCTCAGTGGTTGGGCTCTGATGTTGTAATCTATGATTTTCTTGTCTATAAATAGAGAAATGATTGCATGGCACAACTAGATAGGAACTCAATGCCAGCTTTGCAGAAGGCAGCTCCTAGCATAGGGGACAAATAGACATCCCAATTCCAGGAGATGAGACCACGCAGAGGCTGAAAACACAGACAGTAAGTAGATCTTAGGATCTGAGGCTCGAGAGACCTGCATGACACAAATAGAGACTATCAGAAGGACACTGGCAAAGGAGGATACTGACCAGAGTCTAGAACAGCATTAGAAACAGCAGAAAACCAAAGGAAAGACCAGCACAGTGAAAGGGGAGAAGGCTGTGGGCTTGGAGATCACACATGGCTACCGTCAATGGCTTTCTGTTGTATAGCTATGTGGCAATCATGTTAATGCCAGAGTGAGCTAGCTGCTGAGGCCAAGCCTCTAATACAGCCCCTGATACAGTTGTTGGCTTGGGCTGACCCTCAGATCACCCTGATACAAGATACTGGGAAGGGAGTAGACCTAGTTCAGATATTCCCATAGAGCAAAGCTCTAAAAGAAACCTCAAGGGTAGAGAGACACCATTAGCCTAGTGCCAAGTGGGTCCATTCCCACATGTGCTAGCAACTCTAATCACTTCTTTGTTTTGGAACCAAGATCTCTGACCTCATTATCATCCCTGGTGCTGAGTCTGAGTGTCCCAGGAAGTCAAGGAAAGACCAACCTTCAAACAGTCAAATAAAACCTTACCCATCTCTGGTAAGAAGAGTCACTTCTAGACAAAAGGGCCCTATACTTACTGTGTGCATTGGGCTAAGCTTTCGCAGTAGCTGTGAGATATCCTCCTCTGTGGACTGCCTTCTCCATCCATCCAGCTGCTGCTCAGAGCAGACCCATGGACTGTGTTTAATTTTTACTTTGCTATATGAAGATGAGATACTTACTCATTTAAAGTGTTTCCTTTTTTATGTCTCTAATCAGTGGCTGTTTCTTTCCTCTCTCTGAGGCCTAATCTAATCAGAAGCAAATCCCACACATATGAATGGTTCATTAGCCTGTCCCAATCAAATTCAAACTGGCTATCCCTCCTCCCCCAAAGAATGACATTGGCTCAAAGGGTATCCCTGGGCCAGTGTCTAAGACAATTGCCATGGTAATCCCAGAGCAGCCTTTCGGAAACCAGAGCTACCAGGGCACAGGAGGGAAGCTTATACTCTGTTACTCCCAGGATAGGGTTGGGCACAATCTGATGACAGATGGCTTTAGTGTCACTAAGATGGGGCAGGTGAAAGTCAGATCCTATAATCTGGCATCAAATGTACAAATCTCCCAGGTTTGTTCTAGTGGGGCTCCTCACTTTATCATTAAGATTGTTGCAATGGGACCAGGTGAGGTGGCTTAAAGGTTAAGAGCATTGGCTGTTCCTTCAGAGGATCTGGGTTTAGTTCCCAGCACCCCCACCAAGCAGCTTACAACTACCTGCAACACCCCTAGGATTTGACACCTTTTTCTGGTCTCTGAGGGCACCTTCATGCACATGGTACACTGGTAACCACAAACACCTACACATAAATATTTTTTTTTAAAAAAAGAGAGAGAGATTGTGGATGAAGTCAAGGGACTCATTTTTTCCATGAATGCAATTTTTTTTATAAGATGTTTATCTGTCATGTGCTTAGAATTCAGATAGCAAAAGATGATAATGTGGGTTTAATGCAGGCTTCACTCTACAGACTCAACATACTTGAATGCTTTATTCCTATTTTGGGAGGCCTGTCTGCAGGGAGGGTTTTTGAGGGTCTGCCATCCTTGCTTCCTTCCTGTTAAGTTCTTCCTATTTGCTAGTCAGGCAGGATGGTAGACTGCAACTGCCCTGGAGCTATAAGCCAAACAAACCTTCCTTTTTTGTGTTTGGGGACACATTTTGCCACAGCAATGAGGAAACTAACAATACAGCTGATGTGCTCTGACGACTTTGAAAGGCATTTGTCCTTTAGTACAGATCAAAATGAATTGTCAATTTGGGCATCTTCATAAATGTGCTCGCCAAAAAGCACCTAGGTGACAGTACACTGGCAACAGATATTACAAAGGGAATCAGTGTCACTGAAGAACGTATTTGAAGGGAGTGCAGTCATTTTCCATCATTTCCCATTATCCTTCAGAGGCAGAGGAGGAAATGGGCCCGAAGTATGCCTCTTGGAAGACATGATATCACGGTTCTTAGCAGAGGCTTTGGGTCACACAGTTTGGTTTGAAACCACCTAATTCCCATTTGCTGAACTGGTGCCTGAGGCAATTCATGTCACCTTCTCACAGTTTCCTTGTATGGAAAATAGAAACAGAATTCCCACTTCTAAGAGCAGCTGTGGGAATCCAGTGGCTAACTGTAGAGGTTTACTACACCTAGCACGGGCTTAGAACCCACTCAGTATTTTTATGCTTACCTTACTGTCACTGTAAAACCCTCAGCTATAAGGCTCATTCATACTGTGTGCTGTTCAGAGGAGACCACAACCCTCTGAGGTCAAGACTGATGTGCCCATCACATCTCACTACATGTCACTCAAACATCTCAAGCTCAACTTGTCCAAACCAGACTTCTTGATTTCCACTACCCTCATCCCTGCAACAGCCCAAGGTTGAAACCCATAATTTGCCTGAATCATCATTTCCTCCCCTCCATACCCAATATGTCAGGAAATACAGTCAATCCTTTCATGAGTCCTGCCTTCTAGGTCCCCCCTTCCTCTCCACTGATACAATATAAGAGAGAACCATTAAGGAGGTGACTAAAGCAAAAGGATGTTATGAAAGGAAACTTGATCCACAAGGTGTCCTTGAAAGAGGAAAGAATGTGGTGATATATTATTTATGATTTATTAAAGCTTGCTTGAGGATTCAGAAAGCAAAGTCAGTCAAAAGCTATAGAAGCCAGGCACACAACTTTAGTCCCAGGACTCAGGATTAAGAGGTAGACAGAGCTCTGTTAGTTCAAGGCCACCCTGAGCTACATGAAATTGATCCAGTCCTAAAAAGAAACCCCCCACACAAAGATGATCTCAGCACTTGGGATCACATGCCTTTAATACCAGGACTCATGAGAGTATTTAAGATAGGAACAGGGTCTCAGAGCTGGCATTCATTCTTCAGCCACATTGAGGATGGGAAGACATTGAAGTCTCAGGATTCTCCAGTCACACTGAGGAGAGCATTGCAGTCTGGGATTACAGTGTGCGATTTGGTGGAGCCAGGATCAGCCCTTTTAGCTGTAGGGGTAAGAACTAGAGGCTGGCTGCTTTCCTGATCTCTAGCTTGACATTTGAATCCCAGTATCTGTCTCTGGGTCTTTTAGTTTTCATGTTACAAAAAGGATACCGGAAACTGTCTTTCTGCCAGGGAAGGCAAGGTGAGGGATAGCTGTTTAGAAGCCAGAAAGGGATGTCTGACCAGGTTGACTCTCCTGCACTCTGGTATAGACTCTCAGCCTCCAGAACACCAAGAAAGGAAATGTGTGCAACCAAAGCTATTTACTACAGTTGTGTTAGGGTGCTTGAGCTGATGAACACACTACACTCAACTTACAGAATTATGACTTGATCCTTAAAACATCATCTGTCCCATTATTCCATACCATTATCTCTAAGAAGGAAAGGTCTTTTATTCTTCTCTCATATCCTAACTGCAGTTTCCCTCCCCTCTACCCCTCCTAGTCTGTCCCCTACCTCGTTTCTCCACCAGATCCACTTTTCCTCCATTTCCTTTTAAAACATCACAGGCCTCCAAGGGATATCCACTGAACAGGATAACAAGTTACAAAAAGGCTAGGCACAAACCCTCATGTCAAGGCTGGACGAGGCAACCCAATAGGAGGAAAAGGATCCCTAGACTCCTACTGCTGGGAGTCCCTTAAGAACACCAAGCTATACAACCATAAAGTATATGCAGAGGACCTAGCTCAGACTTATACAGGCTGCAAGTTTGATGAGAAGAAAGGGCATTGTGTAAGGAAATTATGAGAGTATCTGCATTGCAATAATAAGAAGGAAGAGTGGGGAGAGGCACCCCAGTTCCTGCAGTATGGCTTGCTCCAAGGCTGGGACATTAGAGCTATAATCAAATGGTTGCTAAGAAGCACCCTTCCAGTCTGGAAACAAACCAACAGACCAGACCAGCTAAAGAAATGGCAGAAGAAGGCAGATGAGATGGCTCAGTGGGTAAAGGGGCTTGCCACTAAGCCTGATGACCTGAATTCAATCCCTGGGATTCACAGTTAGGAGAAGCTGTCTCCCAACTTCCACAAGTGCCCCCTGACATAATTTTAAGGGGTTTTGTTAGTTATTTGCAAGAAAAGAAGCAAAAAACAGAGAAACATAGATAAAAAAGGTATCTCAGGGACTTTAACAGATATTGCTGGCTCCTGGTTTTTTTGTTTTTAATTTATCTTTTTAATTTTTTTTTGGTTTTGTTTTGCATTTACCCCAAAATTGGGAAATCCAGCATTGACACACTTTTACTATCTAATCCACAGTCTATGAATGAATTCTATGGAGTACCCCAAATAATGTCTTTTATGGCTTTTTCCTCCCTTGGCCTTAGCTTATTCAGAAGGTAAAATTTCCTTTGAGTCGACTCCCAGAATTTTTTGTTAACTTCCATCCTGTCCACCTGTCTAATTCATCCTGCTTTTCTATAGCTCCCTCATTGAACAGCATAAGGAAGCAAGTCTTGGTGTGAAGACCCCTCCCAGCACAATCCTCTGAGGGTGCCTACCTTCTGCTCCCCACCATTTCAAGCTAACGGCTTCATTATGTGCTTTTAAAAATTGCTTTGTTCTTTAGGGATTAATTTTGCATTTAACTTCACTAACTGTATAACTTCTACAATACACTGTGAAGCTGTCTCTGTTCACTGCTGTATGGCAACTTCAGAGACTCACTCTTGTGTGGCTGATGTGTAAGAAACAACACACTATCTGGAAAAGGGCAGTTTCAGACATCTCCTTGAAGCCATTGGGCAGGGCAGGATATTGTTTTTCTGGGGTTGGCATCAAGATTAATTTGTATGTGAAGGCTCAGAGAAGTGGATGCCCACTAACCTAGAGATCTGGACCTGACAGGTATCAGGTAGCTTATATCTTTCTTGAAGGCCCTGGGGATTTGAGGTGCCATGGATACCAGAATGCCATGGCTCAGGGCAGACATTCCAATAGGGTAGAGAGAGCAAGGGCTGACCATCCAGAAGGGAATGAGCAGAGGAGAAGCTTTCTCTAGTCAAGTCCAGGTTTTTTCCAAAGCTCTTGACACTTGGTCTTGTCTACCACTGGGCACTAGACATCCAGCCATCAAGAAAACACCCCATCTCTCTCTCTCTGGTCAAAATCCCCATACATTTCTTGCTTCCTACCCTCTCTATTTTGTCATTGCCTCTCCATATCCAACTGCCCACTCCAAGGCCTTCTTATGGAACAGCCAATGTCCTCCACTCTTGCATTCTGAGAGCTCAGGGAGGTAACTTAGAGTCTTTGAAATCAGGCCAAACCACCATCCCAGTCAGGTGCACCACTTCTCTGAGGGACTTGGGCAAGTGAGCCAAATTCTTTGAGTCTCAGCGATATGCCAGGATTTAATCCCTGGTTTAGTCTCTAGTATTTAAAAAAGCAAAACAAATAAAAAAAAAAAAACAGCGGCCAGTGGCAGGGCTCATATATATTTTACCCACACAACTCTCTCTCTCTCTCTCTCTCTCTCTCTCTCTCTCTCTCTCTCTCTCTCTCTCTCTCCACACACACACACACACACACATAAAAAACAAATAAGCAAAAAAGCAACCCACATCTGTTATTCACCCACATTACTCTGAACCATAGTTCCAGCTGGTTTGGGGGAAACCATAGACTTAGAAGAAATTAAAGATTAAAATCTAGTTTAAGGTGTTTAATTTCTTCTGTCTCCAGGAAAATTCAGCTGTGTCTTGCCTATGCTACCTTACATCTGTGGGTTTCCAAGTCTTTTTCAAGTAGGCTTGCAGGTGCCCACACCTCGGCCTATTTAAGTCTCTAAACAAACACTGGGCTGGTTGGAAACTGCTGTATCTGCTTGCTGAGAACACCATGATGCTGAGATTCTTCAGACCTCTGTATGCAGGCTGAGTTCAGGTCTACTATATGGGAGTAGTGGCCTACTCCCAACTGTGGGCATGTATCCTTCTTCCATTGCCTATAAAGTCATTGTACTCCATCTTAGAGGCTCTAGAACTCTATAAGCCAATGCTATAGCCAGGGACCTCTCAGCTCCAGAGTACCCATCATCACTCAATTCACTGACAAATCGGCTGGGCATGGTGGTACACACCTATAATCCCAGAACGTGGGAGGTAGGGGCAGGAGGATAAGGAATTCATGGCCATCCTCAACTACATAGCAAGTTTCAGACCAGCCTGGGCTACATGATACCCCATCTTAACAAAACATGTTGAAAAGCCAAGACAAACTGATAGCCCAGCAAAGTCTGACTTCTAGATAACCGGTGACCAATCCTCTTTTGACGTTTGGTAGCTCTGCTGTATCTATTCCAGAGTTTCCTTTATAGCATTCCTATATAGCATATAGTGAATCAGATCCAGATAGACAAATATCACAAGCTTTTTCTTATATGTAAAACCTAGAAAACATGTTCGTACACCCTCCCATGAAAATATGGGGGGGTCTAATCAAGAGGGGAGGCTGAGAATGGAGAAAGAAGAATTGGTGTGGGGAGCAATATGGTTAGACTACATGGTATATTTGATTTAAAATGTCATTTTGAAATCTGTCGCTTTATATAAAAACACACACCAATAAAGAGTGGGTTGTTATCAAATAAAACGATGTCTCTGTCTTGCCTGCTTCTGTACATGTCTGCTGGTCCTTACACTTTTCTGCCATGTTCTGATGTATAGCCATGGTCATTTTCTTCTTTGTCAAGAATCCTGTAACTCCACCTTTACCCCCCTCCCCCGCCCCCGTCTTACCTGCAAAAGGCAAGGTTCAATGCTGGTAGCTGGGTAGCCAGCTCTTCTAGAGACCCTCATGCAACTCCCAGACACAGAACATCCCTGCCACCATCTTTAGTGCCACTATGGGACATACAGGATCCTCCCTCATCAATTTAACCCTTTACAAGTTAGGACTCTGCCTACTGGCTTCATTCAAATGATGCTCAGAGTGATGTGTTCTCTTCAAGACTAATTTCTAATTTTATTTTTACTAGTACTATCTTCACTGGGTTCACACTTTTAAAACTAGTTTGCCAACTATGAAGGGTTTCTTCCATAAGGGTGCTTCTACAGACACCCAACTGTACAACCGTGGCCACCTTTACACAGGTTTTGGATGTGTGTCAACAACTTCCATTCAGTTTTATTTCCTTCAATAAAATTTGCAGACCTAAATTCTTAAATATTCATTTCTTCAACAGGACTTTTTTCTTTTTCTGTTTACTATGCTCATTTTCTGTAGTTTGTGTTCTTTTCCCTGTTATTCACATGTGATTGGTTACATTTAATTTTTGTTTTTAAGACAGTGTCTGTGGCAGTTTGAACGAGAGGTCTCTCACAGGCTCACGTATTTGAACACTTAGTCTCCAGTTGGTGGAGCTGTTTGGGGAGGTTATGAAACCTTAAGGAGGTGCAGCCTTGGTCCAGAAATTCTATCACTGGGGGTGGGTCTTCAGAGTTCATGGCTTCACCCTACTTCTTGCTTGCTTTCTTTCCTTTAGTTAAGACATAATCTCTCAGCTTCCTGTTTCTGCCATCAAGCCTTCCCTGTCATCATGAACATCTAACCCTCTATAACTATAAATAAAATAGAATCTTCCTTAGTTGCTTTAGGTCATGGTATTTTATCACAGCAACAAAACATAACTAATTAATGCATTGTCTCACATACTCAAACTCACCGTGTTGCCAAGGATGGCTTGAAGTTCTGATCCTCCTGCCTCCACCTGTCTCATTTGAACTTTTAAGACTCAGAATTTATTTTCTTGTTTGTTTATTTCTTTAGTAATAGCACCTAAAACATGTGAGCAGGGATTCCAAGTTGTACAATTACTGCTACTGGATTTGCTAGATCAAAGAGCCCACAAAGGTTTTGCAGTCAAAGTGGAGGGAAGGTTTCAGAAACATTAAGCTCATAACACTACTTTTTCCAGGGGCCAATTAGACTAGCAGTTCAACCATGATGACATTGATCATGGGGGACAAGGTTTTTCCTCCTGGTTTTGGGGGGGAATTGGAGGGCAACATATTAAACAACATGAGTCAGGTCTGTAACGACAAATACTGTGATTCTCACATCTGTGGAATGTAGGTATACACACACACACACACACACACACACACACACACACACACACACACACACCAGAAAGGAAACAACTTGGGAAGGTGGAGTGGAGGAATGGGAAAGGACAGGGGGTGACAGGAAAGGGTACAGGGGAGTGAATACAGTCAAAGTACATGATGGTTTTGATTTTTAAAAACTCATGGAACATCATTTTCATTATGAAAACTCATTAATGAAAATCATTATTTTCCACACAAATATGCACCATTTTGAAAAAGTCTAGGCTGTTACACTCTTAAATTCTGTGTTTTGTGTCTTCTGAACATACTGCTCACTGTTCATGTTACATCATACTGCAGTGTGCACCAGGTCCTTACCGAGACCAAACAGCCTGGAGCTGTGCCCTTAGACTTCCCATCTCCACAACCACCAGCAAAAGTAAACTGCTATTCTTTTAAAACCCCCCCACTATCCAGCATTTTACCATAGCAACCAACAGAAACAGATGAAGATGGAGTGTGGTAGGATGTTCATGGTGAAAAGTAAGACTGAATTCATTCCTCACACTATGTCAAGATTGGTTATGAAAAAAAATCAGATTAAAATGTGAAAGATAGAATACAATATACAAGTAGAAAATGTAAGTGAAGCTCTTCACAACCAGGAATGGCCAGATTTTCTTAAGGACCTGGACAGGAAGGGAAAGGCTGATGATGCATTTGCTTGACTTTGAAAAAGCAGCCTAGGCTGGGTATGTCAATGCAAGAAGTGGAGGCAGAAGGATTACAAGGTAGAGGCAAGACTGGGCCAAGTGAGGTCAAGGCAAGCCTTGGCTACAATAAGACCTTGCCTCAAATAAAATAAAGCAAAGCAATCCTTTCACAGCAAAAACAGAAGTGGCATAACACAGTTGGGAGGGAAGTTCAAATTATATGGCAGACAAAACATTACTGCTCCTAATGTGCAGACATCCTAAAAATAGAGATAAGCAACATTCTTTTGATTTCTAGCTAGCCTGAGTCAGTTTTCTTCCTTTGCAACACTCTTTCTGAGCACTATTCGAACAAAAGTTATATATGTTATACATAACATATATAAGTTAATAGGTGCCTCAAAAATAGTTTAAAATGGGTTTATATAACATATTGTGTTATATAACATGTTTATATAACATATTGTGGACGATGGATAGATTGATTGTTTGCTTTATATAGAATACTTTATAGTTTATAGAGTATCTAGATTTATTTATTTTTGTTATAGTTGTTAGAAATAATAATTATGATGATGAGGTAATAAAGTATAAGGTTGAATTAACTTTCAAGGCCCACATAAGCATGTTGAATCATCTAACAGTGTCAGGATAACATCTATCTTACCTATGGCACTATGTGTGTGAACTATAAAATGTAATTGTAAGGGAAGAACTCTGGAAACAGTGATGGGAGGCACTGGCTTTGTTGTTTAATGGATATAGACACACTAGACTATCTTCCTGCAGGAACTACAAACTATTTTTATTTATTTATTTATTTATTTATTTATTTATTTATTTATTTATTTACAGGTAGGGTCTGGCATCACAGGCTGGCTTGGAACTTACTATGTGGTCAAGGATGACCTTTAACTTCTGATTATCCCACCTCTACCCCCTGAGTAGTAGGATTACCGGGGTTATGACTGGTTTCTGTGGTGCTAGAGCAGAATCCAGAGCTTTGCTTATTCATATAAGCAGGCACCCTACCAACTGAACCACACTCCCATCCACAGGGCCATTTTTGATACGTGGTAACAATGTCATTGTGAGGTCTATTTGATCTCTTCCCCCACTTTGTTTCTCCCACCCCCACCCCCCACTCCCACATGCTGGTGGAGTACGGATTTTTCTGGTGCATGGGCAGGTGTGAACTAGGATCCCCATGGCTAAGAGGGAAGATTTACAAGGGCATGAAACCTGGTGGACAAGAGAAGACTGCATGGGGTTAGAATGGTCATGGTCTGAGGTAGAGAGCCCCCAGGTGCAAACTCTATCTTTATTAAGTTGTTAAAGGCTATATGGATGAAAAGCTTCGAATGGTACTATGTGCCATCAAAGGCCAAAATGTGCCCCAATCACCTAGATTTCTTCCCATCCTAGATGATACTTGGCTCCACCAGGAAAAGGGCAAGAATACTACACAGAAAGAGGCTCAACTCCCAGTCAAGCTGGATGAGGAGGCTAATAAACAGCAGGTAAAAGGGGCAAGGCTCAAACTAATGAATAAAGAATGAAGGCAGTGATTCAGTCTTAGAGGCAGGTAGTTGAGGACCATTCTGGAGGATAAAAATGCTATGTAAGAGTCATTAGTGTAAGAGGCCATTATCTAAAGGACCAAACTATAAATATTCCAAATCAGAGGCTCTCATGAGAAACCCCAGTGAGAAAGTCTGGGTGCTCAGATAGGAGTCATGACTTGGTTAACTCTCCTCTGTGATAACACCAAATGGCTTAGTCCACCACAGATCACCACAGTGAGACCATGGTGGAGGGGAGGTCCTGTCTTCTGGCTGCCAGATCTAAACACTACAAATAGGGTCATAGCTGCAGTTCAGGCATTCTTTTCTCCTCTTCTGACCTCTCTTCTTTCAGCCAAAGAAGATGGGTTTATATTAAAGAATCCACTTGTAAGGACTAATTGCAGACAAGACTTCCCATGTTTCTACATGGCGACTCCATATAGCTCATGGATTTCAATTAAGAAACACTGGTGTGTGTGTGTGTGTGTGTGTGTGTGTGTGTGTGTGTGTGTGTGTGTGTGTGTGTGTGTGTTTGTATGTGTGTCCCTTTTGTCTTATTTAACAAAAACACACAATACAATTTAGAATTTTCTCTCATGCATCAGGATCGTTAAGATCTTCAGCAATTATGCTGTAAACCTGGAAACACCCTAGATGTTAGCTACAGAAAATGCAAGCTGCTTCACTGTTGGGCACTTATCTCTCTCTACTCTGTATGTTCAAATAATGTCTACACAGTTGGAGTGTTTTATTTCTTGAGACCTTGGCAGTGCATAATGGTAAAACAACCTAGTTCTACAATTTTATTTGTGAGAATATTTTAAACTATGGGTTAAATTTCTTTCATGATCATGGGACAGGTTTAGATGTTGATTTTTTTCCCCTGTCAATTCTCAAAAATATACCATTCCACAAATTTGTATTGTTTATTAATATTTTCAAATTAGAGCACAAATTTGTTCATTATGTATTCTTAATTGCAGATAACCATACCAATGAGTCTTTTTTGTACTCCTAACATTTATCTACTTTATCTCTATTAAGTGACTATACTTATAAGATTCCAATAACTAGAACCACATCATCTTATAGGGCAGAACATGCTGTAATCACAAATTCTAATTCTGGACTCTGCACCCTCATGAGAATAGTCCTGCTTATATCCTGAATAAAGAAGTGGAATATAAGTTCATCTCTGCTTGCTTTCTATCTCTGTAGTCAGTCGGTGATGCTGGCAGACATTCACAACCTTGTCAGGTCATCCCAAGAGGGCTCAACAGCTAGAAGAGCATCCAAATGTCTGAATGTACAGATTAATTTTGTTCTGAGGTCTTCATAATCATGAACTACAGATAATTTCCTAGGGTGTGGCCTTTCTCATGCAATACAAATGCCAGTGTCTATCTGTGCTAGCTTCCTGAACCAGTTTCAGGGCTTCTTCTACTCAATTTCAGCCTTTGAGGTCTTTAGTTTTCTCTCTGGGTCCTGGTCCACTTCCACCATGGGGACAGCACAGGGCTGTGAAATGTGCAGGCAAAGCACCTACTTGGTTATTTTCTTTTATTATTTTTATTCTGATGTTTTTTTTCTGACTACTTATACACTATTAATGTTCAGCTTTTATTTCTAAAAGAAGAATGGGATGCCAGATAGTTTCTCTTAAGCTAAATGTGAGCTGCACTCCTCACTCAACACATGCACCAAGCATATTTATTATCATTCATTCAAGACATTTTCACATTTCTGATGCAATTTCTTTTTTAAATTATGGATTTTTGGAAGCATGTCTCATAATTGTCAAAAATGATGGTTCTGTCTGTAATTTTTTGTCATGGATTTCTAACTTAACTCCATTTTGGTTTCAGAATATGCTCCCTGTGAATAAAAACCCTTGCTATTTGTTGTGTCTTATCTCTCAAGATGTGGTCAACATCCACAAATATTTTACTTGTTCTGGGAAAAAAATGCATTTGGCAACTTTTAGATGCCATTCAGATTCAACCTATTAACTGTATGGGTTTGTCAACTACTTGAGATGTAACAAAACCTTCCACTATGCTATCAGGATTGCTGATGCCTCAGTGTATTCCTGCTGTTTTGTTCTTTATTATATTAAAATGATTATTTGATGTGTATGGGTGTTTTGTCTACATCTATATGTTAGTACATCTCACGTATGCCTGGTGACCATAGAGGGCAAAGAATTGCATCAGATCACCTGAAACTGGAGTCACAGACAGTTGTAAGCCACTATGTAGATGTTGGGAATCAAATCTGTGTCTTCTGGAAAATCCGCCAGTACTCTTAGCTGTTGAACAATCTCTCTAGACCCTATGTATTTTTTTCTGTATGCAAATTTATATTGTTCAGTTAGTAGCATTTGAATTGACAACTAATATATTCTAGATGAATTTCACATTTATCATTTTAGACCTTTTTATTGTAATTTTTACTTCTTTCCTACAGTTAATACAATATCTTTCTTTAGGCTAGCATCTGACCACTATGAATTTTTCTATACTTTGGAATTTTATCATTTCTGTGTCTTATTTCAGATGTTTCTTGTAAGTAAACTTTTAAGCTAGTCTAAAACTATTCATCTTTTGACTTAGTTCATGCAGATTGACTGGTATAACCAGGCCTGTATTGTCTCTCTGCACAAGCTGTTGTATATATCTATTTCAGTCTTGCTTATAGCATATTCATGTTTTATTTTCCATCAACTAATTTTGAAGGCATGTTTTTTCTTTCTGTGCTTTTCATGTCATCCCTAAAAACTTTAACTTGTTTCTTAAGTCACCAAATTATAAAGTCAATCAGTAACCTTTCTATCACTAACATTTTATAACAAATCCACCCCAGCCTATATACTTTTGTTAAATTGCATATAGTTTTAATAATCCCACAGGTAATACTCTTGTGTTTCATTCCATTTCAAATTTTAATAGACTTATCTATTTACTATCAGTGTTCTTTAATTTCAGATGTCCTTTGGGGATCATTTTTCTTGTTCCAGATTTAAAAATGTTTAACTTATTCTAATGAAGATCGTGTATGTATGTGTGTGTGTGTTTTCCTCCTTTGAGCGGTGTTATTTAGGGTACACATGTGTAACATGACAAACATCTCAGCATATTGAAGAGAGTATCCCATAGTCACTTGCCTTTCATAGTTTCATAGTTGCAGTGAAAAGTTGGCTGTTCATCACTGGTTTTTAGGTAGTTTCTCTTTCTCCTACTGGTGTAAGTTCTTCTTGTCTTTGGGAATCTGCTGTTTCACAATATATATGTATATACATACAATGTCTATCTTCATATTTGTCCTAATTTGGACAAGTTGAGTTTCTATGAATTAGCATGTTAGTTGGGAAAATTCAAGAAACTATTTAATAAAATACTTGCTTTTTCCCAATCCTTTCCTTTTACCCTCTCCATTTGGAGTTGTAAAATACCATACTTTATTCTACTTAATGCTCCACTATATATATATATATATATATATATATATATATATACATATATATATGTGTGTGTGTATATATATGTATATATATATGTATATATATATATATATATTCTTTCTGGGTTGATTTTGAATTATTTCTTTACATATACTTTGCTAGTTTTATTATTTTAGTAACGTTCATGTATTAATTGATTGGTAGCACTGCTGAAAGGTAATTGGATTCTGAGGGCACTAACCCATCAATAGATGAATTCACTGTTGAGTTCATGGCTGAGGTGGTCTAGGAGGAAGTGGGACCTTGTTGGAGAAGTATGTCATAGACGCTATGCCTTTTGATCTTTGTCCCTTTCCCTCCTTCCTGGACACTGAGAAGTAAGATATTATGATGATTGGTGTTAATTGTCAGCTTGACAGAATCACCAAAGAGACAACCCTTTGGGCAAGTCTTTGAGGAACTAGTTAGACTGGGTTAATTGGGGTGAAGCACTTCCCTTCAGGTACACAGTACCATTCCATGGTCCTGGAGAGCATAAAAAGGAGAGCAACCAGAACACCAGTATCCACCTCTCTCCACTTCCTGATTGTGGCCCCCACAGACTTGTTTGAATAAGGCACATAGGGAGTGGCACCATTAGGAGGAGTGGCCTTGTTGGATGGCGTAGGTGTGGCCTTATTGGAGGAAGTGTGTCACTGTGGAGGCAGGCTTTGAGGTCTCCTATGCTCAAGCTATGCCCAGTGTGACACATAGTTGCTTCTACTGCCTGCAGATCAAGATATAGAAGTCTCAGCTCCTTCTCTAGCACTATGTCTGCCTGAATATCATCATGCTTCCTGCCATGATGATAATGGACTAAATCTCTGAAACTTTAAGGCAGCCCAATTAAACATAAGAGTCCCTGTGGTCATGGTGTCTCTTCCCAGCAACAAAACCCTAAGACACTGACTATGCATGCAATGTGACCAACTGCCTCAAGCTCCTGCCACCTCAAGCTTTCCCTTCATGATCAAATGCATCTGTATGTCGAAATAAATCCTTTATGTTGCTTCTTGTAACAACAAAAATCAGCAAAAATAATGTAACTACTACATTCTCTCTGCTTTACCATACGCTGAATGCCACAATGCTATGCCCCATCCCAGGATGAGGAACAATGGAATCAAGAAACCATGGATTGAAACCTCTGAAACCATGAGCCAACATGAACTCTCTCCTCCTTTAAATTGGTTTTCTCAGTTCTGTCACCATGACAGAAAACTAAACATAAAGTATTTGCAAAGTCACTTCTTATTCATATTTTGAATTTCTAGAGGCTGGAGAAATGGCTCAGTGCACTTGTTACACAAGCTTGAAGACCCAAGTTCAGATCTCAGCAACCACACAAAACACTGGGTGTGGCCTCAAGACAATAAGGAGAGTATTAGAGCAGATCATCTGACATCCTCCACACATGTGCACAAGTGCACCCACCCACCCACAGGTGTGCACACACCACATCTATATGACACACACTGTCACCTACACACAAACACATATGCACACAATGAATAAATTGATCCTTATATAACATTCAATAATTTGAAGACATCTGAGATCTAATTTGTCTGTTGCTTTTGCAGTATCTGCTCTTTATGCTTTCCCCCCTCTTATTTCTTCCTATGATGTTTAAAATCTGTCATCTCTTGTTCCGTGGCCCTCTAGTTGGGGACATTTTTGTAGCCTGGCTAAGATGGTTTGTTTTTCACAGACCATTTACAATTTATATTGGAAAAACTGGCCTTTGAGATTCCAGCTCCATGGGAGGTAAAGCAAGCTCATTGTTCACAATTGAGAGAAGGGACGTTTAAAGATCACCAGATTCTTCAGATATCATGCACTCATCTGAATTTTTTGTCTCTGAGTTTCCTTGGGCCACTCTAATAAACTACCATGTAAGATTGCTAAATTGACAAAAATGTATTTACCCACAGTTGTGGGTGCTAGAAGCCCCAATCAAGGTGTGATGCTGAAGGGTCACATTCCCTCAAAGCCTCTAGGAAAGGGTCCTGTCTACCTCTTCCTGTCTTAAGAATTCCTTGACCTGTGGTATCACAACTCCAGGCTCTGACTCTAGCTTCAGATGGCTGTGTTCTTTCATGTTCATCTCTGTCCAAATCTTTTCCTTAAAAGGACACCAGCCACTTTTGATTAGTATATACTCTGATCCAGTGTGACTTCAGTCTAGCCTGCTTACACCTGTGAAGACTATTTCCACATAAGCTCACATTCCTAGGAAAGGAATTAGGATTTCTGGACATTTTGTGAAGGGATTCAATTCAGCCTACACTAGTTTCTACCAGTTTCTTCAGTCCTTGCCAGCTCTGAGACACATTATGTCCTTAAACTTTCTGAGCCACAAAGTATTCAGCTTTTCAGTCTTCTGTTCATCTCTGCTCTTGTTTTTCACTTGTTCATCCTGCTATAATGGGCCTCTCCTTCCTCACTCCCTTGTAGACTCAGAAACCAGGGATGAGGGCAGGGGGCCAATTAGAATTGAGTGTAAAATAAGAGAAAGGCTTTAAAGGGAGACTCAACATGCAGGGCTTAGTCTAAAGGAGAAAGAAAGCACAAACACTGTGATACTTCTTGGGGAAGGGGTCTCAAAGGACTCTGGTCCTAGGCTTGATCACGGAGGTATATCGATTGAGCCATCACAACCTGCATCACAACCTGGACTTAAGTCTTTTCTCCATATTTTGCAAACTTCATGACCTGGGAACATGTGCAAGTTCATAATTTCTGTTTCCTCAACTGATGAAGGAGGATATCATAAAAAGGTCTACTTTGGGGTATTCTGTGGATGGATGGTGTTTTTTTTTTAAATGCCCTGGGGTTGGGAAGAGGACTCATCTGCAAAAATGCTCAGCATGCAAGCATGAAGACCAGAGTTCAGACTCCAAGAACCCATGTGAATGCTGCTGTGGTGGGGTGCCTGTGATTCTACCTTCAGAAGTCTGAGACTAGATCCCCAGAGCAGGATGGCTAGCAAGACTAGCCATATGTGAGTGCTGGGTTTGTTTGGGATCTGCCCCCCCCACTTCGCCTTACTGAATTCAGTGGGAAAGAGATGGAGGACGAGTCCAGACATCACTGAATTCAATGGGAGAGAGATGGAGGATGAGTCCAGACAGCAACCTTAGAGCTTCTACATGCAGAAGCACATGTGTGCATGCATACCTACACACATTTAAAAAATAAACACACACATACCCCCACATGCATACACACATGGAACATGGAAAAAGAAAAAGAATGCCTGTCAATATCCTGAACATACAGGAGGTGCTCAATATGTGCAAAACATTTTCCATTATCATGTCCCAAAATAGGTAAAGGCTTTGCATAAGTAACTACTGCATAAGTCAGGTGCGATGAGCAATGGCTTTCAGTTTGGCACAAAATCCTGAGGGGTAATTAGAAATACAGTTTTCTCAGGGAGGAAACTGAGGCACTGAGATTTTAGGTCATAAAGCACAAAAGAAAAATAGGTAGCAATAACCACACATAGGAGGTTATCCCAATGGAAAATGATCAGAGATTCTGCACCCCTTCAAGAAGGAACCAGAATACAAATGAACTAGTTCCTCCTTGTGTACTTAGTTCTGCCAGCTTACAGGGCTGGGCCCTGCTTTAAAAGCCTCCTTTTCCTCTGCCATCAATGATGCTTCATCTCTGTTCAGTGGGAGGGGAGGGGAAAGCTGGGGGGGGGAAACAAAGCCTGACGATATTTTGTATTTTATTTGAAACCCTGAACACGAAACTACCCAAAGATATTTTAACACATATTCAAAAGCCTCACCCAGGCCCACACTCCAAAATAGCTTTATAATTTAAGGAAGGAAAACCCAGACATCACCACCACTCTGTGATTGACTCACACATATGTTGGAGGCAGAGTTCACAAATCTAATTCCTTTCCCCATTTCTGGACATTTTTACCCAAAGAACACAAGTGACCGGAGGCGGTGCTGCCCGCTCAGCCGATTCCTGACAGCTGCTCCTGGTGAAACAGATTGTGTTTGGGGGCAAGCATTTATCCAGGAGCAGGGCTGAAATGAGATGGCGAGGATGCTGGTGGGTGGTGAATAAATGACCAGTGGAGGGAG
This sequence comes from Cricetiscus sungorus, assembly GCA_030556225.1. NCBI lineage: Eukaryota > Metazoa > Chordata > Mammalia > Rodentia > Cricetidae > Cricetiscus > Cricetiscus sungorus. The sequence continues at coordinate 71,980,104 of JANBXA010000007.1, forward strand.
AGCTGGAGAAATGAGGGTGATTATGCAGGCGCTGTCCTCTATGAATACATTAGCTCCCCATCAGCCTGTGCATTGCCACTGCCTCCAAAGCAATTGCCTGGAGTGCCAGTGAATACAGGTGTCTGAAGTACTTTCCAAGCTCAGCTTCACACAGGCTGTCCCTTCTGCCCGTCCTCAAAGCCTAGCATTAAGTCTGGGGCTGAGTTGGGCCCTAGACAGTTAGGTCCTTCGGGTGTTATGGGATGCTCCCTGTCGGAGTCTGGTCCCCCTTGTAGGGTTAAGAAGAGGGTTGGCCAGGGCCAGTTGCTTGCTCTGTGGAATGGGAATATGAGGAGATTAAAGGCAGGGGGTGGGTAGGTTCATAAGTGGGAACTGAAGGTCTGGACCTAAAAGCACCAGGTACATGTACTATGTTTAAAGTGACAAAGATAGAGACAATCGAACCAGATTATGGAAGAGGCCTTTATGAGATTTATAAATGGGCTGGCTATGAGAAAAATTTTATAAGAAAAGACACCAGGAGGTGAAAGGTCCTCTCTAAGGTTGGCAAACTTACGCTATGCAGGTGATGGGTTATTAAAGAGAGTTGGAGCCATTATGGGAACATGCCAAGGCTCAAACCATGGGTTTGTCAGGAGTACTTCCTGGACACAGATAACCCTTCTTGATAGCCATCCCCACATTTCTACCAAGCACCAGAACACCTAATATACCTTCCTGATTGAGGAGGGGGGTCATCCTAGGTTTTCTCTTTCTCAGGCCAAGAGGTAGGTGCCAGGTAGCCTAGTAAGTGTTCTTATTGGGTAAGAAAGAAAATGGCACCTTTCACAGAGTTACACCATCAGGTGCAGGATAGCCTGTGAGTCTGACTAGCACTCTGCAGAGTCAGAAAGCAGAATGGAGTGAGTGTAGCTGGTTTTGGCGGTTTATACCCAGGAGTCTGTTTCTTGTTAGAGCCCTTATAACCATCTTTGGGAATGGTATATGGTCCGCCATGGAGAAGACAGCCATGGAGAAGTGACTCTGAGAGTCTCTCTTGTCCAGCTGCCCCCTGATGCCCACTGCTACTTATCCCAACAGATGTGTTTAGTCTTAACAAACATGCTAAACTGGGAGCCTAATTCTCTATGCAAGCAAGCTCTGATGGCCTCTTTTTCCTGACAATACAAGAGGCTCTGGCTATGTACATGTACCAGGGCTAGGAACTAGACATTCATAGCCAGCGTGTGACCCTCAAATTTTAGTCCCCTTTTGTATTGTGAACTAAAGACTCCTCAACACTACACCACTAGTCTCACTTACCACCCTCATGAGAACTAAACTCAGCCCTGTGTGAGACACTGCACTCACCCTGATCCCAAGCTCCACATTCTCGCCTCCATAGATCTCCATGCCTTCGTCCAGCAGGCCAATCTCCTGAAAGTACTGTCGGTCCACAATGAAACAGCCAATGAGGGCAGGGCTCCTGCAGGGTGAGACAGATGACCAGCTGTGAGCAGAGGCTGGAATGAGAGTCACTTCAGGATAAAGAGTTCCCAAATGCAAAGATCCCCAGTACCATAACATAAAGGACTTTTCTGAGGCATCTTCTCCAACATGCCTCAGACCTTGTTGAATTACACTGGTCCTCTGAACCAGAGCCATTGATACCTATAGCATCAGATCATGGACATGACCAACTCTTAGTTGTGCAGTGAAGGAGTTCAGAGGTGCACCATCCTAAAGGTGGCTGAAAGCATGGGCCAGCAGAGCAGTCGCTTCACCTTTTCTTTTGTGCTTCTGAATATTGGATGTGATGGGCTCCAGAGAACAGAGCATGTGAGGAGGGGCTTTCTCTGACTTCCAGACCAGGGAGAGCACAAGACCCAGAGCAGTTGCTCTAATGAACACAGACAGCTCAGATGGTTAGTCACTTAATACCTAGATACTGTATTAAAAAGAATTATGAATAACAGTCCCCCATCCCCAAAAGGATTAGACCCATCTTATGAAAACCCTAAAATCTGATGGAAAATATAAAGGACATCTAGAAAGACCTAAAGATTACAATAGACTGGGAGCCAGTTAGAAAGCAAGTATAGTCTAAGGCTCTCTGTCATAGTTCTTTTTAAAAAGATTTATTTTTATTTATGAATGTCTGTGTTTGTGTGTTTACCAAGTGAGTGCAGGTGCCTGTGGAGACCAGAAGAGGGCACTAGATTCCCTAGAGCTGGAATTACAGGAGCCTGTGAGCGCCCAATATGGGTGTTAGGAAACTGCCTCGGGAGGAGAAGCAAAGGCTCCTAATCAGTGAGCTAACTCCCTAGCTCTCCATCACAGTTCTTAAAATGAGCCTAGATGCTGGCTCTGAGATTCCTGTTGGGCTAAATGAAAGGGAAAGTATTGATTCTTAGAAACAAAATTTACAGTTCATAGTTTTTGGGTAGAAATGCATGAATTGATTTCTTATTTTTTTGTTGTTTGTTTTGTTTTTTTGTTTTTTGCTAGTAGTAGATTTGAGAGAATTTTCTCACATGGATTTTCTTGACTGGGTTAGTTGGAGACCTTGGGGACCCAGCGAATAGCCATCTTAAAAATGACATTTCACACTACAACAGAGGCAAGTGTTGAACTCTATTTATAGTAACACATGTGGGCAAAATACTAAAACACAGCTTATGAAGATCTGGAGTGCTAATAGTGCATTTGTATAAAATCTGTCTCTAATGGGGCTGTCTTCATATTGGGATAAAATCAGAAATTATATGAAAGCTTCCAGAATCTCTCACCTCACCTACCTTCCTAACAAATACTGCGTGGCAGTGGAAGATAGATGATATCCTTGGGTGAAGACCAAGCGTACAGCTCTGCCGATTAAGAACACCCCAGTATGTTTGATGGTGAGCAGAATAGAGACAGCTAAGATCCATAGTCTCTGCTGCAAGGACACGCTCAGCACAGTGGCTTATTCCCCTCTGGTAACACTGGGCGGATTGAGGCAGGAATGAGCCACATAAGTAATTAAGCAGGAGGTGATAACAAGTCACAGAGTCTAGCTGCCTTTGTAGAACCCATCTCCACTGCTATAATCCTCAGTAGGACCATTCTCCTGTCTCAGTCTTGCTTCACTGTTGCTCTTGTCTTGTTGAACAGGGACAGTGCAATGAGTTGATATCAGGTTATAATGTGAGTCCAATGGACCATGTGTGTAAAAGGCTCCAGCACACAGCAGGCTCCCAACAAATTAATAGTACACAATTGTGTAGGCAGCTGCTGTGATTTGGATATGCTTTGAGTGTGTCCCCTCCAAAGGTTCCCCTGCTGGAAGCTCAGCATTGAGAGGTAGGAGGTCTCTAAGAGGTGCAGTCTGGCAGAAGATGAGTGGATCCCAGGGCAGCCATGCTCAGAAGGGATTAATGTAATAACCAGCTATGGAAATGATCCCTGAAGGTACAGCCTGTGCTGTGGCTGCTTGCACAACACCTGCACACAAGATCAAGCCAGTCAAAATTCTACTAGGGATGGAGGAGGGGCTTACAAGGGCCAACTCCAACCTGCCATTGATGGCTGTTGGTGGAGGGGGAATTGGTTTTTAATCAGTGATGAAGCTCCTGGTAGGGTTCTCATGCTTCAGCAGGAGGTGTTTGTGTGTGTGTGTGTGTGTGTGTGTGTGTGTGTGTGTTGGGTATTTGGGAGAAGCTGGGGGTGAATGGTGGATCTGATGAAAAGGCATTGTATACATACAAAATTTTTTCAGAGAAAAAAAGGAAATGCATGAGAATGAATATGTGTAGTTCTCAGGGGATAAGATTCATTCTTGATAAAGACATATTCAACCTTTTCACATTGTGATATAGTGCTGTCACCTACAGTCATATGGGTGGCAGTAATGCCTGTCCTTGGATGCACAAATCCCAGGGCCACACATTAGAAACCCCTGAAAGCAAGCCATGTGTGGCTCTTATTCTTTCTGTTCCTGCCATGTGATGCCACCTGCCTTGTTCTAATATATTAAAAGCCTTTACCAGAGGCTGGCCTGGTAGGGCCACTCACTCTCAGACTTTCAACTTCCAATACTGTGGATTAAATAAACATCATTCTCCATAAACTTTCCTTCCTCTGATATTTTGTTATAGCAACACAAGACAGATTGAGAAAATCACAAAAGAAACTACAGGAAAGTTGTCTTCCATCCTATTTTCTGTATGAATTCTTTTCTCCCAGCAATAATGTTTGTGATATTGATTTTTAAAAATATTTTCATAATTTCTCACTTTCTTGCAATACAAAGTAAGACTGGGTTCTTATTCCAAGGCAGCCCCCTTGGTCATCTTCTGGTGCCATTTGTCTGTTTAATGGTGGGAAGTAGATGTCTGCTTTGTCACCAACACACAGAAATAGTGCTGGTAGGGCTGACTACTACGGGAGTCCTGAAGAAAGTCAATCCAGAGTCTAGGAATACTAGACAGAAAGAGTTTGGGGTTTTTGAAATGCAGATGGTGGTCATTTATGCCTGTGTTCTACAGGATAAAACTCAAGACACCATCAGGTACATTTGTCCCATGGTCTGGTTTGACCTCATTGCTGGGGCTGCCCAGCTCACATTCCTCCATAGGATCTCGTAGGATCTCTCAGCCTCCCCTGTGACTGTAAGAGTCACATGTGGATGCCACTCTCAACCTAGCCACCTCCTTCTCACCCTTGAGAATGAGCTCAAATGCTTCCCTTTCCCCCCCTCTATATACCCGTTTCCTACCCGTGAGGCAGAATTATCATTCATCCTATGGTGTTGTTTCACTCCCACTGTATTCCAATCTTGGAGAGCTTGGAAATCAAATCTTACTCTGAAACTAGCATCAGCCACAGTACTTTATATGGAGCAGCTACACATGGTGTAAAAAGGAGTAACTTTGGGATCACAGATGTCCACTGTTAATACTTCCTGTTGTTCCTGAGGACCTGTGTTCAGTTTACACTACTCACACACTAGCTGACTCATCATAACAGCCTGTAATGCCAGTTCCAGGGGATCTGATGCCCTCTTCCCCACATCCCCCCCCACCACATACACATAAACATACATCCATACCACCCACATACACATATACATCACACACACACAACACACACACACACACACACGTGTCACACACACCACCACCACCACCACCACCACACCCCCACACACTCCTGAATAGAAATAAAACAAAACAAAAAAAAGAATCTGTTTTTAAAGGTTAGTGCCTTTGAGACTTTGGCCTTTTGGTTGCTCTCCTGGTTCTCTGAAAAGAGACCTTAAGAACATGTGAGCAGAGTCTGCAGGTCACCTTTCCCTCTCCTCTGCCACCCACACTAGGGCCTGGGCAGGGAGGGAAGGCCTTGTGTGACCACCAAGGCATAAAGACCACTGAGGAAAGGTTCCACACCTGATTGGGGCTGTGGAGTTCTCCAGCTTCCACCAGGCCTTGGGTGGGTTCAGGTAGCGGCACCACAGCTCCCAGTCGAAGCCTTGGGCAGCCAGTGGGTACTCTTCAATCTCAAAGTTGTCATATTTGATGTTATCGAAAGATGGCGAGATGATCCGTTTCCGGTTTTCCTTGATGCGCGTGAGGACTGGTTCCGCCCTGAGCAGGAAGGAAGAAGAGGTCAATTAAGGCTGCCAAGGTGGGCAACAGCCAGACGAGCAGCTCACCACAGTCATTTGCCAGCAGCAAGAGGAAGGAACCCCTGCTCCCCAAAGGTGGACACAAGTGATTTCCTGCATCCTCAGGACTTGACCTCCCTGGGCTAAGGACTTTAGGGTTGGCAAGAAGCCCAGCAGACCCTTCATACAACCAGAACTGAACTGAGAGATTCTCACTCAGAATCTTTTGTTGTGTGTGATTATTTCCCCACCCCACACACAACAAAAATCAAGATTAAAAAAAGAAAAGGAAAAAGAAGGAACAGATTTGAGACTTCAGAGGAAACTTTCAGCCTAGGTTTTGATTTTGCTTGAAGCAATTTGGAGGAAGAGGGGGGGGTGTAGGCAAAGTTATATTCTCCTTTTCCTCAGGAGGGGTGGGCATCCAGGCTTCTCCCCCCAAAACTGGCAGGCCCCTCTGGGTAGCAAGAGAATAATGTGTTTGCTGACAGGAATGATACGCTTCTCATTAATAATATATTCTGTGCATAATTGTTTATTCAAATCAGCTTGAAATAGTAAGTGTCCCTCTCTTTGGCTTGCCATAAATCCAGTGGAAATGCTTTTTAAATAGTCACAAATAGCACACAGGGACTTCAAGAATAAAAAACGACTGTGCTGCAGCCTTGGTTTAGGTCTATGATGCCAGCATCCCTCCCAGGCTGCCTGTAGGCCCTGCACCCCTTGCTGTCAGCATGTCCTCCTCACCCTATTCCCCTGACACAGAGGGTGGCACCATGGAGCGAGGAATGGGAGTGGACACACTGAGGCCATCACGTACAGGAGCAAAGAGGGCAGGAAACTAGGTATCCCAGCTATCCAGTCATCCTTAGCATCTGCCTCCATGTCCAGGCAGAGCCATGCACAGCGAGCAGCACCACCCTGCCCTAAACCTGTAGGGACACCAGTATCAGTCAGGTACCCTATGGGGGTTCAATAGCATCCCAAGAGCCCTCTTGTCAGTACTCTTACCCCATCTGGCATCTGACCAGTCTGACTTGACAAAGGAAGACTCAATAAGACTTATTTTTCCTGGGATGGAGGCTCTAAGAGCATTTTAGAATCCAGGAAGCCACCTTTACCCACCTCTGCCCATTCACTCCTGCTCTATCTGTGAGGTGAGGCATCTGTATTGTCCCTGCTCCAACTCTCCTGCCTAAAGATGGTGGAGCCATGTGCTCAGCTGGACAGATACTTTCCACTTTTCTGTTGTATTTCTTTTATGTGTATGAGTGTTAGCCTGAATGCATGTATGTGCACAACATGTGTGCAGTACCCAATGATGCCAGAAGAGGGCAATGGATTTCCTGGAACTGGAGCTACAGGTGGGCAGTGGCGGCCATGTGGGAGCCAGGAATTGAATGTGGGTCCCTTGCAAGAGCAGCCAGTTCTCTTAACTATGGAATCATCTCTCTGCTTTGTCCTTTGTATATAGTTGTCTTCCTGACCAGTGTTGTGGAATATTAGGTTAAGATGTGTTATATTCATTTATGCTGAAATATTTGTTTAATGATGCAAAGATATGTTGCATTCTTTTATGTTGCATTTGTTTAACTCTGTAAAGCTTTGTTAGTTTGCCTGACTAAAACACCTGATTGGTCTAATAAAGAATGGAATGACCAATAGCAAGGCAGGAGAGAAAGGATAGGTGAGGTTGGCAGAGAGAATAAATAGGAGGAGAAATCTAGGGAAAAAAGGAAGGAGTAAAAAAGGAAAAAAAAAAGGAAGAGGATGCTAGGGACCACCCAAGTAGTAAGAAGGGGGCAGGGAGGGTATTTAGATAAAAAAGAAAAAAGGCAAAAAAGGCAAAAATCCCAGGGGAAAAACATAGTTAAAGAGAAACAGTATAATTTTGGTTAGAAAGGTTGGCTAGAAAATAAACCAAGTTAAGTTCAGGCATTCATAAGTAAGAATAAGTTTCTGTGTGTTTATTTGGGAACTGGGTGGCAGGCCCCCATAGAGCATTAAAAAAAATAGTGCAGATTGGGTGTTACCACACCCTTCAGGTGCTGACCTCTGACTCTTGCCCTGCTTGAGGCTGAGCCCTATTGCAATGTTAGCTCACTCACAACCTGTACCTCAGCTGTCCCCACAAGCCTTTCCTTTTCCTCCAGCCCATGACTAGGATACCAGAATGCACTGCACTCCTGAGTCAGGCCCACTGGATCACACTGGGACCCCTCCTCTCCCTGAAGCACTCACCAGCCCACATTGAACTCCACGTGGGCATCGAATAGTGCCACCACAGGGGCTGTGGCTGCCCTCCAGCCGCTGACCCTGGAGCGGATAAGGCCTTCCTGCTTGCTGTGGCGCACAACTTTGATGAAGCCTGGCTTCTGGCCATTCACTTTATCCACGTATTCCGTCAACTTCTCTTTGAGCTCCTCTGTTGGGGAGAAAATACCTCTTAGTTGAGTGAGAGCAAAGGGTAGAAGCAGCCAAAACATTCACAGTACTGAGGTGAAGTGCCACCCTTTCCCAGGAGGCAAGAGCACCCCACTCCACTCTCCAGGGTTTCACTGGCCCCCAGTGGTAGTCACATAACTCAGCTTTGGGGGAAAACAGGAAGATGGTGTTTACTAAGCTGCAGCATCATGCTCTTATCAAGAACTCACACACACTGTCCAGTTCATCATCACAGCAAGGCAACAGGAAGGTGGGGGTTTGAGAGAAACTCATCCATTTCCCCAGTTTACACAGCATGTGAGTGCCAGAGACACGTTTACACTAGCTCTATGGGTTTGACCATCCGGTGCCATTAAAATATGTAATATGTTAAAAAGTGTTCCCTACAGGCTCATGTGTTTGGACACTTAGTTCTCAGCTGGTGGCACTGGTCTGGAGACTGTTTGGGGTAGACTCTTTGGGGAAATCCCTAGTAGCCAATGATAACATCAAGCCACCTTTGCCTACCTCAGTCTACTTGGTGCTGCCCTGTCTGTAAGGGAGGGCATCACCCTCTGATCTGCTCCAACCCTGCAGCCTCCAGGTAGTGGAGCCCTGTTCTTGGCTAGGCAAGAACTTGTGGCTTTGCCTTTTCCCTGGCCACATGTCTCAGATGTAGGTGCTAGCTAGCTAGGACCACACCTGGGTACCGCATCTTTTGCGGTGTTGATCCCTCACTGTCCTGTCCTGCTGCAAACTCGGCTGTATTACAAGGGTCACTTGCACACCTACATCTCAGTGTCTCCTAGAATCCTCTCTCCTTCTTCCAGCCCATGGCTGAGATACTGACATGCATTGCATTTCTGAGCCATAACCCCTGGATCACACTGGGACTCCTGTCCCCAAGCCACAAACCAGCCCACACTGAACAACACATGGAAGTAATGGAACATTGGGGGGGGGGTGGAAGCTAGCTAGAGGAAGAAAGTCACTGGGGCGTGGGGTCAATAGTCCACTCTGCTGCCCAAAAGCCACCTTACATACTCTGGACAATGGTTTTGAAGGACTGACTTTCTCTTTCCAAACCATGAACTGAAGGAAATACCTCTCCCCTTAAATTGCTTCTTGTCAGGTATTTGATCAGAGCATTGAGAGAAGCAATTAACAAACCAGGATTCTGGTCTGCTCAGCCACCTCCTCCTGACCAGCCCTCTCTGTTGCTCCTGTTGCCAATCAGAGAAGCCTCAGTGACAGATACCTTAGTTCAGGCTCTGCCTGGATCATGTTTCTGGGAGGTCAGTGGTAAGCACTGTGCTGTAGGAACAAGTTGGGAAGTGAGCTGCTACCCACTGTCACTGGGCCTGGCTTAGGATATACCATGCTGTTTCTCTACCTCCTCTGTGATGGGGGTTCTCCGTCTGGGAAGACACAGTGGCCATAATAATTTTGCTTCATAGCAGGGGAAGTAAGAACCCTGAGTTCCTTACAAGTCTGTTGAACAGGATTCATTTTGAGTCAACTACCTATTACCAGGGGTAAATCTATCAGGACATGATGAATCATGGGCGAGTCACTTCTGGATTCCATATTGAAGCAAGAAACTTGCATGTGCTCAATGTTAATACCTTAGCTCATACACACCAAGAACAGTGTTCTAAGACACTGATAAACACATGCTGTTGGGATTGCTGCCAAAGGTCCCCCTCCCCAGGAATTCCCCTTCCCCAAGCTGAGTGCATACCCTTCTTTGTCTCTGCAAGGGGACCTGAAGCTCCAGCTTTCCCTTTCTGGCTGCCCAGAAGTTAAACATAAGGCCATCACAGATCCTCTGACCCCAGTGAAGAGATGCTAAGGTCAAAAAGAGTCAGATGAAGCCTTGACCTCATGAAGAGCAGTCACAAGCTATCTGACAGGCTGTCCAGAGACCCATACCAGATTTCAGGATTCTATGCCAAGCAGCACTTGGTGTTTGAAGCCAGTGACTTCTGGGATTGTCTTTAGACAAAACAGCATGAGCTGCTCTGATGCAGAGTGGTGCTGGGATAAGACTGGGGCACAGAAACAGCTCCAGACACAGAACGGTCATCTGTGAAGATGCAGCAAGTGTGACAGATTTGGTTTCCCTAAAAGTTTTAGTTTCTTTATGACCTGTCACCAGGGAGCCAGACAAAGGCCAATGGTGGGCAAGTCTGCTTGCAGCCAGCTGAATTCCAAACATGCTCAGATTCAAATGTGTGTTAGTAACTGCTAATGCAGAAGACAGGAAGATGACTAGAAGGCAAGGGGTAGGGGTAAAGAGTAGGGGGAGGAAGAGAGGGTGGGGTAGAAGAGGAACGGGGCATTGAAATACTTAAAATATTCCAGAAGATGGATGATTCTGGCCCAGTCTTTGCAAAGTCTAATTCAACTTCTATGTTTTTCTTCAACCTCTGTCAATTGTTACATAAGTATGAGATACCTAAAAGTACTTCCATGGTCTCAGAAAACTGTTTTCCAACTTGTTGCCTATGAGATATATATATATATATATATATATATATATATACATTGATGTATATTATATATATATAACTATACATTAATGTATATTACATATCTTGTTAAATATTTTATATATTTAAAGTATTCCTCAGAATTGCTACAAAATAGAAAAATAGTCTCCTTCACCTTATAATGAAATACAAGCACATAATGGATCATACCTGCCTTTGGCTAAGGCTGCTGGGAAGCTTAGGCATAAATATAATGAATGACTAACCATCATAGTTTGATCCACATTTTTACTTCCCGACCTCACCTAAGTCTTTGATTTTCAATGCTCTGATCTGAAAGATTAAAATTATTTTTAACTTTTCCCCTATGGAAACAACAGGAAGTTTGTATTATTTGAGAGGCGATGTACTGGAGATTGAGGCCAAAACTACATACATGCTAGGCAAGCACCTATCATTCAACTACATCCATATATCTGTCTATATGTAATCTATACATCTTAATTTTGAGACAAGGTCTCACTAAATTACCCATGCTAGCTTTTAACTGGTTCCTCAGCCTCCCAAGTAGTTGGGATTAGAAACCTGAAGTGTATTTTAAAACGTCAATATAACTAATGTTTAATAAAATATAATTGTAGAGTAGGATAGGTGTGAAACTGCAGAGCAGAGAAGCTGTACTTTGCACTTAAGGCAGCATGCTGGGGAGCCAGGGGGCAGGAGGTCTGCTGTCTGCGACTTTCCCAGACTGAGAGTCAATGTTGGAGCTGTCCACAGCTGGTGCTGACAGAGAAACACAATTGTGTTCTGCATGGGGCCAAGCACCCTCCTGCTTGTGTGGTGCTTCCAGCCCCATCCTGCTGTCCACACATTCCTGCTCCGCTAACATGGAGACTTCAGTAAGCTGTGCCAATGACACCCAGAGAGGGCACAGGCCATGCCCCCCAAGAGCCAGCACACAGTCCTTCAAACCAATGAGAAATGGGGAATCAGGCAGCCTGGCTTCACAGAAGTCTTTCCCTACATCTGCCCCATTTGTGGTGCTTCTGTGGCCCACCAGCTGGTCCAGAATGATGACTCACAGGATGGATGGGAGGCGAGGCACCCACAGCTGTCAATCAGGTTGAAATGCTTAGCTGGACACCATGGTATAAAAGAAACAAAAACATTAGGAAGCTGGTTTGCACAGGCCTCTCTGCTCTTTGGAAGGCAGAGGCATGGGTGTTTTGTAGGAGAGTTTGGCTAGGTTTGCCAAGGGCAGGCAGACCAGTATCTCTTCTTTGTCTTTTAGTGTTCAGGGGATTAGTCCCCTCTGTGTGCTGTGGTCTGGGGGAAGCAGGACTGCAGATGAGAAAACTTCCCTGTTTCTGTGGCTGTGAGCAAGTCAGTGTTAGTGGACTGAGTGTTTAGACCCCACTCAATGTTTGTTAAAATCCTAATCCCCCCATATGATGGCATCAGGAGATAGGGGATAGGGGAGGTAATCAGGTCACAGAGTAGACTCATTGTCTAAGTTCTTCCTAGAGTGTGGCTCTAATGAACACACACACTGGATCATTTATAAAGCAGAGAAACATTTCCTCAGAATTCAGTAGGCTAGACTGTCTGTCTGATATCAATTCACCAGCTTCTCACATGGAATGAGTAGAGGGGGAAACTTGCTGTAATTCCTGCCTACGTAGTATAAAGTGAAGGGTGGGGTTGGTGGGATGCTCCTGAGGCCTTTTTAGTATGGACTATAGTCTTATAAGCAAGGGAAGAGCCTGCATTATTCCTCTCCTCCTTTTCCTCCTTCTCTTCCTCTTCCTCTTCTTTTTTTTTTTTTTTTTGAAACAGGATTTATCTGTGAGGCCTAGATGTCCTGGAACTCACTTGGTAGACCAGCAACTCCCAATGGTGTTACAGACTGGAGACCAAGCCCAACATGTGGGCTCTGGGAGACACTGAAGACTCAAACCACAACATTCACCTTTGGGGCTGTCCCTTATACATGCTGTGAACTGTCCATTGTAGTTTCTCAGCGCCCTCTGCATAGACCACCATCTTGTCTTCCTGTGGTCATTCCTCCTCCTGACCTCAAGGCTATCCCTGCAAGCCCAGCCTGGATCACAGTGTTTCTTGACCCTCTGCCTCATCTCTGCTGGTCAGTGTGAACAATAGCAGCCAGCTACTAATGATGTTGATTTAAAGGTGGAAGACACAGCACATTCTATTTGCTTTATTCCTTTAAGAGCTAGCAACAGCTAGTCTTCTTCATAGCAAAAGATTAAATGACCATTTTTGAAAGCCATTCAGGGTCACTGAAACACAAATCCTATGCCAACACACTTTAAACAGAGATTACAGGTAAGGAAGCCATGGCTGTAAAAACTAGCTGATCATCAGAGCCATGGAGAGCCATAGAAAGCCAAAGGAAGATGACACTCATATCTTCCATGAAGAAAATGGACTCAGGGGGCCATACTTGCCTCTACTTTGTTAGCTCCCTAAGGAAGGTCTTACACTCTATTAGGAGTGGAGGGTGGGAGAAGGGGAGGGAGGGAGAACTGGGGCTGTATGTAAAATGTACCTATGTAAAATGAAAACTATTTTTTTAAATAAAAAGACAAAAGCCCTAGAATTACTACTGAAGAGTCCCACTTTATTTCTTATTCTACTCCCTGATGTCACGGTTCAGCTCTAGGGAAACCTAGAGCCACTAGAAATATGTACTCCAAAATTAGTAAGGTCTCCAAAGCCAGGCTTCAACCACACTCCCCTCCTCTTCTGCTACATGGTGGCTGTTTCCCCCCATGACACTGTGTCCTTCTACAAAGTGGTTGAAATTGATTTTTGAAGTGACTTTGACAGAGGACATGAAAGTCTTTGCCTAGCAGTCCTGTGTTGGGCTCTAGTCAAACCTCATTGTAGCTCATCCTCCCTTGCCCTCCTCTTCTCTCTCAATTTCTAAGGACTATCAATGTCTGTTGTGTAACCTCCTCCCGCATTGTTTTAGCACCTGGCCTGATGCCACCAATGCTAAGCTGGGACGGGGGTGGGAGGGGCTGTGCCTGTAGAAGGAGCTGCATTGTGTAGGATCTACCGGCTCACAATGGCAAGTTTGGTCCAGCACTATAAACCAGAAATTACAACCCAGATCAGGCAGGTGCAGTCTGTGGTACTTTCCACATGTGATGGGCACTGTACTCATTGTGTTAGACCCACTCTTCGAGCATGCTCCCCATCACCCCATCATAACTCACAGAGAACTTCTGAAATATGCATTTGCAGCTTGCAGACAGTGGTGCTCATGGGTAAAGTTCCTTTATGTGCTCAGCACTAGCCTAAACCTGCCTCACAGAGGACTCACTCAGCCTTCAATATCCATAATACTGTTGGTTAGGGTTTGGATCACAAATAGCCTCCCAAGGTGTTGGAACACTTGGCTTTCCATGCAGCTGTGTTTACAAGTGACTTGATAATTCAGGCTCTGATGTCATGAATGTATTAATCCACTTATAGATTCACATCTTAACAGGATGAGAGGAGGACCTTAGGAGGTGAGGTCTGGTTAGAGAAAAAGTCAATGGGAGTGTGCCTTTGAAAGGGAAACTGGGATCTGGCTCCTCCTCATTGTAGTCATTGTTGTCATCAGTCAACATAGACCTCCTCTCCCTCCTCCTCACTCTAACTCATTCTCCTCCCTCTCTGGCTGCATGAGGAAAGGCCCTGTGCTCCACCACATGCTCCCTCCTAGCCTCCTCATGGTCCAGAAACAATAGGAACGAGTAAGTAGCCTTTGTCCTAAACCTCTGAAACCATGATTGGAAAGTAATCATTGATTTATTGTTACCACAAATGAAGTAATCTTCAGAGCCCTGAGAGAAGCAAGGATCAGCTCAGTGCCACAGCGATAGCCAAGTCATGCAAGCCTAGGCACCATGTCTCAGAGACCTGTGTCACCTTCAAATGATGGCGAGTGAAGGATCTGAGACTTTACATGGTATGGTAAATCTAGATGCACAGGAAGAAGGGAGGAGTGGGGAGTCCTGCTCTGATCTGCCTGACCCTAAAGACTATGCCATCTTCCTTTCTGCCCCACAGCCTTGTCTTTTTCAAAGCATGGGCCTCTTCCTTGGGGCCAGCCTTCTGTGGCTGTCTGCTCATCCACCTTGAGTAAATGAAATATAGTGATGAGAATAGTGATCTGAGATGAGCTGTCCCCCTGGTTCAGTGAACTTGGAGAAGGACCAGCTCAACTTTGTACTCCCTGGGGCTAAAGGAGGGACCCTATTAAGCAACGGTGGGATAGTACCCAGATGCTGGAAGCTGCTCAAGCATAAATGACTCCTTCTGCTCCAATGGCTTTAGGAAGGAACCACAGGGCTTATAAAAAAGACCATAGTGATTAATGCCAGTTGTATCCAAGCTGAGGGCACTGCTCCAGCCCTGGTACCCTGGCTTGTGGTACACAGTAGTGCCTTCCCCATCATCTAGGTAGAGCATGAACTCAGAACCCCAGAAATTCTGGAGAATCTATACAACAGGCTTCATCCAAGCTGAGGGCAAACAGAGCAGGGATCATGGGGTACAAAGCATATTCCAGAAGAGCAAGGCCCTCCAACCCTGGTCATGGCACTAGGGAAGGTCCAGCACATTTGGCAGGTAAGCCAGAGGCCAACTTGACATTTAGTGCTTACTTCTCTTTTCATGAAATTTTAATTTCTCTTTGGGGCAGTTTCATAGCATCTCCCAGCTCAGAAACTTCATCATGCTCTCCTGAGAGGTAGCAGAGTATAATAGTCTTAGTCCAAAATTCTGTAATTGATAAATTCTTAGAGCATCAGACACTAACCTCTGTAGATGTCACAGCAACAGTTAGGAGCTGCTTCCTCTGTCTTCCACCTCCTATCCTCTGATCTGCTTCCCAGATCCACGAGGTCAAGGGTCCAGCCCTGATTACTCTCAGCCCAAGTTCACCTGTGCCAGTGCCTTTGCACTAACAACTTCCCCCTGATCAGGGCATCCCTGCCTTTACTAGCACAGGTGCTTTTCAATGCCTGTCTTCATCTGCAGTGCTCCCAATCTGGGGTGGGGCTGGGAAGCAAGGGGGCCATATCCCCTTAGACACAGGGGACTGTTAGACCTTTTCCACAAAACCAATGAGGAGCAACATCTGACCCACAGCTCCAGAGTTATCATCAGGGACTCCAAGCTTCCTTAGCAACCTCTTAGGAGTGAGGTAAAGGCTCTCTCTGGCTGTGAATTGGGTCTGTCCTTCTGCAAATCACCTCTGCCCAGGCCACCTGCCCAGCTGCCTCCTTCTGGGTGATTTGTGAGGCCTGGGGACCAGTAGATGTCACACAGATTTACACCACACAGCAGGTGCAGCTCATCGCATTGGGGAGTGTGATGCCCCTTTCCTTGGCTCACAGGGCACCTTCAGGCAATCTGTTCTCAAGGAGAAGCCTCCCTATGAAGGGGCAGGTGACAGGGCAGAACCCAAAGGGTCTGCCTCCAGCCCTCCTGTTTTTCTTTCTTTCTGAAAAGGTTTCCAAGTGGATTTCATTCTCAGCCCTGCCACACACATTTGTCCTAGCTGTGTGACTGGGTGTGGACGGAATCCAGCATAGCCTTGGTTTCCTCGTGTGTGTGGTTAGAGAAACACTGTCTACCACCTGGCTTAGCACTGGATGCCAGGTGACCCTGGGAGATGCTGAGTGCTTCAGCAGCAACTGCTCTGCGCTCCTTATTCTGAATTCTTGATGCTTCTTCCTCTCCTTTAAAGTGGCCACCCTGGCTAGAAATCATTCCCACCCCTGAATTATCTGGGGAATCCAGGCTGCAAAATGTTTCCTGCAAATTGACAACCTCTACCCCATCCCTACCCAATAAAGCACATTCAATGAGTCTCCTTTTAGGCTCTGTGCTAGGGACAGAACACACATCCGATAAGCTTCCTTTTGTCATCTAAAGCAGAAGAGAGGATAAAGGAAGGCTATCCATTTCTTTTTATTCACCTTTATTTAGGCTCATGGATCCATTTCACAGATGAGCAAAATGAAGCTAGTAATTGGGGGCCAGGTTAGTTGCATCCCTATTTCTAGAAGCCATTGTGGAGGGCTGCTCCAAAATGGGCTTTATTCCCAGAATATCTGCCTGTTCAGTATGTGCCAGAGGAACTGTTCAAGGATTTGGAGGAAACCCCAGGACACAGAGAGGTATGTTTGTGCACCTGGATGTCATCTATGCACACTTAGGTGGCAGGCACAAAGCTGTGGCCCAGCAATGAGAGCTGTGCCATGCAGCAGGGACCCTGGAAGAAGTGTTTGCTTCATGAATACCATCCTCCTGGAGTGAAGGGATGGTCTCAGTTCAGGACTTTGTACTTCTGATGCCTGGATCCTCCAGGATGACTTCAGTGTGGGTCCTTCGGCTCCTCCTCCCCGGGGGCCTGAATTCCTCCCTGTGGGTTCAATGACTGTCCCCTGGACTCTGGAGTCCTGGGGGAGGTGCCTAGGGTCCTCCTCCTCTTCTCACCTGGGGTTTCATGGAGACTTACTAGATGGACAGGTGGCATATGGGGCAGAAACTCACACACTCAGATTCAGACCTGACTAGTAAGATACCCAGAATGGGTCAGTGACCCTGCAGCTGAGCCTCCCAACTCCCTAAGAGTTTTCAACCTCACTCTTTCTGGCATCTTCTGTGTTTGGATCCACAAGGTTTATTTCATGGTCTCATCCAACCTTCACAAAACACCCTGCAAGTTACATTTTAAATTGATGGAAACAGTCTCCTGTGGTGTGATTCCCTTCTACTTGAACAGCTAATGAGCAGCAACATATAGACTCAGTCCCAGGGTCATAATGCAGGGCAGAGGGCAGGCAGACTCTACTATCTTTCCTCCTAGAAGCCTCTGTTCACCTGTGTTAGTATCTCCCTATACTCTGCTCCCATGAAGGAACTGTAATAACAACATAAAAGAGGGCTGGAGATGTATGTAGCTCAGTTGGTAGTATGCTTGCCTAACATGTGTGGGGGCCCTGGATTCACACCCCCCCAGGCAACACCAGGCATTCTAGTGTACATCTCTAACCCTAACACTTGAGAGGTGGAGGCAGGAGGATCAGAAGCCCATGGCCACCATGGGCTATACAGCCATATGCCTTCACCTTGCCCCTATCATAGCTGTGGTATTGGAAACATTTAGGGGCATTGTACATATATACCAGATACAATCTAAGTCACTTCATGGAACTCTGTTTATTAGGCCTTCACTTTGACCTACAAGGAAGGTATGACTTACAAACCCCACTTTACAGACAAGAAAATCAGTTCCCTTGCCGAATGTCACAGTGCCAAAGAGGAAGTCCTGCTTCAAAGCCCATCAGTCTGAACCCAGATTCAATGCTAGTGTCTAGTCCAAGGTGGAGAATTGTCAAGGGGTACAGCACATATGGCATACAGTATGTAGTTCCAGAGGCAGAGTTCTTGAGGCAGGGAAGCCCAGCCTCAGCTATGGCATGGTCACAATAAGCAAGCCTGGAGTCAGAGAGGAAAAAGGGTCCACACTGCCAAGTACAAGCCATTTCTACCATCATCTGAGTTCTGATGAGACCAGAGGAGGTTGGGTTTGAAAGAGGCTTAAATCCAGGCTTAGATGCTATGTGTGTAGGGGCCATTGCCAGAGGCAGCAGGCACATAGCTGGTTCACATAGTTCACCAACTGCTGGAGTTTGTCTGGTTAGGCAATTATTTTTGCTCTGTTTGCTGTTTTCCATTTAGAGTCTAGGCTAAAGAGGGACCCTTGCCAGCATCACAGGCAATCTCTGACACTGACCCCCTCCCAGGCTCCATCCACAGACACATGAGTCTACTGACCCACCTTCAGGTTCTTTAGTCTCCTATGTAAATTGCCAAAAAAATCCAAAGCCCAGGTTCTCAGTATGCTATCAGAGTGCCAGAAATGGACTGCTAGGCAGATGTACCCACTGCAAGGCTGGATGCAGGGGAGGTGGGAGGAATGAGCATGCAAGGAGCTGTCCTCAGACATCTACAACCCTTGCAGCTAGCACACTGCCAGAACGGTTTTGATCAGGTCTTGAAAACCATTGATTTTTCCTGGCCTCTCCATTTCAGGACCATCCATCATCACATTTGTCTCCAGAAACTTGCCTTAGAGACCCAAGAAATATTACTTTCCTGACAGACATGCCCTCAAATGCTGAAGATATTGCTGTTTCTCTGCTCCGCATCCCATATCCCCTCTGTGGGGTTCACCAGGCAGACATTTTCTCAGGACATGGCATGTGGTGAGCACAGTGCTGAGCACTAGTTGTAGGAAGCAATTCCGAGTTCTCCCAACATGATCACGCTTCAGTGGAAGCAAATCATTAAACAAATATTTTAGTGCATTGTGTGTGGTAGATGATCTGGTCTTTGGCTCCAGGGACAGTGCTCCTGTTGGCTGGGCATTCATGCATTCAACAAGCCCTACTGAGCTTGTCTACTGTCCTCAATGGGGTTCTCAAAGGGAGAGGCAGCACAGGATTGAGAGGGTTTGAAGGTTTAATACCGTGATTGAGTCTGTACTGACTAAATGGATGATGGGATTTTGCTAAGAAGTCAAAGAGGCCCAGAAAACATCCCAGGTAGAGAAGACAGAGTGGAATCAGGAGATATGTAAATGTGCATGGCATGACTCAAATGTGGTGAACTCATGAGGGTTTGGTTGAGTGTTGGGATACAGATTAAAGGAGGAGAGAAGAGTTGGGATGAGTGAGTGAAGGAAAGATTTTAAAGGCCTTGAAAGATGGCCCCAAAACATTAAGTAATAATGGAGTTTTAGTTGGTGTCTTCATAGTAAAGGCCTCTGGGAGACGACATGAAAAGCAGCAGGGACTGGAGCATCAGACCAGACACCTGCCCCAGCCATGGAAGGGAGATATTTCGGCTGCATCTCCTTTAATACAAGATATGTATTCTTTAGTGAGCTCCAGCCACTGGAGCTGTGCTGGGGCTCTAATAAGACTGTGGCTAGAAACAGTATTTAGGATAGGAGCAATAGGTCTAGTATCTTAGTGAAGTTCTTGAAGCCTTCCCTTGCTACATCCTGACTCTGTCACTGTGACAGCCTTCTCATGGCTCTAGAAAACAAAGAGTTGGGTCAGCTTTATCTGGTACTCGCCATATGAAGAGCTCGTGGGTCATATTGGTGCAGGGCTGGACTGCCCCAGGGTAGGATCACATGATACCTGGCCCAAAGGGGACACACATATGGAAGAACCCACCCCACCATATCTGCCTGTGTGGATCTCCAGCTTTACAGCTTGGACTTCTTACCGTCTTTCCCAAATCATTCATCCAGTCCCTCAGCAAAAATGCAGAGGTCACAGCACTGGGAAAGCCCCCTCAACAAGGGTGATCAATGTTGGGCCTGGGAAAGTCTCACAGTCAGAACCCTAGGTGTGGTGTTTGAAAGAAAATGGCTCCCAAATGGAGTGGCACTATTAGGAGGTGTGGCCTTGTTGAAGGAAGTGTGTCACTGTGGGGGTGGGCTTTGAGGTCTTTTTTGCTCACTTCTAACTCAGTGTGATACTCAGTCCAATTTCTGTTGCTTTATGATCAATATGTAGGCAGCACCATGTCTGCCTGTATGCAGCCATGCTCCCCACCGTGAAGATAATGGACTGAACCTCTGAACTGAGAGTCCCAATGAAATATTTTCTTTATAAGACTTGGTGTGCTTATTGTGTCTCCACAGCAAAAGAAACCCTAACTAAGACACTAGGTATGGGTGGGGTTTCCTTGACTTGCAATTGGTTTGCAATGCCATACACCAAAAGAGCCATAGATAAGATTCTGGCCATTCATAATGAAGTGATTGTGTCCAATCAGAATTAATGGCCAGTGGGAATTGGAAGGAAGGTAAGGAGGGAATTTTCTTGTTGGAGTACAATGTGTGGCAGAGCCCAGGTTACGTGTTCTGCCTACACTGACTTCTATAATCTACACAACAATCTTATGAGATGGGAACCTGACAGTATAAAAGGCAAAGTAGGCAACTTCAGGAACCTTCAGGGAATTTCAGGCCTTCCCACCAGGATACACAGCCCAGAAATAGGACCTCTACTTGACGGTAGAGCAATGGACTTCTCTTTAAGATGATGTCACCTGCAAGGCAGAGGAAATGGCACAAAGAACAGGGGAGAGGAAGGAGGCAGGGCGGGAGAACAGGAACGACAAGAGGCAGCATCACTGATGGGAAGAAAGACATCTCTATTCTGAGAGAAGCTTCTAGAACATTGGGAAAATGTAAACATTGGGAAAATGTGAAGGATCAGTCTGTAGGCTGAGGACATTGTGCTAAGTACATGCAAGTGTCCACCACTTAAAGAGGTTCCTGCTGCTATCAATATATGGACAATATATGGACAAGTCACTACTATGGGGACACAGCCAACTGAGAGAAGGACTCCTATCCAGCACAACCATGCCCTTCTGTTTCTACTCCATGGGACTGGACTACTTCATATTCAAAGACAGTCAAGATTTTAAAGTCTGAGCAGGAAACTGAGGAACAGGTGGAGGAATGGTATTTATACTGCTTTTTCCCACTGACTCTGAAAGAACCAAGAACTGTCAGGATGCTGGCTGGCCCTATAGATGGTGTTCACCAGCACCATCTGGCTTCCTTGATCCTGCCCTGGGATTCACAGAAGCTGCTTACAAAAGGGCAGCATTTTAAGAAGGGAGGCAGAGGGAGTTTGTTTCTACTATCAACAGGGGGAGAAAACAAAAGCATGTTACCATGGAGAGTGGCTGGATGATAGAGAAGGGGTTCGTTCACACGTGGGAGTGATGGGTGGATCAGTAGAGTAAACCTTGGAGGTAGGAGTGATGAGAAAACTTCCCAGAAGGCTACACGGCAGCCCTGGGAAGAGAAGAGTCTGGAAGCCAAGTGTGGCAATTATCTCACAGACTCCCTTGTATAATTCAGTTTGTGGAAACACAGTTATTGGGGACAAGTAGGGTGAATGCCTGGCCAGCACCAGCTCATGCAAGACAGGAAGTATTTAGTGTGGCCAAAAAGAAGAAGGGCAGAGAGCTTTCTGGGTCTGTAGTCTGTATGTAGTTGAGCCTTGGACTCAATGGATCAAGACAGGCACATGGCAGTGCCATAGAGGAACACATAAGGATGCGTTAGCTGCCAAGTATGGAAGAGAAGGCTTCCATTCCCTCAAGATAGGACACTTGTGACTTGTTGATCCACTGTGTCTTCTCCCAGAAGGTAGAGGGAATAAATCCTGGCCCCCTATGCTTTGGGGATCAATGGGTGCCCAGTAAAAGCTAGGAATCTTCCTATGAAACACACTCCACATACATAAGTACATACAAACATACAAAAACCACAAAGGCCAATTGCCTGTGTCAGAGCCTAGGAAGTACCCAAAGGCCATTCCTGAACCTTCAAGGACTCTGCAGTGTTTGTTTAAAATCTTTTGTTCTCTGGATTTGTCAATTGTCTTCAGTCTGGAAGAGCTGACTGGTGAGGCAGCCTAATGGTATCTTTGTTACCTTTTATGTTGCTGTGATAAAAGACCCTGACAAAAATAACACAAAGAAGTTTGGTTTATAGTTCAAGGGTACAGCCCATCTGGCAGGGAATCCATGGTAGCAGGACCCTCAGTCAGCTGGTCTTTGCCTCTAAAGAGAGAAGTAGAAGATGGATGCTTTTGCCCTGTTCACTTCCTCCATTTTATATAATCCAAGATCTTAGCCCAGGGAATGGTGCCACCCACTGTGGGTGGATCTTCCTAGCTCGATGAACCTAGTCAAGATAATCCTCCACAGGCATGCACAGAGGCTCATCTCCTCATCTCCCAGGTGACTGGACAAGAGGTATTATCCACCACAGAGGAGCCCTCTAGAGGGGATGCCCTTCTCTTCTCACAGTGTCCATCTGAGAGAAAGGGGAGGCCAGGTGTACGGAACCTGGCTTTCAGCAGACAGACAGCAGAGTGGCTGTGACAGTGAAGCTGTGATCTCATGGATGTTGGATTCTGGAAGGAAGCCTTAGGAAGCCAATTTCTGCCTATACAATGACTCCACATAGAAAAAATAGTAGTCAGGGGAGCCTGGAGAACTAACTCTTGAAGGGCTCCTGTTGCGGGAAGGTCAAGAACAGGAATTAGGAAAGAGATTCAACATTTGTGCTGATTGGGCTTTATGAGAGCCCTGTTAGGATAAGTGAGCAGGCCCTCTGCTGTGAGCCCATGTGATATGGACTGTGTAAGGTGGTAGAGACAAAGCCCTGTTCCTTAGCTTCCATTCTTCATCCCACCCACCCCCCCCAGCCTGGGAAATAATGCTCCATTTGAAGGGAAAAGGAGGGAAATTAGCATTTATTAAATAACTGCTGTGTTCCCATAGTGAAGTGCTCCACACATTATAGGCATTATTTAATCTTCTAAACAACCCTGAGAGGAGCTGTTGGTATTTGTGTTTTGTAGATAAAACGGCTGAGGTAGTGAACAAGGTGTCTATGACTGCTTGGTATGCAGATGGTGTGTGTGTGTGTGTGTGTGTGTGTGTGTGAGAGAGAGAGAGAGAGAGAGAGAGAGAGAGAGAGAGAGAGAGAGAGAGAGAGAGAGATCTGCCTTTCTGTAAAGTGACTCCTTCCTGTGCCCTCTGTCCACATTCTCTAGACCTCAGAAATCCCAGGTGTGGTCCCTGGCCTATCAGCCTGTGGTAACTGCTTATGCAGGTTCTAGAATCTTTGGGGTGCAGAGTCTAGGGGAGGGTCTTGCAGGGTACAGCCTGACTGTACCTCCTGCCTGAGCACTTTCTGCTCCCTGGTCAGCACCACAAGAGAAAACAGTGTTATAAGTTCCCATCTGTGTGGGAGCATTAACCCTTTCCCACCACAATGGAAGGTAGCCCCCTCAAATGCGAGTGAGAATAAGGAATAAGCCCTCCTCCTTCAGTTGTCCTGTTAGGCTTTTTATTTTATTCTTTTATTTTTTGTTACGGTGATAAGGAAAGCAACTCACATACCCCCTTTCTTTTAAAGATGAGAAAACTGAAAGCCAAGGTTATCACATGAAGTCACTAGTTTATAAATGGTAGCAGGAGGATTTATATCCAGGCAGTCAGTCTTCAGCCCTGAGTAGCTGAGATGTCTAAAATGACCCCAGAGAGAGTGTGTTTGAGCAACTTAGCTTTCTTTTCTTTTCCTTTTTTTGTTGTTGTTATTGTTTTGTTTATTTTGGTTTTTTTGTTTTGTTTTGTTTTGTTTTTTGAGACAAGGTTTCTCTGTGTAATCCTGGCTTCCTGGAACTCATTCTGTGGACCAGGCGGGCCTTGAACTCAGAGATCCACTTGGCTCTGCCTTCTGACTGCTGGAATTAAAGGCATGCACCACCACTGACTAGCTTAGTTACTTTTCTTATTGCTATGACCATATACCTGACAAGGAAGCAAAGGTTTCTTTTAGCTCACAGTGAGTAGTTATTGCCCATCAAGGCATCAGGAACATGAGGTAGCTGGTCACATCATACCCACAGTGGAAAGATAAGAAGAGAGAAATATCGATGCCCAGCTCACTATCTCTTTACTAAGACAAGAACTACAAGCCATGGAGTTGGTGCATTCAGGGTGGGTCTTCCTGTTCTGTTAAACCTTTTTGGAAATGCATGCACACACACACACACACACACACACACACACACACACACACACACACACACACATGTGTTTCCATGATGATTCTCAACTCAAGAATCTCAAGCTTCTGAGGCCAAAGCATACCAACATAGATACCCAAATCTGCTAGAGACATAATAGTAAACTGGGATGTAGTATGCAGAAGAAAGAGCTGGAAAACCAGAGGAATGTGTCTGGGAAAGGACATCAAGGAAGAGATTGTTCATCTCAACACAACAAGATTTAACACAAGGCAGGAATGTTATAAAAGGAGAGAAATCAAACCCGACTTTATAGTCATTGTGCTAGGGTAAGTGCATGCAAAGCTTTTACTAAAACATCCTCATCACTTAATATGTTAGCTACTAGTACATAGGCAGCACCTATCAAACACTTACTGAATGTTAAGCACTGAAGGTTCTAAATGTTACTATCTGATGGGAGATGTTATTCTGTATATATGTTTCTCATACTGGTTAATAAAGCACTGTGGCCAATAGAAAACTAGATAGGCGGGGCTAGGAGACAAGGAGGAGGAAAGAGGAGGTAGAAGGCGGAGTCGAGATGTAGCCCAGGAGGAAGGAGGACGCCAGCCGCGGCTCCCCGATAAGACGACCACGTGGAAATACTTAGATAAGTAGAAATGGGTTAATAATTAAGACAGAGCTAGCCCATAAACAATAATGGTAATTGGCCAACAGGATTGTATCAAATACGGAGTCTCTGAGTGTTATTTGGGGCTGGCGCGGCTATGGGCCCAGGCTGGCGGGCTGGCAGAAACATGTACGCTACAACTATCCAATCAATAATTGTAAATTTAAGGTATGTTCAAAAATCTTTGCTATCCTTTTTTTCCAAGAAATAAAGCTTGTAGGATATGGTAGTATATGCCTATGATAGAGACAGGAGCTACATGAATCATTCTCTCAGACAACAACAAACAAAACTTAGAGCTTGATTTATGTTCCCTTGAGTCATTGCCTGCATATATAGTGGCCCATTCCTAGTGAACAGAATGTTCTAAGAGTGGAAATCACAGTGTGTCACTTCTGAAAACAGGTCATAAAAAGTGATATCTGTATGCCCCTTCCCCTACACGATATTAGGAATATCCCTCAAAAAAAGGGGACCAGAAAGAGTATAAGAATCAGAGGTTAGGGAGAACTTCCAGACTTGTTGATTGCCTTGATTTTGTTCAGCTCGTGTGTAGGCAACCACAGCTGCTGTTAGTGTATAGGTGCAACAGCCATATCGTGTCTTTTTTTTTTTTAGATCAACTCACCAGAAGAAGTTGGCTTCCACAGCATGAAATAAAAATGCAGGCAAGCCCAGAGTCTGTTAAGACTTCATATGGTTACAGCCCTAGCCAATATCTCTACCACAATCTCATGATTCCAACCACCTATCTCAGACACTTCTGGATTCCCAGTGCTTGAAAGCTGTGTCACAGTAGCTGGTCATGGTCTTAATTTGTTAAGATGAATTTGTTATATGGCTGTGGATAACACAATGGTCATTAGAAATAGCCATCATGTTCTCTGGGAAGTTTTCAAACTTGAAATGATCTGAGTAAAGTAATTGGGAACGGGAGAACAACTGTTCTGTCTAACAAAGGGTTTTAGCCTCTCCTAGTAGCTATAACAGAACACTGTAGACCAGAAGACACAAACAGCAAGAATCTATTTCTCACAGTTATAGAAGTTGGGCAATTCAAAATCAAGACACTGAAAATTTGGTCTCTGGAAAGGATCATCTATTTCCAGGTTAATAGGTGGTCATTTTCTTGCTATATCCTCATGTAGCAGAAGAGGTAAGGGAGCTCCCAGGTTCCCTTTTATGAAGACAACAATCCCCTGTGTGTGGGCCCCACTCTCAGGATCTAGTAACCTCCCCAAACCCTCCCTCCTAATACTATGACCCTGGGCATTAGAATTTAACAGATGGGCTTTAGAAAATGTCCTAATTTCTCTTGTGTTGCTGTGGTAAAACACTCTGACCAAAAGTAACTTGGGAAGGAAAGGATTTATTTGGCTTATACCATGTAGTCCATTATTGAGGGATGTCAAGGCAAAAACCCATGGCAAGAAATAGCACTTTCCACAGTGGGCCGGACCCTACTATCATAATTAATAATTAAGACAATCCCTCACAGATTATCTGTTGTGATAAAACACTGGTCAAAAGCAACTTGGGAAAGAAAGGGTTTGTTTGAATTGTTCTTCCAGATCACAGTCCATCTTTCAAGACAGGGAAAGAACTCGAGACCAGAACCTGAAGGCAGGGTCTATAAAGTAAGGCTATTTGCTGGTTCATTCTCTGGTTTTCTTAGTTTCCTGTTTGGGTAGCTTTCTTATACATCCCAGGATCACCTGAATAGGGATGGTGCCACCCACAGTGGACTGGGCCTTCCTGCATCAAATAATAATCAAGGTAACATGCCCTTGAACCAACCTGATCTAGGCAATTCCTCAAGTAAGGCTTTCCTCCCAGAAACAGAGAGGATAATGGAGAAAAGCTAAGCATATGTAGCCTCATGGGAATCTAGCCACAGCAGAAGATCTGGGGTCCCTGCTTGTGGTCAGCAGCAAGGAAACCCAGCAGGTCTGGGGGGGGGTTACCTAGGAAGGGACTTGGCAGCCAGCCCCAGTTGCAAACCCCAACACAAAATCCACAGAAGTAAAACCCTTCTCTATGGCTAGAGGTCATACTCAATTTTAAAAGACCATCATCCATCAACAAGCTGGAATCACTTGCTATTCTAGAGTCTAGCTTCCTTCAGATGCAATATGGGAGGGAAGAAGTAAAGAACTTGGGATGAAGAGAAATATGTATCTAGGAGCAGAGAATCAAGTTCTAGCTTTGATAGGCAGGATGGTAAGTATCTGGACTCTTATTGGCTAGGTGGTTGTGGAGCAGGTGTCTAACTCTGATTGGATGGCGGGTATATGGACTCTCATTAGAGCGGTTGTAAAGCAGGTATTTAGCATTGATTGGCAGGACATTGGATATCTGGGCTCTTGTTGGCCAGGTAGAGCAGGTGTCTGGCTCTTGTTCTGATTCTCTCCAGCCCCTCTCCTCTGGACAACATCGTGGATATGTCACTGAGTGTTTGGTCTAAATACCATTAAATTTTCTTCATCTGGGAATCTGGATTGGTTCCAGTATATGACCAGGGGCCAGCCTCACACTTGAATGGTTGAAGGAAGTAAAGGAGGGGACTGAGATGACTCAGTTGTTAAGGGTGCTTGCTGCTCTTTGAGAGGACACAGTTTGATTCTTTGACAGCTCACAAACACCATTTAACTATAGTTGCAAGGGAATATGATGCCCTCTTCTGGCCTCTAAGGCATACACTTGCATACACATGACACATGTGAACACACACACACACACACACACACACACACACACACACAAAGAATATTTACAGTAGTAGAGAGGAAAGGACAGGTTGCTTATTAGAAAGCAGAAAAAGAATAATCAGAAAAAATTTATTGAGAAGCTACTTTGCTCCAGGTGTTGCCCTAAGCTCTGAAGACACAGAGGGTCTAAGAATTGAAGAGATACAGTCACTGATCTCAGGGATTTCCCATCTGAATGGAGAACAGATGTGACAGCTCTATTCCAAATGCTGAGGGAAATAGCATGATCAAGTACACACAGCAGAGGGTACTCTCAATAGCTAACTCATGCTGAGAGTGAGTAAGGGTTTTACATAAAAGGAAGCATTTCAGCTGCTCTGTAAGGGATGAAGAGGAGTTTGTTGCGCAGACATGGGTCTGAACATCCTTCCCCCACTATCGGAATGAGACAATATAAAGTGACCTTGTAGACTGAGTAAATTCAAAGCGGTTAGACAAGACTAGCCTAGGATTCTTCTCATTAAACAAACAGTGATGCCAAGTGAGGCAACATACAACCACAGTTTAGATTTTATCACCATGGGAACACTACCTTTCAGCATGTTTATAGAGGGTAGATTGCTTTAAATGATCCAGCCTGGCAGAACTAAATTCCATTCCCCCTCATCTACAAAATGTAAGCAACACATTCAATGTTCTCTGAGAAAAAATAGCTATTGTCATTGGGGGCGTAGATATGTTTTAATCTGTGATGACAGTCTGTATTGAATCACTCACCTCTCAGATCTTATTGAACCAGGCACTGGAGTGGGTGGCTTCTTCCAGCCTGCTGCTGTGTTGAGCACAGTCTCTCAGCACTGGGTACCCATGGGCTTCTGCTCAGTTTACAGAAATGCCTAGGGGGCAGAGGACAGTGGCCGCAACTTCTTCAGACATGGGCTTTACATGGCCTTCTGTCTCCAAATTATATTACCCTAGGGGTTTATGGATAGCAGAAGCCTCAAAGCCCCTGGTACAACTAAAATTCCCAGTCTTTTTCCAAAGCAGAAGCATGACACTCAACACACAGGCAGGAGTAGCGATAAGACAGGAAAACACAGCACCCTTCTGTGGGCTGACAAGGAGCCTTGGGTATCCCCATTGGCTCCAGGATGGTGCCCTGCTTGTTAATCTCTGGCAGGAGCAGGGCTTTCATGGATAGGTACTTCTCTATTCCCTCTCCCAGGAATTTCCCTGAGGAAAGTGTGCTCAGAACAGATAAAGAAAAATGATCTAGAAAGAACCATGCTTGTAGGATGGCTCAATGGGTAATGTGGTTAGATGTGCAAGCTTGCCAACCTGAATTCAATTCCCCAGCCCTATATAAAAAGTCAGTTGTGAGATGCACTGCATTTGTAAGCCCGGTGTTGGGAAGGTGGAACTCACTGGTCAGCCACTCTAAGCTACTCTAAGTCCAAGGTTCTAGGGAAAGGTCTTGACTCAAAATAAGGACAGAATTACCAAGGAATAATACTTGGTGTTATCTTCTGACTTCCATGGGCACACACATACCACCAAATCTCTCCAATACACACACCTATACACATACTGGCACACATATACATTCATATATACAGAGAGGGGGGAATTATGTAGAGAGAATGGCAATACTGAGACAGAAAAGCAACAGAGGCTGGATGTGGCAGCTTTCCATCAAGCTTGATGGTACCTATAATTGTGTATCATTGGATTTGAGACATTCATCTCAGAGCCTCTCCCAAGAAAAACCTGCCACAGCCAGCTTCTCTAACCTTCTTTATCACCAGGAGATGTTCCTGTATCATATCTCTGATAGAGGGTCCACACTCTGCTTTGATTATCTCCATACACAATAAACTCTAGCTCCCAGCTTATTCTCTCTGCAGGGGGGAAGCTCTTTCTCAGGCAGAGAGGAAAGTTAGCAGGCAGCCACTTCTGCCCACCAATCCTAAGTCTTTGGTCCCAGGAGCTCTATAAGAGCTGATTTGGGAAGCTACCTTAAGCAGGCTGAGTCCTTCCATCCAGATATTGAAGATTTCCAGGACTTCAAGCCATCTACATGTGTCATCCATGCTCTCCAATAGGTCAGATTCCTATGGGACTCCTGCAAGCCTCCACAGGGTCTTAGCAAACACTTAGAAGCCTGTTTCCTTCTCCTTGTTCTTCTGCCCTGCCAGAGAAAGGCTTTGGAAAGGACACTTCATCAGGCAGACAGCTGCTTCATCTTCCTCACTCTGTAGCTGGAGCCATCTCTCAGCTACTTTACAGAGTCAGCTGATGGCTGTGGTGGGCGCAGGAGACTGCAGTAGTCTGTGGTTTGAGGAGGGCAGGGTTTCTCACTGTCCCTCACTCCTGACAATGAGAACGATGCAGAGGACTCAACCCTGTATCCAGCTGCTGTACTGCTCCCAATCCAAAGGACAGAGGACATCTGTCCAGGACTTGGATCCTTGTTCCCAGAGTACACTGTGCAGGAGGCAGGAGACACCATACAGCCACTGTCAGGCAGCCTGGCTCCTCAGAGGACAGATGACCAAACAGATGAGGAGCTGATGCCCAGCCACTTGCCTGGCTGCAGGGGAGAGATCGTCCAGATCTCATGGGCTCTCCCCAAAACAGACTTTTTTTTTTTTTCTTCTGGAAAGGAGTGTCAAGAGGAATGTATGTGTGCATAGCAGGGAGCCAATCATCTCTGAGCAGGCTACCAGGGAAGGCATTAGTCACCGAGTCCCCTGGGGGCAGGGGTGGAGCCCCAGCATCAGTGTGCTGCCTCTGCCAACACCACCAGCTTCAGAGGGTGGGTGTGTTAGCCTAACCATGCCCAGTCCACTTCAACTGCTTTTATCTTAGCTGGCTCCCTCATTAGGGAAATCAAGCACCCATGGAATTTGGGAAAGCAGGATAGATAGGATCAGAATGAACAAAAGTTGGCATGAGCCTGGCCCCAAAGGATCTGAGGGTCAATAGTGCCCAGGGAATTGAGTCAGGCTGCCACTGGCTTAAGGAGGGTCACATGGATCAAAGTGGCTCACTTGATCTGTAGTGCAGGTTCACCCAAACCCAAGCTCTGGATTTTATCTCCAGTCACAGAGCCCACACTATAGTCTTCTTCAAACAGAACCTTCTATGACTCAGATTTCATCTGAGCCTTCATAACCAAGACCCCTCCCCCTGCTTCCCCTGGACCCTCACTTACCCTTGCCTCACTCCAGCACTCCACTAGCTATGATTCTGCTTTGATTGCATGACTTCAACTTGACCACACTAAGCTTGCACCAGTCGATCCCTCAGCAGCATTGTCTTTCTTCCAAGCCCATAGTCAGCCTAGGTCTGCTGACAGTTCAGGCAACCTATCAGACAATGCCCAAAGCTACCACTACCACTCCCCCACCCTCACCCCTGTCTTATTACTGGGACACAGACAAAACCACAGAACTGTTTTCTGTGGCTGCCTCTTCATGCAAATGCATGCCTTATGACCCAGACAGCTCTAGGACCCAGACCTAGAGACACCCGAACAAAGAGGAGCCTGACTCCATTCCCAGGTGTGCTCAGGTGGCAAATCACAGTGTCTGGGCTCTATCTGCTTTGTGCAGGGTAGTGGGAGGTGAATTTTAGCTATGAAGGAAACAAAGCTTTGTTGTTGTTAAAAATCATCTGATTCGCTTCAAACTGGATTCCAATTGTTCATAAGAAAAAACTAGGGCTATGCTTATCTCCTCAGCAGAGAGCAGTTAAATCCTCCTTTCAAAGTGAATTTGGATGGAAGAGGTTGGAAAGCACCGGTAGGGCTTCAAGGAGGGGTTGCTGGTCTCTGCTGATGAGATAGGGCCTGGTGTGTATGCTCCACAGAGACGCTTAGGATTTAGAACAAAAGAGAATTATAGAAAAGAAAGAGGGCTTTGCGTGTGTGTGTGTGTGTGTGTGTGTGTGTGTGTGTGTGTGTGTGTGAGAGAGAGAGAGAGAGAGAGAGAGAGAGAGAGAGAGAGAGAGAGAAAGAGAGAGACAGAGACAGAGAGACAGAGAGAGATAGAGACAGAGAGACAGAGAGATAGACAGACAGAGAGACAGTGACAGAGACAGAGAGACAGAGAGAGATAGAGACAGAGAGACAGAGAGATAGACAGACAGAGAGACAGTGACAGAGACAAAGAGACAGACAGAGAGAGACAGAGAGACAGAGACAAAGAGACAGACAGAGATACAGAGAGAGAGAGAGAGAGAGAGAGAGAGAGAGAGAGAGAGAGAGAGAGAGAGAGAGAGAGAGAGAGACTGGTGGTGGGGTTAAATCTCAAAGGTTTGCAGAACACAGCAAAAGAGTATTTTCTCCTTAGGAAAATTAGAGAGAAGCCTTGAATGCAGACAGTGAGTGGGAGCCCTCTGAGGGCTGCTATTTTATCTCATCCGTAAGCTGGAGAAGTGTCCTTTCAATGCCTACAAGCTATCAGAGGAAAAGTGAGAAAGTTAACAACTCTTGAGGACAGGCAAAGTCAAGACCAATCAAGTTGTGATGGGTAAGGGTTACATTAGGAAGGGGACTGATACAATTTTAACCAACTCCTAACCTCATATTTAGTATCTTCACCATGGTACCTGATGAAAAGAGCAGCATCCACACTCTCACTGGACCAGAGCCTAGCATGTCATCTGGGAAGACTTCTACCAAAGAGACTATGAACATTCTATCTAGCCCTCAGTATACAAATATTTCCCCACAGTCTGCCTCTATTGTGACTTTTTTTTTATTGTGAATAACTATATGACTTATACTGCCAATTTAATAAGAACTACATCAAAGCAATGAAGAGGTCACTCTCTGTTATAGTTTAAATGTAAAATGCTCCCCTGCAGGCTTGGAGATTTAAACACTTGGTCTCCAGCTGATGGTAATGTCTGGGAGAGGCTGTAGAGCTTTTAGGACTGTAGCCTACCTTGCAGAGTTGAGTCCCTAGTGAGAGGCCTTGAGGATAATAGCAACTTCTGTCCAAGTACACTGCCTCCTGAACCACTGAGATATGAGAAAACTGTTGGCCAGTCTTCTACTTCCTGGGACCTAACTGCAAGTCATGCCTTAACCACAGTGTGGACTGTATTCCAGAAACCATGGGTCAAAATGGTTTTGTTACTTCTGTTAAGTATTTTGTCACAGGGACCAAAATTTAGATAACATACTGTCTTTAAAAATAAGGCCACTAATGTGTAGGGAGATAGCTCAGGCAGCGGAGTGCTTTGCATTGAAAGCATAGGGACCCAAGTTTAGAGACCCAGAATCCACACAGAAAGTGAAGCATGGCAGTGCACACCTGTAATCTCTGAGCCCAGAAGGAGCATTCCTGAAGGTTTCTGGCTAGCTACACAGCAGAGCTGGCAAGCTTCAGGTACATTGAGACACTGTGTCAAAGAGTAGAGTGAACGGGGTATTGGTGGTGCACGCCTTTAATCCCAGCACTCGGGAGGCAAAGGCAGGCAGATCTCTTTGAGTTCAAAGCCAGCCTGGTCTACAGAGCTAGTTCCAGGACAGGCTCCAAAACAATACAGAGAAACCCTGTCTTGGAAAACAGAACAAAAAAAACAAACAAAAAAATTGAGTGAGTGAAAAAGACACTAATGTTGATTTCTGCCTCCACATGCACATGTGTACATGGACGGACGGACGGACACACACACACACACACACATACTTTCTCAGTACCTAGCATGGGCCAAACATGTAGGCTGAGGCAGTGGCTGCTGAGATGAGAATGGTAAAGCCTCCCCCTGACTAGGAGGGAGAGATCATAGTGATGGCTGCAGTTCCAGAGAAGCTCAAGTTTATCACAATAACAGCTCAGCCATTTCCTGTCCTTACCACCACACTGCAGGGAAACATCCAGTCATTTCTGTCTCCTTAGGGCTAACTATATGAAACGCACTAAGACCTGGAAAATACTATAAAACACTGATCATTCCGGCCCCATTCCCACCTTCAAAGTCACTTACTGTAATGCTCTGCTACCTGGATGCAATTTCAACTGCACTAAAGGGGGTGGGGTGGGGGGGTTCCAACTGCCATATTGCAGTATAATAAAGGCAAAATGGAACACCGGAGTGCCATAGGGTTAAAATGTCGTAAACGTTGGGACAGGATATCAAAATAATACGGCCAAAGCCATTTTCTAAAATCATAACCATCAAAATAAATGTGATAATCTCAACACACAGGGGTTTCTGAGATGAAAACCTACTGAACAGAAAGGGCATGGGACTTCTCAAAGTCAAATACAGGCCAGGGTCATCTCTTCAGCCAGCAGTGTCCCATGGCTGCCTTTCTGGGAAGCCCAAGGCCTCATCTGCATAGGTTTGGTTCTTCTGTGCTCTACAGGAGGAATAGTGTCAAGGGTTGGGGAACCTCTGCTGTGTAGAGGTGAGAATCATGGGGATATTAGGACCAGACTGTTTAACTAGATAGTCTCAAAGTGCTCAGCTGGACAAAGAATCTAATCAGAGTGAGGTGGGAGCGATCTTAACGCTCAACACCAAACTGCTGATCCTACAAGGATATAACAAACCAGCTCCTGAGACCTGGAAACAAACTGGGATTCTTGACATGACTAGCCAGCAAGGCCTTCCGGACCAGGTAACACAGGGGAGAAGTACAAGAGGCTCCATTGGGGCTGGCTGGGAGGCAAGGCTGGTATTATAGACAGGAATCCAGTAACCAGCACCCCTGTTGGGATTCATGTAGCTTTCTGATAGGCTGAGCCAAGGGCTGAGGCTGAAGACTCACAAGCACTCTCCACTCCTTTTATCAAATCATCCCTGGAAGAAACAGACCAGGCAACTATTGCAATGAAAAGGGAATTAAGGAAGCCACCTCCCCTGCCCCAGGAATTTTGCCTCTGCTAGGCAGGACCCCTTTACCTTTGGCACAGGTCTCTGCAGGATAGGAAGGAAACAGCAAAGGCCATGGAGCTTTTTTATTATTATTTAGAAAAGCTCCATTATTATTTAGAAAAGGCTCTGCAGAATTTTTCAGAGTCAGCTGCATGGGGCAGCTAGTCAATGCTGCAAGGTGATTCATGGGGCAACAGGGCAGGTACTCCCGTGGACACTGTCACTAAAGGGTCAGGAAACATGGCAGGGTGGAGGGGACACATAACTCTACACGGCCCCTAAACTTATCAAACCTAAGATCAGGGTCTGGTAGAAGAAGGAAGGCACCCATAGAGGAGATGACAAACTAAAGCAAAAGGCACCACACCCCTCAGGGATATGTGAGCCACTGCAGAGCAGAGGAGAAAGGATAAGGCACGGGAGAATTCCCAACTGTCTGACAGTTGGAGTGGAGCCCATGCTCGGCCATTTACTCCTTGATCAAGAACACCCTGAGTGCCCTGTGGGATTCACTATGGCAGAGACACAGCCTTTCTCCCCGAGGGTTTACTCGGGATGGCCAGAGAAAACAGATAAGAAAGAGAATACAAATGTAACCATCTAGGTAGGAATGAATGGACACATTCTAAAGAAATTTTTGTCCCTTCTTTCTGCTATTAGATTATTTGAGACAATGGACCCCACAAAATTGGCATTCCCCTAGGAATCTGCTGGGAGAAGGAAAAGACTGGGTCCCTGGTACCAGCCCCAGAGGGGGCTCATCTCCTGGAAAGAGATTACTTTCAGTTCCACAACTTGTCAGAACATCTTGTAGAAGAGACTAGAGCCTTGAGAATATGAGCAGGACACTCCTTGGAAAAAGCTATTTATCTATGTATTCCCCTCCCTCAATCTGTATCTAACTCCACCCTCATGTCAGGACTCTGAAGATGGACTTGGGGGAAAAGTACCTCTATTTGTTGCTCTTCCCCATGTGGCCACATTTACTACAAATCATTTCTCTGCTTTTCCTGATTACCTGTTAAATTCACCCATGAGGGCAGGAAGTTGATTCCAGGCCCAGCCTCTGATCCTAACAGCTCCAGCAATGCAGAGAGCCATATATTACAGTATCTACCACCATGTGGCCAAGGGGACTATATGCGTTAAGTGAACATACCCTAAAGAACCAAGACCTATTTGAAGAAGATGCTGGAAGGTGTTGCTTCTGGTGGAGGTATTATGTCTAGGCCATAAGGACTCATTCCTTCTGAGAGTACTATCTGTTTGGAGTTCTTGATCGTGATTCCTGTTCTCTCACTTAAATGCCTGCTGTACAAATGACTAGAGGTCATCAACTCTCATTATCAGCCTCCAAGCCACCTTGCATTGTTAAGCTTACATCCCACTGTACTATAGTCAAGCATCCCACATCCTCTCCCCACTCTTCTTCATCCTGTCTGGGCCCCAGGAGGATGGCTGGGAAGTAACGCATCATGGGGCTTCCATATTGGGGGAAAGGAGGGGTGCTCATTCCCCCCGCACCTTCCAACTATGGTATCTTTCTGGGTCCCCAGAAGGTGGGATGCCTGCAGGGACTCCTTCCTTCTGACTTCTGCTCCCTTGTGTCTTCTGGCCTTGGGTACTGAAAGTCTAATAATTGGGTCTTGTCCTATCCCTTGCAGCTATCTATACCCTACTCATACATCTATAAATTGTCTCTTTATTAAACTATGCAAAAAAAAAAAACCAAACCAAAACCTCTCTCAATTTAAGAGAGCCACCTGCTTCCCACAAGGGCCCTTCTTTCTGAGCTCAAAGAAATAGGAAAGATAGAGAAAGTGAGTTCAGAGGCAGAGGTGAACCCGGGAAAGCCCCAGCTTGCATTTTTGAATTCATTATATTCAAATAATTAAGACAGCCAATGAAATAAAGAGCTCATCAGTGGCATTTTTACATATCTTTAGTGAGCAATCACAGGCATTGTATAATTAATTTCCACTTACCACCCTCAGCTGCTAAGATTTTTTCTAGATGTCTGGCCCCTGCAGTTTTCAATGGCAGGCATGGAGGTATACTCTTTGCTGTAGATTCCAGGCCAAGAGGTGTCTCCATTAAACCCTCACTGTTGTCTAATTATCTGGCTCTGAGCTGGTGCTGTTTTATGTCTTACTATCCTTCTAGAAATGCAGCAGTGGCTGATGCTTTCAGGACAATGAGCCTGTGACCTTTATCTCACTCAGGCCACTGCCCCACCCTGGGATGGCTGTTCTTTAGGCCTGCACACACTCAAGCATGTATACAGGCATGCACAGGGAGTTAGTTACACGGCATGTGCCCTGAATCTGTGTAGCAGATTCATGCATGCTTCCTGACAGCATGTATGGGGAATGGTCATGCTCTGACTTGTACAATGACTTATGGTGACAGAGACACCACCCCATCCCTCCACCCCACCCTGGTCATATGATACTTCATGGGATTCAAGAGCCTGTCTTGACTCCCTTCATCTGTCCCAAGTCTCCTGCAAAAACCTTAGTTTCTCTTCCATCTCACCTTTCTTTTCCTGGTCTAGTTCCCTCCATGTTTTGACAGCTGCTCCCACTAGAACTGAGATGCCCACAGCAGAGGGAGGTTTGAAAAGCATCCCTCACTCAGTTCTTCACATGGAAGACATGATCCTTGTTTCTTTTCTGTCCCCATAGACTCTGACACAGTTTTGGGTTCACACAAGGAACTCAATCTATTTTAATTGAGACCCTGACACAAAGGATAACACACTCCTGGACTGTTCAAAAGCAGTCCCTGTTCAAAAGCAGGCCCAACGTCCCATGTGAACTGGGATAATAGGTCACTCTGCTATGACACATCTTCATACATCGTTTGGGCTACTCATGTGTAGGTTATCCCAAAGCACAGCCTTGGGTTGAGAGCTTTGGGTTGACTGATGACCTGGGAAATTCCTGTGTGTGTGTGAGAGAGAGAGAGAGAGAGAGAGAGAGAGAGAGAGAGAGAGAGAGAGAGAGAGAGAGAGAGAGAGAGGGAGGGAGGGAGGGAGGGAGGGAGGGAGGGAGGGAGGGAGGGAGAGACAGAGACAGAGAGAGAGACAGAGAGAGACAGAGAGAGACAGAGAGAGACAGAGAGAGACAGAGAGAGACAGAGAGAGACAGAGAGAGACAGAGAGAGACAGAGAGAGACAGAGAGGGGGGAGGGAAACAGGGCAAGCCAGGGAAATGGTTGGGTGGAAATTGGAGCTTGGTTCAAAGCTAGCCTCCTCCAATCCCACAGGGAGCTCTGGGGTGTGACTGACATCACAGGTCTCCCATCAAGCTAAAGTGAAGGCTCTGAGACAATCATGTAGATGCAAAGTGTCTTTGGACACATTTACAGCTGTGTAACCCAAATACAACAAGCACAGCTTTGAGTTTCTGGCTACTAATGTTCCAGCACCTGGGTGACAGGTAGACATTTCAGTGAAGAGGATGTGGGAAGGAAGGCACCAGGATTACCCCTAGATAAGGATGGATCCAGCCTGGTATGGGGAGGGTTTCAAGGAGGTATCCTTGACAATTGTTCTGATAAGCTTCAGCTTCCTTCCCACTTCCCCAAAGTACAGCCAGTCTTTACAAAGCTGGGTTCACCTTAGCTACCTGGCTTACATCCTTGCAATTGACTGGAGGCCACGGACCTAATCCCTACTTGAATTCAGCAGCTTTTTCTACAGTTCTAATTTTATCCTTGTTCTTATGTCCCGTCAATAGGCACTGTGCTTCCAAGCCCCTAGGCCTTGGAGCTGTGGTCCCTAACACCAGCCTAAGTCTAAATAGCCCCACACATCATCTTCCCGCAGGTTCTCTGTCCTTTATATGGGCTCACTGGGCAGAAGTACAGACTCATGGAGTCCCAGTTCTCTAAGCTCTGAAGGCAGCAGACTACTTCCCTGCTTCACCCTGCATCCTGGTCTTGCCTAACTTCAACAATGGCTTTAGCTAGCTGCAGCTTTGTGGTTGGCCTAATTGCATTCAAAGAGTCAATATTACAGGACTCTTAGAAATATAGATTTAAAAAATAAATCCAAAACCCCAGGCCTAGTGGCACAGATCTGAAATGCCAGCCACTGAGGAGGCTAATCTAGAAGGGTTGAAAGTTCAAGGCCCATCTGAATTACACAAATCTGAAATAGACTGTACAAGATGCTATGCTGCTCAGCCATATTGGTAAAGCCCCATGCCTTCTGTGTCCCTACTGTCACATCTGATTGCCAGGACCTTTACTCATAGGTTTATTTAAAACCACAAAAGGCTGTTCTTTCCTGGCAGCTGAAGGTCTAAAGGGAAGAAATAGATTGTGCATGTGTGGTGTAGGCATGTGTTTGTTTGTGAGTGTGCTTTCTTATTTCTCTCTGCCTTATTCTTTGAGTCTGGGTTGCACACTGAGCCCAGAGCTCTCTGATTAGGCCTGCCCCAGTGAGTCACACAGGTCCTTTTCTCCCTACCTCCTCTTGCACTGCTTTACATGGGGGCTGGGGATCTGAACTCAGGTCCTTATGCTTGCACAGTGAGCACATTACTAATAAAACCATCTTAAAATATTGAGAGCCCTTAACCTCAATTAAAGGAAATTGGTGTATGCATATCCCAGCTTCCTTGTCTCTCTGCAAGGGTAATCTGTGCAGTTTCTGGTAGACCAGATCTCTACCCACATCTGAGGTTCCTGCAAGACTTCTACTTGCTATAATCATGCCTAGTTCTTTTTTTTTTTTTTTCTTGACCTGAAGGCTTATCTCAAATTCCCCCCTCAGAAAGCCCATGTTTGGGGCATTCTTCTGAGGGAGTGGTTCCTTCAAGGGAAAATTAGAGAAGCTAAGGCCAGCCATCACATGTCTTCCTAAGTGTCTGCCTGCCATGTGTCCCAAGTCCCCTGCTCAGGACTCCTGTGGAAAGCTCTTTGGTATACACATCCTACCTGGATTCTAGTGTTCCAGCCTCCTCCTAGACAGGCAAAGGCACCATTAGGATTCATAGGCCCTTCCAGCTCTCTCTAGGGGCTGTTTGATCTTGGGAGGCGATTTTAATAAGAGATTTGATTGTCCTACTGGTGATTTGGTGGTATTCACATACATTCTTCTCTGCTCTCCAGGCCCTTTCACCATGTTAGACTGCAATTTCAAGTTCCTGTCATTTGGTGCTTAATATACCTCACCACCAGCCCGAAGTGAGGAACCTGCCAAAGTGGCGACTCACATCAGAGCTGCTCTTCCCCATGACCCTGATGCTTCTGGAAGCTACCCCTTTATTTCTTCCCAAGCTTGCCACTCTTTCCAGAAGTCTCTTTTCCTTCTAGGGGCCTCCATTTCTTCCTGAAGCCTCTGCCTGGTAACTGTTGCTGTCCCTGGGATCTAGCACAAGAAGAGAGGGACCAGGAAGAGGCTATATCAGAGGTCTAAGCTGGCTTCTTGAAGCATTGCTATGTGAAAGTGGGGTGCTCTGCCATCCTTCTGAGGCTGCTCATCTGCTAACTGCACAGCCACCCAGCCAGAGACAGTTCATACCTCCTCCCCAAACCTGGCTACTACCTCTGTAGACCACTCTGCCTATCCTTGTGTCTACTAATAGGTCTACCTTAGAGGTCTGGTAGCCTGCCCATACTCGGCAGAGCCCAAACCTGACACTTATTCTCACTCTCCAAGTTGATGCTCTCCCATTGGGTCCCACGATCTCAGCAAATGGCACCTGTGTTCCCCATATCACTGGAGGGCATGCATCTTCAAATCTTTCCATTGTATCATCCCTTTTGTTCACTCTATTAGCAGATTCACCCACTCTCCTCCCACTTCAGCCACCTGAGCCTCACTCTAATGTCTTACCCAAAGTATGTGACAGCTTCTGGAATTCCTTTGCTGCAGCCACTCATTGCAGAGTGGAAGAGGTCTTTCACATAGAGTTCATTAGAACCGCTCATGACACAGGGACCTGTGTGAACCATCCATGCCACCCTCCCTTTTTCTTTTCCTTGTGTCTCTGACCATGGCAGAGCTCCCTCTCACTTCCACTGGTACTAGTCCCTGTGTCTGAAACATTGGACTAGAAGATTTTTCTACCCCTATAGCCTAAAGCATGCCCCCACACCTCATTTGATTTATTTCCTACTCTTCTATTTTTATCACTTAGGGTATTTAGTATGATCTGTCACCATTTGTGTCTTGCCTGCCTCCTCCTCCAGGCAATAAGATGCTAGCCTCCTATTCCCTGTGTAGAGCAGCATACCAGCACAGCACACACTGGGCAATGCATGTTTCTTTTCTGCTTAGGAAATGCCACACACTTAGCAGCTTAAAGCAACACACACCCATGGTCTCTAGGATTCTGTAACTCATCGTTCAGATGGCGCCTGGCAGGGTCTCTGCTCAGAGCCTTGATGGGCTGAAGTCCAGCTGTTGGCAGTGCTGGTTCTCATCTGGGGCTCAGGATTTTGGCCAAATTCATTTCTGTATATTAGAGGGCTCTTCCTGTGTCCTGCTAGCTATTGGCTGGATGTTCCCCTTAGCACCTTCAGGCTGCCCTCAGCTACCTGCCACCCAACTCCTTCAGGCAGGTCACAGCACAAAGTTCTGCTTGCTTTGGGCAATCAGAGCACATTTCTGTGACGTCCACCTGCTGACACCACTGGGGAACCTTGAGAACCACCCAACTAAAGGAGGACACTGACACTGCTTATGATCATCAATATCCAGAGTAGCAGTTGACTGAGCAGCTCTTTTGGCACCCTGGGTAGAGCCAGAGACCTGGGAGGAGTTTATATCAGGGCTAGGACTCTCACAGGACCACATTAGAATTCTGCCTACAGAGTGATGGGTAAATATATACTAAGTGGAAAAAAGAGACTCCTGGACATCTATTTGTACAGGACATGCTTCAAATCCCATGAGGCTATCTCTAGATACTAGGCAGGTATTTGTTTATTTTTAATCTGAGTGGGAAATAGATGAAAGAAAGGAGGAATGTATTGAGGATGGTTGGGGAATATAAGGCTAAGGTGTTGCTCTGCTACCACATTGCAGAGAAAACATTAGTCACTCTCTTAACAACTCCGACCCTCAGTTCTTTCATCTTTAAAGTGGGCATAAAATACCTACAACATGGAATGGAAAACATTAAATTTATTCTCGTATCCTTACCCATACACCCATGAACTCACACACCATACTGATGTATCCATCTATGTACCCATTCACCCATGTATCCACACACTTATTATGTCATGGACCCATGAACTTATGTATCCATGCATTATCTGATACCAACAAAGAAGGAGGATAAAATGTGGTAATTTGGGGAATTTATAAAGTATCATCTTGCCCACCCCTATTCCCATTTCTCACAGGAATACAGAGTGTGAAGGTCCAGAGGGCAGTAATCAGACATCCAAGACTGTGGGAAGTCACTCCAGAAAGATCAAGGAACATCCTCGAGTGCTCTTTTCAAAGAAAATAAAATCACTTGAGCCAATTTCTCAGCCTCATGCCTGAGCAGGCCAGCCAGGAACACTCAGCAAACAACTTCGCTTGCTTGGGTTCTCTATATTAGCTCTCATTTTGAAGCCAAATGAAATTTGACAACTCAGGCAATCTCACAGACATATTTGGTCCCCAGAAAGGGGCCAGCAACTCGGCCAGAAGCCTCTCTGAGGTAGGGGCCGTGTTCTTTTCTTTGGTACCTTCAGGCTGAAGTGGGCAGCCGATGATGCCATTGAACAGCCTGGTGTTAAAACCTGTCCCGTGTTGTGGGGCTTTCCTGTTGCATCGGCAAGTATACTTTGGTGACAAGTCAATTTCTCCCATTGCCTGGGTGGAGAGCCCTCTCTCAACCTCCTGATCTCATCATCCGGCTTCATCTATCAATTCCCCTCTGAGACCCAGGTCGGCACACTCTGCCAAGGAAGGCTGGGAGCCTCGCCTTTTCCATTAACCCTGCCGAAACACTCGTTTTAATTTTCATTT
Organism: Cricetiscus sungorus; assembly: GCA_030556225.1. NCBI lineage: Eukaryota > Metazoa > Chordata > Mammalia > Rodentia > Cricetidae > Cricetiscus > Cricetiscus sungorus. The sequence continues at coordinate 72,022,560 of JANBXA010000007.1, forward strand.
GGCTTGGAGCCCATGTAAATGCTCAGTCCTGATCTAATTTCTAATTCATCTCTGTCACCCTTCAAGTGCACCCCAGGAGGAAGGGTTTAAAGATGTAGGTTTGTGAAGATCCAGTTTGCTTCCTTCCCTGGTGAAGAGAGGCAGGAACTTTGGTATGTTTGGTATTGTTGCCTTTGGTTGGCTCCCAGGTTCCAAGATTGGCATCTGAGCCTATCTCCTAGGGACACAGCCCATCCTGTGGCTCTAAGACCCTGTTCTTTTCTAAAAGAGGCACCTCCCTGGTTGACTGCCTGGCAATGTCCTCAGACAGTACATACAACAAAGGGATGCTGTGAAGGAGTGGCTAATTCTGCTGTCTGGGGTGGCTATTTTCTGAGATGTAGAAAACAAGCAATTATAGTGATGGAGAGAGGGTGAGAGGGACACTTGAGATAAATAAAATTTCAAAAGATGCTTCTGTTTCTTTCAGTGGGGGTTCAGAGAGAAGAAGCTGTGGACAGGTAGGAGAGGGCAGCATTTGACTCATGCTCATGGTTTATTCAGCCCACAGAACATAACCATGTGGACAAATGGGCAGGTCCTGGTGCCTATGATGGAGGGAGTCAACCTCGGCCTCCCCTAGCTCTTGTCTGAGTCATCACAGTCTCCATACCTTCTGGACTCACAGTTGACTCATTGCCCCCACCCACATGACCTAGCAAGCCTTGGTGGGTCACTTAGGACCCTTCTGTATAGAAATGGGATTAAGCCCTCGGGCTCCAGAGCAGAACCTGGTGTTGGCTGTGCCATGTCTGGGGGTATAGCCACGGTGTCCCTGAGACACTGTGTGCATCAGTGAGAACCCCATGAGACCTGCTGTACCCACCCCATGTTATGGGGTAAGATGGACATTTGGGAGCAGCTCAGCCCTGACTCACCACCGCTTCCTCTTGAAATTTGGTCCTGTTCCTCCATTTGTTGAATAAATGCATGTGAATGAAGGGAGCAAAAGGCATGTAAGTCCCTGTGGGCCTGAGCAGGCAGGTCAGGCAGTCTCAGAAAAAATAATGGTGCTTGTTATCTAACTTAGGGCCCTTGAGAGTACAATAGGGCCTTAATTACAAACAAACAGAGTCATAACCTCCATAAGAGTAGCTGTGTACTAAGGCCCAGCCTAGGTGGGTACGTACTTACTAGTGGGATCTCAGCCCCCACCACTTGTACCAGCCTCTGCAGACTGTGTATTGCCCTCAGCACAGTCTCCATCTCATCAAACAAAAGAGCTGTTCACCCTCCAGGAGCTCGAGACACTTACCATGCAGAAAAGGATGGGGGCTGCAGTGGTGATAGGAGCCAACTTTTTTTTTGTGAACACATAGCCCCTGATGTCACTAAAGACCACCAACTGTCACTGGATGGCTTGGAATAGCCTTTCCAGAACCTTCTATATTCCAAAGGTTTTATGTCAATGTTTTTACCCAGTTATGGATGTAGTGATAAAAATACTTGTGTCAAGATAATTTACAGAGAACTGAATTTTTGTATGTTTATTTGTTCAGTGTTCTATAGGTTCTGAAGTTAAAGACAAACGGGCCACAGCTCAATACAGGGGGGTGGGGAGGCTGTGGGGCACTGATTGCTATGGCTTAGGTTTTAAAATGTCTTTGGAAGGCTCCCTGTCTGAGCTATAGGAAAGTGATAGAAACTTTAATAGGTGGGACTAGTAGAAGGACTTCCAGGTATCAGAAGGGCTAGTGCACCCCAGCCTCTTCTTCCTCAATTTTGTATTCTAGTCTTGAAGTAAGTAATTATTCTAAACACTACTCCCTCCTTCGTTCCCTTTCCCCCACCTTTCTCTTTGAGGAAGGGTCTCACTATACAGCCCAGGCTAGTCTCTACCTCACAGAAATCCCCATCCTAATCTCCCAAACGCTGAGATTCCAAGTGTATATCACATCCAACCAAACATTCTTCTCTATAAGTTAATTACTTTGGGCATTTCATCACAGTATTGTTAAGTAGGTAACACAGCAACCAAATTCATTCTTTTATCAGGACTCACTCTTGTGATAATGCTCAGGATAATCCAGAGCTTTAATCATATCATTAATCTACAGGAGATTGCAGAGCCCTGTGACCTATTTGCCTCTTAGAGGTGGCACCTCTCAACACAGGTGCACTGGGGATTAAGTTTCTTATGCCAACTTTGGGGGCTACATTCAAGCCTCAGCAAGTAAGGAGTTGTTTGGTTGGTTTAGTTTGGAGCCCATTTTTGTGAATCATTGGGAAAGCAGACGAGGACCCTGGCTCAACAGGGGTCCCTCAAATTTCCTATATGATTTTCCGCGCCAGAATTTGTCTTTTCCACCTGCTGAGCAAGACAGGCTTCAGGCCAAGGGGGACAGAGTGTCCTTTCCTGCTACTCCAGCCCCAGAAGGGTTCCCTGGGACATTTTTCAGGAGCAGCTTGACTTCCAGCTGCCAGCATCATGTCCCCTTACCTGCAAGCAGGAAGCAGATTTTCCTATCACTCTTACAATTAGCTCCATTCTCCAATTCTAAGAATTTCCTCTCTGACAGATGGCCCGGCAGCCGACCAGAGAAGAAGTGCCTTTTTCTGATTCCTGCCAGCTTTGTTTATCCAAAACTGGTCACCTTGGCTGGTCTCTAAACAAAGTGGTCCAGGCCACCCGACACAGCTACTCACACAGGGTGCTCATTAGCTGAGAAGCAGGTGCTTCATCCTTCAGGCACTGTCAGGGAAGTATGCCAGGGAGCCCCAACTCCCTAAGACAATTAACTTTGTAAGTGAATGGGGCTAAAGGAGGCAATGAGCTATCCATGGAGACTCCACCAGGCTTGAACCATTGTAGTGGGTCAGGACGTCAGCACAGTGGTTGTCAAGAACAGAGGAGATGGTAATATGCAGGACTGAGATAGGGAAACTGAGGGCTGGTCCATATACAGGACAAGTGTCCTCAGCATCACACATAGCCCAGCATCTCTAAGGGTGTGCCTTTCAGAATATATGAGGGCAAGTGGATTAGATCCTGGAAACAACTATCTAGTCCTCTGGAGGAAGAGGGGGCCAGATAAGGAGAGGGGTCCAGTGAACTGGATGAGTAGGTATCAGAGAGAGGCTTCATTCCATATTCCAGCAAGAAACTGGACTGGTGGTGAAACAGGTGGAAGGTTTAAGCACACAACCCCCTCAGAGAAGGGTGAGAGTAGCAGGGGCAGAAACCTCACACAGCAGCAGCTACACCTGGGCCAGGTCACTAAGAGGATACGGCTTCTCTTGTAGAGGTTGGGGCACTGTGTGTTAGGAGCACTTCTATGGTAGCTGCCTAGGAAGATGGCCAGTTCAGAAAGTGGGGCTCAGGTCCATTTCATCTCCCACATAGCCATGGCATGAGTCAGGAGAAGGCACCACTTGCAGAAACACATATGACATATCTGAGACAAACTGTTACAGCCTAGTATATGAGAAGTATGTGTCTGATTCTTGCACATCTCAGAGCCATTGATCACAGCAGGCCCTAAGCCTGAGATTGGGCTTAAATTGGCAGAGAGTGACAGGTGTGTGCTGCCTGGTGTACCTTAGGAGCTCAAGAGTTACACCAGTCACTAAGGAAACAGCTTGGAAGTGCAGACTGGATGGCAGCAGAGGACAGGCTATCTGACTGAGTCTGGGTACATCTTAGTTACTTTTGTCATGATGGTACAACATGCTTGACAAAAGCAACTCAAAGAAGGAAGGGCTTATTGGGTTCAGAGTTTGAAGGTACAGTCCATCATGGCAGAGAAGTTGGGATAGTGGGAACCGAAGGCAGCTGCTCACATCACATCTGCAGCCAGGAAGCAGACCATAGATGCTGGTACTCAGCTTGTTCTCTTCTTATTCAGTCTGGCTCCCAACTCCATAGCATGGTGCTGCCCACATTTTAGTTTGCATTTTCCCACCACATAGAACCCAATGAAGAAATTCCCTTCCAGGCATGGCCAGAGGTGACTGTAGATCCTGTCAAGTTGACAATCAATATTAGCTATCACATGGAGTCATTCTCCAGACTACTGTTGAACAATGCACAAGCAACTCCAGGCAGCAACTGGACTGGCAGAACACAATGTCTCACTACCCGGACCTCTAGGTTACTGACTGTCTACTGCCAGTGCTGGGCATGGGTAAGCCTGGTCCTGCTGGTCAATGGGTAGGCACAGGCAGCAACAAGGTGCCATAGCCTGAAACAAACCAGGGAAGGCTGGTGCTGACAGCTTACATGGCTGGCTGTGCAAACACTTTCAAGATGTCTGAATCTTAGCTGTAATTCCATTAGCTACCTGAGATTCACCAAGCTTCATAAAACACAAGACTACGGAACTGTTTTAGCCTCTGCTTTTTTAATTTTTATAATTATTCCAGCTGCATGCAAAGCTGCTGGTGGTTTTACAGCCCAAAATAAGTGTCTCTTGTGTAGGCCAGCATCTTTGAAACATTAAACAATGATTAGGCAGGCACTGGGACAAAGGATGACGGGGAGTTTTCAAGAAGACAGGGAACCTAGAAGCTGACAGCAAGGAGTCCAGGAACAAGGGTTCTACTTCATCATTACATGGTAACTGTCTTACAAGACATGGAAAGTGACTGTGACTCACAGTTCTGCAATCGTTTGTCATTCATCTGGATTTGGCAAAGTCTCTAGGTAGTGATGGGTAGTAAAAGGCAGGGGATGGGGCTCAATCCACTGTGTGTAGAGCCTTGCATACCACCAATTACATGTGTGCGCGCGCCACACACACACACACACACACACACACACACACACACACACACACACACACACACGGTAATGTTTTCCTGATTCACAGGTTACAAGATTATCCATGGTTGATAACTCTTCAATTAGCTCTCAGGTCTCAAAGTGTCTGTGCCACATGTCTCTCCTTACTGAGTCCTAGGAAGGTTCCAGTGGAGGAGACAGCCCATCCTGCTCATGTTCCTATTTCTCATGTTTCACGGGTTCTACTGCCCAGCTTTGTTCTCTCCAGAGGGGATGAAGTTAAAGAATGAGAATAGAGGTCAAATGAGTCTTTTGGAGTCATAACACTATGCAGCATAGGAGGGTACCTATGTAATGGTCAAGGCCACAGGATCTGAAGTTTTAGTGTTCATTCTCACCTCTGTGTGACTTTGGAAAAGTCACTTTGCCTCTCTGTTCATGTATTCTTGTTATATAAAGTCACACTGATAGTGGCTCTTAGCACTCTCATGGGGCATGATTAATTTATGGGATACCCTTAGAATGGCCCTGGTACAGAGAAGTAATCAATGAGCCAGCGGAAAGACTCAATCTTCCATGAGGGTACTGGAGGTCATTCTAGCTAGGGACTGGGATGAACAAGCAAACCTGTGCTCATGGAACAGCTGAGTAGAAACTAGACATCCAGAGACCAATCTGAGACTATTCCTGGCCAAGCCTTCCTGCCGCCTTCTAGGGGAGCAGATCCTGAACTCTAGGCATCCTCTACCTAGGATGGGACTGAGGTCCTGGTCCCTGTTGGAGCCGCAGAGAACAAGCTATCACTTTGGCTCTGGTCTATTCCCCCCTCCCCCAACTCACAGGAAGTATTGGGAAGCCTGGCTGTCCAAGGATAATCAGATAATATGTCACCAATTCTCCAATATCATGATAGAAAGAGACACCAAGGTGTGACTATGGGTTCTGTCCACCCTTGTTTTTCTGTTAACCTCTGAAACTTAACTTTATCACCTCTGTCTATACTGGGGGATGAATAGCTAAGCTACTCTTTTATCTGCAAAACTGACCAAGTGGTTCCCACAAGCTACACACAAAGTCCTGAGATGACCAATGCTGGGTGGCTCTTAACCTGCCTGCCTTGGCTCATCTGTTGCTAAATGTCATTCTGCCATTCATACCCAGGTAAAACCCAGCATGGCAGGAGGGACTTCGGAACACTGAGATGCTCCCTCATTCAGCCTACTGTGTGGGATGCAAAATGAAGGACAGCTTTCTGGAAGCAAATGGCCTACTTTTGATTATTAAGTCTCAGAACTAAGTAAAGTGGTGGTGGTGGGGGTCTCTCATTTCCACAAGATAGCTACACTATTCACATGTTCAAGCACTGAAACCCAGCCTGGGGTTGCCTAGCTGTGAGCTATTGTAAGACTGGAGTGGAGACTGAGCAAGAAGACAACCTGTGGAAGAAGAAGGGAGCTTCAGCGGGGCTGAGAAGCAAGGGATCCAGCCTGGTTCTGCCATATAGACAGGGGCATTGCTGGGCTTCTGCCTTCTCTAGTCTTGGCTTCCTCCCAGGAGTCAATGTGATGGTTCATCTTCACTGTCAACGTGGCTGGATTTAAAATCACCATGGAAACTCCAGGTGTGTCTATGAGGGTAATTTTATAAGGGTTTAACTGATGGGGGCAGACCCACCTAGAATGTGGGTGATACCATCCCCTAGGCTGAGTGCTTGGTTTAAAAAAAAAAAAAAAAAAAAAAAAGGAAAAAAAGGAAAATGTAAGCTGAGAACTAAAGATTCATCTCTCTGCTTCCTGAGCAAAGATGCAGTGTGATCAGCTGCCTTGCCTCATGCTGCCACCCGTGCCTCCCCACATGATGGGTTGTCATCAAACTATGAGCCAGAGGAAATTCTCCCTTCCCTAAAGTGACCTGAAAGGTATCTTGACACAGCAACACGGAAATTTACTAAGGGATTCAGTGAAAGTTGACAGACTGAGTTTGAGTCTACAGGCTCCTGGTGATCTGTTTGTCACTATGACACCAAGGGACTGCTCTGTCCCACTTGTCATTTACCTCCTACCTAGTTCTATGTCATCTGGGAGCAAATATGAAAGACTTCATGTGAGCAAGGGTGATCACAGCCTGGGAGAGAGGGACAAGACGACCAAAGCCCTTGAGGCCAGGACATGCTGAAGTCACCAGTCTCTGGTTGGTAAGCAGAAGTAGACAGCAAGTGTTGGGGATGGATGGAGGCTCATCAAGTGTCTGCCAGATCAGGAGCAGACTGATGCCTCCAGGGAATGGGATTCATAAAAGAGGAGTTAGCATTTCCATTCCTTTGATGTGCTTAATAACAAAATAAAGATTAGATTTGAAATTTAAGTGGCAGGAAAGAAGGGCATATGATTTTTTATATTTATCAAAAGAGAATCTGAATTCATAAATGGGACAAACAGAGTACATGGAAAGAGACCCATTTTTGTTTGTGTGTTGGAAGTGGGGGTGGGCAAGCTGTGGGACAGGATGCTAGCTGAGTGGCTGGTGAGGGGGGGCTGAAAGAGTGACTTTCACCCAGAACCTGGCTCTGATCCTGGAACTGGGATGCTACAAGGCATGAATAAGCTCAGAGTGCTCAGTCATGTAATTTGAAAACCTGCCGAGGGAACCAATGAGTGAGCAGATAAAGAAAATCCAAGGCAGAGATAACTCTATTGGACGAAAACTCAGGGGAGGGCCCCTTCCTTTGCAAGCCTGAGGTGACCTCCCAGCCACAGCTGAAAACACTGACCAACTGCAGTTCATTGCAAAGCCCAGGAGGCTCAGAGCCATTCCTGTCATTTTCTTGAGATAATTAAGAGGCACCAGGAGCCTGGCACTGTGGCTGTAGAGCTGTGGAGCTGAGCCTGCAGGGTGTGACTCATCAAGAGGATCACTTGCAGGAGATGGGTTACACTGACCAAAGCTTTGTGATTCCCTGGCTCTGAGGATGGGCACTGAGTTCAGGATAAGCTGGGGACATAGCTTATCCTGCCCTGCATTCCATCCATCTTCCACCTGCATTCATGTTATATCCCTGGGTAGCAGCAAGTGGCTCTATCCCAGCCCTGGAGGGAAGCTGAGCCTGGCACAGCAGTCTTATCTACAGCAGCATGAATAGCAACAACAGTTAGATATGGAGACAGAGGGTTTCCAGTGCACTTGGAGAGCCACCATGCAAACTCAGGCCTTGCCCAGATCTTCAGACCTGACTACAGATTTACTCATCTTTTCATCAAAGTAATGTATGTTGAGTCCTTGCAAGTACTGGGCACTAGTGTACATACAGGGTATACAGTTCAGACAAAGATGCTTCATCTTTCTGAAGTTTTCACATGGGGCAGGTGGTGTGTGTGTGTGTGTGTGTGTGTGTGTGTGTGTGTGTGTGTGTGTGTGTGTGTGTGATAGTGTACAGATAAATTAGTGAGATGAAGCAGTTAAATTCAATCCACCAGAGGGCATTAGGTGCTACAGAGGCAAAGAAGCCAGGGAGGGTGCAGAGTGATAGATAGGGACACAGGGACAAGGACTGCAAGGACTGTCATTTAAATGGGTCACTGACAGCCCATGTAAGGCCTTGAGAGAAGCCTAAAGAGGCAATAGGGTAAAGTATAAGGTGGGGGTAAGTGTGTATCAGCATATATTAATGTCCTGAGGTAGGGTAGTGCCTGGCATAAATCTCCATATTGTTATCACAAATGACGGCAACATTACAACTGCTTACAAGGGACTGGCAGCATTCTAAGTAGAAGTCAGTCTCTGGAAAGGCAGGATTGGTGGGGGAATAGCTGAGGGGATTGAGAAGATGAAAGTAGGTGCCTCTACAGGACTACTGGCAGAGCCTCTGGCCCTGGCCTTGGAGGAAGCTAATAGTGGAGAGGCTTGGATGGAAGCATGGTTGGTCTCCCCTTTCTTTGTTTGAGGAAGCCCAGTCTGCAGCAGAGAAGGTGGGTAGAGAAAGAACCACGAGACTCTGGTGAAGCTGGGGAGGAGGTCTCTGTGAGGAAGCCAATCCCATAGCTCTGCACTGCTTAATTTAGAACCTAAAATGCCCAAATTCTTCCACCATTCCTTTTCTTGTCCAAGACCCTGAAGCATCCCAGGAATTAAACATCTCAGCTTTACAGACAAGAACACACTGAAAGCTCTAGAGAGAGCTGGAATGGCAAAGCTGGCCAGCCGAGTGTCCATCATGTGCTTTCCCATCATGGTGAGTCGCCTTTACACAGTGACCGAGTCCATCTGTCACCTCCACCAGCTGTGTTATGTCATTATTGCATGACACATCCCCCTGGTCCTCTTAGCACTCTGCCACCTACATAGAACCTTTGTTCCCTTTGCCCCTTGCTGTCCACAGGGGCTCTGTCAGACAGACAGGCAAGGAGTGGCTGAAGGTCCCCCACAGGGCACCTAAGAAAACAAAAGCTAAGACGTGACCAAAAGGGATCTTCTTCCTTCCTCCAGTCTGATAGGTCAGACTCCTGCAATGTTTAAGGAGCTGAACTGAGTCCACCAGATGAACCTGTGATAGTCCTGCCTGAGTGACAAGATGCCTGACAGGAGCAACTCCCCGGATAGAGGCTGCCCAGGGTAGAGACATAACCACTGGGTCAGGTTGAGCCACTAGGAAGTGACCTCAAATCAGGGGTGCACCCTCCTCAAGAGTGTCTCTCCATTTTCTACTTTCAGCTGGCCAGGACACCTTCCCATCCCATTCCACACAGGGGCACTCTAGTCTTAGACCCCTGCTTTCTGCAGAATACCCTCTGTGCTTCTGCAGCCCCCAGCTGTCTCTCCATCCATCCTCTGTACCTCTGGACTGGGGAGGAGATGAACCCTTTGTTCTGTTTGGCATCTGCACCCCAGATCCATCTTCTGCTTCTACAGAGCCTCTACTCAGTGCCCCTGATGCTAGGGACTTGAGTAGCCCTCTTCAGATCCACTTAACCACACAGAAATTGCCTGGACCCCAGTTCCCAAGTTCACCAAAGTGCTTTTGACATGCACTTGGGGCCTTGAGAACAGCCTGCCTCTAAAGGGGAGAGAATAGAACAAAACACAATAGACTTGAATACCATAGCACAGAATACAATAGGAAATGGCAGAATGCTTTGTGCATTCTAAGGGTAGCTATTGTTTCTTAGAAGTTCTGCTTCAGTCAGGTACAGGGGCATGAGTAGGCGTCTTATCCTGGGTCAGATGGAAACTTCTTATTGGAGAAGATAGTGAATTTTATTTGGGGGAAACACTCCTTGCCTTAGCTGGTGATCTTCCTTTGGAGTCAAACACCTCATAATGAATCCCCACTCCCTGCTCCCCCCGAATCCATCTGGCTTCTCATCCCCAGCCCCAGGCGTGTGTGACAAGGCTTCCAGAGCCAGGTATGCATGCTTTCTTCACAGACTCCTTATCCACCTGCCTGTGGGTTAGGGCAGCTCAGAGCCCTTTCATTCCAGGAGGGTGTGTGTGTGTGTGTGTGTGTGTGTGTGTGTGTGTGTGTGTGTGTGTGTGTGTGTGTGTGTGTGATGTGTGACTGGCTTCTGATTCCCATGGTTCCCATTCTGCTGCCACCTGCACTGCCCACCCTCTCCTTCCTGGTCCTGACTCTCTCACCTTCAGGACCCTCCTTAAGCTTCTGGGCTCTTACTCTCCATCCTTCTCTTCAGACAGCCTGTCCCCCAGTCAGGGTTTCTTTATCAACATATGAGTCTCAGGTCTCCTGGTGTCTCTGTGCAGTTCAGTGTGTGCTAGTTTTCTGGGAAAGGAGAGGACTGGGGTGGGGACAACAGTGACAGGTTCAATTCAGTTGTAAGGTTTGTTTTACCATTTCAGGCAGATAGGCACATAGGACAACTGTAACTTTCATGTTACAAGGGAAGTTACTGAGATTTAGCGAAGAGAGATTTTCTCTGTCTCTCCTCCTCTGCAGAGAGCATCTTAGAATTCACAACTTCTCACTCCAGCCTGACAGTCCTTCCCATAGTGTACAGTGGCATTTACTGTGCATAGAGTGAAGGTATATCTGGTCCATTCAGCCAGGCTGTCAGTCAGAGTTGTGGATTATTAAGGATGCTTTAAAAACAGCAATTTCCAGACTCTGCTTCAAACTTAATGAGGTAGAATCTCATGGGATGGCTTTTGGGTGGCTTTAAAATTATTGTTGTTGTTGTTTTGAGATGTCATTATGCAGTCCTGCTGGCATAGAACTTGCTATGTAGATCAGGCTGACCTTGAACTCATGAAGATCCACCTGCTTCCGTGTCTGGAGTGCTAGGATTACAGGTGTGCAATACCACCTGGCTTAACATCATCTGTGGCTCCAGTCCACACAGCTTGTCCAGGTCTACCCAGTATGCTGGTGCTTACTTGGGTATGCACAAGGAGCTAGATGCAGCCTTATCACCTGTGCCTCTGAGTGTAGCCACTCCATACAGCTGAGTTACTCCATTATACCATTGCTGTCAAACTCCCTGGGGAGTTGAAAGTTCACAAGTATGTGTTTCTATGTATGTCACTCATGGGTAACCACAGCTCTGCTACCTCAATGTCCAAGGGCAATGCCCACTATCTTTTATATCACCTTGGTTTGAGACTTTGAGTCATCGGTGTCCTGCCCTATTTTGTCCCATCTGTCTTGGTGGGTCCCACAAATTCTTCCTCTATAATGTCTCTCAGGTTTATGTCTTGTTCTCAGTCCTCTTGTTCTTCTGGTCTACCCTTCTGCAAGAGTGTCCTTACCTATGTCCCTTCTTCCAGAGACCCCATCCCCAGCCAGGATCACAAAGTAGACAAGCCTTTTTTGCTCAGTCCTCAAACCCCCATTTCTCTTACCCAAACCATATAATGGTTACCAACATTGACAAAGAAAAATCCACATTTCAAGAATTCACGTAAATCTTCTGCATCTGACTCACTCTCCTTATCTAAATTTCTTAGAATATCAGCCCCAGCTGATATCCTTTTGCTTTCTACACAGAGTAAAGCCAAGCAGTATCTCTTCCTTTAGTCTGTGATGAAATATACTAGAATGAGATTTGAGGGGGTCTTTTATTGAAAACACCCTCACCTCTTGGATAGAGGTTCTGCCACCCCTCACCTCATTGTGTGAGATGAGGGGTAGGCCCACAACTCTCTGGAGAAGCCTTTTTATTGAATCTTAAGTGAGGGTGGGTACCAGTAGAGGTGGAGCCTGGTTGATGTCTCCTTCCTTTGTGCCCATTGAACAATGTAGGAAGTAAATCACTAGCATTCCCTTCGGAAAGCTCTTGAATGCCCTCATCGTTCTGCTCCTGTGGTTCTTACCTCACGATATGAAAAGGGAAATTCACTTATTGAGATGAAAGGCCATTTCAATTATCTGATATGTTTCAGCTTTAATTGACAACAAATCACAAATTGCCCACCTCATTACAACTGATTCACCGGGAAATTTACTACCTACACCTGAGACGGCTTGAAAGAGAATGCAAGCTCTGGGACTTGTGATCTACTCACACAATGGTTGATTGTTTTTAAGTCATGCATTTTCATAAGCATGTCCATAGATGTGGTCCTGCTGAGAGCACTGTTCTCTAAGCTGTCTGCACCTGATCTTTAAGTCCTGAGGCTGCTGGGAACATATGAGAGCAGGAATCAGGAAATATGGAACATGTTTCATAAGCATGTCCATAGATGTGGTCCTGTTGAGAGCACTGTTCTCTAAGCTGTCTGCACCTGATCTTTAAGTCCTGAGGCTGCTGGGAACATATGAGAGCAGGAATCAGGAAATATGGAACATGCAATAAGAGAGATAGAGGTAGATGGAAAAGGAGACACTGAAGAGTTCAATAGAACATTTCCAGGCAAGCTTGAGCCTTCCTGTGGACAGAGCATGGACATCAGAGGCAAACCAGTGATTCACAAAGACATCCAATAGCTCAACTGCTTTCCTTTGGTTCATTTCTATCAACATCTCTATCATCAGCACCCTCCACACTCTTGTTGGAAAAATAACTAAAAACAATCATCCAAGTAGAGGCGAGGACTACTACCAATGAAAAGATGCTTCATAGGAAACAGTCACTGTGTGTGAAGTGGGGTAAATTCAAGCCCTTTCATCTCCTCATATTGCATTGGAATGCTAGGAAAGACAGTGGTCAGCCACTGAAGACCTGGCCTCTCTGGGATGCACATGGCCTTTCCAAGCAGTGATCATCATGAAATATGTCTCTGAGGTGACATTCCCTAGATGAAACTGCCATTGGGAACATTGAGAAATTAAAACATAAAGCTGAAGAGTCTCATCAGCCTTCACGGGGCCAGGAGCTGGGCTCCAGGGAGATGGACACTCACCATTGCTGCTGTTGTCATCCACCAGGATGATCTCCTTGAGCAGGTGTGGTGGTGTGCGCTCCATGGCTGAGTGGATGGACCGCAGCAGCACCGAAAGTGCCTCATTGACGAAGATGAACACGATGCTCACCTCTGGCAGGCTGTCTGGAAATGAGAGGTTTCGACACCTGGAAAGAAGAATGACCGAGCTCTTGGACATGCTGGTGACACCACTGTAGTCTCACCGGGTATCGGCCAACCCCCAAATCCCTTCAGCTTTTCTGACAGGCATGGGAGTCTAAGTTCTCCCCAAGGCCTCATCTCTGGCATGCTGACAATGGGCTTTACTTGAGCATCAGAAGTCTACAGCTACTGAAAGCTTGGCCCACAAGCACACGAGAATGGGTTGGTGGCCATACCAACTGCACAGCAGGGCCTAAGCACCTAGTACAGGGCTTCTTCAGACTTGTTATAGTCATAAAACCTTCTTACTCAGAAAATTCTTATGTGGCACTGAGTATATAGGTACCTAAAATAGGTGTTTGAAACAAACTTTTAATGATGAATCATAAATATTTCAAAACAAATTCCTTGGTATACATGGCAAACTTACCATTTATTAAAGATAAAAGAAAATTGTCATATGAGGGACCTCCATATGCTTGTCTTTTCAACACAGCCCAGTCCAAAGGCACACATGATTGGTGGTGGATGGGATATATGAGCAGTTCTGCTATCTAATGAAACTACTGTGTTTCCATGGGAGCTGAAAACTCTGCATAGATGGTAGCAATACTGCAACTGAGATCATACAGCAATCTTGAACCTGATCCTATGTTTCAGGGAGCACCCATTGGTGTCATGTGGCCCAGGGGTATATACACAGTACAAAGTGTGTGTGTTGAGTGTTCAGAACCAAGACTACAGTGAAGGTGTGTGACAGAACATAGGTGAGTGCTGTCAGAAACTTCTTGGATTCATCTGGAATTTGACTTTTGAACTAAGCTTTTCTCTTTGTGCATTCAGAACTCTTTACTCTTTTCAGACCTTTTACAACTGCCATATCAAATTAAGTGACCCCTTAGGGATTCACAAGCCTGTAGGGCAAGAAGCAATTAGTGTAGCACATGGCCAAAGGGCAGTTCTCTCAGAACAAATGCTCAGCGTTTCTAAACCAACAGGGTGGAGAATTCAGCCAAAGGGAAGTCTTAAGTGTTTCCAAAGGCCAGGAGGTCAGACCTTATATGACCAGCTTTAGGGGCAGCCAAGACTCTATCCACAGACTTCTCTGTTAAGCCCACTCTTCCTCACTCCAGAGAGTGGGCTCCACACCCTGTTCATCAGGCACCCAAAGGGAAGTTAAAGTCATAGTCCCAACACTGAATGAGAGACCGAAGGACCAAGTCTAATGTCATCATGGCTCAGAGATCCCTACTAATGGGTACAGTGGAAGCTTGGTGCCATTCCAATTCTGGTCTTCTAACAACTGCACCAAACCCCTCCCTGAGGAAAGGCTACCACAAAAGGAACCCCCTCACACACAACTGGCCACTTCCCAGCTTTCTGAAGCCATTGGGGGAAACCCTGACTTGACCAGAGGCACACTCACAGAGGAACCTGCATGGAAGAACAACAAGGAACCATACAATCAGAGCCATACAATCAGAGGCCAGACAACAAGAAGAACACACTTCCCAGAGTTAATTCTTTCCACCAAAAGCATAGCCTTCATTGGCTGGAATCCCTGCTGGTAGCCTGCCCTGACTTAAATGAAATGCTCTCCCAGAAGGTCCTTCAAGACTGCTGAATGAAAGAGAGAGCCCCAGGCTTGGGAAGGAAGCTACCCACACCCACCACCTAGCACCAGAGGCTCCAGGGCTTTAGGGCTGGTGGCCATGTTGCATTGTTCTAAAGTGGGGGTGCGGCCAAGTTAGAACTCCAGGTAATGAGCATAAGAGCACAGTGCTCCTGCTCACAGTAATTAAAGTGCTGCAGGATAGGAACGGCCTGCTCTTCTTAATGAGGAAGGCTGCAGGATAACCAGACTGAGCAATTTGGAGAAATCACCATGGGGCCCCAGCCTGCTTAAGAGCAGGAGATTAATAAACGAAAATCACCATCTCTATGGTTACCAGAAATTTACAGAAACTTCTCTCATTCTATTTCCAGCTCTCCTTCTCTCTCACCAAAGGGAGGTGGGGGAAGGAAAGGAATTGAGCCTCTTCCCAAATCTACTTCACACTTGTAATTTTAATGCAACCATCAAGTTAACAGACTGGCATAGCACACTTTCACTCTTGTCCTTAATGGAATAACTATGTATTGAGCTTCGTATACCTGGTGGGAATGAATGATAAGCACTGGGGCACAATGGGACACAGACAAAATCCTTGTCCTCATGGGGCTTACGATTTGACAGGAGAAATGGATGAACATGGAAGGAAGTTGATGCAAGTGTTTGGATGAAAAGTAGCACAGGGCACAGGCACAGCATGATGTCTGGACAGCTGTTCCAGGGAATGGTCAAGAAGCCCTACATAAAGAGGAAAGATTTGACCAGACTCTTAAATGATGTATAAGAAAAGACAAGCAGCCTACCTACCACAGTGAAGGGAGGAACTCCTTCAGCCCATCAGACCCTTTTGTTTTTTGTTATTGTGAATGCAATTTTAACAACAATAATGAGAAGGTATGTGGAAGATAGCCAAGTAGTTGTTGGCTAGAACTTATTTATGATAGGCAGCCAAAATCAGACAGCTGGGCTTTCTCTGAGCATGGAAACAGGAGAATAGTGACATATGCCTTACTTGCTAAGTTCATGTCAAAAGTAGTGCCACATGGGCCTAGAAAGATGGCTCAGTGGTTAAGAGCATTTGCTACTCTTCCAAAGAACCCGAATTCAATTCTCAAAGTTTATATCAGGCAGAATCCAGATCTTCTGGTCTGTGAGGGCACTTGAACATATGTGTCACATGCATGTGCATGCACACACATATGTATGTACACACACAAGAGAAAAAGATACATAAAAAACAGTGCTTAAACAAAAGTGATGCCATGCACCATCAAACACCACATTGGTGTATAATCTTTTCAAGTACAGTGAACAGCTCCCAGTGAGGTCATTGTATGGTCCAAGTTCATTGCCTTCACTGGGAAACCTCATGAGCAATGAGGCTGTGGCCCAAATCCCTGTACCTGCCCAGGGTTTCCTGCAAGCTCAGTTCCCAGACTCTCGCTTCTGCCTTTTCAGATCTCTTTCCAGAGACAGAGTTAACTGCCTTCCTTTATTTCTGAACATGGCAACTTAGACTTCTGCTTCCAAGAATACCCATTTAAATTTCCCTGGACAGCCATGATGGCCCCTGTAACCAGTCTTTCGGTGGTCATTCTCCAAGCACAATCAAAATGTTACAGTTGTTTTACAACTAAAACCCCAAATGATCACCATTTTCATAAGCCTTTCAAACCCTTTCAAAGACAAAAAAAAAAAAGAACCCCCACTGTATCATCCTGTCATAGTCACACTCATTTATAATCTCTCCCTGAGCTCCAATGAATATAGCTCCATGAGAGCAAGGATTGTTTTTTATCTTTGCTACCCTGCCACCTTCAACAAGGACTCAGGCATAGTAGGTGGTCAATTAATGTTTGGGCACCAAATAGAGCACAAATGGGCATGTGAATTTTCTGTGCCACCTGTACCGTATCTGCACAGTACAGATCTGTCTCAAATGCCAGGCCCTCCCTCCTCCAGCAGGCTTTTGTGCAGCTGTATTTCCTTTCCCTGCATTTATGGCCCCAATTCCTCCGCCTCCATTAAGTGGTTCGTTGAGATCAAATGTCTGAACCTCTTTGAAGCCTTCTTTTTCCTTTTTAGTGGGAACCTGTCATGGTGGGTCACTCATAACGCAAGGCACCTTCTTCCTCCCTACTTCAGTTTTCCCACACCTACCTGAAAGAGGGTCTGGGTGAAGCAAGGGGTGGAAATGCCACCAGTCATGGTGGTCACTTTTAGTGTAGCAGGGATAGAGGCACCTGGGCACCCTACTCAGCTCTGCATGCCATGTTGCACGATATTGGACAAGCCTTCTCTCTCATGTTTTCATGAGACTTTCACCCACAAGTCATTTGCTGAGCAAACTTGAGGCTCTTTTATCATACACACAGTGAACAGAACTTGGCTGAAGAAATTACCTGTATGCTCTATCTTCCTCCTAAGCAGTACCTTGTCACTACCATCCATTGCAAGGGACATCCCTTGCCACCACAGCAACTAAGCCAAGTGCTTTGTCTAGATTTTTTTCAGTTTCAGAACAATGACTGCTTCACACAAGTTAGAATGGCTGGCCACCCTGTCCCTGGACCATGAGTTTCATGAGGCCCAAGTAGGGCTTTGCTCACAGCCTCCTACCACTACCTAGTACAGTGTCTGGAACAGAGTAGATGTTCTGCTGATTTGTGGAATAAGTTTCCTTCCAAATCCTACCCAACCCCGCCCACCACATACACATAGCTGCGGCTCCAATCTTTCTACTCAACATTGAAACAGAGCTTGCATTGCTGAGGGAAGGAAACAAAAAGAGAAAAGAAAGACCATGTCAGTCAAAATATATACATATTTGCTTATGACAGCCCTCACTGTCACTTCAGGATGCTGGACATGGGACAGATGGCTGCTGCTGGGGTTCCATAATAGAAACATACTTTCAGAAATGCCACAGAAGAAGGCTATGCTGGATTCAAGTTCTGTGCGCCTTCCATATAGTCCTCTAGCTTCTCCTGTCAGTCCAGCAGTAACCTTGTAGCCTTTGCTCTCATATGCACACTGCTGAGAGGATCTGGTCTTAGGGTTTGACTGTGAAATGTCCCCCATATGTTCATGCATTTAATGTTTGGCCCCTGGCTGCAGAGCTTTGCGGGGAAATGATGGCTTTCAGGGTTATACTTGATCCCCAGTGTCTTCCTCGTGCTCTGCCTCCTGTCTATCATGGGATAAATATTGCTTCTTCCCCATGCTCCAGTTGGCCCAGCCATGTGCTGCAGCCTCTGAAAAATGAGCCAAAACAAGTGCATCTTCTTTTGGGTCATTTTTGTTAGGTAGTTTGGTCACATGTAAAAGTGATGAGCACATCTAGCACCTCCTTCCTCTAGGATGCAGTCACCATATCTTCTGGTCCACATCTTCCCAGTTCGGATGCTTTCCTGGAGTGTTAGTCAGCTTGCCACTGCTGCCCCAGACACCCGAGACAGGTGAAGGTGGAAGGAGGAAAAGTACATTTTGTTTCATGGTTCCTGAGAGTTCAGCCTGTGGTCATTTGTCCCTGTTGCTGTCACAGCAGTGTACCATGGGTAGAGGATAGCTGTTCACTTAAGGGTGGACAGGAACTAAAGATCTACAAGATTCTGCCTTAGTATCTCCTACAAAGATGCACTGCCAATAGCCTAGCTTCCTTCTGCTAGGTCCTACCTACCTCCTGAGGGTTTTGCTGCCTCCCAATAGCATCATGCATGGGTTGTTCCTGAAACCTTCAACACATGGGTCTCTGAGGACATGCTACATACAAACTATAGCTCAGAGCCACCCTCACACCCACCTGATAGCTATCTTGTCTCTCCTCACTCTGTGCTCACTTCTTTTGTGAAGGGCATAACAGTTGCAATGCAAAGACACTACATGGATGTCACCAACCCATCCTTATTTAAGGACACTTAACTGTGTACCAGCCCTGACTTCACTCTGAATAGAGGCACCCTCCCCTTTAAAATTAAGCTATAAAAGTTACCCTTTTATTTTCACTCTTGCTCAAAGTCAAGCTGTTCCCTGCTAGAGATAAAAACAAGGTGTAACTGAGTGGGGGTGTCAGGACTGTCTAATAAGCTCAATTGATGGTCCCGATAAACTCCACTCCATTGAGCTCCACACACAAACAGAGATGCAAGGATAACACAACGTATGGAGTCTCTTGGATGATTTACCCACAGACTGTTTTGAGTCATCTCCAAGATTAATTTCTATCAGGAGTTTGGGTGTCATTACCTATGAGAGGAAGGGAAGCAGTAGACCCAGTATGAGATGAGACCATGCCCAGTTTTTGGCCATTTAATGAGGAAATAAGGCCAGATGCCCTGTAGCTGGGCAGTCCCATGTTGGATTAGCAGTCTCTGCCCTTTCATTGACCTCAACAAATGGACAAGATTGGTGTCCATAAGACGATTCATGGGGCAGTTTGACCTGCCAGGAGGGAGGAGAAAACACACCACTTCCAGAATGAGGTCAAAGGAGATGCCTATGCACTTTGGGGCAGAGCTTTTCTGTGCCAGAGTTCTGAGAGTGTGGAAAAAAGTCATGCCTGGGCAAAAAAAAAAAAAAAAAAAAAAAAAAGAAAAGAAAAGAAAAGATGGTACTGAGGGGTAACCACTACCTGAGAGAGGTTGTCCTGGACATTCTGCTCAAACTTCTTCCAGAGACATCCTTTCCTCTCAGCTATAGTCAGAATATAGTGTTGAGGTGAATCGTTAGCCATCTAGAGCATAAACCCAGAGAGACATGTAGCCCTCAAGACCAGCAATACATGTGTGTCCCTACAGGTCTCCTGTTGTCCTCCAGGCCTCCTGTTGGTCCTAGATACTGGTGTCCCTACACCATACACTATCTTCGTGTACCCACATAACATGCACGGTATACCTGTGACCTCACTTTTGACGTCCTTCTAGCTTACAACATTTCCAGATTAAAGTGACATTCACACCTGTTGGATTCCAGGCTATTGAACTCAAGGAGACCCAAGGAAAGGCAATGTGAGGATTCTCGCTGGCATAAGAAAAGTAAAGGCTGTCCCTCCTTCTGACCAACATATATTTTCAGAACCTTCAGAGCTAAGGGACTCCTGCACCTTCTTCCACTTTTCCACAGACACCACAAAGAATCCCTGGGAGTAAGAGTAGTAGCAAGCACTTCCTTTATGCCATGTGGCATGCTTTTATTTTCTTGTTCCCAACAACCACCATACCCTTCAGTGTCTTCATCCCCGCTGCACTAATGAAGGAAACACAGTTGAGGTTGGAATTTAACCTTTGAGGCTTAATTAAGCCTGGGATCATCTGGCTGCTAAGCCCTGCTGCATGTTGATGCCCACCTTACTTTATAATGCACTAGAGGTGTGTCCAGGGAGACCGGTGTTATGTCAGTGGCATCAAGGAAGCCTACTGGGAGGCCTTGCTCCTAGGCTGCCAATTCTGCATGAGGACTGGAAAGTGGATTTTATGTCTGGCTGGAAGTTTCAGCCAGTCTGTTAAAGACTGCTGGGTATAGAAGCTTGAGATTTTTCTCCCTGTTACATTACTTCCTTTGGGAGAAGCAGCCCCAGAGGCACCTGTGTAAGGGTTCAGTGTCGTCTGCCCTGCATGCTGCCAAGCCATTTGACCTATAACTGAGGGGGCTGGTGATTGATTCCTAAGCCTCATTTTGAAATATTAGGCAGCCTTACTCAGGACCCATTGTATGGATTTTCTAGGAGGATGTGAACAGATATCTAGTCACCTAAATAGAGCACCAATGACAGACCACAGAAACGATTCTACTCCAGTCTATCTTACAGTTTATTGGGACTTTCCTGTGGGTACGCTGAATTTGAAATACTCTAAGGAGGGCAGAAATGTAAGTCCAGGGTAGGAAGCACAACAATGACATGAGCAAGTGTTGACATGGACATGAATCAGTGTGAGAGATGTAGCAGAAATGGAACAAAGAGGTAACCTCAAGCCACACCTACCTCCACAGCTTACCATTGGCTTCTGAATGTGAAGGCATGGCTTGGCACCATCTGCAAAAAAACCCCAATTCACACACATGTACACAGGAAAGCTCACTCCATTTTCTGTCAAAGTCATTTGAATCCCATGATGCCCTAGATTTTGTTTCCATTTTGTTGTTGTTGCTTGATTTCATGTCATTGTATGCTAGTGCAATGCATATCTATATGTTATTATGACAGATTGTCAGATGTAAGTTACATGAAATCTGGACTTGTGTGCACCCCAGGAATTCACAGCATCTGGCTCAATGTTCAGTGTGGCAATTCTTAGAAAGCACAGTGTGCTTGGTGACTGACTCCTAAAGGAAAACTCAAACACATGAGCGCCGTACTGGTAGGAACTCCATCAAGACAGGACAAGAATGGAGTCACCTTATATAACCCTCCCTGCTTGACAGAAACAAAATTCCATATTCAATAAGGACATAATGGAGCCCAGGTGGGGTACTGAGAATAGACAGGGTTTCAGAGACTGGCCCAGATGTTGGCACCTGAGATCTTGGAGTTCCAGCCATCTGCACATGTGGGGAAAGGTCAGGCCTGGTCTAGAAACAGAATGTAGCCTGGGAATTGCTAAGAATGTAGCCTGGGAATTGCTAAGAAGTGAGCTGCTGAGCACACGTGATCATCGATACTCAGCTTCTCCCAGAGGCAGAAGTTTAATGAAAATCCTTTCCGGTGATTTTTATCAATGTAGAGAAAGGATCTGCCATACAGATAAGCGAAGATAAACAGGAGTGCCATGAGTTACAGTGTAAACAACACCCGGAAGCAAGGAGCTCATTTGTTCCCCAAACATGTGAGCCATTTGGAGAATGCGGATGTTAAATGAACAGTTGCTCAGACAGCAAAAGTCAGCAGGCTCTGATAGAGAAGTTACATTAGGTGGCTCTGATTAGTAGGTCTGTGAGTGAGCAGCCAGATTTGTGGCAACTAGGGCTGAGAAATCTGAGGCAGAGCAGACATGCTGGAGCAGGGAAAAGTAGGAACCCTAGATCTGTTGGAATGGCAAGGCAAAGTAGGCCCCTCGATCTGCTATGGGTAGGAGAATGGATGCCTTCTATGTCTGCATGGACAAGGGAAGGTAGGTCTCCTAGATCTGCAGGGGCAGGGGAAGGTGGGTCACCTAGATTTTTTTGTAGTAAAAGAAGTGTCACCTAGATTTGCTGGAGCAGAAGAGGTATACCTAGATCTGTGGGGAAAGGAAGATCCCTTAATCTATATGGGTAGAAGAAGGTGGGTCCCCTAAATCTTCCAAAACAAAGGAAGGCAGAGTCCCTAGATCTGTCACAGGAGGCCAGTTGGCAAGGAGAACAACGTCTTCTTGCTGTCCAGCTGAATCCAGCTTGGGCCCAACCTTTGATCTACAGGTCTCTGGGGATGGGGAGGAAGCTTTCCTTGGGGACTACAATGTGTTGCTTCCCAGAGCCTATCTGCTCTCATCTGCTGCCAGAGCACTTCTCTGTCCCACGTCCCTTGTCCTCACCATGGTCCTCCAGGTGGCCAAGTTAATACCATATAGCTTCTTCTCTGCCTCTGGCCTATAAATCAACTCTTAAACCACAGACCCAGAAAACAAGAGCAACTTCATGCAGGGAAGTGTGCCCCAGACCCCAAATATAATACAGTCTTTGTCTAGCTCTCTCTAATGAGCAAATTCCTATCTGTAAACAAAAACAGTGAGGCTAGGTAACTTACTAGAGGTCACCAAACTTTCAACCAAGAGACCTGGCTCTGGAGCCCAAAGAAGCAAATCTAAGTACTAATCTATAACCTATACAGAAGTATTACCGGTCATGTAACCCAGTGTCTCTCCAAGGCTGGCCCCTAAATGGCCCACTTCCTCTATGTTCCTTACAGTCCATTTCTGAAGATAAGGTCCAACAGTAAAGGAGAACAACACTGTTGCCTCAGTCTTGTAAGATGCTACATGAAAGTTCAAAATTATTCTTGGCTCACAATGAACTTAACATTAAGGAGAGACAGATGTATGTTCCCAGAGTGCTTTGATTAAAAAGCGATCTCCCAATCATGTTTGCACTGTGAGCAATTTCAATGTGGGCAGCACAGTTCTTACAAAGAGTGTTTATTTTACCTCTTGTCCTGTGTCTGTCTTTCACAGACCTCTCCTTATCCAGAGCCAAGATCCCAAATCAAAGTTGCTCCCCTGGGCAGGGTCAGGGAAGGAACAAGGTGGTATCCTGGAGTCCTGAGAACCCATAAAGATACCACCTCTGCCAGAGAACCTGTGAGAGTCTGAGCAGGTTCCGTGTGTGTGTGTGTGTGTGTGTGTGTGTGTGTGTGTGTGTGTGTACGCGCACGTGCATGTGCATGTAAGCACGTGTGTGAGTGCATGCACAGACCAGAGATCATTGGGGTAGAGGGATCTCAGTCCCTATCCGCATTGTTTGTGTGAGACAGGCTATCCTAGTCCCACTTCTGTTGCTGTAACAAAGTACCCTGATGATAAGCAACAAAGGGAAGAAAGGGTTTACTTGGTTTATGATTCCAAATTACAGTCCATCATTTCAGGGAAGTTAAGGCAGAAACTCAGTCAGCTAGTCACATCACAGCACTGTTCAAGAGTGAAGAGAGAATAAAGCATGCTTGCTTGTTTGCTTGCTTTCATCTGTCCCATACAGTTTAGGATGCTGTGCTTAAGGAAAGGGGCTGGCCACGATGGGCTGGGTCTTCCTTCATTAATAATCAAGACAATTTCTCACAGACCAACCTGGCCTACATAACTCCTCAAAAGGGCCTCTCACTTCTTCTACATGCAATTCAATGACTCTACCTGCCTCCACCTTCCCAGTGCTAGCATTGCAAGCACACACCATCACAGTAGGCTTTCTGGTGTGGGCTTTGGGGATAGGACTAAGCTCCTCATGCACTTTACTGACCTAGTCTCTCCCTAGCCCAAAGGTTTCTGAGCCTTGTGAGAGTTCAGTATTCTCTCATCTAAAAACAAAATGTTAACAACTGCTTGAATGAGGCATGAGGTTAAAGTTCAACATCAAGCTGCAGAGAGATAGTATGCACAATCCTGGCACAGAGCACAGGTGCTATCTGCCATTTGCAACACCAGCAGTGCCATCCAGCTGTCTAGCCCCCACACCACAGTCCCCATTATAAGGCCCTCCTCCCCTAAGACCATTACATGCTTCCCAAGGTTCTTGTACCTGACTCCGTCTCTGCTACCATCTTGTCCCACCACTCCCCTGATATTGGCATAGGCTCTCTCTCTGGCTCTGGATTTGGACCCAAATGTAGGTCTGTCCCATTTGCTCTCATTCAAGGTTGTAGAAAACAGATTTACCCTGTAAAGATCAGCTCCTGATACCCCAGCCCTGGTGCTTAACACACCTGCCAACCCAAGAGCCAGTGTACCCTCATCCCTTGGAGGGAGGGACATGGACCTCTGGAGGCACTGGAGAGGAAGGACTAAGGAGTGCTGAAGATTTGCTAGCAAGAGGCAGGAAGTAGCCACTGCCCAGGGCTCTGCCCTGAGCTACCTTGGAGGCAGGCCATAGCGTTAGTTGCCATGACAACTGACAGGCTTGGTGCTGGAAGCCTTTTACTCATTCCCATAGCACCCTTTCAGGCAGGCACTTGCCCTTAGACTCCTCTATGGCTACTGTTTGGAAATAATAACCACTGTGTGAGGAAAGAACACAGTGAGTCTATTGCTGCAACACAAGGGAACCAAGGGCAGGAATGTGACACCGCCTCATCTAATGTCACTTGTCACTGGGGTAGCAAGTGCACCTGCCCTCACTGTTCCCAAGTGGCCACTGCCTCAACTCTGCATGGCCCTCCTTCCCAGCCACTCCCACACTCATGTTTTCAGTGGTGTCCCCAGCCTCACCTCCCTCCTTTCTCCCCCAGGGACAAAGGATTCCCTGAGCTCAACTTCATTTTCTCAACATGTCGATATTTGATGCACGTTCAGTCAGACACACACATCCAATGTGCAGTCTGATGACTTCTGATACATGTGTGTACCTCTGGCTTGCCCTTTTCTGGGTTTGCCCTGGGTTATTTTGGGGTCCAGTGGCAAAGACCAAGAATTTAGATATTAGAGACAGGATAGAGCCCACACTGAAACTTCATATCTGACACCTATTTCAGTGCCCATGAGGGAAAGAGTGACATTTAACTAAGCAGGAATGAGGTGCCTTCCCTTTAGTCCTGAGGCACTGTCCCTTTCTAGCTAAGAAAGGGAGCAAGGAGGCCACTGCCCAGATCTCAAGCCTCACATGGGGTATCTTTTGGTAACATGTGGTCTTCTTTGGTGGCCCACTGACCAGATATGTTCCTCAAGAATCTGATGTGGTTTGATTTCTCCTTAGGCCACTAGAGAGAAAGTCTCTTGTGAGATGAGGTAGAAGAAGCCTCTGCCCTTTACTGTCTCTCTTTCCTTCCTTCAAGGAGACAACAGAGGCACAATTGGGAGGTTCCCTCTAGGTATCACCTTCCAGGCAACCTCCCTGCCACAGAGACCACTGAAGGCAAGGCATCCATGAGTTACAAGCTAGGCTCCCATCTTATTGGAGGCCATCAGAACAGTTCTTCCCCAAGGCAGCCAGGGAATCACCAGCAAATTCTTCAGAAATCCACCTTGGCCTGCACTGGCTCCTGTCTGTACTCCCACCTCAGTGTACCTCAGGAGGTTGGCCTGTCTTGTGCTTTGCTGGTGTCTGGTAAAATATTCCATGCTCAAGCAATATTTATTGAATGAAAAAAATTCATGAAACCCAGGACCAACTGAATGAACTCTTCATTTTTATTGTACTTTGTTCTGAGCACAGGCATATAACAAAGGTTAGATTACAGCTTTTAGCACCCAGAGACCAGCCAGAGGCTGTGCAAGGGAGAAGCAGGACAAGGGACACATATCACATGGGAAGCTTCTCTGGAGGCAGGTACTGTGGCCAACACAACACTCCAAGCCTTGATAATGGGTTGCTGATCACTCAAACAATTTTCCTTTTCGTCTCTGAATACTTGGTGTTATGGAAAGACAACGCTTAGTGCTATGGAAAGCAGTCCCCCATGACAGTGATACTGCCACCTCATAGCAGTATAGCACAACAGTTACCTGCCTGAATTCTATTGCTAGACTGCCTGACTTGCCACCCCAGCTCTGACTCTAAGGACAAAGGACACCGGGTAGCTCATGCAGTCTCTCTGAGCTTCAGTTCCATCCTCTCTGCAACCTTACTCCAGCAAGGGGCTGTAGAAGTCCAGAGCTCATGCAAACAGTGCCAAACATTTTCCTATGAATGAGTGCCATGCATTACAAATGTTTGCTAGTGTAGACTGAAAGAGAGTGGGGCTACTAGCAGGATGCTTCCAGACACGTTACACAGGATATACCAATCTGTGGCTGCCCTGTTCTCCCTTCTTAAGTCCTGCTTGCACTCAGTGGTCCACCAACAGTCGTCTGTCTTGGCCATGAGTCTGGCTTAAGTAGAACTAAGTTAGTCAGAGGTGGCTAAGTTCATGTGCAAAAGGAAGCCTTCCATTGCCAAATTCACCAGCAAAGAGCCCTCTCTGAGGGGAGAAGTCCCAGTGTACACTGCCTCTTTTGGTGACTCAGTTTCTCTGCCTGAGGCAGAGGGCAAAAGAAGTGAGCTCGCCCTCTATGGAAAGTAGTGGGCCCCACATACTATACAGTACAGTGGAGAGGGATGGACCTTCTTTGCTGATGATGTCCTCAGAAACTGCAGGATGCTGTCCTTCTGGGATTCCCTAGCACCCCTCCTCAGGCAAATCCCTCCAGAAGGGGCAGCAATAAGAATGTTTCTCTCAGGAGAAGGTGAAGAGGCTCTGGGTCAGTTCTGAGAAGCACTATACAGAGTCAAACTAAACACAGCAGGGGACCTTCACCTAATCCAGGATGTGGCACCCAGACATGTGGATCAAAGTTCAGTTGGGCTACTTATCCATCTCTGGGATTCAGGTTTCCTTCTTGCTCTTTGATTTACTTGACTCACAGTGGAGGCCACTCCCCCACCATATCTTCTTCCAATTCTGCATGAGGTGTGTCACCATGGGACAGCTATGGCTTTGCCTACATTGCTATCTGGACTACAGGCTCTCTGGAGGCTGGCCTCCAAGTCCTTTTGCACACCATTCTCTCCTCCACTGCTGTGGAGCTCATGACAAGATCATGAGGGCAGGGCAGGCAGTGCAGTCAGTAAGGTGCTTGCCATAAACATGAGCAACTGAATTTGGTCTCCAGCTCCCAGGCATAGCAGTGCACATTTGTACCCTCAGAGTTAATGCAGCAGCTACAGGAGGATCCCCGGGGCTTGCTAGCCAGTATTCTCAGCCTACTAGCCAAGGCTGTGCCCTGCCTCAAAACACAATGAGGAAAGAACCCAAGGAATACACTAAAGGTTGACCTCTGGCCTCCATATGCAGTCATATGTATGCTACCTGTATGTGCATCTATGCAAGTGTGCTTGTGCACACACAGAAATACACACAAGACTTTATAAACCACCTTTATCTGTGTGCGCACGCACACACACTCTTCTCCCCTTTTGTACATCCCCAGTGCCTAAATGACTATCGTCCAGACACTTTCTCCTCAGATCAGGGACAGCCATACTTGATTATACAGTATTCAGTAAGTGCTCAGTGAATGTTGGTGAAGCTGAGGTGACCTCCTCTTTCTAAGACAGTGGTTCTCAACCTTGCTAGTGCTGTAATCCTTTACTATAGTTCCTCATGTTGTGGTGACCCCCAACCATAAAATTATTTTTGTTGCTATTTTGTAATTGTAATTTTGCTACTGTTATGAATTGCAAGGTAAATCTGTGTTTTCTGATGGTCTTAGGCAACCCCTGTGAAAAGGTCTTTGACCCTAAAGGGGTCATGACCCACCCACAGGTTGAGCGCCACTGCTTTAAGAAGCTATCCTTTCTAAAGTCAGCTATAAGGACTTTCCTGAAAACCCCAAAGAGAAACTCAGCATGGGTTGCAACTTTAAGGAATGTTTTAAAATGAGGAGGAAAGGGGGAATGAAGGTACGGAGAGCTCACAAAAATTAATGAGATTTTCTCAATATGGTACGTGCCCAAATTTTAATAATTATGAATAATAAAGATTCTAGCTGAACGTTAAAGAAATATCCTTGTGTGACAAAAAGAAAAGTCAAGACAGACTTCTCTGTCAGGTATAATGACTTGTTCACCTTAGAAGACAGATATATTAAAAAAAAAAAAAAAGGAGAAAGAAAGAAAGAAAAGAAAAAAAAACTAATTTAAGGGGAAAAAAAGTTCCAGATAATTGGTTTAAATAAAATGATATATTAGTGGGGTTGCTAGATAATTCTGGTGCCTTTAAGGGATAATTTGTGTTATTAGTTCCCAAAATCTCTAATGCAAAGAAGCATTCCCCCTACTCAGCAGAGGGGAAACTGAGGCTGAGAGAGTAGGCCCTGGCTGAGATAGGAAAGAGACAAAGAGTCTGACCCTCTCCCCAGTCCTGGCCCTGTCCAAGCACCATGAGGACCTGCAGCCTCATGGTGAGGATAACAAGAGCCTGGCCACTGACTGCTCACCCACTGGGTCTGAGGTCTGGCAGCGGTCGGTCGAGAGGTAGCCGGTCACTGAGGTAGGCATTGTAGCCGTAGTACTGGAACTGCTTCAGGGCCACACGCCGGCCTTCCGGGCTTAGCTCCTGACCCCAGTGTGCAAACAGGGAGGAGTCTGTGAAGGGCTCAGCCTCTGCCTCTTCAGGCTTGGCAGGAGCTTCTGGAGAAAGAAGGGACAAGGAGACAGTGGGTCAGAGTGTATGTAACCTTGTATATGCCAACAACAACCCATTTCCCTTCCTTACATAAGCCCTTCCTCAATGAGTGAGGAGAAACTAGGATTTTCA
Source organism: Cricetiscus sungorus (assembly GCA_030556225.1). NCBI lineage: Eukaryota > Metazoa > Chordata > Mammalia > Rodentia > Cricetidae > Cricetiscus > Cricetiscus sungorus. The sequence continues at coordinate 72,051,354 of JANBXA010000007.1, forward strand.
TGGTCCCAAAAGATCCATTCATCCACGAATCTATCATGCCATCTACCCAATAACCATCACATTTGAGGATATAGAAATATACCCAGTAGAGGCTGCCAAGAAGTTGATAGTTATGAGCCTGACATACCAGCACAGAAATTCTGTCTTTTCCAGGCTCTCCCTCTGCCAAGAATATTGGTCCAGTCTCCTATGTGGGTTTCTGCTTCTTTCCCAGTCTGCCCTTATGCATCACTATAGTCCTGGTCCTGTCTACATCCATGTCCCAGCTGTCTCTGCCTATGCAGACAGGGTTATCCAGAGCCAGGTAACAGCTACCTGCCACACACTTTTGGAACTGCTCCCTGGTGGATATGTGAAGGCATCCCCCTCAGGTTCAAAGGCAACTCAGGGTTTCCCAGCATCTCCCCAGGCACATGAAGGGGGCTTTCCTGGCTGGACCACTGGCTTTGGATCTGCATGATCAGAGACTCAGATTCTGTTCCACCATACATTAACTGTGAGGCCACAGCAAACACTAGCCTCCCTAAGCCAAGACTTCCGTTCCTTCCAAGGGGGAATTACAGATCTGAGACCTGCAAGGACTGCAAAAGATAATGCATGAAGCACTTAGGTATTTGTCTCCCAGTGAACACACAATCAATGGGAACTAGGAGCAGCAGCAGGAGTTGGTCTTTCAATCTCTCTTTAATAATACCCAGTAATAGACCTAGCACAGCTTGTAGGCCAAAACTTAAACTAGAGTCCTAGGATGGACAGACAGGAAAACCACTTAGAGTAGTGACAGTAAAGAGAGATATCTAGGCCACTGGATATGCGTCCCTCTGTGTCATGAACATAGAAGGCAGAGCCCAGGTCCTGGGACCAGACAGAGACCAGAGGATGCAGAAGTAAACCAGGACCAGGGGAGGCAGGTATAGGGCACTTGTTGGGTCCCCTCAACTGTCTGTATGGAGCTAGTAGGTGCATGGCATACATAAAGACACAAGCTGGAGACAGGGCCAGGGGCCTCAGCTCTTCAAGATGAGAGCCGTCAATGCTCCAGATGGCCACCTACTCTTGTCACTCTACTAAGAGCTGATCTGGGAAGAGTGACTTTGCATGGTGGCAGAGGGAGGCTTTTGAGCTCCCAGGCTCTCTGGACACACCAGACGGCTGCAAAGGCAGGAAACTGGCACAGCTAGAAGTGTTCAGCAGTTCAGAGAACAGACCCAAGCAAGGTGATGCAGGGATGAGAGTAGAGTGAGAAGAGATGGACACAGGCATAAGGAGACTCTTAGTTGCCCACCAGACTCCCAGGGGGAGCTTGCATAAGTATTTCTCTTTTGGGGGCTCTGACCACCCACTAGGTTGGAAGTAACTCATTAACATTAGCCAAGCCTGAGCCAGGGCCTTTTCCTAAGCATGCCCACACAATCCTTGATCTTAACTGACCCTCCTCAGAGAGAGACACAGAGAGCACCAGATATATTCCTGGGGTCACCCAGGAGGAAGCTGGGATGATTCCATCCTGGGAGGCTCCCCCACCCCAAACACACACACCCCACACCAGCATACACGGTGGATCTACTGTGGCATTTTATGGTTGTTCACAGCAGCAAGCTAGGATCCACAGGACAAGGTGAGTCATCTTATCACCAGTTTTGTTTATTTGTTTTGTTTTGTTTATAAGAAGCATAAAAGAAAACTCCGGTTAGGATCTATTGAGGAGCACGGTATGACCCATGCAATGCATTTCTGAGGGATTTTAAGATGTGGGAGCCAGTCCAATTCCAGAATGCTCCATTCAAGACAAGGGTGCACCTGCACATTCTCCCCATGAGGCCTGTTTTCATGATCTTGAAGGTCCTCGTTATCTCTACAAAGATAGATGACTCATTCACTCAAATAGGGGGTAGTAAAATCGAAATCAGTGAGCCAACTGAATCATATAATATTTAAAAGAAATGGAGTTTTATTGCTCTCAAATGCCTAAATGGATATTACCAAGTAAAATGAGATCAGTTAATGAAAAAATTATGATTCACAATTAGGCCTGTGTTGCATAATAATGTATTACAAACAGATTGAAGACAGAGGTTACAGTGCTGTGTCCCTACCTTGTTACTTGGTTTGGGTACAAATGACAGCCACCATGAAACCAGCATGCTCTTAAAGATGAACTTGGGGACTGGGAGATAGGGTAGTGATTCAGTTGAAGTGTTTGTTCTACCAGCATAAGGGCTTGAATTCGATTCCCATGTCAAAAAGGAGCCAGATGTGGTGGCATGTGCTTATAATCCCAGTGCTGGGGCTGCAGAGACAGGAAGAGCCTCAATGCTCACTGCCCAGGCAATCTAGCCTACCAGCTCAGTTCCAGACCACTGAGAGACTGTTAGAAAAACACAACATGGATGGCACCTGAAGAGTAACACCCAGGGTTATCCTATGGTCTCCACACATATGCAGTCACACCTGTACATACATGTACTCCATGTGCAGGCACACACATGCACATACACACGTACACACACACATGCACACACACACACACACACACACACACACACACACACACACGATGACAACAAAGAGGAACTGGTAAATACTGACTCAGAAGGACATTCTAGAGATATAAGGAGAATGTCAGGTCCCTGGGTCCCTCAGGGAATGTCCTCTGGAAATGTCAACTATGAGTCCCAAGTCACTTTCAATTCCCAAAAATGCACAGGCATTAATAGCACCTTCAGTGGGTGACTGTGTCCCCCTGAGAGTCCTCCCCGAGGAGCTGCACCATGAGACTAAGAGGACAGAAGTAACATGAGAGAGCTGGGGCCGGGAAGGGAGAGGGGTACCTAGCTTGCCTACCCCAGACCTTGGTGACTCTGTAGTTTAATGGGGCACTCAAAGACAACTCGGGTCAGTTTTCTGAAGGAGACACTGGCTCTGCCGACCCAAGTGTGGTTCCCAGCATCTATGTTGGGTGGCTCATGAATGTCTGTAACTACAGTTCCAAGGGATCAGATGCCCCCTTCTGTGGACACCTGCACACATGTCACATATATTCACATAGACACATACATGGGGGAATGTCCTTCTGTATATAGATTGATTGATGAATAAAATTGATTGATGAATTAATCTTATTGATTGGTGAATAAAACTTTGATTGGCCAGTAGCCAGGCAGGGAGTATAGATGGGGCTATCAGATGAGAATAGTTTTGGGAAGAGGACACACAGCCACCAGGGAGATGCCATGTAGCAACGGAAGGAGTAACAGGTCTGGTCATTCTCTGGTAAGCCAATACCATGTGAAAATACTTAGATTAATAGAAATGGGTTAATAATTTAGAGAGTGCTGGCCCATAAGAATTCTGAGCCATCAGCCAAACAGTTTATAATTAATATAAGCATCTATGTGTTTATTTGGTATTAAATGGCCTCAAGACCAGGAGGGACAGAAACTCCATTTACAAAATACCACCGCCGTCTTTTATAGGTGAAAGTTAAGCATCAAATAAAAGCAAAAATGACACTGAGTATCTTGAATAAGATTTTTAAAGCAGGCTCCCCCATCTTTAAAAACAATTTTGCTGAGGTATAATTTTATATAATGTTCACCCTGCTTAATGTCCAATGCAGTGATTTTTACAAAACTCTTCTTTAACTCCTAAGAAACCTCTGTGCATGCTTTATTTGGAATTGAAAAGCAAGGGACTAGCTGAATGTCTAGAAGCTAACAGTAGCCTCAGCAGCTTTAATTGAAGTCTTATTGCCTGCTTCCTGCTTTTCCCATAAAAACCTTGGTGCTGTGCCTTTCAGAGAAACCTAGACTGGGTTTATAATTCTTCCCAGTACCACTCAAGCTTCATGGGTTACCCAAGGAGAGGTGACATGTGCAGTCAATATACAGACCCTTCCTTCAACACAGGTCTACATCTCAGCACCCCTGCCTCACACCCCCAGCCTGGGATGTGATCTCTTCTTCTTCCTCCTGCTAACACTGACTTCCGGTTCAAATCCCAGCCTTGTCCTGGGCCCAGATGAAGCAAGGCCCTGGGACCTGTTGCTATAAGGTCCCACGTTTATTATTATCCTAGAATTCTGGAAATGGAAGTGTGATGTGTGTGTGTGTGTGTGTGTGTGGGGTGGTTCTCACTGATCTAAGACTAAGACATGAACAGGCTTGTTCCTCCTACGTCTCTGAGAGAATCTATTTCCTGCCCTTTTCAACCTCTCCAGGCTGCCAGGTTCCTAGCCCCTGGCCCTTTCTCCTTCTTTACAGCCTCCCTCCTCACACAACACTAGCCTCCTCTGCTTTCCACTACCCCACTCCATCAGAACTTCACAGTCATTCAGGAATGTGGTCTGCTCCAAGTTTAAGGTCAGTGGAATTAAACATTTCACTTTCATCTGCAGCCTGACTTCCCCCTTTTCATGGAGGTTGGAATGTCCACAGATTTCAGGAATGTAGACAGGCAGATTTCTGGATGGCTGGTAGTCTGCTGACACAGTCAGAAATCAGTTGCTTGGCCCCACCTCCCTCCACTATAGAGAGTGGGATTGAAGACTTTGTCCTAGGGCTGCAATGAGGAAAGGGATTCCTAGCTAACAGTTGTTGAGTCTACTGCTACCTCATCCCCAACATCCACAGTGACCACGCAGTGCAGTTGGCCAGGGCTGCAGTCCACAGTCAGGGCAAGGTAAAGGAATCAGGCCTTGCATCCTGGGAGAGAACCACAAGGGTATGAGCATACAACCCCAGTCATGTGGGCTAGCGGTCAAGGGGTTGCCAGGCCTTAGCTGGGGTTCTTGGGAGAAGGCTGTGCTCATTCCAGAAATGGGACAATGGCTTTTTCCAGCAGATGGAATCTGTACTGACTTGAAACTGAGTCTTCCCACCCCTGCACTGAGGGATTCTGGGTATGGGTATGGCTGAGCTCACAGCCAAGATGTCTAGTATAGGCAGGGCAGCCAACACTTGGCACGTGCATACTCACAGACAGGGAAACAGAGTGGACCAGGAATTATGCACAACAAAGCTGCTGTGAAAAGGCTTTAGTTTTACCCTCCAAGCTGATGAAATGAAAAGTACATGCAAAAACCTCATTTTAGGGAGTGGTGAATGAATGTATCTTAGGAACTTGGATTTATGAGTGCCATTACTTACTTCTTTAAAACCACCCTTTACTCCTACAATTCTGCCAGGGAGATATAATGAACTCTGAAGCACACACCATCACTCTCCTTCCTTGAGAGCTGACAGCCAGGAGGAGCTGAACACCCAGACTCCTAAATATACACCTCACGTTCCCACATAAAACAGTGAGTGTCCACACATCAGCTTCCTGGGATGAATTTGTTGGACACACCCTACTGGCCTTCGAGGGCCACGCTTCTCCTGATGGGGATTCACATCTATGGGAGAAAGATACAGGCCCCACAGCAGACCCTTTCTCAGCACAGTCCTGTCTGAAGTGCTGGGACATGCTGCAAAGGGAAGCCTGCAGCCCCTGGTAGCCAGCCCCAGAGTCCCCTATTCAGTTGGGCTATGTGGGTATGAGGAGCTATATTCTATGTATTACAGGTGATGCAGAGGCTGTGGGCCCAGGGTCTCACTATGACCACTATGTGGTAACACAGAAGGGGTAGTGAATGTTAGTGAGAGTCATAGGGCTGCTTTCTAGTCCTGTCTCTCTTAGTCAGCCCCACACTGGGCAGGGCTGACGTGGCATCTCCTCCTTCAGGCCTCTGTTTTCTCACCTATAAATACAAGGTGATCATGAACTTTGTGTCCTAACATGTCACTGGCTCTAGCTCACACAGACATTTGGACGTCTAGCCCAGTTCCTCGTGCCTAGAGAGGCTAAGGGACTTAACTGAGCCACAGAACCAGGAAGCAGTGGAAACTGGTACTGGTAAAGCTCACCAAACTGTTGGATGTTCCATTCCTTGCTGTGTGCCTTCTATCCCCCACAAAGACCCTTCAAGATAGCTGTGGCCTCTGAGAAATGAGACAGTCAGAAGAGAGTCTACACCCCAGGCAATCTGCAAAATACCTTTCTGCCTCCAGAGCTTCCCATCCAGGGCAGATGTCTGTGGCTAGATCTATAGGAAACTCCTACAACTTGATGCCAGGCTACCAGTAAGGCGGGCTTTATAATGCATTTGAGAAGGGACTTGGGAATACTACCCAGACCCTGGTGCCACTTTACACCATGCTGCACTTGTTGGCTGTATACATGTACACAAATATGCACATACTCTTAATGCTTACACTTGCATATGCACATGCACATACAGGTATGGACATGAACATATGCACACATTCATATACATTTCCACATGTATACACTCATACTCATGTTCACATGCACATGTACATGCTTCTATAAGTATAATCACGTGAAGTGCCACACAATGTGTATGTATACACATACTACATATTCTCACACATGAATGTACATACTAGCATACACACCATACACACATACAGAGACACACAATTACAGCCTGCAGAAGTTCTCAAAGGCTTGACCGAATAGCAGGTTCTTCTGTTCCAAGTAGCCACTCAGCACACGCAGCAAAGTCACAAACAATGTGACTGCAATGAGCAGCTACTGCAATGAGCAGACAATAACACTACAAGTTTTACAAAATTTCAACTTGAGCTGAAATATTTTGGGACTGTACTCTCACTAAACAGCCCACATAGGAACATCATAGTAGAGTTTGGTCCAAGTCACAGCCAGGTGAATCTGGGGTTCACTCACATGTGCCTGGGTACCCAGCCAGGGCACTTCAGGGATGAGCTGGCTATGAATCTCAACAGCTATTGGCCATTGGACATCTATTCATGGTATTTCTCAGCCATAAGTATCCCAGCCCACCAGCCATGGCAGTATTGAAGCATGGAAAAGCAGATTTGTCTGCCACAGGCTTTGAAGCCACGTCAAAGCAGCCATCAAAAGGAACAGCCCATATTCAAACAAAATCCATTTCTCAAGCATGACAGAAGAAAAAACATATTTATCACATGAAAGATGCAAAACCTGTGTGATGTTTCAATGCTGTGTTAGTCACGCAATGTGTGCCCCATGGAACATATGCAAAAGCTGTCATGCCTATAATTTTCAAGGGGGTATGGGTGTGAGTCCTTTTCCTCTAGCAAACTCTGAATTTCCCAACCTAGTCATGCTGCCTGGACACCAGAGGCAGAGGAAGGAGGCAGACACGCCTACCACCAGACAGGCTCAGCAAAGGTCTGGACAAAGGATCTGCATGTCTGGGATTTAGTGAATGGGCCCTGTGCTTATCTGCTTCTGTCAGCCATGGGCTTTGAAGGGCGTCCATGCTGATACTTGAGCACAAGGTCGGACAGGACTCCTGCACTGAGTCTCAGGATTATCCACACTCCACACTTTCTTCCATTATTAGACTGTGCTCTATAAGTGTTCTCCCCCCCCTCTGTGTGTGTGTGTGTGTGTGTCTGTCTGTCTGTCTCTCGGTGTGTGTGTGTGTGTGTGTGTGTGTGTGTGTCTGTCTCTCCCGTGTGTGTGTGTGTGTGTGTGTGTGTGTGTCTGTCTGTCTGTTCCTTGTGTGTGTGTGTGTGTGTGTTATACACACGCGCACACACATGGATACATACATGCACAGGATAAGTGGGGGTTGTATGTGTGCTTGTGTGTGTAAATGTATGTATGTGGATGGAGATCAAACACTGACCCCAGATGTCACTCCGTAGTTGCCATTCACTGTGGGTTTTTTTTGTTTTGTTTTTGTTTTCTGACACAGTCTCTTGTTGGCTTGGAACTCGCCAAGTGGGCTAGGCTAGCTGGCAAGTGAGCCCAGGAACCCTCCTTGTCTCTGGTGAAGGGATCACAAGCAAACTACCAATTACAGTTCTTGAACATAGGTTCTGGGGCTCAAATAATGGTCCTCATACTTGCAGGGCAAGAGGTTTACCAAGTGAGCCCTCACCCTAGCCCTTCAAGTACTCAGCACCATTAAACACCCCAACACACATACTAAATCATTAGAAGGCAAACTGCCTACCAATGAGGGCCAGGGGCTCCCAGACTCAGATCTAAGGCAAGTTCTCTGCTCAGAGAGCCTGCAGGCCTCAGGCTCCCTGTCCATATCCTGCCTCAAGGCTGGTTGGACCAGAAAGGATGATCCGATAAACAACCTTAACAACTGCTCTTTGGTGTGGAGACATGGACTGGGGTTTCTTGTCCTTTCACCTGGGTAGTAGCTCAGAAAGTGGTCAAACCTTGCATGCTGGTGAAGACACACTGGCTTGGGGTGCTTTTTTCTGTGTACCTTTAGACAGGCAAAAATAAAATTCTGTGTTTAGAGTTATGGATAGCATGGAGCCCACTTCCCAAATTCAGCACCAGCAAGATATAACTCTGTATGGCACAGCATTGAAAGGCAGGGCCTCTGAGCCACCCTGCCTGGGTTTGGGATCTATCTTTACACCCATTATCTGTGTGACCTGCCATAAACCTCTACTGCTCCCATGCTTCAGTTTCTAAGTGTGGGAAACTTGGAGCTATTGTAGAAACTGCTTCCTGTGGTGTTCCTACAGGGAGTGTGTAATTTAGCAATATAACTCCACATTCTCTGTGGGCATGCCTTGGCCATTAAGTATGTAATTGTTACTGGTCAAATGTTGGGCTGGAAACTAAGGTAGAATGATGAGTGAAGGTGTGGGACTTCTTGGGATGACTGCTTGTCATCTTCCGTTCTTCCCCACAGCATCTTCCACAGAGTAATTTAGAATCCCAGGCAGCTCATCCATCCTTCCAGTAGATTGTGTGACTCCAGAACCAACCAGTGCCTTGGGATGAGCAGCCTAATGAGGCCTCTGGAAGCTCTGTTCCTAATCCTAGGCCCCATCTCTGTCAAGTCAGGGAATAATGGAAAATTAGGAAAGCCTAGGGCATGGGCATCCCAGCTCCCCAAGGAGGGGTTCACTGTATCCAGACTGACCATTGAGGCGGAGGAGTTGGGTAGGTGGGCTAATCGTTGTCTTCCTGCCAGCTGGTCCATCAAATTTTCATCCCAGGACCACTACTATAATTAGGATCTTAAATGTCCCCCAGAAGCCCATGGATTAAATGGTTGGCCCACAGGGTGTCCCACTGAGTGGTGCTGAGGACATTCAGATGGTAGAGCTTTGTAGGAAAGTCTTAGGTCTCTGAGGATTTGTCCTCAGTGGTACCTGTGGCCCCCAGCTCCTTTATTTGTCCTCTCTTTTGCTTTCTAACCACAAGATGAGTGGTTCTGCTCTGCTCTGCACTTCCAACACTGCTGTGTTGCTGCTCACAGGCCCAAAGCAATGGTACTAGCATTGTATTCTCCAACACTATGAGACAGAACAAACCTTCTCTCTTTGTAACTTGATTTTCTCAGGTATTTTTAACAGCACTAATAACCTCCCTAGCATACCCCCTGTGGCTCTGAAGTTCTGCAGGAAAATGGTTTCTCAAGGCTTGAGTCTTGCCCCTCCAGACTGCCCAGGGCCCTGGTGCTCATGACTCAGTAACCATGGCATCTTGATAGTCATAGAAATCAAAGAAACCTGGAACATCATCACAGTGTGGCCAGGGAGTGAGTGTGGTCTACCAGCGACAAGCTGCTGTTTGAATATGTCATGTACCCACACACTCTACTTGTTTCATACAACATGTAGCCACTTAGCTCCATGGACTGTGGACTTTAGAGAGACCATCTCCTTCATAAGCTCCTTGCCTCCTACAAGGTACCAGATGGTATGGAATTGTGGGACAGCATATAAAACCAGGGCCTGCTTTATCCTGAGCCTTCCCTGCATTTCTTGCTCAGCACAGAGTGCTGTGAGGTCTCCCAAATGCATCAATGCCACATGAAGAGCTAGGGGGCCCAGGAATCCCCTCCTACGCCAGTCTCCAGTTCAGCCTCTTTACCATAACCTACAATAAAAACTATATTTCCTGTACTACACTTGTTAACACACACACACACACACACACACACACACACACACACACACACACACACACCATGGAAAAACATCAGTTTACAAAACAATCTTAAGCTTTACCATGTCACAGTTAATCTTCATTATCATCTTGACTAGATTTATAATTGAATCATCTAGGAGATACACCTCTCTGGATGTGCCTATGAGGGTGTTTCAAGAGAGTAGGTGTGTGTATTAGCTTGACACAATCTAGAGTCACCCTTGGAGGAGAGACTTAATGAGGGATTGTCCACACTGGGTTGGCCTGTGAACATGGCTTTGGCAGATTGCCTTGATTACAGTAATTGACATGGGAAGACCCAGCCTACCACGATGGCACTATTTGTTCCCTGACTTTGGGTCCTGGACTGTGAGTGGAGAAAGTGAGCTGAGCAATGAGCATGTGCACATTCACTCTCTCTGATGTGACTAGCTATTTGAAGTTCCTCCACGCCAATTTCCCTGTTTCAATGAGCTGTAACTAGAATTGGAGCTGAAATAAATCCTTTCTCTCCTAGGCTCTTTTTTGTCAGGATATCTTATCACAGTAACAGACAGATGGAAGGATCTCTCTCAATTAGAGCAGTAGCATCCCATGGGCTGGGGTCCCAGGTTGAATAAGAAGCAGAAGGTGAGCCCAGCATCAGCATGCATCCCTCTCTGCTTCCTGCTTGCAGAGGCAGTGTGACCAGCTTTCTCATGCTCCTGCCATCATGCCTTCCCTGCCATGATGGATCAGATCATCAAATAAGCCTTTCCTCCTTTAACTTGCCTTTGTCAGGTATTTTGTTACAGCAACAAAAAAGTTATGGGTGCACTATAATGACAGATATGAGACCTATTTTGTTCTGGAATATTCTATTAAGAAAGAGGAATGCTGGTTGTACACTACTAAACTAATTTCATGACCCATTGATAGGCAGTGACAAATTTTTGGAAACCACTGATCTAGATCAGAATAAATGTTAAAATCCCTATTTTCCCTTCATATTACTTGAAATTTAACAAATAAAGATCACTACTGTAAACACTAGCAATGGTCATTTTAGATGATGCTATTTCAAAGGGCACATGACCACTAATTGTCCCAAAAGTCTGATGTGGAGAAAGGAGGATCTGCCACACAGTCAATAAATATATCTAGAGTAATGTTTTTTTCTTGGACAGTAATGTAGTTCAGGCTGCCCTCAAGCTGGAATCCTGCCTCAGCCTCCTGTGTTTTGCTGGGATCACAGGTAAATGGCACCATGCTCAGCCCAGGACAATAGTTTAGGGGTCATTCTTTATAAGGACACTCCCAGGTCTACAGAGATCCACCATAAGGACACTCACAGATCCACAGGAAATCTACCACAAGGACATTCACAGACCCATAGGAGGTCCACCATAAAGGCATTCACAGGTCCATGGGAGCTATGAGCACATTCAAATATCTGTGGGAGGTCCAGCCATAAGGACATTCACAGATCCATGGAAGACTGGACTGGTAGGCTTTATAGGAGAATTCTATAACACTGGGAGGAAACTGTCTCAATACCTGTACATCAGAGCCCTGCTTAATAGCTACATTGTGTCTTTGACTATAAAACAGGGGAAACATTTTTTTTTAATCTCTGAACATAGGCAATATGTTTACAGACAACATTTTCCTAGAGAGTCCAGGAGGCAGGATATCCCTGTGTTTCTGCCAGGTATGAATGCTGTGTGGGCCAGGGACAAAGAGAGCACTGCTGGGCCTCACTGACATGCAGACAAACCATCTCAATAGTCAGGGGTTGTGGCCCTGTTGCAGCCTCAGCTTGTACTCAGCTTGTACCACTCAGCACCCCAGGAGCAAACCTCCTCTTTCACTGGCTTCTGGCCAATGCTGCCAAACTTCATCCTTCACAGTCCTTTTATATCCAGTGGCAATGTTACCAAGGCTTAGCTCCTAGCTTCTACCAGTAGCCTCTGAACATAGCAGAAGCCACTTTGCTAATGTGACAGCCTGATGGAGACACAGGGAAGGGAACCACCCTGTGAGCAGAACAAGTCCAAGTCCCAGCCAGAACACTTGAATGCATGCACACACACACACACCTATATACCTGTGCGGGCAGGACACAGATGGATAGTATTCCTAAGCTAGAGCTGGACCCAGGATCTCAACATAGCTGCATTGCATCTTAGAGACAACAGAGGGCCAAAGCAACTAAATATTGATTCCCAGACCTACCCCGATCCAGCCCTGGCTAAATTCAGTTCAGGTTTTCTGCCTTTGTTTTTATTTATCTTCCCACATGACTCAAGCATACAGCCATGGTGTAGGACTACTGAGTTGAAGGCAGTGGTTTCTGACTTCTCACCACAGCATGAGAGCCACTCCTGCCTGATCTTCAGGATTCAGTGTCCATTGTCAACACCTCAAGTCCCAACAGCCATGCAAGCTCAGTCCCACATCATCTGATCTGATATCACCGTTTCCTTAGATATCACAAATAGTATTCTAGAAAAGCATGTGACCTTCTCTCAGATGGAGTAAGATACCACCATTACCTTCCTTCCTTCCTTCCAAGAGCCTTTGGGAATTCAATAACTTGTGACTGCAATTTTCTTCAACTGAGCATCATGGCATTTTATCTTCCTCCTGGAGTTTCCAAGCCTTCCCCTACTGCCTACTCTCTAAGGCCAGTACAAGGGGTTTTCAGACATCCTTGTGTGCAAAAGAAAAGGCTGTGCCATTGCTGGGCTATCCTGGTCCCCAGACCTCAGATGCTCAGCTCCTGTCCTCCTCCTCTCATACTCTTATAAATAGCCAACTCTAGAGGAGCCCCATCTTTTCCCTCAGATGTTTCTACAGAACACACTCTGAGGAACGGATGAGAAAATCTTTCTTCACTCTGCTGCAAGGCTGCAGAAAGGCTTCTGGGGAGGAAAACCCTGACCAGTTGAGGGATTGTAGGTCTCAGGGACTCTTCATGGAGCTCTGCTCTCTTGAGTTACCATAAGGGAAAGTCTTAGGATGGGGGAAGGGATTTTGAAATCAAGATTCCAGAAATGCCCAGGCACTCCTCTACGTAAGAAGTAGCCTGTTCCCATAGCATGTGGCATATTCTTTAGGTGTGGGGCTAGAGGAAAGTGACACAAATCATTGCAGGAGGGACAGAGAGACAAGTTCAACTGTCTCCCAGACTACAGAACCCTCACCTTCCAGTACAACATAGACAGGGCAAGGGGAGTGCTGCTAGAGAGGCTGCCTGACTATTCAAGGTCAGCAAAACCCAGCTTCTTTCAGCCACACGACGTTGAGAAGCTAAGTCTGGGGAGATTATTTTGGGGACTGCTGTAGCCAAGAAAAGCTGTCTGAGTTGCTACAAACACAAAAGGACCAAGGCTGCTTTATTGCCTTTGTGAGGGTTTCAGACAGTGCAGGGCTAATGAAGGCCCTGAGCCGCACTGTCACAGACTCTGAAGAGACTTTAGAAGAAGATGAAAGGTGGGGTGCAGCCCTGACAACCTGGCCCTCATTATAAGTGCTTCCTGACAGCAGGCAGGCTTTACATCTCCAAGGCAGTGCCTTCTCAGTAGCCCAAGCTTTTCCTAGGAATGCGAGGAAAAGGCCCTTTTCCTAGAAAGCCCTAGAATACAGGGCAGCACTGATGAACATCTTCTCTAAGGCCAGATATGTGAACACCTCAGATACCCAGCCACACCACCTCCTCAGAGCCCTGGTCCCACTAAGCATCAGCCAGTCACTAGAGCACTCTTTGAGTGAGGACCCAGGAAAGTAGAAGGCTCCAAGTTTAGCAGACCGGATTGAACTGCCAGTCTGTCACTCACAAGCTAAGGCTGAGCAAGTTCGAGCAGCAGAAACAGGATAAATGGAATGCGTACCTCACAACTGTTGGGCAAAGCCATTTTCACATACAGTGCTTAGCACTGCCTGAGTCATGATAGACATCCTATCACCATTACAACAGTATACAGGCTAAGATCCCTGTTTCTATGTGGTACAGGGCAGCCTAGCACACTGAAAGATCCCAGTTAAGTCCCTGCTCCATTTTCTACCAGCTTCCAGCTTGGTTACATTTGTACAGACTTCAAAGCCTCTGTTTTTTCTTCCACAAAAGGAGCACAGTAACTATCACTGCCCTAACTGCCATAAAACATTTGGGTGGAGCGTATTACGTTCCACAGTCACACCAGCACAACCGTGACTTGGTGCAAGAGAGGCCTGGTCAGGCTGTATACACTATGTATACACTATAGTGCAATGACCCTGAGGGCAGATCCTCTAGTAAGGTCCCTTCCTGGAGCACCACATGATCCTGCTCTACAGACCAATAGGGTGCAAGGTCCTTCAAAGCTCATCTGCAAACTCGCCTGAGCAGAGACAGGAAGGATGTTCCACCTGCTGCCCTCAATTTTGTTGCTTTGAGGAGGCCTTTCTCAATATCTAACATGGTTGTCTAAGAATAGGATACAGTAGGATTCCCCCAAGGCCCTCTTCTCCAGAACTTTTCCATTGTCTGCCCAGGACTGGCTGTGAATAGAGAGGATGCTTGTCCTTCCAGTACTGTTGCCACAACTGAACACCACAGACTAGTAACTTGTAAAGAAGGAGAGTGTATTTTCCTCATGGAGGCATTATGCTCAAGAGCATAATGCTGGCCCCTGATGAGGGCTTCTTGTAGGGAGGGCTTACTCTTGGGATAACAGACCCATTCACTCCATAGCCTGTCAATAAATGAACAGTTACCCACTCACAAGGGCAGAGCCTTCATGACCCATTTATCTCCCATAGCCACCTTCTCAATACTATTGTGTTGGATCTCAAGTTCTCCACACTAACTTTTTGGGGAAACATTTAAATCTAACACATTCTAAGCAAGGGTACTGAGGCTTGAAGATGTTAAGTATCTCATGTAGGGATTCTCAGCAGGAAAATTAGGCAAGCAGGACCCCATCTCTGGAGTATGTCACTCATGGTACCTCCCAAGCAGTGGGACTATTATCCCTTTAGCTCCTGCCCTGTTCTAGCACTAACTAGATGACTGTGGGAAAAAGCGGCTTTGTAGCCTGACTCTCTCCATCAGCGGCAGTTGTCCAGGGTCATGGAGGGCCTAGCAAGAAGATGACCCTTGAGTGAAGGATGAGGCTGAGCCATTAGGAGAGTGGTCTCAATAGAAAGCCTCTCACAGGAAGCAATTTGTACTTTATTCTGGGTTTCTTGTGAGATAAATAAGCCTCTTTGGAGTGCACAGCCAGGGAGGGATGGGTGCTCTATCTCACACAAAGAACAGCTGATGGCAACCAGTTCTGACAAGAGGCCAGGACACAACCATCTGGAGGCTGGCCGTGTTTCCCACTGTGCTGCAGTGCCCAGCTGGGGCAGAGGGAGGGATGGCCAGGGTCCAGTGCCAATGCATGGTTGTCAGACTCCCTAGCTCGGGGCAGGAAGGCAGTCATGTGTGCAGCAGAGAGCCTCAAGGGTAGTCTCCACTCTCTCTTGATGGCCTGATATAATCCTCAGAGCTATACTTTCATGACCCCCAGTAAATCAAACTGACATCAATTTAGGATGGGGATATTCAGAGAGATGTGTGACATGAAGGTGCTGAACAGGCTGGAGTTATTCCTAGATGGTGTAGTTGGTAGTGCAGAAAGACATTGGTATATGATAGGGCAAATATTTACTGAATCCCTCATTACCCAGAGTGGAGGAAAGGTACAGACTATGAACTGGGTTCATTTGACATGACTGAAATGTATGCCATGCTATGTTTATTAAGCCACAAGTAATCTGGAGTATGCTCATTACATCATTTCATCTTCCGAGTAATCCATGAAGTAAGCATGACCACCCCTGTTTCAGCATAAGGTAACACAAGTAGGGCTGCATCGCCAATACAATGGATTGGGCAACACATGCTGGGGAAATGGCTCAGTCAGTAAAGTGCCGTGAATGCAAAAGGGCCTGAGTTCAGTCCCCAGAACCCATGCAAGAAGCTGGACGAGATGGTACACACTTGTAATCTTAGCACTGGGAAAGTGGTAACAGTCTGAGTTTCAGGTTCAGCAATGAGAAAACTTGTCTCAAAAAATAAAAGTGGTAAATGATCAAGAAGGACATCCAGTGTCAACCTTGTATATTCACATGTATTTGTACTAGCATACACATGTGTATGCACACTAATATAACAGACACACACATATGTAATAAGTAGGGGGCTAGGAGAAAAGGGACCACTCATGAATGCTGCTCTACACTATTCTGTCCTCTGCCACCCCACCAAGCCATCTCATCCCAAGACAGACACATTCAACCCAGTACCTGGAGGCCCAGAAAAGCTACAGAAGAAATCATAACATTGTTATGTTGAATAAAATTAAACAGAACTCAACAGGGCTACTGTCACTTATTTGACGACCTCAGTGCACAACACTCAGAGGCAAGTGCTTTGGGTGGGTGAAAACATATTTATTATGCAATCAAATAAAAGTGCTCTCAGTTCAGACTGCACCCTGGCATATAACTTAGTTTTATAAATATAAACCTAGTCTTATCCAAATGCTTGAAAAGAAAGTTACCTTTCAATGGAGACTCTGCATTTCAGCATAAAGGAGTGTGTCTGAGTTATTCACCAGAGACAGGAGATCTGATGACTGCTATATATTTAGCATTTAGAAAGCCTGAGGATTCAGAGGGCTCGCTGCAGGCCTGAAGATGGGCCATGTGTGCATGAGTGCTGGGGGCAGGGGGCATAAGGAACGCTTGTTTGCAGCATCGTGAGTATTCTCCCTGCAAAGGAAGTCACAAGGACAACAGTGGCAGGGCTATCTTTTTTTTTTTTTTCAAAATGAAAATGTGTCTACAGGTCAAGAGAGAAAGAGAAGGAAGTTCAATATTCTACTAACTGACCATCTATCACATATAAAGCCTTTGGACTGGATACTCAGCATCTACTGGAGGCAGCAGGTGAGTCTTTGCCTCATGGGGTACACTTTATATCAGCAGAAACAGATATTTGGAAAACAAAGCAGAAACCTTAGCATTACAGTCTGTGACACAGAGGAGACGGACTTTAGGAGGGAAGATATTGTCTAGATGGCTTAGGTCACACTTAAGCAGCCATCTAAAAAAAAAAAAAAAAATGAGAGGGTCCAACCATAGGCAGAGGAGATGGCAGGGATAGGAATCTTTGTTGTCAGAAGGACTTTCATGATCAAAGATGGACAATGGCCCCAGTGGAGTTGGTGAGGATGAGTTAGGCAGGAGGCCGAAGAGAGATGGCTGGATCCTTCTGAGCTTGGGTGAAGAGTGGGGACCTTGGAATAATAGTAATGGGGAGAGCTGGAAGGGTCTTAAGCCAAAGAACATTGGGAGATGATAGGCAGCCTGCAAAGTACATTTGGGTGGAAAGTGGATAGGAGGCCACCTAGGAGAGACTGAGCCACTGGGAGAAGTGGCTTGGAGAGGGAAAGAAACAGCTGGATTTACAATATACTTTGGGAGTAGAAACACCAGACTTTAAAGTTAAGCAAAGGTGAATTCACTCATTTGACAAACATTGAAGATCAACAAACACAAACCCTGAGGATTTATTCTTTGCTACATCCACAGGGTTTTAAAACTGCAGAGGATCCCATCAGGGAAAGCAAAGCTTTAGAAGCAACAAATGAATCCAAATGATATGGCATTCAAGTGAGTGTTTGGATGAATGGGCAGATAGTGATGTAACAGGTAAATGGATGACAGACCAGTGATAAATAGACCAATAGATAATGTGATAAGTGAGAAATAAACAGATGATAGACATGATAGATTGAATAAGAGTCCCTCCCTCCACAGGCTCATATATTTGACTGTTTGTTCCCCAGATGGTAGAACTGTTAAGGAAGGATTAGGCGGGCTTTGAGGTTACAAAAGCCCAAGCCATTCCAGTTTTCTGTCTCTGCCTATGGTTGTGGATCAGATATAAATCTTCCCCAGAGATGCCCTATGAGCTCTGACTGCCTTCCCCCAGCACCAGGTTCTATACATAATCTAAGCCAAGTCTGGTGACCCTTAACTATACCCAGACTTCCCATCTAGCATACAAGGAATGCCTCCCAGGAAAGACACTTAGGCTGAAAACATGCAGAGAAGAAAGGCTGAATACCTTCTGCATGTGCATTCAAGTTTCTCCCATTTCCATTTTATTTCAATGAAAAGAATAAGCATATGGGAACTCTATTTCACGCTTTTTTTTTCTTCTAATTCTACTTGGTGTCACTTCTCTCGTGCTGTCTACCTGTATAATACATCTTGTTATCATTACTGCAGTTGCTGCATCTTAAGTAGCTGATAATTATCATATTTCTAGAGCCTGTTAACATGCACTTTCCCTGGCGAGATCCTACTCAATCTCCATGTGAGCCATTTATTTCATTTTTTTTTCAGGAACATCACAGGTGGGTGCTCAGTGGAAAAGCAATCATTAATCTCATTAAACAGCAGGCAAGGCACTGAGAGCACATCTCCTGACATGCCCAGAGTGGAGACTTGTGGCTCCTGAGACCCCTGAATTGAGTTTTGTTCCTTTTAGTCATAATGAGTGGTAAAATCCAAAAGCATACTTAAAGCAAAATCTTTGAAATTTGACCTGAGGCTGCAGAGTCTGTTGCTAGTACTCACATCATGGTATTGTTAGCCAGCCCCAGAAAAGTCAAGTGGGAAGCTGCACCTGCCCAGCATTTGTATGTGCATTTTCTAAAGATGTGTGGCTTCAAACAGGTTAGCATCAGAACAATGAGAACATCACTGGGTGTGGTGGAAGCAGAAAGATGAATAATTTGCCAATACATCAGTAATTGAGGTTAATGTACCCTATGAGATTCTGTCTCAAAAGAAGACATTGGGTGCCAAGGATGTAAGCTTAGTTGGTGCAGTGCGTGGCTGACTTGCATAAAGTCCTGTGTTGAATCCCCAGCATGGCAGTGTGTGCCTGTGAGCTCAGTACTTGAGGATGGGGAAGATCAGAAGTTTGAGGTCACTCTCAATTATATAACTAGCCTGGGATACATAAGACTTTGTGTCAAAATGAAGAAAGGGAGAAAGGGAAGAAGAGAGGGAGAGGCTGGTAGAGAGAGGGAAGAACTGGGGAATTGAGGTAGGGAGGTGGCTCAATGCCAGAACACTTTTCTAACATATATAACCTTGGCTCAACCCAACACTATGCAAAACAAAAAAGGAAAATGCCACTGAATTTCCCCGGCCTACAGGAGCCATCTAGGATAGTACACCCGACAATCTACAGTCATTTCATGGAATTCCAAATTACTCAGTCCAAGCAACACTTTCTACAGATGTTGAAGAGCAGATCTGGGGGGGGGCATGGTTTACAGGACTAACATAAAGACTGAATCTGGAACACCATGAGCATGAGCATGGTCTATTCCCATTAGCCTTCCCTTCTTGTCCCTGGGAGTCAGTGAGGTCTCTACACATCAGTTCAAGATATTGCCAGCTAGGCTTATGGAATTAAGAAACCAATTCACCCAAGTCCTGTTCCAAACCATCTGATAACTCTAGCTCAGCATTCACCCAGGCTCTGAGCAGCAGTGGGAATCCCAGTTTTAACAAAAACACAGAAAATGTCTCTGTGGACTCATGACCCTTGGCTCTGTAACAGAGGACTTATTAGCACTCAGAATGGTTCAGCTTACATACAAAGACACATGGACATAGACAGACATGAGAATGAGAGAGAGAGAGAGAGAGAGAGAGAGAGAGAGAGAGAGAGAGAGAGAGAGAGAGAGAGAGAGAGAGAACAAACCTAAGTTCTTTTCTATAGAATACTAAGAATCAGGAAGCATGAACCCCCTTGGGTACACAGGGCTAATTGGACACATTCAGAAGGGAGAAATCTCTTTCAGAGCCTATAAAATTAAAGGCAATAAATAAGCAAATTAATGTGTTTCCTCCAATCTGGAGGTGCCTCCTTTATTGGCTCATAAAGCATTGCCTGGCATGCTGGCTCTGCTATTGACAGCTCAGAGACAAGGTTGCACCACAGTTCTCTAATTGGAACATCCCTTTCTCAGGAAACTCCTTAGTAAAACCAGGGTTCAGTTCCTACTATCTCTTGGCAGGGGCTGTGGCTCAGACATGCTTAGATACTTGAGATAATGATTGCATGACAGCTTGGGGAGGAGGTGACAGAAACGAGGGAGGCATACTCCTGAAGATGCTGAGCCAGGGAGAACACTAAGCTTGGGATGTTCTCCAAGGCCCTAGCATGGGATGGGTGTGAGGTGTCCCTGTGATTTCTCGGACAAGGACATGCAACTTCAAAGCAGATGGGAAACTGATCTGCGCTTCACTTGACTGAGGGAATAGAATGTTGAGTCAGTCCAGATTAAGGACAGGATTTGGGCTTAGTAAGACAAATGACAATCGAACCATCTAGAAAATGTGTGTGCTCTGAAGTTGGGGGGAACACATGAGTCTGTGCCTGATGCACATCCAAGAGGACTGAGCCAGTAAGCTCCATTCCCACGGTAAAACCAAACCAAACCTCCTGAGGGTGGCAGCCTACCAGGACTAGTGACACCTTTTTAAGTCTCTGTAAGTTGTTACTACAAGGCTACAGGGGCAGAGACCATGGCAGAGCTGGGAACATCCAGTTGAAGTGAAGAGTCTGCCTCTATCCAAGAAGGTGCATCCACTTAGCTCTATAGAGCATCCCTACAGAACTCACAGGAGTAGAATAGAAGGTTCCTTTTTGTTCTTTTCGTTTTCTCCTTTCCTCCCCATGTCAACATGTTCGCATGTATGTGGGTACACAGTGTGTGGGGAGTGCACATGTTTACATATGTGTATAGATGCCAGACATCAACCCCAGGTATCATTCCTCAGAGGTAATCCACCTTGCTTTTTGAGATAGCATCTCTCACTGCCCTGGGACTCATCAAGTAAGCTAGGCTGGTAGTCACCAAACCCCACCAGAGCCTCCTGTCTACATCTCCCCAGCACCAGCATTATAAGTACCCAGATTTTTATATGTGTTCTGGGGTTCAATCTCAGATTCTCATGCTTGTATGGCAAGCACATTCCTCCCTCAGCCATCTCCCCAAAACAAATGGAGGCTATGTCTTGGTTTGCATCCACCCTGTGGCTTATACATGTCATTAATGAAAAAGAAAGCCACTATCTTCTCAGAATTTCCACTCCATTGCAGAAGAGACTCCCTCCTATCGAGCACATTTAACAGAACAGTGGCACAAATACGTCTCAGTAAGGTCCCAAGAAGTCTTGCTAATTCAAAGTACCTGAGACAGCAGCAGAGCAAGAAACTTCGCCCTGCATGATTAATTTCATTAGAAAACCCCACAATTAAGAATAAATCCTATGAACAAATGCTCCCAAGCCACTGGGTCTTGCTATCTTCTTTCTGATGGTCAAAAGAACGACTTTGTGCTCTGGATAAAACGAATGTATATTTGGGGCTATTTATCTAGATTTGCCTAGATAATTTGGGGATATAAAGAAGACCCTAAAAGCTCTTGAAGAGGGAGGGAAAATAGGTCACAAATAAAGGAGCAAAAAGCTAGATCATAAAAGCAGTGCTGGGAGCTTGAAGATAGTGAATTAGTACCTTCCAAAGTCCAAGAAAATTCATTTTCAAAAAATCCAGAGTTCTACAGGCAGTTAACCTGCCAATCAATTGCAAATGGAGAATAAAGATATTTTCAGACAGACAAAGGAAAAAATATGCATTTCCCATGGCCTCTTTCCTAGGAAAATCCTAGAAGACATGTTCTTACAAAAGAAGGAAGTAAACCAAGAAGGGAAAACAGGGGATTAAAGCCAGAGGTTGAGCCCAGGAGCCAGGATAAGGGGCTTCCCAAGATGAAGGCATACTAAGTCTTGAATGGCAGAACCAGGGCAGTTCACGAACAAACAGCCCTGCAGAGCAGAAGGATCAAGAGCTCTGGGAAGCACACAGAAGCAGATGGATTATATGATACATTCAAACATTTGGAAAGTAATATCAAACTTATAAAGCAGATTTGATGGAACATGTAGAAAAACCAAGAAGGCTAAATGCTTACTTAATCTTTTTTATATAGAAAAAGCAAATATTAGTGTGGCTAGAGGTTTGCCTGTTGGTCCTCATATCTATTCCCTGCTCTATGTGAAAGGTGCTTGGTGCTGGCCTCAGAAACCTCAGTGCTCAAAGGTGGCTTCCATCTGAATTTAACCTGAGGTACTGAGAGGCTCCCCAGGGACCAGGCCTATGACAAGTGCTCAATACTAGACAAAACCAACTTCCTACTGGGGTTTGCTACAGAAAATATAATTTGATAAAGGGAAGCAGGACATACCCTGGGTTTTGAATCACTCGCTACCTAGAGCTGGATGTGCCCAATCAGCCTCTGCCAGCCATGCAGGCCCATGCCATTGGCATACCTGTGCTGGGCACTTGCTATTTCCTGAGACCATGCTTTCCATATTCACAGGGCCAAGCCATCAGAGTATTCCATCTTTGCTCCAAGACTCCTGAAGCCAACAGATATGGAAGGAGAGATCAAGAGGCAGAGGGTCCAGTTGGGCTGTTCTGCCATTAGGGAGCAAGCTTAAGGGCTGGGAAGGTGAGCGGTAGCATCTTGGCCTCACTGAAACCATGTGGACAGTGACAACAGCCTGGATTCCCAGAGAATATACAAGATGTCTGTCTCTTAGAGGCCCTTGCTCTGTTCTAGTGGGAATTGGGCAGCATGGTTACTGAAACCAATGCATTTAAAGAGTATCCCAATTTTACTAGAATGATTGTTGTACACAGTGACCAAAAACAACAGTCCTCGGCGATATCAGAGACCAACTAAAGCAAGATCAAACTTGCATTTGAATGGAGACAGGAGCAGAGAGTCAAGGCAGACATTCAGGGCTTGAGGTCTTCTCGCCTGTTACTGACCTACTCTCAAAATCTGAAGTGTGATTCACAGACTAGTAGCCTGGGCTCTCTCTAGAAGCATGTCAGAAACACTGATTTTTGTTGTTGTTGTTGTTGTGTTGTGATATCTGTTCATTTGAAACAAAAACCTCATGAAGTCCAGGCTAGTCCTACATTATCTATGTAGCCAAAGCTGTCCTTGAACTCCTGATCCTCCTACCTCCTCCTCCCAAATGCTGGGATTATAGGTGTGTGCCATTTCAGCCAGTGATAGCCTGCAACTAAAAAGTGTCCAGGAGGTCAGGGTGCAATGAGCAGGAGGCACTCACCCTCAAGCAGCCTTGCTCCAGTTCTTAATGGATCTCTTCCATTGTCCATGAGAAGCTTATGTGCTACCATAGTGAAATCCTGGCCATGTCCTTTCCTACGGGGTGCCCATGAGGGAGTAGCCCTTCTAAGATTGCACTTTCTCCACCCTTTTCCCCTTATCCCCGCTTGCCCTTCTCCGAGCTCCACTCCCTCCAGGAGACCCTCCCCCAGCCCACTGGGCTAGCCATTGCCTTCATGTGGTCCACCCAGTTTCAGAATAGTATTTATCCAACCAAAGCTCTGTTAACTTTTCCACCTCCCCATCACATTGGAACAGAAGAGTCGGCCACCTTTATGTAACCATCTGCTAGTGTCAACATAAAACACTTTGCTGAAGGGAACAATGCTGGCTGGGTGATCCTCTGGTGGTAAAACCGCCCATAATTCCAGAGGAGCCAGCTGTCAGAGGATCTGAGAAGTGTTCCCATCCTAGCTCTGGCCTGTCAAAAAGCTAAGGCTTGGAGGAAGACCTGGGGGAAGCTTGGGGACAGGTCGATATGTCAACCCAAGACCACTGTGAAAGTACACTTTACTTCTTCCATAGAGAAAAGACTCTGAAAGGCAGAAGCACAAAAGCCAACCCTCAGTGACCCTAAGGAGCTGCAGGAAGTCAGGAGGTGGTTTTTTTTTTCTTTCTTTTTTAAATAAACAATAAGCCTAACATCTGTGAGTAAATTGGTATTTAGATTTCTTCCCATGAGCTTTTGGAAGGCTGATTGAGAAGCTGTGAACTCTGTGAAGGCAGATACAAGTTGCAGGTTGCAGCAAAGTGGCCATGACTGGGCAGGTTGGGTCTGGTGCATAACCTCCACCTGCCAGAAAACAGCACAGACTGTACACAAGAGTCGGCACTCTATGCACAGCCAGTATTTCCAGAATTCAGTGATGATTGCTATGAACTGTACCAACAGATATGGAGACAGAAGCTCTGAACAGTTGTTAAAACTCTATATAATGTCCAATGGTAGAGTGCAAAGGCTCTTGGGAACAGAACCCACATAACAACACATCGTGACCCAAGGCAGAAGCTCAGAAAGATAGGAAGCTGAAGGTCAGAGGTGGCCTTGCATCCCTAGAAATGGTCATAATTCTTAGGGAAGGCTCTGAAATCATCTGAAATTTTGTATAGACACTTGAGAGTCAAGTAGTCTACTGACACTGCACCAACACTTACAAGATGCCTGGCATCATCCCAGGTGCTACGTATCTCTGGCCCTTATTGTCTTCTTTCTCTCTGGTATTCATTTCCAAGGGTGAATAAATATCTCAGTAGTAGAGTGCTTGCCTAGCACACACAAGATGGTGGATTCCATCTCTAGTAAACACACATACACACATGCAGACACTCCTTTGCCAGTTATACATCTATATGAGGGTCAAAAATCTATCTCCCCATCAAGACAATCCCACTACAGGAAAGAAAGCACTAGGGATACTGTTGTTTTTGCATGTGAGAGTTGAGAGACATTAAACTCCAGTGACCTTGTATGGCTTGGGATACCTTTGCTTCTGTCAAGAAGGGACAGTTACAAGTGTATCTAGAGTTGAATAACTCCCAAGGGGGTTTCTTCATCTTCTTTCTAGTTTTTTAATAATTCATAGTACCAGACAGGCTGACAACGTATTGAAAATGGTTCCTCACCTGGAAAGTGCTTATTACTTACAGTGTGCCATCTTTATTACATCGATACTGACATTCAACACTCAATAAATCTCCATGCCCTCCATGGAGAAAAGCTGACAGCCAACAGGAGCCCTGTGTTTCTCAGCCTTCCAGTGCTGGTTTTGGTTTCAGGGTGATGGGATATGCTTGGATACTTGCCCATATACCCAAGGCAAGGTTGAATAGAAAGGGTCCCTGGGTGACTTCCCTCAAGCTTATGGCATCTTCTCCAGCATGGCAAAGCTTTTGGGATACTAACAGTGACTGGGTCACATATGAAAAGATATGTCAGGACAAGCGGGATCATCAAGAGAGTGCAGCATCTCTGGTTCCATGCCCCATCACATGAGCTACTGTGTTGGCCACAGATCTTCCTTATGGCATGTCCCTTGTCCTTAATTTCCCATGGGCAGTAAACCAATATACTCCCAGCCTTTGGGCCCTTGTTTATGTGGTAGACTCTACCTTGAAGGCCAGATGTTCCTTCAAGCCCAAGTTCAATGCTTCCTACTCATGTGACATTGTCATTATCAACTATGGAAGAGTCCATGGGTTTCCAGTCTGAACCCACCCAAGCCTCATGCACATTACAGACAGGGCACCTGTCTAATTCTCTAGAGATTCCACAGGGCAGAGTAGATCTTACCTATTTCAGTATCTAAGTGATAATAAAAGGTCTGGAATAAAGACTAAATGGGAGGATGAACAAATGAGTTTCTTTTCTCCCTTCCTCGCCCATTTCTTTCCACTTTCCCTTACCACCTCCCCCTTTTCAGAGAATTAATTCCTCAAGCTCTGGCATCTTCTTTGCTAAGTCACTAAAACAAGAGATCATAAAGGTTAATACTTTGGACTCAAAAGTCAGGCAGACTTACTTCCCTTTGTGGCTCTACCATATAGCATAAAAATGACGTAATCGCCTAATGTCTTTAAGCTTCTACTTCTTTATCCATAGCTACAGATAATATTAACAGTAGACAATCCCAAAGATTCAGTGAGAGCATATATGAAAAGTGCTTGACCCCACTCTCCACCCACTCCAAGGGGTTAGAGTCACCTTATATGGAATTCTCTGCCCTGGGAATGAAGGTAGAAATAAAAACACCTGTAAAGACAAGAATGGTAGGGTTCAGTGCTTAATCCATAACCTATTACCCACCAAGAGTCTCCCTCTTCCCTTGTCATTCACATATGGAATACTCCTTTACTCCATCCCCTTATCATATGAGAAAATGTACCTTGTGAACTGGAAGAAAGCTGTAGAGCATTGCTTCCCAGGATGGGCAGGTGGGGAGATGATTTAAGACACATGCAGGGGTCTCCATTTGTACTTAAAAATCATGCAGATGAGTTCTACTCTATAGCCTGAAATTCCCTTTTCTACAGGGTTGCAAATGCCCTTCTGTATGAGAGAGAACTTATGTGAGTCACTGGCTCAGAAAATGCCAAAGGTCTCTTGGGTTGTGTAGAGACAGTCAGTTGCCTAACCCTCCTGAGCCTTCACTCCAGCCATTAGAGTACATGGCTGGACAAGGATATAGGTCACTGAAAGTTCCCTAAACAACAGAACAATGAGGGTGGCTGGCTCTAAGGGTGGCCCCAAACCCTGATGCTAGATATAATATGGAACTGGCGACTGTTTGGGACAAGGTATCCCTCTGTGGTGTACTCACACTTGGCATGTCACACTAGCATTCTACCACTGAACCACATCTCCTGCCCTTTCTGGATATTTCCGATCTGTGGTTGGTTGAATCAGAGATTGGGTGTAAAAACACAAAGATAACAAATGAGAACTTTGATGTTACTGTTTTCATCTGAAGTCTTTGACTTGGGCAGGCATGACTCACACTTCACTGGCCACACATCACCACTGGGTACTGTACCAGACAGAGCTCCTCTGTTCACAAAAGGTTGTTTTTCCTCATACCTGCCAGTTCCTCAGCTCACACCCTTTCCCTCTGAGAACTTTCCATTCCTTCCACTCCCTCTTGCTTCCCTGAGCTGCTCCAAGTTTTGTTCCTGTTCACAGTAAATAATCAATTCTCCACCCACTCCCTTAAGAAAAAAGCCACTGTGTCTTTTCCCCAATGAAAGGTTGCCTTTTCAGCATTAATATAAGAGCACAATCTTACTGCATCAATATTATGTAGCTTCAGGAAAAGATAACACAAATAAATTACACCCAGTGAGTAAGTATTGAGATCCATTGAAAATACTCATTCAGCCATACATCCTTTCAACTCTGGGCTACAAATAAAAACGACTGTTTCCTGTCCTCATTTTAACCTCAGAAGCTGCCCTTCAAGTTCCACACATGGATTGCTGGTAAGAGCAGAGCCAACCCAGCTCTGTACTACACCTGAGGCTGGGGTATACAAGCGCTTCAGGTCCAACCTGAATGACCTATCCACCCAACTACTTCTGCAAGCTCGGCCTTTCTCCTTTATTCTGGGCCATGAATTCATAGCTCTTAGGCAAAGAGAAACAGAAGCAATCAAAAGCAGGATCCTGACTTTCTTGGACACTCCTCTCCCACCCTATTCAAGCTCCTGAAAGAGAGCAAGAGGAATGAAATGGCTGAAGTCTACAGGATGACTGGGTTGGAGAGTAGGACAGCATGCTGGTTTAAGTCTTAGCTCTGTGATGAGAAGCTGGGTAAGAGACCTTGCTATCACTCTCTGCCCTTTGGAGATAACTATTCCTACTTGGTAGGTTGTATTAGTTTCCTATTGCTGCTGTAAAAAAATCACTCCACGCATAGAAATGTGAACTGACTCACATTTACTGTCTTCTAGTTGTAGAGGTTAGAAATCTAAGTAGGTTTCACTGAGTAAAGATCAAGGTGTCTCTAGGGCTGTATTTCTCCTGCAGGCTCTAGAGGTCAAATTTCCCAGTCTCAGGCTTACACAAGCTTCCCACACTCCTTCATTTATGGTCCTCTTCCTCCATCTCTACCATCACCAAAGGTGGGCTGCATCATTATCACAGAGGCCATCAGACATCTAACTGCCTCTTTCCTCTTGTATTCCTACTGGGACCACCCATACAGCCCAGGATAATTCTTCCAATCCAAGAGAGCTGGTTACCAAACTAACTGCTTGTTGCTATATAATCAAAATACATTCACAGATCTGAAGACAAAGATCTCAACATCAGTGGGGACTAACATTCTTCCTGCCACAGATGGGTGTTTAGAGAATCAAGGGAGTTGCACTTGGCTGGTTATATTGTTCTCTAACTGCTGGAGATTTGTGTATTTGGCCTGGAGTCCCTGAGTGAATTACTGGCCCAAGTTTAAAGTTTGTGGTTGATCCAGTCTGATCCAGTTGATCCAAACTTTTCTCCTGTGCCACTTGGGGACCTTCTAATGGTGAGACAGTCATTTTTAAGTGTGACATAGCTCACCACGTGGATTCCTAAAAGATGATGCTTATTCATAGAAATGAATAAGGTCATCCTACCCAGAAAACAAAGAGTTCCCACTTCTTTGTTCTTTATAGGGAAATCTCCCTTACAGAACTCAAGGTCAAAACATGCCTTTGCCCTTGACCGCAGTGGTGATTCTTCCTAACAAGGTGGAGCAAGGTCTTGGTGTGTCCCAGAAACTAAAAGGGAAGACTCTGAAACCACTGCCACCATGTGGGAGTAGGTCCTAGACAAAGTGAATATGGTAGAAACAGTGAAGGAAGATGAACTGATGATTTTAATAGTACCCATAGCCACTTATTGAGTGATTGTTATGTGCCAAGCTCTGAGATAGAAGCCTCATGGGGTATATCAGTTATACCCCATCATAACACTATGGATCAGTGAGCATAACTATGGGAGTGTATGTCATGACATTCATGCATGTAGGTAGGAAAAGCCTACTGTGAGTGAACAGAGAGAGGGAAAGAGATTCAGATTCCTGATATCTATCCTTTGACTGTGGTGATGACTCTTAGCTAGGAGGGAAATGGGAAACTAATTCTTCTCAGCTGAGCCTCACTGAGATGTATGTCAAGGTCCTTTATAAGAAGGAAGATGTCTACCTGTGCCTGTCACTGTTCATGCCAATATATAAAAATATATGATCTCATGGCAGCTCTCCAGGAAGGATGAGTGATATTTTCCAGAGCCTCAGCATTGGGCCTGCTTTATATGCCAGCTCTGCCATGTGAACTCTGTGACCTTAGGGAATCAAGCTTAGTTCTCTGTGTTCTGACTTCTTTGTGTAAATGCTGATGCTGTTGACAACAGCAAACACTTGTGTCACTCTTTGCCTGCCATGTGTCAGGCATTTCTCTCAATAGGCCAATGAGGATGATGTCACTGTCATCATATTACACAAGTAGGAAACTGAGGAACAGAAAGTTTACATCAAGCAACCTGCCCTGAATCATAGAAGTGATGGTGATCGGTGCTGGCCCCAGCCTCAGGAGTAACCGATGTTCTCCATAGCCTCACAATGGGGCTGCTATCATTCACAGCACACACGATGGTAGTAGATGGGTATCAACTCGACACAGTTTAGGGTCCCCTGAGAGAGCTTTAACTAAAGAGACTGCACAAAACCGATTGGTCTGTGGGCATGGCAACAGGTGGTGACCTTGATTATTAATTGATGCAGGGGGTCTCAACCCTCTATAGGTAGTATCATCCCTTGGTGTGAACCATGAGCCTACAAACAAATCAGAGAGCAAGCCAGCAAACAGCATTCCTCCATGATTTTGCCTTCAAGCCCTTGCTTGAATTCCTGCCTGACTTTTCTTGGCGATGGATTATTACCTGAAGTATAAACCCAATAAATCATTTTCTCATCTAAGTTGCTTTTGGACAGAGTGTTTTATCACAGCAACAGAAAATACACTAGAATGCCCTACCATCATGAATGGAAGAATTTTTTACATTAGAAGTTGGTTTCATATTGCAGGGGTGGAGTCCTTTGAGAAGGAACGTCCTGGGTCTCTCCTGTTCTGTGTCTCTCTGACTAGCCCTCTCATTCATGTGCTTTCTATCATGGGATGCAGGAACAAGAAGAACTGTCCCGATCTCACTCACTTGGCCTTCCTAGTCTCTAGAGCTATGAGGTAAGAAATCTCTGGTTTTGATGGACTATCCAGTCTTGGGTATTCTGTTACAGCAACACAGAATTGACTGAGGTAATGGCTCTCCTCATAAGACTGCTATGGATTCAACAAAATATCCATTCAATGTGTGGATATACTGACTCATATATAGTAAGAGTATAGTAAATAAGATAGTAGACTAGCATGTGAGCAAGTAAATAAATGATGGTTGCCCTGTGCTACAGCAGCTCAGCATAGTTTGGGGGTTATAAATATAGGTGCTTCCAAATGGCCCAGGGAGTGAGCAGAGTTACAAGGGAATGCAAGCCTTCAATGCAACCATCTCTGACATGGCAGAGATGACCCTTTCCATCCCAGCAGATACATCAGAGACTGGTGTCACCTTTCGGTTTTACATGCCATGATGATTTGGGTCTGGTTCTCTCCGATGAAATGGAGGCAGTTCAACTTTGACTGTTAGGTTGTGAGAATCCTGCCTAGCAAAGTCAAGACTAGATAATAAGAGAGTATGATTATAATGGCACATCTGAACTCACTGGCCCTTCAAGCCCAGACTCCAGTGGCAGGCTCTGGCAGATACAGGAGGCTTAAATGCCAAGAGGACAATGTGTGTTCACTGAGATAGGGAAACCAGATATGAGGCCTTTCAAGGGTCTAGAGAAAGTCAGTAATGTCTGGTCCACTCTGCTATCTCTTTTACTGTATGGGACCATTATCACCAGGGAGACCAGAAGCCAAGCCTGTAAGACAAGATGGCTGTGTATCATGTGCCTTGGCCATACAAGGGCATCCCATCTTTCCTAATCATCACCAGGAAGTCCTCTGTGTCATCTCTGATCTTAAAACAGCTCGTTGTAAGACATGGCCCATGAATCATTGCAAGAGTCAGGTGTCAGAGAGTTCCTCTCTCATTGAAGTCTCAAGCAGTGACATTTGCAGGCATAAGTTCCTCCTAGACCTCTTCCTCAGCTCACAGCATCAATCCAACCACAGAATGCAGAGGACAATTAGCTCTGCCAGATGGGGGATGCATTGAGAACCCTCTCCCAGGAAATAGCCAATTAAAGTCTGGGTTTTAAAAAGGTTGATTGATTTGCTCAAAGGAGCAAACTCCAGGCAGCAGGAACTCTTCAGCCTTGCATTTCCCTGTTTCTCCAAACAGATCTAAACCCTAATGGACCCAGTTTGCATATGGCTCTGAGTAGAGCCTGTTGACAATTTCTCTGCTTCAGAGCATTGGCTGGGCATTGTCAGGCACGTTTGTCTCACCATTCACCTCCATATTTCACCCAGACTGCCTAGGAGAGGGATGCCCCTAGTTGGCATCACAGCCTCAGGAGCATGGAGGGCAACACCACCCTGGTGAAACAGGGCAGGCTCCCTTGGCATCCATCCACAGGCAGGCTAAGCTGGAGAATGAAGCCTGCCTGTGGCGGGCAGATTGGATTGACAGAATCGGCAATGAAAAGCTCATCTCTCACAGAAGGACAGAGTAACTCTGATCCATTTAGCATTGACTCCAAATTTGATTTTTAGATTCTAAAATGAATAATATGTGATGCTGTTTTATTGGTTCAACCAGAATTAATGAGCAAATGAAAAAAAAAAAGAAAAGAAAAGAAAAGAAAGCAAGCAAAAAGCCCTCTGGGGAGAAGAGAATCATTGCAAATTGCATCCTAATGGTGAAGCAGCACCAGGCACGCAGGCATCAGACAGGGACAGAGCATTTTATTCAAGTTATGTCCTCCAACATCCCGCCAGCTTAGTGCCAGGCAGTAGGCACACAGAAAAGAGAAGATACTAGGTGTTTTCTGGGTCAGTTCCCTTCTCATTCTGGCCTCATACAGACAGCTCGGGTCCCAGGCATCTGCCTGCTTTGAAGCCAAAAGTTACAGTGCTATAGAAGCCAAGCATGCTGCTTATAGAGGGTAGACTGACTCAAGCCAACAGCACAGAAAAGTGCAGGGTTAGGAGTGTATCTGCCAGGTCCCAATGCTTCATGGGAAAGCCTACTCTCATCCCTGGTTCTCAACTCTCAAGTATCTCTCTCTCTCTCTGTCTCTCTCTGTTTCTTTCTCTCTGTTTCTCTCTCTCTCTATCTCTGTCTCTCTCTCTCTCTATCTCTGTCTCTCTGTCTCTCTCTCTCTCTGACTCAGTTTTGGGGTTCTCTCTCTAGCTCAACTACTAAGCAGTCCAGGCTGGCTTCCAAATCACAATGATCTGATTGCCTTAGCCTCCTGAGTACTGGGATTGTAGGAATGAACACCATGTGTTCACAGTGTGTGTGTGTGTGTGTGTGTGTGTGTGTGTGTGTGTGTGTGTGAGAGAGAGAGAGAGAGAGAGAGAGAGAGAGAGAGAGAGAGAGAGAGAGAGAGAGAGAGAGAGAGAGAGAGAGAGAGAGTGTGATGGGGTCAGAGAACATCTGTGTGGAATCAGTTCTCTCCTTTCACCTTTATAATTTTAGAGATTCTAACTCAGGTTATCAGGCTTATATTGTAAACTCCTTTAACTGCTGAGCCATCTCACAGGCCTGCATATATTATTTCCGCCTTCAAGATGAATGTAGAAATAACCTATGGTATTGGAAGGCTTTAGTAAAATCTCCAACACACTATGGTACTTAGTGAATGGGTGCTGGTTACAAAATGTTACAAAATGAAATTTTTTCATCTCTAACTTGACTATTTTAGGAGAAACCCAGAAGGAACATTGACCATTAGACTTTCCAGTTGATTACAACAGTCACTGACTGGCCAGCCAACCCAGCCTAATTGGAGTGTACCAGGCTAATGAGAACCTCTCACAGAAACAAAGTGGATGGCATCTGAGTGCTGACAGCCAAGCCTGTCCTCTAGCCATCAAATACACATATATACAACTGCACGCACACACTCAAACAAAAGTGCATCTGCACACACATGAATATACAAATACACACAAATCAAAAAAGTAAAAGAAAAACAAAGCCAATGAGCCACCTAAGCAAGCTGATCTATTGATGCTAGCCACTGAGTCCTTCCTCCCATCTCTCCTTCTACTTACCATGTGACCACGATCATCTATTAGCCCCTTCTGTATTGTCACTTCACACCTTCCCTAAGAATGAAAGCTGCACTGTTCAAGGTTGCTATGTTAAAGAGAAGTTTCTGATTTGAGAAACTGAGTTCCAGTTACCAGTGTCCCTTACTGCTATAACACCCAGCCTAGACAGAAGCACATTGTAGCTGAGTCATAAGCATAGCCATTCTTCATTCTCTGCTTCCCTTCTCACACCAGGAAATGGCCACACACATTTCAAACCTACCATGGCCTTTGCATTGTGCTGTTTTGTCTCTAACTGAGGGAGGATCTGGCAGCATTTCCCCACACTTCTCCTCAATTGTGGCCATTTCCATGGTGGCCATGTGAGAGAAATGAATCCAGGCCATAGTACCATTATTTAAAGTTGGTGTAGGACTCATATTCTCATTGGAAGGGAAATATTTTGATCATACGCCTTCAATCACCATCACTGAAGAGTGTCACAAATCAGATGCCAAAAGAAAATGCAGTAAACCGGAGTTAGAAGCCAGTGTATGTGGTGTGGTACATGGATACAGTAGACATGACATGAATCTTCAAGAGTACAATAGCTCTGTCAGCCAAGAAGGCCAAGAAAGGGGGTGAAAGTGTCTCAGTAATCTATAAAATCACATCTGTAAAAAAAAATCTCATCCAGCCAAGAAAAGTGAATTGGAGGGTATCAAAAATGAGGTCAGCAATTTGTCGGCTATTTGAAGTTCTGAGAAGAGAGTCTGGACTTGGGTATTTCAAGTTTTAGTTTTCAATTTTGATTCCTAAAGTTCACTCGACAAATCCAGGGCAGAAAGAGTGGCACTACAAAACTCACATGAACAAGTGTTGGCTGGCACTCTTCCACAATCTGACTTCCCTCACCTTCTCTGAGATCCCCAACCCGACTGTCTGTGAGATGCTCCCCTGAGAGCATCGTGCCCATCCTTCCATCATGTTTCACTTTCCTAAGACATGTGTTCTATCAGCATCTGTTTCCCAGCTGAAGCAATCACACTCAGGGAGGTTAAGTAATCTGCCCAAGGATGCACAGCAAGGAACACATCCAGGAACTCCTTATGCTTCTTGAATCGATGAATGGATATGTGGAAAAGGTTCTTGCAAACACTTCTCATAATCTTTTTTTTTAACTTTTTATTAATTCTTTGTGAATTTCATATCATATCATGCAGCCCAATCCCACTCATATCCCTGTCCCTCCATGTCCACCCTCTGCCCTTGCAACCTTCCCCCAGAAGAAAACAAAAAAAACTAAAAATTAAAATAAAAAAAAATATCTCACTGTAGTAGCTGTGGTGTGACAGGGTGTAACACAGTATATTCTTTTGCTAAAACAGTTTTGCTTACAAATGCTCATTGCAATAACTCATCAGTTCAATTTGAAGCCTGGGTTCTGCTACATCATTAATACTGGACTCTCATCTGGACTCTTCTCAGATATCCTGTTGTTGCCCTGTGTCATGGAGATCCTGTAGCTTTGGTTCTGAAGGACCAGCCCCATTACATGCTCCAGCTGTTCTTAGATGGGCAGATGTTGGGGTGGACCAACTCAAAGCCCTGGATCTGGGCCTGGGTGGGAGCTGAGTTGGTCAGCCTCCCTACTCTCCTGCACCTGTGCCACCAGGACCAGCTCTCCTGCTTTACCCGGCGAGGGGTGCAGCCAGCTCTCCTGCCTGTGGAAGCTGAAAAGGGATGGGACCAGCTTTCCCATGCTCATAGCTCACACCATTGTGGCCAGCTCTCCCACACCCATGCCACCAGGGCCAGGTCTCCAGCACTGCTCTGGTAAGAGACAAGGCCAGCTCACCCATGTGCTGAAGCTGGCAACTTCTCACATTCCTAAAGGCTTTGTTTAGAATGAAACAACAGGGCATTCATTTTTTTTAAGAGAATACCTTATTAGGTTTTGTACTCAAACCCATGTAGATAAAGATATTACACATTTAATACAATATGTTACCACTGAACAAATGAGAAAAGGTTACGTTTAACATTTCTAGACCAATATGGCTATTAAGTAAAATGCCAACACAACCAGTAAATTAGGATAGCTTTTTTCAAAATTGACAACAGGTGCTTTCATTCTAACTGAATTCATTTAATTGACAGAAAGCCACCTTCTACTTGGAAAATGACAGGCTCCCTCCTCTGTGATTAATCCATCCATCACCAAGAAGCCTGAGCTCTCCCAATCCATCAACAACATGTTATTGGTTGCTATCACCAGAGTGCAAACAAGATGGGTCAGCGCTTGCCTGACTCATGAGCTCAATAGCAGCCCCAGAGCCTAGCCTTCAGCCCAGACTTTCCCAGCAGAAGCCCATTACCAATAAAAGAACTGATTCCTAAATAACAAGTCCTTTTCTCTCCACACTTTCTCCCCAAAATGAGCAACTTGTAAGCCCTCAGTGAAGTAAGTGGTAGAATAGCTGGAGGGCAAATTTAACAGAGTGAGAGGAAGGGACCTGTAGTGCAGGGGTCTAACCACTATCCCTGATCTGGACTCTCCAATGCCTTCCTACTAATCAAAGCATCCTCTTGCATCCACCTACATCTGAAATTGGACTTACAGGTAGTGGCAGCTCTGCAGGAGCAGTAAGTGCGCTAAACTGCTGAGCCATCTCTCCAATTCCTAAAAATAAATTTTAAACTCATGTGTGAAACAATCTGAGCACAACATTCTTCTAGGATTATGTACAAATTTCTTCTCATCTTTACCAGCTGCCATGCCTGTAATTATTTTGACAGCCATTCTTGTTAGCAACGGTTTTTCTATCAAATTGTTCAATATGTGCAACTTGCTTTTCCTGAGAAACAACTCTCTTTTTACCCATATTTTTCTGAGTCATTCAAAACTTGATTTCATTATTAGTATGGTAACAAGCTCCACTACACCAGAAGGGCTGGGAAGAAAGGGAGCTCATTGGCCTTTTAGAGGAGGAGCTATCTGGAACACTAAGGGTCCTCTCCAGCTGGAACTGCCAGTACCTTCTACAGAATAAGTAGATAGAGAACACAGATGAATTCCTGAATTGGTTGAGTGAGGCAGGTGAAGAGATATTGTTCCAAGCAGTTTCCCGTCAGCCTGGTCCCACAGTTACATCAGTCCCAAAATAACACACAGAGACTCTATTAGTTATAAAGCTGTTGGCCAGTGGCTAGAGCTTCTTATTGGCTAGCTCTGTCTTAAATATTAACAAATTGTCACTAACATATGTATTTCTACATAATCTTTTCTTACTGAAAATGCCAGACTCCTGTCCTCTCTTCCAGAGGTCACATCACAGCTCTACTGCATTTCCCAGAATCCTCCACCTCTCCTAGTCCCACCTATTTTGCTTTCCTATTTGCCAACAGTGCTTTATTCATTAACCAACAAGAGAAACATATTTACAGAATGATATCTCCCATCAAGATATTCCACTGTATGGCAATGAAGATTGCATGGAGAAAGGTCAACATGTGTTCCCTTGTAGATTATTATATTGTTTTTAATACTCTCCATGTCTGCCAAATGTTGACAACATCACAGCATCATCTCACAACAGGGAGGATACTGTCCACTTGGCTGAGTCAAAGGTACACACTGCATAGAGTTTCTCCCTCTCAAAGTCTCTGCAGCTTTATGCCAGCAATTTACACCTGCTGCCTTGGGTCCTTCTGGTCACCTTGTGAATTGAGCATCATGAAAATGGATTTGTGAGTGTGCAATTGTATTCACTCACGAGTGCCAACATGTAAAACAGGTCTCTTCATACTACAGTCCCTCTTCTAACCCCAAAAGCCACCAAATGCAGTCAGTAGCTCCAAAGCCATGAGCCACCGTCACTGGTCAGATCCTCATTTATATTACTGGCTTGACTTTCTTTTATATGTTAATTAGAAACAAGATCTTCCCTCATTGGTTCCATCCATCTCCATCCTCTTACCCCTCACTATACCTGTTATGATAAGCCTTTCCCACCAGCCTGGTCCCATAGCCATATCAGCCCCAAATGAACATTCAGAGACTTATATTAATTATAATACTGTTGGCCATTGACTAGGGCTTCTTATTAGCTAGCTTTGTCTTAATTACTAACACATTTATATTGATAAGTATTTCCACATGGTCTTATCTTACTGGAGAAAAGTACAGGGATCTGTTACTCCTCTGGCATCCTACATGGTTACTATTCTCAGCCTATACCTCCTACAATTCTCATCTCCTAGACCTGCCTATCTTGCTGCCACATTGTTTTATTGGTTTTGTCAACCAATAAGATAAACATATGTACAGAAGATATCCCCATCATGTACCCATCATCCCCATCATCTCATCTACAAGACACCTGTACATGGGACAGGTGTGCCCTTAGGCAGGCTTGGTCTCTGAGCCCATGCTATAGCCTCTCCTTTGCTTTTTCTTCAGTATAGTTTTCTTGCTCCACTCTCTTGTGTATCTATTCCTTCTGCATCCTTACATTTCTTTACTCTTGTAGCCCTGACCCACAGGAACTCCGGGCCTTTGCCTTCTCTTGCACAGAGCCAGGCCCACCACATGGCCTGTGCTCTTCATCATACTCTGCATGCTTTCTATAGATATGCCTCATTATGGTGGCCCAAGCTGTGACTAGATCCAGAGGCCAGCTGGGATTCCCCAGGAAAACCCAGATCTCTACTTCAGTGATTTAGCAGATATACAGATCTTGTGTTTGTTGGGGGTGGAAAGATGTACAGGTCAAGAGCACAGGTCAGGGGAAGAATGCCTTCAACACTAGGCACTGGTATTGTCTGCATTACAGCTTTAGGCAGAGGGACCCTTCTCCAGACCTTAGCAGTTTCCTCTCTATGTCCATGACATCAAATGCTCCAATTATCAAAGACAAAGACTTAGACCTAGACAGGCAGAATAAAAGAGATAGATATGTGGATGGACAGATGGATGAATGGATGGATGGATGGGTGAAGAGATAGATAGATAGATAGATAGATAGATAGATAGTACAGATAGATAGATAGTACAGATAGATAGATAGTACAGATAGATAGATAGATAGATAGATAGATAGATAGATAGATAGATAGATAGACAGTACAAGAGTCAAAAGAGAAACTGGGCACTATGAAGACTTGACATCCTGATGGCATCACCTTTCATTCTGTTGATTTCTAGAAAAAGACTAAATTAGCAATGACAAAGAGAACACCAAAGCAACTAGAAAGAAGTTGGATGTCCACAGGAAAAAAGGCCCAGTATTCCAGGTGCTTGAAATAGTGGCTTGGCTGGTAAAGTGCTTGCCATGAAAGCATGAGGGCCTAAATGCAATCCACATAAAGAGCTAGGTATGGGTGCATTCCTACAACCCCAGAGCAGGCAGCAGGACCCCGGGGGCTTGCTGATTGATCAGACACTACAGCCAAATTGGTGAGTTCCTCATTCAGATCCTGTCTCAACAATAAGTTAGAGAGTGACTAAAGAAAATTCAACACTTACACTCAGTGTTGACCTCTGACCATCACACAAGCACACACATGTGACGGTACAAACAGACATACACCAAAGGAAGGTAGAAGGCAGGAAGGAAAGAATCCAGAGGATTCTAAGAACATGAAAAGCCTGACAGGTGAAAACTGCCACCAAGAATTTGCAGGCTAGCCTCCCAAGAGTCCCAGACTCATCCCTGGTGCGCAGCTAGACTTTTGAGCTCCACTTCCTGTCTGCAGAGATGTAAGGAATCCTAGATATAAGCTCCTGCTGCCATCAACTCTGCCATGCTTTTCCTTGCTATGCTGAGTTGACAATACAGCCTTTCAACCATGTGTCTAAATGAGTCCTTCCTCCATCCCATAGGAGAAAGGTAAATGGATAGGGCCCCTCCTGTCTCCACTCACAGAGGCAAGAAAACATAGCTCCCTTGAGTTCTAAGTATGCACTTCCTCCCAGACCTGACAACCCCTTATTCAGAGGACAGGAGTCAGAATTCATCACTTCACTCAATTATTCAACAAACACCGGCTTCATACTCCTGTTTGCACTGCACTCTAACCATCTATGTTAGAAAAATTCAATGTTATTACTTCTCAAGCCCTGTAAAACTATTTAGCCAAGACACCAATGGGAATGAATAAGTAACAGAAGGAAGGAGATGTTTAAATCTCACAGAACCTCAGATCTGACCAGCTTCAGTGGTAACGGTGGAAATGCTCGCTTGATGAAACAGTAAAAGTTAATATTGTTCTATTATTCCCTCACTCTTTATTAAGGCCCTGGAAGTGATGGAGTGAGCTTCCAAGATGTTACTCTTTCATGAGCAAACTATTCCAAGACCCAATCTGCCTGTATTATATAATAATACATCTTCCCCAGAGAGGGCCTCAGTGAAGCTGCTTATTTCTCATTCTGAAATCCAATAAGGCCTGTTTCCACATTGCCTGAGCATATGAGAGAAGTGCAAGGAACGGAGGGTCCAAACCAATTGGTGGCCCTGACAGTCAGCATTAGCTACCAGATCCCCAGGGGGGGGGCAGAAAAAATGAGGTGTGGCTTCCTGCTTCCAGTTGCTGTGGTGGATGTTTTCTTTCCCACTTACTGTCTACTTCTTTCTTGCAACAAAGGTGGCTTCAGGGAGTCAGAAAAGTCTGCTCTGATCTTGCTTACTGTCTGGCAGGAGGCTCTCAGGGGGCTTGGGGGAGGAAGGAAACAAGAAGCAGTTCTGGATGTTGTCCAATGCCCATCTGGCCCAGGCCAGAAAGTCTGCAGGAGCAGACCCATATTTCTGAGCTCAGAGCCTGTCTGAAGATGAAGTGCCACCCCTGGGTTCAGCTCTGCACCTCGTAAAGTGAGGCTCCACCTGCATAAATAAAAGGCATCTCTAAGGGAAGGGGAAGATAGCAGGATCTGTGTGCTCTGGGGGCCCTTTGCAAACAAGGCTTAAACCAACAGTAGCTGCTTCCCCTGTCCTTCTGTGTACCTACTTGGCCCCAAAGGCCAGGCTAAAAGGCCTTCTGTGTTTGTCTGAGGTGTTACTAAGCTCAACAGGCAGGCAGAAATATGCCTAACCTTTGAGGGACCTTGGTCCCTGAGTCTCTCTGGGGAAGGGCTACCTGGGAACCCACACACTAAGCCTTTGCCACACTCAACTGACTTCTAAGTAAAGGAAAATAGTCAGAGAGAGCCAGGAAAGGAACAGAGGAAAGTCGGTTGTTTACAGGAACAGCCAGAGCAAAGAAACCAGATGTGGGCCAGTGTCCAAAGCAGGGACAGGCTGCTGCATAATTCATCTGCTGTGGCTCTCTCTCTGTCTCTCTGTCTCTCTCTCTCTCTCTCTCTGTGTGTGTGTGTGTGTGTGTGTGTGTGTGTGTGTGTGTGTGTGTGTCTATCTGTCTGTCTGTCTGTCTGTTTTGAAGGTTAATGATTTGTTTGCTGGATAGAAGGTCCCTCCCCTGATCATTTCTGTTAACACAAGAACAGTAGGTTTGATACAAGCACAAACACCCTCATCTGGCAGATGGGGAGTTTGCAAAATTATCTTTCCAGCTGCAGAGAAGTTGTGACATTTCTAATAAGTTGCCAGTCATGAAAGGCACAGCCCCATCTCAGAGGAATGCATGGATGAATTCCTTAGCAGCTTTGGTGTCTCTAAAGGAAGAGAACTTTCCAGCCCATGGTCCAAGGCATTTGAAAGGAAGTAGGGTCATTTTCTTCCTGGGAGCCTGGTTTGTTCCACAGGACTAGACATTGGCTTGACAGTGCCGTGTGTGTCAGTTCCCTGCATGAATCTCTGACACATTAACTGCCAGGAACAACTTCACTTCATGGTTTCAGTCCATCACAACAGGGAAGGCATAGTAGAGCTCATGGCAATGGGAATGTGTGTCAGGGGCTTCTCATGGCATGGAAGATCAGAAAATGGAATATGATAGGAACCAAGGACTTGATATTACCTTCAAAGACTTGCCTTCAATAACCTATTTTTGCAACTGAGGACTCTCAAAACAGTGCCATCATTGGGGAACAAGAAGTAATATACAGGTCTTGGGGGGATGGTTCATCTATAGACCATAAAGCAATGAATATGCCAAGGCAAGCGCCTATAGGACAGGAGAACATCCTGCCTAGCTCACACACAGTGAGCCACATCTCCCTCCCCCCTGTTGTTGTTTTTTTTGTTGTTGTTGTTGTTTTGGTGTTTTTTTTGTTTTGTTTTTTTGTTTTTTTAAGGGAGGAAGGAAATAGTCTGAGCTTTCAAAACCACAGGATTCCAGTTTGGGATGGACAATGAATGCACTCACTCTATGGGTCTCCTCTACTTATGGGTCAAAGCTCCTTTGAGGGTTATATATCAGATATTTACATCATAATTCACAGCAGTAGCAAAATTAAAGTTGTGGAGTAGCAAAAAAATAATTTTATGGTTGGGAGTCACCACACATAAGGAACTGCATTAAAGGGTCACAGCATTAGGGCAATTGAGAACCACTGCTATGGGAGTATGCATTTCAAACGTCAGTTGGGCCTCAAGCTTGGATGGTTTTCATCCGAGCCTTGGTTTCCAACTTGACTGCTAAGAAGCCTAGAAATGCATGTGAGAGCCTGGCTCACTGGCATAGCTTGATACACAGTATATGCTTCAGGCACCCATCATTACCACTACCCAATCAAGCCATTCCCCCCATGATTCCTGGCCAGAGATGCTATATCCATCAGCCTATTGTTTCACAGCCATTTTTGGCAGTCTGTTTCAACACAGTCCTGTCCTGTACCAGAGAGGTAGAATTCACAAAAAATAAGAAAGAAAATAAAAGGAAAAAAGAAAGCCATCTCAAGAAGCTAAATCCATCTGTGAGTGATCTGGGCAGTTAGAAGAATTTTCTCATTTGAGTTCAAACATTGCAACACAGTGGGATTTCTACGGATGGCAAGGAAGTTCACCGTCCTCTGTGGTGGCTCCTGCTTTATTTCTAGGCAGCATCTTTATTTTATTTTTTCTATTTCTGTTGGTGTGCATGCAACAGACATACAGAAAAGTACACCTGACACATGCATCCATCCAGCTTAAGGACCTAGACTGAACTTAAAACTGCCATGAGATCAGGCCCACCTCTGGCACTGCAGGATGCTGTCTTTCCTCCTATCCGTGTCCATCCAGGATAACATGACAATAATTCTCACCTTAGAGATTAAGGAAGCCTCTTTTACCATTTCGAGCTTGTATTTAAAATCATCATTTCACTGGCCTCTTCTCTTTCTTGGCTCAAGTACATAAAAGTAAATAATGAAAGAAAGAAATTCCTTTGTGTCATTAATTTCTGCCTTTTCATGATCTCCATTTTCAATAAACTCCTGGAAGCTGGTTTAAGTATCTCCCAGAGCCTATATATAGTATGCTTTCAAGGCGCTCTGGGTAAATGGATGATGGTACAAGTCCCCTCAACACCCTTACACGAAAGAGAGATTGGAGGTGACAGAGGTAAGACATCAAGAAAGTACACAGACCATATTGGCACTAGCCAGCACATGATCCAATCCTGCTCTACTCAGTTCTAGTCATAATAATTCATTTTCCTCTATCTTCAAACAGCCACATTTTTTTGTCACTAAGGAGAAGCTGCTTACAAAGCATTCAGGCTATGAAGCACTTCCAGGAGAGGACCTCTGCTAGGCTTGAGGCTACTTGCTGAGTGTGTGGTAACTCAGAACTGAATAAGGTTATTCAGTCCATAAATAACTTCTAGGCTAAAGGATGACATAGGACCATCAACTGATGATTGCAAGATTAAAAAGACATAATATGCAAAGAGCACAGAGAGAAAGAAGAAAAGCCTGGGAAATGCCACACTGCAGAGGGCTTGGAGAATGAGTCGGGTTCATGCAGAGGAGGAGGAGACAGGTGAAGCTAAGACATAAGTAATTAGTGCTGGTGTCCAGTAGTACTTGACAGAATCAGCCAGCTAGCTGTTTCCAGTCAGTGTCTGCTGTAATGGGTCATGGGCTGTCCTTGAGATACTGCACACTCAACCCCAGGAAAGACCGGAAGTCAGGAAAAGAGCAGTCCACAATGAGGGAATGAGGCAATGAGGTGAGTCCACCTAGAACAGAATCTTTCTCTGAAGGAGAGCATTGTGCATGAACTGATTGGCTGACTGCTACTGCATGTTCATGTAGACATGAACAATCAAACATACCACACAGAAATAACCTGCTCAACTAAGAACACTAAACAATCTCTATGAAGTTAACAAGAGTTGGCACCATTGAAGTAGACCAGGCAGCTTCTCTCACATCATGAAATGTTAGAGCTCCTGGTTCTGGTCTACCATACCTGACACCACAGTGAAATTGCCTTTCTGTAAGTTTCATCTTCTTGCTCCTGGCCATATGCAAAGGTCCTCATCTGAAGTAAGGCTGCCCCCACATCCCCTGAAAACTCACCTCCTCTCCATGAACCCAGCTCACCAGTCTCATCCCCTTCATCCACATTTCTACAAGCTCTGTCTACACTCCCTGCCCAATGGTTCAGATCGGGTCTACTAGTCCTACTAAGCTAATCTCTGACTCACAGAAGCCAGTCACCCTGACTTCCCTGATGCCTCCTCCTGAGATGCCTTCTGCATTAGTGCAGGCTGGCAAGGGTTTAAAGTCCATCTTAGCTTTCAAGAAACAAATTACAGAGTATGGGGGCCTCCTCCTCATCTGGCAGCCACTTGTAACATCCACAACCATCTGGTTGCTTCAGTTCATGGGAGACCCCCTTGTTAAAAGAACCTGCCAGGCAACTGTTTAGACTCATCTATTGATTTGGAATGATCTGACCTCCCAGAGCCCCAGGACACAGCCCCTCTAGCAAGGAGAAGGAAAATATGTATGAACAAAAACACACACACACACACACACACACACACACACACACACACACACACACACACACCACAAATCCCACATTGACTTGATATGAATTCCTAGATCTAAGTAAGCTAGGCATATATTTCGTGTAAGAAAATATACCACTAAATATTTAATATTAGCCTTGTATGTGTGACTGGTTTTTGTTGATGTGGTTCATGTAATGGTATGATTTCAACTCCCAGGATGGCCAGCCTGTTCTAATTCCTGTTTAGATGACTACTTATAACGGCTACAAGGAGACAAAAGAAAACCAGTAAGAACTAGTGGCTCAGATGTTTGGAGCAGAAGGGAAGGTTTCAACGAGCTAACATGGCAAAGAATACAATCTGCAGCTTTCTGGAGCCAGGCTGGCCATGCACCACCTGGGACAGGGTCTCATGTAGCCCAAGCAGCCTTTGGGCTCCTGGAGTACGAGTTGGCCTTGATCCCTGTCAGTGCTGGCAAAAGAGAGAATCTTTAACCTAGAGTCCTTGCTTGGGAGTAAATTGTGATGCTGGGAAAATAAAGGCAGGCCA
The DNA here is from genome assembly GCA_030556225.1 of Cricetiscus sungorus. Lineage (NCBI taxonomy): Eukaryota > Metazoa > Chordata > Mammalia > Rodentia > Cricetidae > Cricetiscus > Cricetiscus sungorus. Next base: position 72,095,833 of record JANBXA010000007.1, read on the forward strand.
AGACATTCTCAAGATGATGCATCTGTTTCTGAGATCCCAAGGAGACAATGCTCTTAGCTACCAGACAGGAGAATACTTGGGAGAACATCCACTAGTAGGGCAGACCCAAGTATCCTGAGAGTTATGAGGCCACAGGCTGTGGAGAGCTAGTTATAACAGCAGCCCCTTAAGCTTTCTAAGTGAGCACTATGCCCCTCTCCCAGGTCACATTTTGGCTTGTATAGCATCACTTCAGATGCCCCCCAAAAAGCCAAGTGGAGGTCAAAAACACTTCTAAGCAGCTTCATCATGGCACAGGTTGTCTTCAATCACAGGAGTCCAACACATGCACAAACAACCAAGGTAAAGATGGTCGGTGACTAAGGGTTGGCCTTGCATCATCATTCAGATAGTCGTGTAGGCACCAGTGTTGGGTGCAGAATGGGCAGATTTGTCTCACTGTTGAGATGTTTGTTTTTTAAAGTCTCTCATTAGAACAGGAGAGGAAATCAATCATTGAAATCAATATTGATTGAAGAACTTTATACCAGGACCATGTAATTATCTTAAAGCCCACAAGAAAAACATGTTTTCCTCATCTTTGAAATAAGGAAGTACACTGGTAAGATGGCTCAGTGTGCTTGCTACCAAGCCTGAAGGCTTGAGTTTGATCCCTGGGACTTACATGATGGAAAGAATTGACTCCTTTGAGTTTTTCTCTGACCTCCACACACGTGATACCCCCACACCAAAGGCAACTAAGAAAGAAATAAAAATGCCAGTCTGAAATAAAATTCAGCCAGGATTCACTTATTCACTTTCCCTTTTTTCAGAACAGTCATTGTCTCCTTTTATTACTGTAGTCTATTGACCTCCTGCCTTCTCTCCATGATTCACTGATAGTACCTCTCTCCCTCCCTCCCTCCCCCCCCTCTCTCTTTCTCTCTCTAGCTTTTGAGGGGTTATTTAATTTAAATTTGAAACAAGCTTTTTTTTTTTACATGTCAGCCCCATTTCTCACACCCTCCTGTCCTCTAAAATCAGGAACAAGACAAGGCTGTCCACTTTCTCCATATCTCTTCAATATCATACTTGAAGTTCTAGCTAGGCAATAAGACAACAGAAGGAGATCAAGGGATACAAATTAAAAGGAGTAAGTCACTTTCTTTTCATTTCTCTTTCTTCTCTACCTTTTTCCATTTCTCTACTTCAACTTCTGTCTTTTCCCTTCCTCTTGCCCCCCTTTTCCTTTACAACCCCTTAGTTCTTATATTATCCAACCTTTATATGCACAAAAACTTCTACAAAACTTACTTTTATATATTCTTTCTAGAGCTAGGGTGGTGCAGGTTACCTGTAATTCCAGGATAACAGAAGAGAGAGACAGGAGGATCCAGAGTTCAAGGTCAGAGTAGGTTCTACTTGTTTCCAATGGTAGGACCTTCTGGGCTGATGTTCTAAATACTTAATGTTTTCCATTCTGCTTTTAAAATTTTGTTTATGGGTGTAGGTCTGTTTTGTTTTTTGGTTTTTTTGTGTGTGTGTATGTGTGTGTGTTTGTTTGTTTGTTTTTGTTTGTTTGTTTTCTGAGACAGGGTCTCATGTAGCCCAAGCTGCCTTTGGGCTCATGGAGCATGAGTTGGCCTTGAAATTTTGATTCCCCTGTCTCTACCTCTCTGAGTCTTTATTTTTAAAAAGAATCTTCTTACATGCTCACAATATCTACTCATTTCTTTGAGTTTATTTAAACAATTTTCAAGATGGCATCACTCTAGATTATCTGTTCCCTGCAGGCTGCTTTTTCTGGCTTTTTGCTGATCTTATGCTGTGTCTGTCAAACTGAATCTCTCATGTGTTAAGGGTATCTTTGATCCCTGATTTCAAGGCTGGACACTATGGCTGACTAGAAATCCTCCCTGGGCTTTGCTGACTATGATGAGATTCACAGGAACATAGATGGTGTTGAGGCTCAGCAGTCTGTGGGCCCCGCCTCTGATGGGCGGGGACGCGTAATCACTACGTCAGGCCTTACCTGGCTGGGCGAAGAAGACTGGGTTACACATGTGCAAGCCCCACTGCCCAAGCTACCTGGTCGCAGAGACTGGGTTAAGCATGCGCAAGCTCCCCTTTTAAAGCAAGCGTGCCAAGCACACCTCTCTCTCTTGCTCCTCTCTCTCTCTTGCTTCTCTCTCTTGCTCTCTCTGGGGCCCCTTCTCTCCCCCCCCCCCCGCTTTCGGTTGGCCACCAGCTACCCCCCCTCTTTCCTCTCCCCTCTCTCAATAAACTCCACGTGGGCGCTCAATCTCGTGTTTGTGTTTCTTAGGCCATAGCAGCTGCATCACAGCAGCTGTATCAAAAGAACAACAGATGGGCCATTTTATGATCATTATTTTTTCTTTAGGTCATTTTGGAGGAGTCTTCTCACTTGATCAGAGTATAAAGTTATCTATACCTGTCCTAGAAGGTGATGGGGGATGTCCTTCTGTATATATGTTTCTCTTACTGAATGCCTTCAACTCTACTTACTGTTTCCATCTCTCAGAATAAATCCCCAGAAACACTGTTTGGCCAATAGAGACAGAAAGATAGACCAAACTAGGAGATGAGGAGAATTCTGGGAAAGGTAGGCAGAGAGAGATCGAGATCCCATGTAGTGGAGGAAGGAGTAACAGGTTCTGACCCTTCTCTGGCAAGATAAGACCACGTGGAAATACTTAGATTAATAGAAGTAGGTTAATAATTAAGAGAGAGCTAGCCAGTAAGAAGCCCTAGCCACCAGCCAACAGTTTAATAACTAATATAGTGTCTGTGGGTTGACTGGGGGCAAGGTGGCTGCGGGACCTGATGGGAAAGAAAAACTCTAGCAACAAGAAGGCAAGTAGAAGGTGATGGCTGAAAAGGTTGGCATGTACAACCATTGCTCCTAACCCTTCTGATTCCAGTGTGCTGCCTCACTTCAAGCAAATGCCTTCAACTCCACTTACTGTTTCCATCTCTCAAAATAAATACCCAGTCTTCTGTCAATGTTGGTAACAAAGAAAGCATTTATACATATGACTCCATTAAATAAAAAAGGAAATTGAGGTATCTATGTTCTGAGTGGGGGCTGGCAGGGTTGTGTATATACAGACAGGTCAACATAAAACCTTATTCCTTAAGAAGGCTTGGTCTTTGGGACAAGGTTTCTCACTATCCTAGATCTTGCCAGTTTGGCCAGATTAGGGGCATCGAGTCCCAGGGATCAGCTTATCTCTACCTTCCCAGCACTGAGAGTACCAGTATGCTACCATGATCAGCATTTTGTGTGGGTGCTGGGCATCGAACTCTGTTCCTCATGCCTGCACAGCAAGTGCTTTAGCAGCTGTGCTATCCCTCATCTCCCTAACTAATTTTGAGTGGGATTTCCACCAGGCTCCTGCTTCTAGTCCTAATCATTGCCTCTCTACAGCAGATGCCAGTGCAGCAGATGCAGAGGAACCAAAAGGAGCATGGCACACCCAGAAAGGTGTTGTATTGGAAAGAGGAGACCATGAAGTCATGATGAATAAAGGAACAGAAAATGTGTGCTTGGAGAACCTGGGCAAAAAAGGAGAGCATCCATGTTATGGACCTTGAGGAACTCTAGGTGTTACAAGGTTGAGATCCAGGGGAATAGCTGTAAAGCTTGGAATACAGTAGATGGGATCCAGGATAAGCCTTCAAGTAAGAAGATCAATAAGAAATATACCAACAAGTCATGAATCCCAAAGTGGCCATGTCCTCTCCTGAGTTCTCAGATCACAAGCACCCAGAAACTCCTGGGGATGGTACATGGTGGCCATGGCTTTTTAAAAGGAGAAAGGACACAAGATGCCACCCATAACTCAGGACACAAAGCTAAGATCTTTTCCAAAGCAGGTTCCCAAACTTGGGCAAAATCCCTTGCAGCTTCCATGTTCTGTTCTCCTGCCCCCTATTTATTACCGGCAAGTGTGAAGAAGATGATCATTTTAAGGTCAAAATGTGGCCTCTTTCTGATATTTAATGGGAGAAGAAGCCCTTCCTATTTCCCATAGCCATAAACTGCATACACACTAATTTCCCTGAGTGGGTAGATGCATTGAACACAAACTTCACAGCCACATGGGCAAGACTTAAACTTTGTTCTTGCTTCTGTGTGACTTTGCCAACACAGTTTCTACACTTATGAAATTGTGAAGTATGAAGGATGATATTGTAGAGTATGTGTGTATGTGTGTGTGTGTGTGTGTGTGTGTGTGTACTTAATATAGTATCTTTCATGTGATAAATACTCAATAGTAGTCAAAGTAATGGTAGTTAATAGAGTAGTAACAGTAATGATGTTCACATAGAAAGATGCAAAATGCACTCACTCTAGAGGTTCTCTGGGTAATCAAGTATCAACCACTATCTACCTAAGACATCATGGACAATGGAACTCATGGCCACTGCTGTAGTCACATTTATCCTGTGGTGCTAACCATAGATACAGAGACAATTTATTTAAAGTTAGCTTTTGGTTTTTTGGTATTAAGTATATGTTTCAGTTGCACTCTGGTTCACAGAATTTGTGTAAGGAAATTATGTGTTTTGAAGCTTCAAGAGAATTTCAAAGTTGTTAGTCAGCGGTACCTACTGACAATATGTGACATGAGAACTGAACTCTCCAAGACACTGAGAGTAGGGAATAGCCAGGACTATTGTCCTGAAGGCTGTAACTAGGAGGGTGTGATGGTTCATCTCAATTATCAACTAACAGACTCTCAATCACCTGGAAAGATGCCTCTAGGCACACTTGTGGGAGATTATTTCCATTGTGTTAACTGAGGCAGGACAACCTGCCCACTGTGGGTAGTGCCTTTCCCTGAACAGGACCCTGAACTCTAGAAGAGAGAAGAGTTGAGTGGCAAAATGTATCCATTGCTCTCTGTTTCCTGACTGTAAATGTGATGTGACCAACTCCCTCAGGCTCTGGCACTGTAACTTCCCTGCCACAATGCACTGTACCCTGGACCTGTGTTCAAACAAACTCTTTCTCCTTCGAGTTATTTTCATAAGAGTGTTTTATCACAGCAACAGAAAAAGAAAGACAGTGGGGGTAGAGATTAGAGACTTTGAAGAATAATAGAATTTATTGTTTTAGCAAGAGTAAAGAGAAGGGGCTGAGGAGATGGTTCAGCCAGGAAGGCATGGACACCTGAGTTTAATGCCCAGAACTCATGAAAACAAAAACAAACAACCAACTAGATAGGAGGTTCATAAAGACTCACTGGACAGCCAGACTAGCCTATTTGGACAGATCCAGAACTACCAGAGACTGTATTAAAACAAAACAAAACAAAACATGGTATATGCTTCCTGAGGAATGATATCAGAAACTTCTGGCCTGCCTACACACACACACACACACACACACACACACACACACACACACACACACACAGAGAGAGAGAGAGAGAGAGAGAGAGAGAGAGAGAGAGAGAGAGAGAGAGAGAGAGAGAGAGAGAAGGGAGTGGGGGAGAGTGCAAATCATGGAATCCAGAAACTTTCCACAGACCTCTGAATCTTGCACAAACACCCCCCCAGAATTCCTAAGAATATTCTTGTACATAGGAAACCTTGGCAAGCAGGTTCACTTCTGGCTATGGTGCTCTGATTTTGCAGTAGAGATCAATGAGACAAAAGCATCAGCTATCCAAAGTCATGTTGCATGTAAAGTGTAACACACATCTCTTCCATTAGGCAAGGTCCAGGGTAGCTTAACATCACATGAAGTTAACTTCATGTCAGTCTGAAATCACTGCTCTCAGTGCACATGCTGACCTTCATGGGTACATGAGAAGCTGCTATTTCTTTGTTGTAATAATAGCACAGAGAACATTGTAATAACCTTCCAGATGAATCCATTTTTTTAAAGCTCTCTCTGCAACTCTAAATATATCATCAGTATCAGGGTTCTTGCATATTATTATAATACTATTATCATGTCTAAGAAATTTAACACTGATAAAGGCATTTTCTAACATGTATTCTGTTTAAAATTTCCAAAGATCCCAATAATGGTCTTTACAGTTTGTCCTTGGTTTTTACTATTCTCAATCTCAAATCAAATATTGCATTGGGTTGTCATGTCTTTTTGGTCTGCTCCAGTCCAGAATGTTCCTTCTGCACAAACACATTCTTTCTGTCTTTTAGAGTGCTGACATTTCTAGTGTATGCCAACTGCTGTAGGGTGTCCCAAAATGTAAGTGTCTGATGCCTCTTTCTTTATTATCTTCAGGTTGAGGATTTTTGGCAGGAAGACTCCATGAGTGACACTGTGTCCTTCCCACTGCACTCCATCAGAAAGCCATGCAGTGCCAGTCTGGCTCAACACTGGTACTGCTAAATGTGATCTTTTGATTAAGGTGGCATTCCTCCTTGTCAAGTCACTCTGTCCTTATGTACTTAGTAAGGATATGTTGGGGTGTTACTTGGAGGCCATGTAAAAATCTGCCTCCCTAAACTGTTTGTTTGGTTTTTGCCTTGTTTTGCTTTTATCATTGCAGTTACATCAATTCCCTTTCTAATAGATCTGAGCAGTGGTGGGAGCACAGAGATCCAGTCTTCACTGACTATGCTCTCTATAAATCCCATTTGGGACCACGAAGCCTCTGGCCATTTTCCCCCCTTATGGAAGCACTTACTGGAGAGCACTCCATTTTAAAATTGCATTACATCAAAGCACAGTGAAAACAATTAGCAATACTCAATTAGCCTGGCATCGCCTCAGCACTGTAGATGTTCTTAAATGCAGTGCAAAGGGGGTTGAATATTCTGAAGGTGAAAATTTATCTCCTACAGCAATGAGAGACTCAGGGGCCATGCTGCACCTGCACTCCCACCTGGCATCGGCTGGCGAGTTCTGGCCCTGACAAAGCCCTGCATGGTTAACTCCTCTCAGTCCAGTCTAAGCTTCCTGCCTCTTCATGTGCAGCCCGTGTTTCTCCTTCACTCATTCAGATTCCTTGCTCTTGATCTCTCAATAACAAACCTTACTGATCTCTGTACAAGTGGTGTGTGTGTGTGTGTGTGTGTGTGTGTGTGTGTGTGTGTGTGTGTGTGTGTGTATTCCCTCCTATAACTGAAATGAGAACTGTGGTATCCATTGGTACATCAATGAGGTTCAGCTACCAAAGTCTTTTGAAAGCCTTTCACTTTTTTTTAGCACTTCAGTCATTATCATGGGAAATGTTAGAACTGTTGATATTCTTATAAATGTGTACATTTCATGAGTTGTTTTTTTTTTAATTAATTCTAGGAAAGAGAGGAAGGGAACAATGTGATTCTTAGGAATAAAATATCTGAATTTAGTCCTCACTGAAGGCTCCAAGGACAGTTTTCATGAGATTTCTATCAAAGACTCCAGCCAAGCTAGCTCAATGCTCCATGCATGCTAACTGCCTACTGAATTACTGGATGACAGAACACTAAAGAGTCATACCACTTCTGTTTGGTGTTTTGGAAACAATGGCTTTCCCTTTTCCCACAGCTCTCACATCTGCCCTCAGCACACCCTTAGAAACAGCATCTTCAGGCTGTCTCTGCTTCACCATTGTCAGAGAGGAGAGGACTGGGCTCTGGACCCCAGTGCAGTGTTTTCAAAGTCTTTGCTGCCCTGGGATTGGTATATGGGCCAAGCTATCCTACAACAAGCAATAGCAGCCTGTTCACAGCACCAGCGGTAGGTGTGACAATTGTTGTTGGCTGTCTTCTCAACTGGATGTAGACTCATGTAGGAAACATGCCTCTGGGCATGTCCGAGAGCTTTTCTAGATTGAATTAACTGATATAGAAAGATTCATGGAAATATATAAAGGTGAATGGCGTCATTCCATAGGCTGGCATCTCAGACTGAAAAAAGGAAAAAGTGACCTGGACACACCAACATCCATTACTCTCTGCTTTCTCATTATGTATGCAATGGGACCAGTTCTGCCAGCATGACTTTCCTGCCATGATAAGCTGTGCCCTTATAACTGTGAGCAAGAACACACCCTCCCTTCCTTTCTCCCTCCCTCTCTTCCTGTTTGCCATATTGTCACAACAATGAGAAAAGTAACTCAGGTAATCTCACCCCCAGCACAGTTCAGAAACCATGTAAGATAGAACAAAGCACAGGATTTCATGTCCTCCACTGGTCTTCTGATGGCCAAGTCTCCTTTACCTCTCCCCTTAGGTCTTGGCTTTAGCATCTAAATACTGCAAATACCTCACTATGGCCCAGAAAATCCCAATTAAGGGTCTAGACACAAGGATACACATAGCTCTTGTGTCCTGAAAATATGATAAATAAGACATAAAGACAACATGAGATGGTGGGCTTCAGAAGTTTTTACGACAGGAGACTCTCCTCCAATGGCAGCCAGGCTTCTGCCAACACCCATGCGCATGGTACACTAGCAGCTGCTGTCTCAGCATCCTTAGCATCCTCTCCAGAGGCCCTCCTGGGCAGGTGGAAGGCATCAGACATGAACAGGGTAATTAAAGCTCCCTGTCCTGGATTTCTTCTTTCAGAAAGCCCACCCTCATTGCAGTTTCTATTCAGGTCATTCCACAAACCTGAGTACACAAAATCCCCAGGCTTCATAGCATGCACTGGGGATGCAGGCCCTTTGAGCACTAACTAGGAGCAGAACATTTATCTACCTACTTTTTAATCTATGCCTCGGCTCAGTGCAAGAAACAGATGGGAATGCCTGCCTACAATGAGCTCTTCTGCAGTGGAACTGTTTTTCATGCCCTCGTGCGACCTGTTAGCCCACCTCCTAATTCTAAGCTGTGATCTCCTTACAGAAAAGCAGGCATTGCAATGTTATTTCAAATATTTCAAACTCCAGGACAGTGGCTAGTCCTGGAGTTCAGCCTCATACAAGTGCCGGCTGAGTTCTGGCCTTAGGGCAGGGTATGTCCTCAGGCTGCAGCCTTCCTGTCCCCTAGCAAGCTGTCTACAGCCTCCTCACACCACTCTGGGGCTCTGTGTGAGGATAGTCAAATCCAGCACCACCCATACCACCTTCTACTCTACCTATGACAAAGACAGGTTTCCCAGGTTATATAGGGAGGGGGCGGGCCCCAGCAGAGGGGCATCCTGAGAATTTTAAAACTGAGCCTGCCCCTCCTCTTGGACTGAATGAAGTCTCTGGGAATGAATGTGCTGGAGGGGGATTTGAAGTGTGTGTGGCATTTACAAACTGAGCTGAAGCCAAGGAATCTGCTAAAAGCCAGATGAACCAGCTTCACACAGGGAGTGACCCATGGAGCTCCTTACTCCATCCACACAGCCGGGATCTCAGACCTTCCATGCTGATCTGTACAGAGACATGGCTGGCAGCTGATGAGTCCCACAGCCACACTGAAACACCGCTGAGCCGGTTCCTGTCCCTAAAGCAGACCTACTAGCCCTGCAGACACTATGCTAATGCAGTGGCTCTTCCCTTCTCAGACCACACACCTCTCAGAAAATCCAAGAAAGAGGTTGGGCTATCTTTCCCAGAAAAATGCACATGCCCACTGTAGGATTGAATTTTGAGGGTGTCTTGCCCCAATGCATACATTGAAATCTAACCCTAGTGTTATGCTATCTAAGAGCAGACTTTCCAGGGGTAACTAGGTCACAAGGGTGGAACCCCTCACAAAGTAGATGAGTGCTGTTGTGAGAAGGGGCTGAGAATTCTCATGAACTGTTTCCTTTATGTGAAGATACAAATGAGATACAGACAGTCCGGGGCCTCAGCAGCCCCCAGACATGCTAGCATGTTGACCCTGAGCTTCTAGCCTTCAGAATTGCAGCAAACAACCTCTACTGTCACGGAATGCCACAGTCATGTAGCCTGTGGCATTCTGTGAGAATACTGTGTGTGTACACACTGTGAATGCATCATTTGCTGTTCTCTACTGTTTAGAAGTTATGTGTCCTGTGCCATTCTGTGAGAATACCATGTGTGTACACATCATTTGCTTTTCTAGCTGCTGTCACAAAACACCTGCCAATAAGCAACCTAAGGGAGAAGAGTTTCTTTGGACTCACATGTGAGAGGATGAAGTCCACCATGATGGACAAAGTATGATAGCAATGGATGAGGCAGCTGGGTGCATTGCCTCTGTAACAACCAAGAAGCAGAGGACAAAGAGACTTGGCATTGAAGCTCGGGGACTACGCCCCCAGGCACTCCCTTCATCCAGAGGGGCCCAGCCCCTTAAATGTCATGCAACTGTCCAAAAACAGCTGCACTGGGTGAGGACCAAGTGTCCAAAAACATGGAACCACATGTATACACATGTAGGTCCACATATATGTCCACATGTGTATACATACATACACCTAGATATTGACATAATTTTATATTCTTTCCCATGAGTTTCCTGGAGTTTGTGGGGAAGTTCCCTACAGCCCATCCAGAAGTCTAGAGGAAGACTGATCTGCTGTTCTTAAATATTCCCCAGAGCCAGTGGCCCTGGGCTCCCAGCAACCTGACTCACAAACCTGACTCACTTCTCTGTTTGGACCTTCCTGCCCCTGGTATGTTCAGGCCTGAATCCTCAGCCTTCAGTTTGAGAGGCATGTGATCCTCTGCACTGTGGTTCTATCTCTCATTGCTATCATGTTTGACCATGTCTCACAGCTTTCACACATTGTCTGACTCAAATCTGTCAGGAGGACAGACTGGCTTTCCTTGTAGGAGGACCTCATGGTGCTTTGTTATCCATAGACACTCCCTCTGGTGGCACCTGGAGGCAGGGGCAGTGTTCCAAGAAGGGAAACACATTTGTGTGTGCATGCACACAGAGGCATACACATCACACTAGCACATGTACACATACATGTGCATGAAGGCATACATAGACACACAGGTTCACATACAAGCCCAAATATACACACACGAACACACACATATACACATTACACACAGAGAGACATGCATAGTTCTTTTCTGAACCCAGTACAGCAACAGTAAATTAGCCATAGCCTCATGATGGTACATCCCAGCTCAGACCTTACCCAACATAATTTAAATGATAGGGTCTCCATCCAAATCAGCAGCTTGTTCAGGAATTGTGTGTCTGCAAGTTACCATCACTAGCTTGATGGCACCCGAGCCTTGATCTCATTGTGTGCCTTAACCCAGCAGTCTCACCCCCACTCTGTCTTCCCTCCCAAACCACAGATAAAAGTGACACCAGGATATACATTCCAGAAAGGAGAGGCAAGCTTCTCACAGCAGAGTACCATAATGATCTCAATATCTCTTATCACTTACATGTTCTGTGTTTATGTGTCAATGCAGAGGGCTCATACATGCATATGCCTGTGTTTCCATGCCCTAAGCATGAAAACTGAGAAAGGGATGATGTTAGATGTCCACAGGGCTCCACGTAGGTTTTCCAGGAGTTGCAGCCTAGGACATAGGATCCCCTCACTCTAGACCCCAGAAATACATCAGAAGAAAGGACATCTTTGTAGGCAAAAGAATGTGCTCTGTGGAGTCACAGGTATGTGGACCTGGGGTCAAACAGAGATTCCAGTGTTTACTTTCTGTGTGAGCCTCAAGAAGACACTTTGCATCCCTGAGGCTCAGCTTGCCCTTCTATCATGGGAGTCACAGTGTCCCCTCCCAGGGCAGAGAGGTGTGAACAGGAGTGTTTAAGAAAGGAGTGGGCACCATGCAGGCACATTGCAGAGGGTAGGTGCACCTCTGCTGATTTTCCCTTCCTTGCTCCACTTGAGACATTCCAGACAGACGCATGTGTGTGAGGTCAGAATCTAATTTCAGCTTTTTCCAGCCTCTTCCATAGCCATAGGTCACCTGCCTGGGTCCTCTTAAAGGCCATGACTGACACACTCATAGGACTTGAGCAATGGCATTAACACACAGCCATATTCCATGCCTCTGCACCAAATGAACCCTGTCTTCCCTGCCAAGCTTCAGGTATTGGTTTCTCAAATAATTCAATCCATTTTTCTCAAGACAAGGGACAAGAGGGCTTTATAGAATGAACCGGAAGTCAGTTTATTTCCCGCAACATTTACATGGGTTCACAGGAAAGCAGTTTAATGCTTCCAATGACATTTCTTCAGGGCCTGCTCACAGGGAATATAATTTATTTTTTAAAAGCTTTAAAGGTTTATGTTTGCTTGTTGTTAGTGTCCAGGCAGTCTCAGGGTCCCACTTGACTTTTGTGGGACATTGAGGGGAGAATTTGCCAGGCTTGTTGAATGATACCAGTCACAGACGCCAGTGCCAATGGCTGGTGGAAGGCTCACATCCTCTGTACTTAACCTCTTTGGGCAAACAGAACCCACCAAAGAGGAAGGGGGCTTCTCTCTGTGAGCTGTCTTTTGATTCTAGAGGAAGGGGCCAGAGCAGTAGAACAAATTTCCTAAAATATCCACTCCTAATGAGAACCTTGGACCCAAATCTACCCAATGATTGTCACATCACAAATATTAGTGAACTGAGGTGCAGAGATTTAAAGTCACTATGTAAAGTCACATATGGAGTATTAGCAGTTATGTTTGAACCAGGCCTATGTTCAGAACTCCAAAGCCTATGTCTACTACCCGCTACCCCATGCTGAACCTTTAGGGAAGTTGCCTCTGACACAGTGGCAGATGCTTCCACCTAGAATAGCAGGGACCTCTTTCTCTCCTTCCTCCTTCCCTCACACTTCCTTCTCCTTTCATCCATTTTTTTCTGTGCATATGGTATGGGGGGTCGTGTGTGTGTGTGTGTGTGTGTGTGTGTGTGTGTGTGTGTGTGTGTGTGTGTGTGAACCCATGCATGCATATGTTGAAGCCAGAGGTTGACACTGGCATTGGATGTCCTCCTTTATCACTCTCCACCTCATTTTTGAGGCAGAATCTCTCACTGAACCTGAAGCTTGCCAACGGGCTAGACAAGCTGGCCAGCAAGCCCCCAGGACCTCCCTGTCTTTGCCTCCCCAGAATGGGAAATGTGTGCCATTGTGCCCAACCTTTTATGTGGGTGCTGAGACCTGAACTCAGACCTTATACTTGCAGAGCAAGCCTTCACCCACTGAGCCGCCCCTTCCTGCCCCAGTGAGACACATTTCTCTACCTAGCAACATGCCTAGTACTGTCCCCCAGGAAGCAGCTTCCCTGAGTATTGCTTTGCTGTAGTGATGGCTGGATGACCTCACTGTGGTCAAGAGTCACTGGTTCTGGCATTTCTGAGTATAGATAAGAACAACCACCACAAGGAGAAATTGGCTTTTTAAATGAGAACATTCACATTCCCTAGAATTTGTTACTAAGTGTATTGTGGCCACCAGTCACTGGCCTCACATTCCTAGTCTCCCACTACAAATGACAAACTCACAGAAGCCATCTATAGTTCTAATAGACTCCCACACCAGCCTAATCTCTGACCTTTTGTTACCATCTGGGAAGAGACTGGAGGACACAGGAGAGATGATAGGAAGAGCAAGACATTGAAAGGGTGGAGACAGACACACCAAATGAAGGCAGGCTGGGACCCAAGCCTAGAAGACAAGAGGGTTGGGAGAAAAGTGAGGGTCGATCATTAAGAAGTGTGAAGGGCTGGGAGCCCAAAGGGAAACCCAGGCAGAAGCAACTCCACCATGGGAAGACACAGCTCCTAGCTAAAGGAAAAAAGCAGATGGAAGAGCAAACTGCACCAAACAAGTGCTCTCTGTAGGGGAGACATCAGTCAGCACGTCTGTCACTAGTCATATGACCATGAGAAAGTCATCTCCACAAACTGAGAATAGGGGACGGAGAGACAGATCAAGGTTGAAGAGCACTTGCAGAGGACCAGTGTTCATTTCCCAGACTCCCTGGGGCAGCTCACAAACCACCTGTAACTCCAGCTCCATGGGACTGTGATACCCTCTTCTGGCCTCCAAGGCAGAAAGCCCCTTATTGAGAACTCTAAAATGTATCAGGCCATGAACCCAGGACATTTAACAAGCTTGCAAATGGGGCTAGAAAGATGTATCAGCAGTTAAAGGCACTTGCTGCTCTTGCAGAGGATCCAGGATCATTCCCAGTACCCACATGGTGGCTTACAGCTGTCAGTAAGTCCAGTTCTAAGGGACCCAATGCCCTCTTGTGGTCTCTGCAGGAACTACAAGCATACATGTGGTACACACACACACACACACACGCACGCACGCACGCACGCACGCACGCACGCACGCACGCACGCACGCACACACACACACACACACATCACGCAGGCAAAACAATCACCCACATTAACAATATAATATTCCCAGCATTCTGCAGTAACCAGACCACCTCCCTAAGAAGAGGGACCTCTCTAGCAACCAGCTGCTCTTTCATCTAATGGGGTGCTAAACAACTGGATTCACTGAAAGCACACACACACACAAAATAAAAAAGTTGTTTGCCAACTTGAGTTATACTCAAGATTTTCATCATCATCATCATCATAATAATATAAAAACTACTTTGGGTGCCAAAATGTATAAAGGTCCTACGTCAGCAAAGAAAACTGCTCACCTATAGATACCAGATGTCTTATGGACAAGAAATTATAACCTGCAGAGAGAATTCTAGAACTCAGAGGGCAAAATCAAGAGCACATGTGCATGTACACATGTACGCCTATACACACACACACGTGCACACACACATGCACACACAAAGCACATATGTACACACAAACACACATGTATACACATACATGCACATATACACACATACATAAATACACACAAGCAAATTTAAAAACACATTTATAAACCATGAACAGTAGTTGAGCCCTTCCTAGGCTATTCCAAGGAGAAGATGAGTTGTCCTAGCAAAGGACTTGGGGCAGGGCCTGTCCCATAAGCCACAGAGCCACAGTGAACAACTGTCCATTATGACTGTGAATCTGTATGATTGCCCAAGGGGCAAGAAATAATAGTCTTACTTAATCCAGGAAAATCAATAGGATTCAGGGTGGCTGAGCTATATCTGAGTCCACATACCTGTCTCGCCTATAAGCAGCAGAGGCAGACCCACCTCCGTCTTTCAGCTCTCAAGTCTGTTCTTTCCAAATCACACCTCTACATGACACAGTATTTACTCATAAGAGGCTTACCTCCTATGGGCAGAGAGGTGAGCATCCAAAAATTTCTAAATGTGTTGTGATATCATGAAAAATAACCCCCCCCTGGGGCTCCATCACTCTCCAGCCATAAGCCCCACCCTTCAGGGGTACTGACAGACTTGGCATGACGAAGTACATGGAAAGCACTGGTGTGTGGAAAGTCCTCTTCCCATGGATGTTGTCCCTACTATGATGACAGACTATGGACATGTTTAAGTGAAGAAGGAACCCAGGGCTACAGATGCTATTAGCAAACTAAGCTGAAATATGGTCCAGTGCAATAGACCAAATGTTGAGATCCTAGCCTCAGTGTGATGGCACTAAGAAAGGGGAGGTGGTTAGAAGATGAGGGCAGAAGACTAATCCCACTGACAGGAGCTCCCTCACCCTTCTGCCCTGTGAGGCTACACTGGGAGGGCATCTATCCATGCAGTAGGAGGCACGACCTCACTAGATACCAAATCTGTCAGTGCCATGATCTTGACTTTCCTAGCCTCTATACTAACAGGAATCAATGTCTGTTGTTTACAAGCTGCCTGGACTATGATTCTGTTGAAGCATCCTGGGTGGACTGAGACACCCACTCAAGGCCAGCTCTGTGAAACAGGACATTAGAATCTCACTCTGCCCAAGGCAGTAGATAGCCCAAGTGAGATCTGAATCTGGTCTCTTAAACCTAACAGGGTCCTTAGCCCTGTTAGGACTAAAGTCACTTTCCATTGCTGAATGTACAACATATCGTCTTCACTTAGGAAGAAATGGGCACAGAAAAAACGTGTACAGGGATGTCTGTATACTTAAGGACTTAATCCATTAAAATGGGTATTTATGCTATTCCTGCTATCTGCAAATAGCAACAGACCAAGAATCCCTCATAAACAGTCTTGGTGTCCTGTGGTCTGAAGCTGCATGGACTTGGCTCATCATAAGCACTATTTAAACAAGCAGCCACTCCCCTATGAGTGACTGGCTGCCTGGATGAGGCTTCTGTGGCTCAGAGTCCCCTCTCCTGCCCTCTGTGACCCCTGGGCTTTAATACCTCCTTGTTGGAAGACTTGAAAAATGCTCTAGCCAGCATGAGAACACCAATAATCCTCCACAATGTGCCCACTAAGCAAGGAATCTGTATTTTTCCATCATTAAGGGATGAAGCATGAACAGTGGGATTAGAGCATGCTGGAATTAACAGGATTTCTCTCTTCCTCTTCAGCCTGGTTAAAAAGCTCTGCTCCAAAGGATGGGCTGTGTCCTTACAGCCACCTCCAGGATGACAAAGCCCTAAAGACGCCAAAGAAGTATGTCATCCTCAGACATAAAACCAGATTTCAGCAAGCTTGATGCCAGACTTTGAGCATGGCTGCAGGAGACCTGCTGATCCTCAAGCTAGGACCTTGCTCACTAACCAGATGAAAGCCCCCTGCTTTGATGGTAATCAAATACAACACCAACTGTATTTCATGGCTGAAAAAGCCACTGATGGGCTAGGTAGTGTTTGTTATCTAACTAAATTGTAGAGGGAAATGATGTGTGAATGAGAAAATTCTAACATAACCGTGGATCACATCTGACAACTTCGATTATGGTTTTGTTTAGTTAAGTACTTGTGCATTCTAATGAACTGTTTTATGGAATTATTAATTGGATCTGGGGTTTTCAGCTGCTGCTCTGTAGCCTCCCTAGTAGAAGGGATATCTGGGAACCTTCTCTAGGAGGCTGATCTCCACACACCAAGTCTAGAGTTGAAGTCCAGAGCAGGCAGGTTCTCTAGCCAACTGAAAAAAGGGTAGCTTAGATTCTCCCTCGCTAACAGAAAAGACCTTTCCAGAAAACACAGGGACACAGATGAGGACTATGGTGATTAATCTTCAACTTGGGTGGATTTAGCATCTCCTAGGAGACTAGCAATGTATATTCTGGGAGTGGCTGTGAAAGTGTTTTCTGAGAGATTGACAGAGGAGGAAAGCCATACCCTTAATGTGAGTGGCACTATCCAATGGATTGAGGGTCCAATTGGGATAAAAGAGGAGAAATTTAAGAAAAAAAAAGTAGGTAAACACTGCTCTTCCCTTTTCTGTTTTTGTCAGTCTAGAAATGAACAACAACCTCTTCCAGAAGCCCCTGTCACCATGGTTTTCCACACATATGCATGACCCCTGGCTAACTTCACTGTAACCAAGGGCCTGCATGTCTGGCCTCATCAATACAAAGTCAGCTAATAAGATAATTAGGCATGCTTGCAATGTATAGCTTACTAGGAATGGGTTCCTATGCAGCCATCAGTCAGAGCTAGCGTTCAGGTTCCTCGGGAGTATTGTGTCAGCTGTCTTTGAGGCAGTAGAGAGTCCTGCATCAGTTTCTCTACACACAGACCAAGGGCAGGGGGGTGGGGGGGGGCAAGTGACAAAAAAAGGCTCTGGCCTGCACTCCTCAGAACTTTCAGGTACCTGCTCCTCCAGCATTGGCTAGATTGGCACTGTGGTCTCCTTCCCGCACTAAGGACAGCACTGTAGCAGATGAGAGGTCTGCCCAGCTTCCTCAGTGAAACCAAGCCTGGATCTGCTCTACCAATGCAAACAGTCCCAAGGGGGACAGAAAGGGGCTGAGCTCACCCAGCACCTCCACACATGACTGTACTGACTGTCTTTCTTATACAGGGACTCTTGGGATGGTAGGGGACCAGTCCAGTCCACACCTTGCTCACAAAACTAAGGCTCATGGGCTGTGTCTGCCAGAGGGTATAGACAGTCCTCAGGGTTGCAGTGAAAAGTAGGCTAAGAATTTAATGAAAGATCTCTTTAGGCAGGCTCAGGTGTAGAAGTCATGGAGGGATAGAGGTAACTGGGTTTCAAGAGGGAAAGGGAGACCAATGTTGCGCACAGGAGCTGGAGAAGGGGAGTGCAAACCTACAGGATCCCAGCTGGAGCCCTGATACAGCCTTTGTTCATAAAAGGATAAAATCACTGCCAATATGCCAAGCTTGTCACTCTTACACAAGAGCCAGGGCCAATAGCCTGGCTGGTGTGGCCCATAGAGACTGGATTCTTGGGTCCAGGAAACATCAGGGTGTTTGGGGCACAGCGAACTCTGATAGGGCAGGAACTTAGAGTGCATTCTCCATAAAGTTCCACACAGGACCAGTCAGGGCCATGCCTACTTTGTATCATCCTTTCATGCCCTATCCAATACTCCACCTTCTCTTGGGTGTCTCACCTGGTGCCATTGTTAGCAGGACAACCCACACACTTCCCCACCCAGAGTCTGCCCACCTCTCCTGGCTGCATGAAGACACATTCCAGGAAGATGGGTGTGACCATCAGCATCAGCAAGGCCTGGGGTCCAGTTTTCTGGAAGCCCCTCCCTTTTTGGCAGGTATACAAATGTGAATAAAGCTGTCCTAAGCTTGTAATGCACCCAGCTGGGAACTTTCCTCATGTATGCCCAGGATGGACTTCTGTGGCTAAGGAAAGAACCCAAAACAGGGCTTGGTGGCCCAATGGGTGAAAGAGCCTTCAAAGGAGGGTCTGAGAGCAAATGGCAGCAAAGACAGCAAGAGGCAGCTGTCCCAAGGGGTCAAGGTCTTCCAATCTTCTTGTCTGTGTGGTTGGATCTAGAAAGAGCTTGGCAACATTTTTTAGGTGAAGTCTTCAATGAGCATTCCTAAGGGAGCTTATACCATGCACCCAAACACTGTTCTAGAAAGCCATGGAAGATTTCCATCCTTAATCCTTCTGCACTGAGGCCAGCACAGTTCTCTTATTCAGCTTACAGATGAGAAGTCTGAAGCACCTGCCTCAGGTCAGTTCAATATTCTGCCTCAGATTATCCAAGGAGCAAATGGAAGAGCATTTGCACATCCCAGTAACACAACCCTGACTTACACTCTCAAGTGGTAGGAGCCCTGAATCACAGCTCTGCTAGGCCCTGGCACTGGGCAGAGGCTTGTTCCTTCTCCCTAAGTCTTCTCTGTCAAGACATTCTGTGCCACTGGCTGAGTGAATGTTAACAGAGATGGCCAGGGCTTTTCCTGGGGGACAGCTTTTGAGAGCAAAGGTGACAAGCAGAAGGTTCCTGAGAGAAGACTATGGGAACTGTGTCTCTGTATAAAAGCGGGAAGCAGGGTTGGGCAGCTGGAGAGCTAGCTTCCATGTAGGGGAAGAGAGAAACCTTCCCAAGTCGGGTTTGTCCTCAGAGCTGTCGTGGGCTGGGATAAAGTGTGGGCTGGAGTCTCCATCATGGCCAATGCATCTTGTACTAATAGCCTAGCAACATACTTCCAGGAAGTGCCCTTGCTTCTGACTACCCAGCTGGATAATCCTGGGTCCAGTTTTTTCTCTAGTTATGGTGATGACTAACAGTGACTGGAATCTTCTTGGGGAAGGAGGGCTTGGGAACCCCTTCTTCCTTAACTTTGACCATAAGTCTACACACCCCAAGCTCTCTATAATGGATGCCACATGAGCTTATTCACATACACAATCACTCATACAAGTCCATACCACACACACACATACATACATACACACGCAGACACATGCATGCATGCACGCGCACACACACACACACACACACACACATACACACACACACACACACACAAGCTGACATTGGCTTTGGACATACAACTTGCTTTGATCATTGGGACATGATACAACCTACAGCTCTGACCAACACAGAAGGAAGGGACAAAAGGACATCAAGAAGCTCAGGGGCTTTCAGAAGAGGCAGATAACCAGGTTCTGTGAGGCTACCAAGGGCATCACCAAATCTTACCTGAGTAGATGATGATTCTTAAACATAGCTAACGCTGCGGGGACACGAGCCCCGTTGCAGCCACCAAGGCCCCAAGAACTCTCAGTACCTGGCACTGAGCCACCATCTGATTGATGTAGCCCAAGTTCAGAACTAACCCAAGATCATGTCTTTAATTGGAACCTGTTCAATTGACCTCTGTTCCCACTGAGACTCAAAAATTCAGGAGTCCTCACACTGAGATATAGTCTCAGATGGTGGGTGATCTGAAATGGCAAATGTTCAGCAAATGAAGAAAGACAGAGTTCTTTAAGGTCCCTTCTAGCAGCATGTGCCCACTTAATTTGACAAGCACACTATAGCTCAGTGTATCATTTATTTATGTGCCTCTCCTCCAAAAAGACAGTACATGGCTGTTCATGACCATCACCCAGTAGAGCTCCCCATCCTCAGGGAGAATGCTTCCTTGCTGACACTGGCTTGGGACATACAACTTGCTTTGACCATTGGGACATGATACAAACTGCCCCAGGGAAGGCTGTAGGGGACACTACATGGGAGAATCAGGCTATACCTTTTCTTTCAGTAAAACAGCATATCCCAAGTAAGAATTGATCTTCCATCCGTACCTCACACAGGGAAGGCATGGAGAAGAACCTCACAAGGCTGTGATAGCCACAGGACTTTACACTCTCCAGTGTTGCTGTGAGTAAAGACAAATGTCCCTAGTCATGGGGGGTTATTACAAAAAATTGGGTGACTATATGTATATGGAAAATCACTCTCCATACTGTCACCCAAAGGAAGGGAAGACATGAGTATAAGACCCAGTCTCTGTGCTCAGGGACACTTGTCTGAGTGTCTGGACACTCTCAAGTCAGAGCTGGCACAGGCAGTGTAAATGTTTGAGAGGAGATCTTAAACACAAGTCTCAAGGAGCCATAGAAAAACAGACAGAAACACTGCCTGTGGTCCAGGTTGCTCCCTAGAGGAAGAGATGAGGATAAGATTGTAGCAGCTTAGTCCAGTGTATCAGAGAAAGTTGCAGAGGAAATAGTGCACAAATTCAGAGAGGGGAAAATATAGAGAATGTATACATGCATCTTTAGATCTAAATATATTCAGATACATGCATCTTTATATCTGAACATTCAGATATATTTGTGTATGAGTGTATCCATTATGGGGGGGTAGGGGGCCTACGGTACAGAAAGAGTGACAATAGGAAATTTCAAAGATGAGATTACAATGGGAGAGATTTCCAAGGACAAGAATACCATACCAATGCATTTAAAACCTGATTCTCAAGGCATGGGTTGGGGGGGGGGGTAAGACTGGGGATTTCCCACAGCTCTCTGTGTCTTAGAAATGTCACACTGTTGGAGAAAGAGTGGAGAGTGACTGGGGAGCACAGAACTCAATGACCAAGATGGATTGATCCAGCACTGGGTAATTAGGTCTTGAACTCAAACAAAGGCACCAGTAATAAATGTGTTCACAAACTACCTCAGGGGTAACATTAGTGGGATGTGGCTAGGCAGGGGATGCAGGACGTTCATTACAGATCTTGCCACTAAGTGACTGGTAAAGTCACACATAGGGGAAGATTTAAAGGAGAAAGAGTGGAGAAAGCTGTCAACCTGGTGTTGAACACACATTTGGCAGAGGGGTCCCTGGAACATCCACTCGGAGGTATTTGGTTGGCAACCAGAAGATGGGAAGGAGTTGCCATCATCTCGAGTGAGCAAAGGCTTGGAAAGGGGTTAGGAAGGACTATGGAGACAGTGTGCCCCTGTACTGAGTGTTAAGAGATGACTACATCAAGGAGAAGCCAAGAGCAGCTCAGGAAGGCAGCCCCCAGAAGAGTTGTAATAAGAGAAGCCTGAGTTATTGGATGAGGAACTGGCCATGAAGTAATCATTGACAGGTGAGGTGGTGTTTCTGTAAAACCATGGAGTACTGTGGCCTTATGGATAAACAAGTAGACTGGTGGAATTTTTGTCAAGCTTAGCTGTGGGTCCATTATAGAATTCATGAGGAATTGTCCTGTGATAGAAACCATAAGATGCCTTGTTATTCATAGAAATAATAAATATCCCACATCATTCTTCCTTTAAAAAAAATAGTGTGCTTTCAGGAGACTGTTACACTTCAGTAAAAATCAACCACAATATCAGAGGCAAACACAACGAAGATCTGCCCCTTCCAGACTTCCTATGTGTACACTGAAAGTTACCAAGAACCCAATACCTATGCCAGCACTGGCATCCTGAGCATGGGATGCAGGCAGCTGAGATGGCTTGTTTATCAGAGTTCATGATAGAGTTCCATCTGATGCAGTGGTTCTCAACCTCCTAATGGTGTGAACCTTTAATACATTTCTTTATGTTGTGGAGACCCCAACCATAAAATTATTTTTGTTGCTACTGCATAATAGAATTTTTCTACTGTTAGGAATTGTAATGTAAATATCTGTGTTTTCCAATGGTCTTAGGTAACCCCTAAGAAAGGGTAATCCAACTCCCAACGGGGTCAAGACCCAGATCACTGATCTAGACAAATATACTTCTTCAGGCCTTAACATTATGTTTCCAGTGACCTTAGAATCCCCAGTCAATAATGGTTGGGGTCCAGCCATGACTTCTTATATGAGGATAATCCCCCAAATCTTAAGTACCTTGAGGGCCCCCCACCCACAATACAAAGCAAAGGAATGTCTGCCTTGGCTGCCATCATAGCTTTTATGTAAGTAAAGGAAAAGCAACTAGCACAGAGCCTGAATCATCACCCACAGTCACCCATGGGTCTGCTGCTGGGTTGGGGAGCTCTTTCCCTCTGTAGCTACTTGCTTATTGTTCCCGTTTCTAGTCTTAAGTGGCTAACTCCTTCCAATACCAGAAGTAGAACATATATTATTATTCCTAAATGGTTCTGTGATTACAGACTTCTCCTGAGTAACTGTCCAGGAGAGCCTTGTCTAACAGAACTGATGGCCCATGCCTGGCTGTATCAGAGCCCATGCCACTGACAGTCTGTCTCCACACAGATGTGATGCTAAAGTGCTGGCTCATGGAAACTTCTTCATAAGCAAGTGTATATTCATATTTTTAAAATCTTGACTCTAAATGGACTCCTATGGTCAGGTTTTAGTTTATCAAATAGAACATTTAGAGCTAACAGAGTTATCTCTCCAATTTTCACAACATCGTGAAGCCAAATATCAATGAGATGTTTGCCTGATAGATGTCAATTATTCTCAATTTTCTCTCAGTGACTATCACACTCAAGTGCCCTGATCTGAAAGAGGCAAAAGAGTCCCTGCCACTCACTCAAACCCTCCATACACAGGCTCCTGTAAATAGAATAATGGATTCCTGAGGTACTTTCTCAGCTTCTCAGTTCATCCGTGCTAATGCCCAGTCCTCACTGCATATGGCTTGTTTTCCAGAAAGTTCTGCTGGTGATCATAAAGCACATATAGTAAATGCTATAAAACTATTTCAGAGCTGCACCCACAGAACTCGACACCCACAAACAAGAGTGGACCCTTGTAGATCTGTCCTAATTGTCTCCATGCTGATTCTCTGAGACAAGGGAAAAGAGTTTAGACTGACAGGTTGCTGGGTATTTATTGAGAACTTCTAATAGACCGGATGTCTTGTGTTAACATCTTAGTCTGTCTTCACAGTGCCACTAAGTTGGTCCTCTGGTTCCACCCATTCCACAACTGAGTTTTTTTGGGGAAAGTTGCCAATAAACTATAGAGAGTTGGTATCACATGAATAGAGTCAGGGTAAATTAATAATTATTCAAGGGTCCAAAGAGGAAGGCTACTCAAGCAAAGAGACAGCATAAATAAGCTATGGAAATACAGAATACAGCATGTCTGGGGAAGGGTGATGACTAGGATGAGTATAGCACAAAGAACTTCAGCAGAAGTCACTTAAAGTAGGTCTAGGATATCCTCCACAGATGGATGATCCCTCCCCCAGATGGATCTATGCCAAACTGGTAAGCCTGGGATGCTGGCTGTAGAGCCTAGGTAAGCAACAAAAAAGAGAAGTGGGCAGGCATGAGACAATAGAAGTGGCATGGTTGCCACACAACACACAAAAGAACCCTTCCAATAGAGAGGTTACTTGTCTCACAAGCTCTATAAGGTAGTAGAAAGCTGACCAGAGGAGATACCAGGAAATGTCAAGGTCAGATATCTGATTCAAGAGAGCCCCTCTGACTGGTGGGTGAATAATACTGGGCTCCACAGAGCAAGATGCAGGATGAGGAAGATGTATAAGAGCAGCAAGGGGTGATGGGAGATGAGACCTGAGTGACAGGAATAGGGAAAGAAAATAGTGATAGATTGAAGGAAATATGGAGGCAAGCAGGATTGCAGAAGTCAGGAGCCAAAGGGACGTGGGGAGAGGAGCTGTGGGCTTGTGGGTAACTCCTGGTTGACCATGTGGCATAAACAATTGGTAAGAGCAGGAGGTGGATGCGTGAGCAGCTAAGTGTGCTCAATCAGTCTGTAAAACTCACCTGGTGCCAGCAGCAAACCCAGTGAAAGACCTAAATTCAAGAGAATGCTTGAAAGTCAAACTGGTGAATGCCCACAGTCAGATCATCCCAAAGAACATTATGGAACATACTCACAACTGAAGTCCCACAGAAGGCAAAGAGAGCTTCCTTGAACTTTTCCAAGGTTTGACCTCAGTCAGAGCTATAGGAATCTCTAAGTTCCATGGCCAGGGCTTTCCAGGGGTCTGACACATAGTAGAGAATTGGAGCATTGGTCTGACTTGCTTATCCTCCATGCACACTCCTTTCATGGCAAGAACAGAGAAAGAGTTCAAGGGCAAGTAATCTGCAGGCATTCTGTGATGAGGAAGCCAAAATGTCAAGCAATTAACTGAACAATATAAGGGAACTAAGTATCCACAATACTAACTCAGCTTGTCCCTTGGGATGTCAGTACACTGCTCAGTTCCCTCTCTCTTATGACTCCTGTCCCTCAGGTAACCTTTGGATCTCTACAAACACTGCAACTGTGGAACCTCAGGAACACCTGCCTGTCTCGCCAGAGTGGATCATGAGCTCTGGTTGAGTTGCTTCAAGGACCGAGGAAGTTGCTTCAGTCCATGCCATCCTCTCAGCAGCCTGTCCACAAAATCTCATGCATATAGGCTACAGAGGACCACAGGAGCCTAGCCAGTAGTCACACCACTAGGAAGAGCTAAAACCAGGACCCAAACAAGTCTGTCAGTCTCCAAGTGCTGTCATCCTTACCAAACCAAATGGTATTGCTATCACTGAAGTCTGTTCAGAGGCCATAGTGCAGTTTGTCTGAAGCTGAGACACACAGGTTTCCTGAAGAGTCATCAGAGAAACTCACACAAAATCACCATAGTGAGTCAAAGCTCACTGTGGGCATCCAGGTCCCTCCACGCTGCCTCCCACACTAATCCTCTCCAGTTATTTATAAACCCTATCAGTGCACACTGAGCAGATGATTCTGGCTTTCATCCTGCACTTTAAATAACTAAGTTATGGGTGAAGGCAATAGAATAGAAATGTTATCCAATAGGCTTGGCCTAGTGCATTGTGGATGCCTCTCTTCTCTGCCTCATTATCCTGCCTTTCCTTTGTGTTCCTAAACAAAGGAACGTGGGCATACAGCCACAGCCTGCTTAAGCTTGCTTTGCAGATGGAAGGGGGCCAGGCCTCTCCCTGGCCCTTTGGGAGTAATAGCTCAACTCCTATGATGGAGCCACTGCTATGTGGCACCTCATCCATCCCCTTTGCCCCTAAGGTAAGGAAGACAAAGTCTGGTAAGGTCAAGTGACTTGCCCAAGAGCACTCATAAAGTAAGTAAAACCAAAGACTTAGCAACCTAGGGAACACAATGGCTTTTGGTCACAATAAGTTAGTACTAACAAACTATAGCAGGAGATTCTGTCACCAAGCTGAGGGCTCCCAAGGGAAGTAGATGTTCAAAGAGCCAGACAATAACCATGACTTGAGTGATGATTTTCAATCATGTGGTCAGTCAGTTATTCAACAAACACTTGCTGAATGCCAACACCATGCTAGAGTTTGTGGTGGTACTATGAATGCAACCATGGATATGGTATAGTTCCCAGATGCCCAGCCAACTAGGAGGTAGATAAGGGGCCCACGGAAGGCCAAGGGCAGCCTCCACTCTTGTGTTTTCCTCATCATAACTAGCAGACAGTTGAAGCCTGTGCAATCCTTACCAACATCTTAATGGAGTTTGAACACTGTGTTAAAGTATTTTATCACAATACAGTCTGCACCTGCCACTTGTCCTTCAGGATACTCAATGACTGATTCTGCTGTTGCTCCTTGGGCAACAGTGGCATGTTGAGCCTTCTCAGGGACTTTGCTGGTTCAGGTCTTACTGAGTGACCTCAAACCAGCCTACCAACATCTTTGAACTATCATTTCCTCCTCATCAAGTTAAGACTGAGTAAGTGGAGAACTCCATAGGATCCCTTCAAATGTCCCATGGTTATCTGTGCAACCGTTGGTCCACAGTGTAGGTTTTTTATATAATGAGTAAGATGGAGTGTGAACAGGTATTAGGCCAAGGCACTGTGGTTTTGTGGGGAAAAGGCAGGTCTGAGCAGGCAGGCCAGCTGGTATCTGAGCATTGTAGGTACACTGATAAGCTCTCTAGCTCAGAGAAGCCTCAGTTTAAAACACTGAGGAACACTCTGACTTGTGGACAGGGCAAAGCAGGGGTGCAACCGCCTACTCCTTTCTTCCTGCTGCCCTTGTGGTCCAGTGAGGCCAAGCTCCAGTGTCCTAGGCCCAGCTGACTCTGCATTCCCATGGGCTACTTCCCAAGAATAAGCTCCCAAGCTCATACCCACTCCTTCCCTGGAGGCAGAGCCCTGCACTCTCTAGTCTGATGTCTGGCTCAGCTGCCAGAGTTGGGCCCTCTGAAGATGGCTGCTTGTCTACCTGAGCCCCACAGCTTCCCTGCTGGAACAATCTGCCAATGGATCCTTCTGTCTTCTTCTAATTTACCCATGCTGCCTGCTGGTAATGTGGCACTGACCTGCCTCCAGGCTTGCCCTGTGGTATGTTTTCTGCTCTTCCTGTATGTAGCTGGAAACCATTGCACACAAAGTTCTGCCTTGTTGCCTGAGACCTTGCAGCAATCTGCTGGCTCAAATACATTTCTCGGTTTCCTTGCCCCTGAAGGAAACCATCTTGGCCCCTGAAGCATTCATGGGTAGTGTATGAAATCCCAACACATTTGCTATGCAGTAGCAGGTCCCTACAGTGTTAAGCTCCACCCTCTTCCCTGTCTACAGACACAAACACGACTTCCAGGGATTGCTCAGCAAGCCTATCTGCCAGCTTCTACTCTCTCTTCACCTATCCACACACACCAAACTTTCATGGAGCCCAGACAGGGAGCAACCTAACATACGAGGCTACTTTGAGCATATGACAAAGGTCACTGGGTGTGCTCAAGTCAAAATATATGGCATGCTTGCTGAACTCAACCCAACAGCTCCATGACCCAGGTTCTATAGTTATCTGCATTTTACAGGCAAGGAATGGCCTTGTGTTAATCTCCATTCACATATACTGGATTTAGAATTGTGTTTTACCTTCCTTTCTGTTGTTATAAAATACCCTCTTCAAAAGCAACCTAGGGAAGAAAGGGTCAATTTTAAGTAAAACAATTCCAGGTCACAGTCCATTACTGCAGTGAACTCAGTGTGGCAGGAACCTAAACCAGCCAGTGACATCACACCACAGTCAAGAGCAGAGAGTAATGAATAAATGCCTGCCTGCCAATGCTCAGAGCACCCTCTCCACACTTACAGGGTCCAGGACCCTCTGCCTAGGGATGTGGTCTCCCATGTCAATTAACACAAATAAGGCAATACCCCATAGACATGCCCACAGGCAAGTCTAATCCTGAGACTCTCTTCCCAAGCAATTCTAAACTGCATCCAATTTACAATTAAAATTAACCTTTACAAATTACCCAGGACACTGTTGCAGCATTCTTCTGGGGGTGTCTATGAGGATGTTTCCAAAGGGGGTATTCTGAGGAAGGGCCATGACCTGTGCTAAGAGGCTGGATAAATTCAAACGAGGAAAAGGCAAGAAGCCATCTATCTCTATTAATTCCATTGCTGCGATAAAACAGCATCACCAAAAGCAATTTGGGGAGGAAAGGGTTTATTTTAGCTTACCACTCTGGGGTCACACTCCATCACTGACCGAAGGCAGGGCAGGAACTACAGGCAGGAACGGGAACAGGGGTCATAGAGGCACACTGTTGACCAGCTTGCTCCTCGTGGCTTTCTCATTCTGCTTTCTTATAGCACCCAGAACCACCTGCCCAGAGTTGGCATCCCCACCGTGTTTCAGGTTCCTGCCACCCTGAGTTCACCACAGTGAAGCTAAAACACAATTCTAAATCCAGTATATGTGCATGGAAATTGAGGACATGCCCTACAGACTACAGGCCAATCCTATCAGCCCATTTTCTCAGTTTCAGACTTCCTCTTTCCGTATGTGTCTAGGTTTGTGTCAGGTTGACAAGGGCCAAGCTCTACACCAGCTTAGCACCACTACTCCTCCCTCTGCTCCCCATCCTCCAGGATTTCAGCTGCTGGGATGAAATCCTCTAGAATCCTAAGCCTCTGCTTAATTTTGTCTATTAAAAAAAAAAATAGAAATAATCTAGAACCACTCAGCAAAGTTCCCGTGACCCTACAGCTAATAGGTATGGGACAAGTTTATCATCCAGATCTGTTTACTCCAAGTGCTAAGCCATATGGCCATCTGTAAGCCCAAGCCTCACAGGGACAGGGAAGTGGCAGGTGAGCAAGGCTTGCTGTCCCTTGTCATCACAGAAGATTTGGACCATACTTCTGTCTGGCATCTTAGCTTTCCTCCATTTGGAATATTAAATGCTTCAGGGAAGAAACCAGAAAGAACCTTCCACAACTCCTTGTCTTTAGACATGAAAATGGAAGACCCTTCCCCCTCAACCCTAACATATCACTTAGACCCTAGCTAGAATGATTCTCCAAAAGAAAAGAGGATTTTCCAGAGCTGGGGTGTAGCTCAACTGGCAAGAGTGCTAGCATACCCAAGCCCTTGAGTTTAATCTCCAGTAACATACATAGCAGGTGTGGTGGCACATGCCCATAATCCCAGAACTTAGGAGCCAGAGGGGGGAGAATCACGTTCATCATCATCACTGGCTTGGTTAATGTGAGGGCAGCCTGAGCTACAGGAGAGACTGTCTCAATAAATAAATAAATACATACATACATACACATATATACATACATAAATACATAAATAAAATAAACAAAACAGGGGAAAAAAGGTTTGCCTGCCTGGCTCATTCACTTTCACACCAGGGAGTCACCGCTTTGGAAAAACAATGACAGAATTGCCATCAAGCTGAACTTCAAGGCAGTTTTTTTTGTTTTGTTTTTTGTTTTTGTTTTTTTAAAGACATGACGTAATGTCACTTAGATCAGCCTCAAACTCCCTCTTGATCTCTTGTCTCTACCTCCCTAGTGCTAGGATGACAGGAATACATGAGCATGCCCTGCTATTCAAGGCAGAACTTTAAGAAAAGAAAGGACACTCAATAGAATGAGCTACCATTCCCACCAGGTTCCATGGACGTGCAGCAGTGCCCAAGCACTCCCAAGGTCTGTCCAAGCCACTTCCAAATGTGACAGTGAGGAGAATCTACACTCTTGCTTCACATAACACACACACACACACACACACACACACACACACACACACACACACACACACACACACTGCTCCCCATGGGTCAGACATTGTGGCAAACAAAAAGCATCATGGATAGTCACTGTGCTGACCCCCACAAGAACTCTACATCCTGGTCACCCTATTAGCCTTGTGAAACCTTCAAGAGAGATTCACAAGTAAGTCAGAAAAACAAATCCTTTATTTTCCCCACACTTCAGGAGGCTTTAAAAAAATGTGGTCACCAGGAGACAGGCAATGGCATTTTATAAACAGCAGAGTTTACAGCTCTGCCTGGTGTCTAGATGGGGGAGCTGGAGAGAAAGGATTCTTCTGTGTGTCTCCAGGGCTGTGGGAAGGGGTTGGGGGAGGCAAGCAGGCAGGGAGGAAGGGAGGGAGATCCAAGTCATTGGGGATTAAACAGAAATAGCCTGGACTGGCCAGGCCAGAGGGGACAGTTTATGACACTGTGCCTCTGTACCCTTTGACTTCCTGAAATAGAGTCAATACAGGGTTTTATTTAAAATGCTGAACCAGAACCACACCCCAGACCTGTGATTGGACTCTGTGAGAGCATGAGTGTATGGGTGGATATAACCTGTACACAGGGCTTTACAAGGTATTCCTCAGGTGTTCTGATGATCTCGGTATGGTATCTGGAAGTCTTCCAGGAGAGTCTGACAGATCTGCTTGTTGTGGATCCATGACCATGTACCTTGAGAAATAGGACTCAACCACCAGAATATGATCAAGTTAAATCTGATGCTAACATAATATAATAATCTAACAATGATGCACGCCATTTCCTGTATGCATGCCAGACATGGGGTTAAATGCCTTGTCAATCTGTTCATTCTTATTATCCCCTCCATCCTGGGCTAGAGTTATTATGACCTTGCCTTGAAGATAGGGAAGTTGGAGTAACTGGTCAGACTGCTGAAGGAGAGAACAGAGAGATACGATTCAAACCCAGCGGGTCACCTTGGTCCCTGTGGCCTTCGGGCCAAGGTCACTGCTGTACATAACCATCCCTCTGTCATCATCCCTAGAGCCATGGCTGGGATCTGGAAAGCCACTGGGTAAGATGGAATGGGGTGCCTCCCCCTCACAAGGCAGGGATGAGCAGCCAGAGAGGGGTTACTCTATGAGCTACAAACTCACTCTAACTGCTTCCCAGAGGCTCTGCCTGTTAAAATGAGCTGCTATCAGCTGGTCCAGGGCTGCTCAAGTGTAGCTCAGGCCTGCAGGGTAGGAAACACCAGCACATCTAAGATGCATCCTACTCTCAGTAACTGCGACAGATATTCCAGAAACCACCATCTCAGGGCTGTCACCTCTGCACCCCTCCACAGACAGATGGAGCAGCATCGGGC
The DNA here is from genome assembly GCA_030556225.1 of Cricetiscus sungorus. Lineage (NCBI taxonomy): Eukaryota > Metazoa > Chordata > Mammalia > Rodentia > Cricetidae > Cricetiscus > Cricetiscus sungorus. The sequence goes on from JANBXA010000007.1 coordinate 72,126,857, forward strand.
TAGCCTGGGAGTTAAGTCCTCACCTGCAGCATGTGTGCCTGGGCCAAGCCTACAGGCCTCTCCCAGGGCAGGTGGCCCAGCTGAGGCATGGGGGCCAACCACACTAACATGATCCTCAAAAGCTGTAGAGAATACCACAGCCAGGGAGGTGTGGACACAGGTCTGAACCCAAAAGTCTCACACTCACTTTCAGAAGGCTCTGCAGGGCCGAGGATCAGTCAAGAAGGTACCAACTAAACAGAATATTATGAAAAAGAAACTGTCTCCAGGAAGACGTTGCCACAGGGTCGAGGCTCCCAGGCTCCCTTCTATGGGTCCATCTCAACTGCTCCTATTTATTTACTGGGTATCAATATCAATGACTAAAAATGGGAAGAAAGGTTGTAGATGAAGAAATAAGAGCAAACCAAAACAACCAAACCCTAGTCTCAAGGTATGGGAAGTTATCCACATGAAGTCAGAGCATCCCCTAGGTCACGAAGAAGCCAATGTCAAAAACCAGAAGTTGCTTTCTACAAAAGTGAGATGCAGCACCTTTCAGGGACAAAGGCACCTGCATCCCTGCAAGGTGGGGAGAGGGGAAGGGGAAAAAGATAGCAAGCAGAGAGGGAAAGCTAGGCTGCAGAGGCCCCTAAAGAGAACCCAGTCCCTGGCAGACTAGACCATCTTAGACAAGGGGCTTAAACTCCCTGGGTCTCAGAGTCTCTTTTCTGCAACTGAAGGGTCTGAACTACATTATTCTAGCCCAATTTTGTGGTTCTGAAAACTCTTTCTCGCCTCCACATCAATATTTCCAAGGCAGATAGTCTGTTTTGTCTCCTTAGCAAGTCGCCTTTTCAAAGGCTGAGACTGTGTCCTTGTCACCTTGGCGAAGAGCCTTGGAAGGTGTGGGGATAATTGTTTTGCTCCCTTGTTGCTATGGGAACTTGCAACTCATACCTCCTTGCTGCTAGGACAATAGCTTGCTCAGGGCCCCTGGGTGGCTTGTCTTTACCTATACTATCAGTTTTAAAGTGTTCATAAAGCTGAAGGAAAGCCTGGGCTACTGTGCTATTCTCCTCATTTAAAAATAATTAGTATTGTGTATACATGCCTGATGTGTGGAGGTCAGAAAACAGCTCTGTAGAGTCGATCCTCCCCCACCTTTATATGGGTTCCAGGAATTAATCTCAGGTTTCTGGGCTTTCAAAACTGCCTTTACCGTGGAGCCATCTCACCTGTTCGCTTTTGGTTTCTCTTGGAGGGGCTCACTGCCTCAAGCGTTTTTTCCTCTCAGCTGTCTTCCACCTGCTGCTGAAGTGGTCTTCCTAAACCACAGACAACACCTTTCTACTTACAGTCCTTCCAGGGACCTCCATGGGCTGAGAGCCAAGTCTCCAGTCATTAGTTGGACATCTAAGGTCCTTCCTAAGTTAGCACTCAAACATGACCCACCACCATGGGGAACAAACAGCTCTAGTTCTCAGAACAACCCTGTAGGCATGTGTCTTTGACACTTTTCTTTATCACTGAGTACCTGCTGGCTTTCCCATGGTGCCATGGAGGGACGGTGAGTCTTGTGCCTTCATTGAGCTGCTTTGAAGACCAAAAGCATCAGTGTGATGTTGGCATTCAGGCAGATCTGATGGGGTGCATGCTCTCTATCAATGCTAGTAGTTGCTGTGCCCTTGCTATTTACAGAGTTCCAAATGGTCATCATGCCTTGTACACTCCAAAGCCTCAGCCTCAGGAAACTTCTAAGTCCAGCCAGTACAGACTATGAGGACTGTGGGTTGGTGGGTACACATCTTCTGCAGGGACTGTGTAGAATTGGTGGCATGACTGCTTGCAATACTATCTTCCCTCACACCAAAATATTCCACTCAGATACCTCAGCCCGCAGTCCTGTTCCCACCTCCCTGACCAACTGAAGATACAGTAGTGTGGTGAACATGGTCAGCAATCTATCTAGAGAAGGTGACAGATCACAGATGCTCCCCTCTGCTACTCTGTCCCTGTCACCCTTGCCACTGGGAAGAAGCCTTCCCTGCAAGGGCCACCCCTCCCCAAGCACTGTTGAAGCCTACTCTCTCAGGGTCATGAGAGTGGAGCACAGCAGGCCAAAGGGTATGGAGGCAAAAGGCAAGGACAAGAGCAGCTGAGGATGGGTGTGTGGGGCAGGGTGAGGCCTGTGAGGCAGGACTATCAGGCAGGCAGAATAATGTGGGATAGGAGGTAAAGAGTGGGATAGGAGATAAGGTGTGTGGACAGAGGCAAAGTGTGGGTGGCAGGTGACAGGTGACAAAGGAGCCTGGCATCAACCCAACCAGCCTTTGTTCCTCCCTGGGCACAAATCCAATCCACCTCTAGGTTTCAGTTTCTTTCAACTGCCAAATGATGTTCTAAAGGAGATCACACATGCCTTCTCCCTGTGGCTCCAGAACAGGACCGGTGTTACTCAGATAGCAGCCTATAGTGGTGACCAGGCATTGCTGCTTCCTTATTTGCTGCTTCTAGCTCTGGAAGCTTCTAGTGATATCTGCCCTTCCTCCAACAAGAAAGGCAATTTATAACCTGTTTCTAACATCTTCCTCCAGACAGACCCAAGCCAAGGCACTTAGAACAATAAAGATCTACTCTAGGCCTCTGTCCTGACTATTAATTTAATCACAATTGACTGGTAGGCCCTGGAAGAGTTTTAGCATCAGCCTTGAAGATCTCTGGCTGGCAAGAAACAGAAGGTGGTAATGAGGCAACCAAGACTCCAGGGTTCCATGGATGGGAGCCAGGTCCCCTATGAAGTGTGTGTGTGTGTGTGTGTGTGTGTGTGTGTGTGTGTGTGTGTGTGTGTGTGTGTGTCTGTGTGTGTGTGAGTGTGTGTGTGAGTGTGTGTGTGTGTGTGTGTGTGTGTGTGTGTGTGTGTGTGTGTGTGTGTGTGTGTGTGTGTGTGTACTTGTCAGCCTCAGAGACACCAGGCACCTTGTGATGGACTGAGGGTGACCTTTAGCTCACCAGGAGAGTGGCCAGGTATGTCCCGTGAGTCAGGACAAGACTGGGGCTATGGGAGAAGACTGTTAGTGAGGAAACAGAGGTCCCGAGAGGCTAAGCAATTTGCAGTTGGGTCACACAGCTCAGCGGAGCAAAGCTGTGGCCAGGGCTTTTGATGTGCTATCTGATTTTTAAAAATTTAGCCTCAGAGTTATAATGTAATTTACTGAGCATCAACCCTACTGTGGGGTCCACACAAAGCAAAAGACATGGCTGGCATCCCATTTCAAGATGGCAGCAATGGAGAATGCAAGCAAATTGCTCAGGTTCCTATGACAGCCAAGACATGAGGTCAGGTTTACCCCTGTGCAAGACAATTTCCCACAGCGCTTCCTTTTATACTCCCTCAGAGAGGAAAGTAGCACTGAAATGATGTGTTGGTTTGAAAGAAAATGACTCCCAAAGGGAGTGGCACTATGAGGAGGTATGTCCTTGTTGGGGGAAGTGTGTCACTATGGGGGCAGGCTTTGAGGTCCTTTTATTCAAGCTTCTCTCAGTGTGACTGTCAGTTGATTTCCTGTTGTTTGCAAGATGTAGAACTCTCAGTTGCAGCTCCTCATCTGCCTGCACTCTGCCATGCTCCCTGTCATGATAATGGACTGGACCTCTGAAACTGTGAGACACCCCAATTAATTTTTTTTAATAGGCATTGCCATGGTCGTGGTGTCTCTTCACAGCAATAAAAATAAAATAAAAATGCCTATGTGATGGCATTTGAAACACTAGCCAGTTCATAACTGACTGCAGAAATGTATGTAGTGCCCTAAGGAAGGCATGAGTCCCCTCTACTTCCTTCCCCCATCCCACCATGCAGCACAGTACCTCAGGAAGCACAGAGCTTACATGTCTGGCTGAGGCCTTGGCTGCAGGCATTAGCAAACCAACAGGGCTGGGTCTTAACTAAGGCAATGTGCTATACTAGCCTTGACCTAGGGGAAAGACAAAAGCACAGATCACGACATGGGGGAGCATAGCACCTTCCCCATGGTCTCCAAGGTACTGACAGCCTGAGTCACTGGCAGAGATTCCAATGCACATGTGTACAGGCAACCATGCTTAACTCAGTGTGTCAGCACTCATTTGGCATGTATAAGTCCCAGCGCATCTAAGGCCCTTCTTAGAGAAAGTCACTTTGTTGGGAGTGGTCAGTTCTCCATGGCTGGGACACACAGTTCCCACAAGATCAAAAGATCTGCATAAGAAACCATTTTTCAATCAAAAGAGACATCTACAGATAGAATGCATATGCCCCTTTTGGGGACAGCCACTTGTTGGGAGGCATGACTGGCAGGTTGCCTATGTGATGGCATTTGAAACACTAGCCAGTTCATAACTGACTGCAGAAATGTATGTAGTGCCCTAAGGAAGGCATGAGTCCCCTCTACTTCCTTCCCCCATCCCACCATGCAGCACAGTACCTCAGGAAGCACAGAGCCTACATGTCTGGCTGAGGCCCTGGCTGCAGGCATTAGCAAACCAACAGGGCTGGGTCTCCTCCCTGGCTCCCCAGCTAGCTGTCATGGCAGATGCCCTTCCTAAGCATCCAGTTCACACTTGAATCCTGATACCCCTGAGAAAGCTGAGGGTCCAAAGTGCTTAGGACCTTCTGTTTTCCACTTGGGTTACATACAATTGGATGAAAACCCTCTCTGCTCTAGTAAACGTCAACTCTGTTTCCACACCACTGACGTGGCCAGGACCTGAGTCCTCTCTTCTACTTCCTTTCCCTCAGATGTGATGACCCAATGCTTCCAACTCATCAGGGTCTCCATGCCTCACTTCCACATCCTGTTCTAGACTCAACTCCAGCTCTCCAAGACCATCCTTGCCTGTTCTCTGAGGATCTCTGCTGCTCCTCCACTCTGAACATATAATCCATGTCTGCAGCTGACCAGTGCAAGTCAGAGCCTACCATCCCCTTGCTTTAAAAAGTTAGATGGCCACTGTCCAGTAAATGAACCCATAATCTTTTCTTGGCCCTCAAGGCCTTTCACAGTTGAGGATCAGCTAAATTATCTGGCATTATCCACCACCCACAGCCCTAAATCCTCTGAGATTTAGCACACAAATTTACTTTACTCCAAATAGACCATGGAACCTACTATATATAGTGAGACTCTGAAGGTTGGTCATTGGTATTCTGATTCTGGGGTTCTCTTTGACCTCGAATTTTCTGGAAGAGTCTGACATGGGGCAGATACAATAAAGAACTTTAGGACAGATGGACATATGGGTTGGATGGTGGGAGAGGGGGAAGAAGTAGAGGTTGTTGGGAACCTGCTTTCTCCAGACCCTGTTGGGCCATGCCCAAACCCCGCCTTTTTAATGACAATAAGAGGTGGGAATGTTGGGAGCCTGCAGTCTCCTGACTCCGCCTCTGATGATGGGCGGGACGCCCATGGCCATGTCATCACTATGCCAGGCTTTACCTGGCTATTCAAGCCTTTACCTGGCTGCACAGGGAACCCAGTTACGCATGTGCAAGCCCCCCTTTTAAAGCAAGTGCGCCAAGTGCACCTCTCTCTTGCTCTCTGGGGCCCATTCTCTCTCTCTCTCTCTCTCTCTCTCTCTCTCTCTCTCTCTCTCTCTCTCTCTCTCTCTCTCTCTCTCTCTCTGTCTCTCTCTCTCTCTCCCTCCCTCCCTCCCTCCTCTCTCAATAAACTCCACATTGGGTGCCGAGTCTCATGTTTGTGTTTCTTAGGCAATAGCAGCTGCAAAAGAACAACAGAGGTGAGTAAAAATGTGTGTGTGTAAAACAGCGGCTAGCATATGTGAGCCTTCCCAGGACAAATTGTACTCCTGCTTTGTCCCAAAGCAAAAACTCACTGATTTTAGTACCATGCTAAATTTGAAGGAATAGAAGTTGAGAGAGAAAAGAAACCTAAAGGATTCTTCCTTGCATAAAGGACACTGAGTTAGCCCTGGGCCTGAGACACACTGCTCCTGAAACAGGGCTCTAAGCTGTAAGTGCCATCTCATCATTCATAGGGCAGGCACAGTTCTTCTTTCCTCTGGCTCTGCTGCAGGGCATAGGGAGGACAGCATTAAGTTATTCCTGTCTGCTTTGTGCAGTAACAGGCTCAGTCAACGCCGTTAGACAGTAAATGATGCAGAGATGCTTCAAAGCCAGTAGCAGCAAATGAGCCCCAGGGGACAAAGCTTCAGGTGGCTCTTCTCAGCAGGGGCTACCCAGTGTGATGGCCCAGAGCTCAAAATGATCAAATTTGCCTCTTCTCCACAAATGCAGGACAGCAAGCCCTGTCCACCCAGCTAAGAAAAGTTGCTACTGGATACAATTTGGAAAGAGTTAAGAAGTACATGTACAAGAGGACATGAATATCTACCTGTTCAAAGCACTGCTCATGTCCCTGAAACCACAACATGACTCAGGTCCCCAATTCTTCACCCTCCCTCCAGCCCTGTCCTTCATACCTCCCAGATCACCTGTGCTACACAGCTGAGATGACCAAGCCAGTACTCCAGGTCTGGTGCCCTGACTCTTCCCCCCGCCATCAGTAGTGGAAAGGGTCTGGGATTTCAGCAATAACAGTGTAACATGGTGTAGGCAAGTCAGGCCTAACCTTTTCCATTTCTCCTCCCAGACTCTAGAACTGCCTGAATCTTCCTGTCTATAACTGAGTGGCTGATAGGTACACAAATAAAGCCAGCACAAGCTGGCATTCTGTATCCCCAAGGGTCTGAGGGCTCAGCTGTGAAAGAGAGCACAGGCTGATGCTCTCTGTCAATACTTGGTCCTGTTTGGCATGTGCTGGGGGATGATAGACAGCCAAATCCTCAAGTGGAGGAAGGTCCTGTCACTCCAGGTCATAGGAAGCTCCTCGCTAATGCCAAGGGAATGTAGCAAACTTTTCCTTCTACCATATGTTGCTACTTGTCCCAGTGAGCCTCGTCCCTGCCTTGGGACCTCATGGGACCTGCTAAGGTCCAGACCCTACCTACAGCCTCCACCCCTGTGGTTCCCAGACCTGCTGGGGTCTGGACCTTCCAGAGCCTCTCCATTCGCAGCTTTCACTCCTTCAACACACAGACCTTCCACACAGGCCTGGAGGAAGCCCTGCAGAGGTGTCCCACCAAATACATAATGCCATCCCACCTTCCATCCATGATGACTTTGGATATGCAAATGCACTCTGAATGTAAGGGAGCCTCAGACACACAGTAGTGAGCACAAGAGCCATGGATTACTTGCCCACCTTGACCAGCTCCATTTCTGTATAAAAACTCTGCAGTCCTTGGTGGTCTCTGTAAACTCAACTCATAGATCTCAGTGCTGAGGTCAGGAGTGTCTGCACAAATGTACATCTTCCTTGCTGTTAGTGTCCTGATGGACAATGGATGCATTATGCATCCTAATGATCACAGTAATACACAGATACCTTCAGCTCATGACTTTATGACTTTCCAACTTCATGATAACACAGGAGTCATAGGCATTCAGGAGAAACCATGTTTCAAGTAAATGTGTTCATGTGCATGTACATGTGTGTATGGATGAGTATGCCATACATGTGCACCCACAGAAGCCAATGGAAGACATGAAGGGTCTTGATCCACCGCTCTCTGCCTTGGTGCTTTGAGGCAGGGTTTCTCACTGAACCTGGAGCCGGGCTATCGATGAGCAAGCCCCGGTAATCCTGCTGTCTTTTACCACAGCACAGAGGCCACTGGCATCAAGTAGCCATACCTGGCTTGTTTTGTGGGAACTGTGGGTTGGAGCTCAGGTCCTCATGCCTATGCATTACTCTTACCTACTGTGTCATCTCTGCAGCCCTGTAACTCAAATTTTGATCATCTTCAAATATGAGATACAGAAAGCTTTTTGTGCTTTGTAATGTAAGTAGTCAGTTAATTGCATCATATAACCAACATATTTACTATAAGAGGTTTTATGTTAGATGACAAAAGATGTTCAGCTGTGGCTGGTGTAAGCATCAGAGAGCATTCACAGTAGGCTGGGTTATACTAAGATGTTCTACAGGTTCCCCATATTTAATGCATCTTTTCAGGTTATTTCCAATGTATGATTGTTCTTATAGGGACACAACCCTACCTTAAGTTAGGGAATCTCCACATTGTATTATCTGCCCAAAGTGACCAAATTATAATTAGGTACATGGCTACCTAGAAAGGAAAAAAAGACAACTTCCTGTCTTCCTTAAAGCAATGTGTAGCCATGTGACTATGATCAGGACCACAGGTAACAGGAGGAAGTGGCACATATCACATACTAGAATTGTCTACAGAGAAAAAGGACATCGGCATCTCCTTCAACCTTTTTCCTAAGTACTAGAATGTACACACAATGGCTGGAGCTAAGACAGCCATTTTGGTCCACAGTTTTGAGGGTTAGTGCTGTGATGAATGATGGCAACAAACTCAAAAGAACCCAGACCTCACAGCACTGAAGCAGACAAGCCAGCCTCTGGCTGCTAAACCCAGGATCTCTGTTGCCTACATCAGTATTCTATAGTGTCTTCTGCCACTTGCTGCTAACCCTGGTTAAAATAATAGGGTCAGCACCCTAAGAAGGCTCTTTCTCTGTATTGGTGCTCAGTGCCAGACAAAGAGCTGTTCTGACCCATGTGCTCTGGCCTCTTCAAGACTGTGATCCCATCTAAATGGAATGCCAGATGTGCTCCTTGTCTAGAACTTGGTGGGAACAAAGGGCACCTTGGCCCTTGACGATCCTCTAATCATGTTTTTTTTCTGGCCAGCTTTTCTGTCCCTGGCCACTCTTATAGGTAGCACACAGTACAGGTCACTGATAGCCAAGCTCTGGTTCCTGGTAGCCACATTCCTTGAAGTATTCCAGCTATAATCCTGGTGCTTCCGCTGAACCCCAAGTCTCATGTCCCCTCCTTTTCCCTCTGGGAGAACCTAGTTTACAGAGATAGGATTGAGAGGGAGGAAGATGGGTTAGGAAAGCCAAGCCCAGCTTCCCGCCATCCGCTCTGCCATAGGATCCTGCCAGCAAACAGGGATGTTTCCATGACCCAGCAGCAAAGACCCCTGGAAGGGCCTTTCATTCATTTTGCTTAAAGGCCATCTCTGGTGGTAGTTCAGAAGAGTCAGTCCAGTATCCAGGAGATAAGAGGCAGAGAAGGGACAGCTCAACCAACAGCCCAGGCAGGACACACCCAAGCAGCCTCAGCCCATAGGCTGCTATGTCTAGACCAGGTTGACAGCTGCTAGTCTACCTCGGGTCCCAGACTCCAGACTCTGTGTTTACAGAACTCAGGGGAAAAAATTGCAAGGTGATCACTAATTGGTAATATTACTTTTTATTTTCCTTTTCACGTGTTAGAGTTGGGATGGCCTTTTGTGGCCTTTGTAAGACTCAGAATAGGCCTAGGTGTCCAGTAACAGAGGAATGAATAAACAAAACATGGCTTGTATACATGATGGGATTTTAGTTGCAAAGACCAAAGTTACATCATTTATGGAAGAATGGATAGGACTTAAGATAATCAAATTAAATGAAGTCAGTCTCAGAAAGACCAATAACATATGCTTCCCCTCATTTGTGGCTCTGAGATTTTAAGTAAAACTGTATGTATCTATGACATGAAAATAGAAATGAAAACAGTCTAGAGGAACAAAAAGTACTAACGGGAAAGGAACAGTCCTCAAAAAGTGACAGTAAAGGACCACTGGTGGGGGGAGAGAATGATCAGCACACAATACATACGTGTGTGTACAAACAAGCATTGAAAAGTCTTAAAGCTGAGAAACATCCAAGCTCCTCCCACAGAGTACTAAAGCCTGCCTTTGTTCTGACCTCCACCACCTCTACACCTCTACCCCAGCCCAGCCTCTCCCTTCATTATTTTACTCCCTCTCCTGCACCCCACGTCCTCTCATTATAGAACAAAGCATTCCCAAAGTGTCCCTGGGTCCTCAGATCCCTCATGCTCAGGACACAAGATCAATCAGCCCCAAGCACATGGGAGTAGATGGTTTAGAGCAGTTCAGTTCAACAGAACCTTCTGGATCTACACCAACCAAGGCAGTAGCCGCCAACCACAGAACTCAGGCAAAGTTGCTCATGCAGCAAGTGTGGCAGATAATGTCTGTAATTGAAGTCCCAGGAAGGCAGAGACAGAAACACCTCTGGGACTCACTATCCGGTCAGATTAGCTGAACCTCAGAAGGCAAGGTTCAAAGAGAGAGATCCTGCCTCAAAAAGTAAGGTATAGAGTGATTGAGGAAGACACACACCCAATAGTAAATTCTGCCCTGCATATATATGCATACCTATGCACATACATACATACATACATACATACATACATACAGAGAGAGAGAGAGAGAGAGAGAGAGAGAGAGAGAGAGAGAGAGATGTTTTCCAAATACTATAATAAGATCATTTCATTTATATAAAATAGAGCAAACTTTTTCTTAAGTGGGTCAGCTCTGTGTTTCTCTCTGAGGAAAAACAAAACAAATAAAGTTTCTGTCTATTTATACATGAGCTAAACCTGGTTTATTTTCCCCCTTTTTATTGCATGCATCAGAAGTGTGTTACAGAACAAAATGTCCTCCACCCTCATTCTGAAAGAAAAACACAAGCAGAATTCTATACTTTACTCCCTTCCTCCCACCAGAGGCTCTCCAAAGCCTGAGGTCATCCCTGAAGTCATAGAACAGATGCAGAATGTGTGAATTGTGTGTGTGTGTGTGTGTGTGTGTGTGTGTGTGTGTGTGTGTGTGTGTGCATATGAACACGTGGGCATACACATATGCTCTTACAACCCTGTAACCTTTGGATATCATTTTTCAGAAGTTTTCCATCTTGGGTGTTTGGTTTGGTGTGAGACAAGATGCATGTATATTTGCTGTACACATATGCACATGAGGGTGCTTGCATCCATACACATGTGTGCAGAGGCCAGAGGATGTCATTGGGTGACCTGCTCTGTCATTCTACATTACTCCATTGAGACAGACCCTCTCAGTGACCCTGGAGCTATTGCTGGCAGCCACCAAACCCCAGGGAACCTCCTCTGCCCCCATCACTCATGGTTTTGTCCATACCCAAGAGCATGCATCTAGTTGGGGTTAAAACAGAAATCTCCCTCAGTGATCATGATGAAGGCAGCACTGGTGTGGCCCATCATAGCACTCTTGGGACTGAGCACGGGACCAGCAGAGCTTCTTTGACCAAACGCTGTGCTGTAAATGAAGTCATCTGAGAGGCAACTAGTGCTGGAATCCAAGCCCTGTCTCCTGGTGGCCATGAGGGCAAGGCATGTCTCCTCCCTGTGTGCTTACTGAGAACAAGCTCACAGGAGATGTGACACACTGAAATGCAACATCCTGGCAGGAATGAAGACGTCCTGTGCCCCTCTCTTTGGCCATCAGATTATTGAGACAATAAACCCCAAGAAATGGGAATTTCCCCTGGAGTCTCATGCAGAGAGAAGAAAAAGACAGAAGCCAGGTACCAACCTGTCTCCAGGAAGAAATTTTGCACAGTTAAGAACTGATTAGACCCCTTTGCAGAAGTGACTAGAGACTCAATGACAATGGGTCAATGATGGGCAGGATGACATTTTAACTTGAACTGCTAGGCTATGTGTGCCCAACGCCCTCAATTTAAACCCAAACCTTAAGCCATGTTCCCGGGGATGGACTTAGGGGCCAGGTAAGAGATCTCTTTGTTTCTGCTGTTAGTGTGACCACAGTGACTGAAACTGTCCTGCCTTCTGTTGTGGCTTATATCTTTGATTGGCCTGCTGAGGGTGGGTGGACTATCCTGGCTTGTTAGCTCTGACCCTAACAACTCTGGCAACGTAAGGATGGCAATTCCCAGTGTCCCACCCAGTTAACCAGCTTGTATTTAGTCAGAAGCTAGACCTAATGTCCTGGCCTCCATACAACTGTTCAGCCTTCTGCATAGAAGCCGGAACCTCCTGTATTAAGTGCCCAGTTCCCTCAGCTCCATGGCCTGCCTGTGTCCCAGCCCTAATGCTCCCTGTGTTCTGAAGCCAGGGAGTCCTCAACAGCCTGCAGGGCAGCAAGCTGTGGGATCCCAGAATCCACCCTGGGCATGGCTCTGTGCTTTACTTGCCTGACTGAGTGTAATCAAGACCTGCCTCCAGCCAGGCACTTCCAGACAGTCTTCTAAGTCTCACTTTCTTCTGCCACTCCTTGCTGGGTGCCAAGGTCACCTGCCATTCCCCTGATTGTAGCAATTCCACAAATGTGGCCAGGAGCTCCATTTTACATCTAGAAAGTACTCAGATGCATCCCCAAGGGCACTGGAGAATGTTGGGCATATGGTGGACCCATTCCTGGCACTGCCCATCTGAGTCTGATGTCATTATACACAATTGACAGTTTTTCCTGTGCACGGTCCCTCACCCCTACCCAAAATGACCCTTCACAACAAAAGGGTAAGTCAGTCCCAGGCTGTTGGTATCAGTTGTCTGGTGGGTGGCATAACCTGCCCCTGCCTGCTGCTCACCTGGAAGCCCCTTTCCACTTCAGGTCAGGTTCATGTGCCACTTGCCCTGGAAAAAGCCTCCCTGACTCCCACCAGTGGTGTCAATGGCTCTCGTTCCTGACAATGTCCACTCAGCTACATCCTCAGCCACCTGCTCCTCTTTACCTCAGCTAGGCCTCTCAGAGGAGCCACTGGGTTTTGAGAAAAAAGTGACTGTAAGAGGAGAGGGGTCCAGAGAGATGGGGGAGGGGCACCTACACTTGGGGTCTCCCCATGTCATCTGTGGCAGGCACAATCTGTGACAGCCAGCAGGTGCTCTGTGAGAACAGTGTAGGGAAGCAGGCAGGATGAGAAAGAAACCCGTGAGCATGTATTTAGGATGCCCTGGTTGTTCACTGGGCAGCCTCAGCACACAGTGTCTGGAGGCCTTTCGTGTAGTTAATCAACAGCTGACCACCTGATCCCTGGCTCCCAATTCCACCAAGCATGGATCAAAAGATTAATAAAAAAAGAAACTGTGCCCACACTGAACACATGCTGCCTTTCCTGCCGCTATCCCCTGAACAACACAGCAGAGCAACTGTCCCACAGCATTTACAAGGAATCAGAGATGAGAAGCAGAGATGAGTTAGAACAGACATGGAGAGCTGTGGGGGTCCTGTACAGATGCTACACAGTTGCATAAGGGAGGGAAAGCCTTGGGTTCTGCTGTCTGCGGGGACAATCACCTGCAGACATGACACAGAGTACATCATATTTGGACCATTCCCCTGGCATATGCTCAAATGTTGCTTAGTCCACAGAGACCTATTTCAGGGAGGCTAGCCTGGAACTCAGTATGGGAACTGGCGCTGTCCCAGCAGCTATGTGGGAGATTCCCTTTAGTGGTTTATCTACATGTATTTCTCAGTAGAGACCCTTCTGAGGGAGACCAAGTGCAGCCAGAGCAGGAGCAGACTCCTGCCCATGCCCTTAGGAGTGGGGCTCATTAAGTCCTAGGAATAGCCCAGCAGTGTGTGGTCCATTATCACCCTTGTAGAAATGAGGATCAAGACCCACAGAGGCTAAGAAATCTGGAGGCATTGAGAGTTGAAGTAAGGCTTCCAAGTAATAAGACCTGCTGATGGACACTTGTGTCAGGTAACCAGACTGCCACCATCATTCATGCCAGTCAGGTTGCCAAGGACCCAGACCCTCCCTCTGTCCGACTCTTTTTAGGAGACTCAACACAAGAACATTTTTGGATGTAGTGTAAACAAATGCCAGGAACAGGTTTCTACCAGCTTAATCTCCACTGAAGACTCCAATCAAATAACCCAAGAACAGGTAGGTAGGCCTCCATGCAGGTCTCCATGTGTATGCAGCTACAAGCAAGGCCACGTGAGTCTTGGTGACAAAAGCCTCCCTGCACTCTGCTTGTTGACGCTGACCTGTTGACCCACTCTGTTCATATGGGGAAAGCTGGTCATTGTCTGCAAAGGAACTGTCTGCATTCTACAGTTTCCAAAGGATGGAGTTGGGTGTCTGCCCATGACATACAGTGGCAGCTTCTGTAGCTCTGAATATATTGGAGAGGATGTCCCCAGCTCCACCTCCAAGAGGCCTTTGGGTCCTACACAGAAGGTGAGCTCAGTGAGAGACATTTTTTGGTGCTCGTAAAGAACTCACCCCCTGTGGGTACTCTACCCATTGGAGCTGCTTTGTCTCCATTGCCCCACACATATACAAGCATTTATGCAGCAGCCACTATATTCTCAGACAGGCTTTTGATGCTCCCTGGTCCACAAAGGTCAATTAAAATCTGGGACACTATAAGTTGCCAAGGCTCCTTATAGCACAGGGAAGGCTTCGTTGCCCTGGGCTGTGTGTAGAGCAGGGGTGTGGCATCCCTGATCCAATCTCTCTTCCACTTCCTAGCACTGAACTGTCATGGTTAAGGTAAGAACCACTGCCTGCCCCCTTCCCACAGCTCTTTCTGTTCTTCACAGTGCACCTACTATTGAGTCCACAGCGCTGCACTGCACAGACGTGTGTGTGTGTGTGTGTGTGTGTGTGTGTGTGTGTGTGTGTGTGTGTGTGTGTGTGTGTTTCTTTAGTCTATGACAGGCACTAACACAAAAGCTCCATTGTCACTCCCATTCACACACAATGTCCTAGAAGCAGCACACACAGCACAGAGAAGACTCCCATGACTGTTTTCTGAATGAGTGAATGAACTCAACCAGAGAAGAAGTAAGAGGGCATGTGATATATGTTATTCCTGCCAGGATGAATTAGGGGCACTGTAAGATCTTTCTAGTGACCTCTGTGCCAAAGTGACTAGAGCTGCTTGGAAGAGGGAACTTCAACTGGGGAACTGCCCAGACCAGATTGGCCTGTGGCCATGTCTGTAAGAGAGTGTCTTGATTGGCACAGACCACTGTGCAGGACCATTTCCTGGATAGGCAACTGCACTGTATAAGGAAGCGAGGGAACCAGAGAGCAAGATGGTAAACAATTTCTCCCTGGTTTTGCTTCTTTCCTGCTTAGGATACCCTTTCCTTCTCTTAGTTGCTCTTGGTAATGGTATTTATCATTGCAACAGAGAGCAAACTAGAACATCCACAGGCCCATTTCAGTAGTCATTAACTAGTCCTGGAAAACACAACAGACATCACAAAGCCGGCTCCAAGAGTCTTGTAGCTCCAGTGTCTAAAGGAAATGGAACAGTCAATTCTAGATCACAGACTGGTACTGACAGTCAGGATATCTCCTAGGAAAATCACAGTGGTGATGATTCTGGAACCAGGAACCCATGTGGATTGGTATATTAGGTTAAATAGCATCCCTCTAAATTCATATCTACTCAGAACTTGTGCCCTAATCTGAAAATAGGGTCACAGAAGACGTGATTAGTTAAAGATACATTGTTCTGGAATAAGGTGGGCCCTCTTCCTATGACTATGTACTCACAAAAAGAGAAAACAGATTCAGAGATACATGTAAGCAGCATTGGAAGACGCTGACAGGGACTGAAGTGGTATATCTATAAATCAAGGAACACCAAACGTGCCAGGCCCCACCAGACACCAAAATCAAGCAAGGAAAACTTCTCTAGAGCCTTTGCTGGGATCCCAGTCTCACTGGTACCTTGATTCCAAACTTCTTGCCTCCACAGCTCAGAGAATAAATTTCTGTTGTTTTAAGCCACCCACACTTCAGTACTTCATTATGGAAGCCCTTGGAAAGTGCCACGCCCACCCAGTGCACATCCTGCCAGGCTTACCTCATTTCCTTAATGCAATTTCCAGACAATAAGGAAATGGGCAAGCTTTCCTTTTGCAGCAATGCTGTCCTCTGCCACAGCCTCTTCAGACAACTCCATAGTCAGAGAGAAGAGCCTGCCTGGAAACACATCTCTACCAGGCAGGGTCTCCCTCCTCTGGGACTCATTCCCAAAGATTCCCCTTGATTAACAGGAAAGAGGAGAATGCACCCTGGAAGAATGCAGTGCAGAGTATCTGAAAGTTAATCTGGTTTGTAGTCCTCCTTCTCATCACATCTTCATCACCTAAATCAGACTCAAGTCAGTGCCAGGAATCAGCAGACCATCCGTGCCAAACTAATGGATAAAGTAAGGCTGTCAATACAGAAGGTCAAACTTCAGCGTTTGGTCAGGTAGTGAAACTCCAGCGTAGCCTAGCATTCACAAAGCCCTGGGCTCAATCTCCAGAACCACATAAACTGTAATTCCCCCCTCAGGTGATGAAGGCAGGAAAACTGGAAATCAAAGGTCATTCTTGGCTGCACAGTAAGTCTGAGGATAGCTTTGGCTACATGAGAGCTTGTCTCAAAAAAATAAAACAAACAAAATGAAACAAAAATAAAAAGCTTGGGATGACACCATCTGCCTTGTGGTTTAACACTAGAATTGTGCACTGTGCATGCTGTATGCTACATGTGGCCATCCCCGCTACCTGTCATCTTCCTCACCTCTGTACAAGATGGCATTCTGGAGTAAAACTTTGAAACAGAAAGTGTGAGCCTCTTACTGGATCCAGCTCTACCTCAGTTGGTTTTTTTTGTTTGTTTGTTTGGTTTTTTTTGTTGTTGTTTTGTTGTTGTTGTTTTTGTTTCTTTTTGTCTAAGTTTGTCATACACCATGTCATTAATTCTGCATGACATTAGATGCTAGCGGTGCATTCCTAACAGTGGCAATTGGCTAGAGTCATGAAGATCACAAAGCAAAGCATAGTGCTTATCTGCAGAGAACAAGCCCTTTGTGAAGCATTGGTGTACTTTCCATTATCTCAAGCTAATAGGCGGCTAATGCCACTAGTTATGAGTGACAGAAAAGTGTGTATGAAAGTACTATGCTGAATCATCCCAGATGTTACAGCTGGTGCATTTTACAGCTTAGAAAGCAGTGTTTGGCTTTTATTAATAGAAAATACACTTCTCTCCACCCACAACAAATGCTGAGCACATGCTTCCAGAGTATCAGACTGAAGTGACACTGTGTTGTTAGTCTGTGCAGCAGACCATAGGACTCTGAGGTATTGGTGACTGCTTGTGTGCTACTCCCAGACGTCAAGACCCTGACAGTGGTGGCCCATAGTGACTGTCCAGCCCAGCTGTTTTCACTGTTTCAAGAAAGTTCAGGATGTCACCAATGTAAAACCAGCATAACTCTAGGTCTCTACTAACAAGGAACATCTCTCTCTACTCAGAAAGATGGCCACCTATTTTATTCTTGAAGTTTTGTGTTAGAATGCATTTTCCAAAGGGTTATGCTAGGTTTTCTTACATGTACTGATTTTCTCTTAACAAGCATGGACTGTATAAGCAAAGGTTAGATCCCATGCTTGTCTCTGCCACTTAACAACTCTGTGACTTTGGAAAACTTCCTTAACTACTCTGGGCCTCTATTGGTTTACCTAGAAAAATGAAGGTTAACACCATCCTAAGGTGTTAGAGATTTTATGAATTAGTATTTGTGAGACACAGAACCAGGTATGGCAGGCACATGGGAAGCATTAATGGATTGCTAACTACTATCTTATTTATTTTGTGTCTACACTACAATGGTGGGGCATTCAGGACCCAGAAGAACAAAGTGACTGTCTGAGATGACTTGGATGGTAGCCCAGGTCCTTCATTTCTGGAAACAACATAGTGTCACATGAGGTAGCTAGCTCAAATGACCACCCAGCTACCATAAACATGTGTTGTTAACACAGCTGTTCCTGTGTTATCTACTTGAAATGTCACCAGGTGGGATTACATGATGGAAAGAGAAGGTAGTGTGTCAGGTGTGGGGGATGGATGGGCCAAAGGCAGAGGGAGGATGGATGTGTGGACCAGAGGCAGGGGATAGATGGTGTAGACTAACACACACCACCACTTCTGAGCCAGGATGCTCCCTTGGCACCCACGTGTCTAGAAAACACACACCCATTCTGACTTCCAGATACTCACTTCTTCTATGCATCACAGTGCTTCCCGGACAGAGACCGGTGAGGAATACTACAATAAGCGTAAAGTTTCAACGTGGTGCTTTTTTGGAGCCTAGCCTTTAATGGTTGAGCCATCTCTCCAGCTAGACATGGTATTTTCTTTTTAAAAACCATCTCAGGCTTATACCTGAAGTCATGTAGCCTCAACACTCTTCTCCCCAAACCTGGGAGATGGAAAACCCTATCTAGCATCAGAGTTTCCTGGCCAGCCTCAACAGCCTGGGCCTAGACACTCCTAGGGCTAAGCAGGAGCTGTGTTCACCCAGCTGTCGTGGCCAGTATTACTAAAGGTGGGAAATGGTCCTACCGATCTACTGATTCGCAGGCTAGATACCAGGCTCAGGGGAAAAATTATTCCCTCCAGGAAGAAGTTACTATAGCCCCACATCTCCATCCCACAGTCAAAGGCCCTGTCATGCTCAGTTTAGAGTCTACAGCATTCTTCATCCTTACCATCAAAATTTCAAGACAGGGCATGAAAGCTCAGGCCTGCCTGTACATGAGGCCCAGGAGGGGAGTAAAAGAGATGAGAGACAATGAATGCTAGGAATGTGACCCAGCGTTCAGCAAGATCTCTCTCATGCCAGCTTAGACACTGCCCTTGCCTGGGAAAATCTGTGCAACTTTGAAAATTCAGAAACATCACTTCTATGACCTCTTCCCCCCACCCCAAAGTCTCATCTCCTATGCTTCTGACATGCAGTGTGGGGGTCTCATTTCTCCATATGTTGTGTGCCTCAAGCTATAACTGTCAGCTGGAATTCCCCATGGGAGTGGGGTTCCACAGCAGCAGGAACAGGGGCAAGGCTGTCATTGTGCTCCAAGCCCCCAGAATCAGTCCTAACACCAGGTAGACCCCTGCATGTAATACATGGAGAGGGCTGGATGGGGCAGAACAGACTTCCAAAAGATGGAAGATACTAGTTGGAGGCAAGTTCCAGAAGAATAACCATAATATGCAAGAACAAAGGTAACTGAGTGCGTCTTCCATATCAGGGGCTCAGGCATGGTATGGTACTTAATTCACCAACTAGTACCCAATAGCTTAGAGTCTTGGGACAAACAGGTCTCCTTGGAAACAGGAGGCCAGGGAAAGTTCTGGGCCCTGGCTGTAGGCATATCCTTTATCAGAACCCACAGGGAGTTTTCCTGGCCATACTCTGTCCATACAACTTGGAGTTTCCCCTGTGGCCAGGCTCCATTGCAGGTGCTCTGGTGTGGTGTGGGAAGCAGAGCAAGCTAACCATGCATTAAACTCAGCAGCAGCAATCACAGGCAGGCTACATGCCCACCTACCTCCCCTGTGCCTCAGATACCTCCAGGTTCAGGAAGCAGAGTCACTGAACACCCTGCAATGCTTTTCCCCATGGCTCTGCTGGCTTTCTTATCAGGAAAAATGTGGTACCGGCATAATGTGTCACAATTCCTCCACTGGGGAGTCGAGTAAAGTTTGTAGCTCAACTGCCCAAGGCTCACCAGGCAGAAGCCACTTGGTCAACATGCCTGCCACAAAAAACTCATTTTGTTTAACCTTTCCTTCTGTGATGGCCTTTTAACAAAAGAGTAGCTTACAGTTTACAGGGGAAAATACATTTGTCTAGAGTAATGCATAACCCAAAGACCATTTATTTGCCTTTGCTTATCAGTTCTTGATTCATTCATCATCTTTATTAAAAACCCATGAAGGAACACAGTCTCTCAGTCCTGAGCACTTTTTCCAAAGAGGTAAATAAGGGAGGAGGGGAGAGAGAAAGGGATGGGAACAAGGTCCTAGAGTTGGCACAGCCACCTCTCTTTCAGCAGTTCTGGAAAGGGTCTTTTTCCCCTCCACCCACAGCCCCATCTAGCCAACTCCACATTCTAGAGCTAAAGCATCACACTGTAGGCATATAAAGTGATCTGGAATGGTACAATTCTGACCAGATTCCTGCAGAGCAGTAGCAGGAGCTCTGTGTTAAGTTACTTAGGCCTTCTGAAACCCTATTACTCATTCTACAAAATGGGTATAATAATTCGGACTTCATAAAATTCTTATAGTTAGGAATAAATGAGAAAGCTGTTACAGATGCCGGGTAGGGCCTTTCTGAACCTGCTCTCTCAGAGCTGTGCTAAAAGAATCTTCCCCAGAGCTTTCCAGGGGTCATGGGTGTGGTGCTGCCTCTGGAAATTTCCAAATAGTAAGGGAGTGAGCTGCTGCTGGGCAGAGCCAGCTAGGGAGCAGGAGTCTGTGCAGACAGGGGAGTGAGAACAGGATGCTGGAGAAGAGACAAAAACGTGTCCAATGCCCACCTTTCCTTCTCACCTCCCATCAGATGTGTGGAAGAGAAGTTATGAAAGGACCTCAGTGTCCCAAGAGAAAGCCACACCTCAGAGGAGGAAGTCCTGCCCAAGGCTCCACAGTGAATGACTGTGGAGCAAGTTCTGGCCAGGTCACCTAAGTGCCTTCATGGGCATACTTGTAAGCCCTTCTCTTCTTTCTTTATTCACTTATTTGTTTGGGGTTTGACTGTTCATTTGTCTGTGACAAAGTCTCACACTGTAACCCAGACTAGTCTTGAAATTTCTATGTAGCCTAGCCTCAAACTCAAGGCAATCCTCCTATCTCAGCCTCTAGAATATAGGACCACTATCTATATTCATTTCTCAGCATCACCCCAGCAAAGTACCACAGATGGGTTCTCCTCAGTAATGGAAACTTTTTATCTCACACTTGTGAAAGATATAAATCCTAAACCACTGTGCCAGCAGGAGGGGCTCCTGAAGGTTCTGCTGGAAGGATCCATCCATATTTGTCCTTTCACTTGTGTTATCTTTCCTTTCTCCTCACTTTTTCCCATGCATGTCCATCTGTCAAACTTTCCCAGTCCTGCTATATTAGACCCTTGCCTCCTGCCTTCCTTTCAACTTAATCTGTCCTGTAAGTGTCCCCAATCAAGTCACCAGCTGAGGCACCAGAGTAAGGATGGAGTCTATATAGAAGAATCCAATTGACCCATGCTACAACCCTAGACCCCAGTACATATAACTGGGGCTTTGGATCTTATTCCAGAAACATGCACCACTGTTACCAATACTGAATTAGGCTCTGGCCTTCACCACACCAACCCTGTGGCATAGAGTGAAGTACCATTTCAGAGTTCTGGGGGTGGTCCCATGAGGGCTTCTGCAAGTAGCAAAGTGAGCCTAGAGATGAACACAGTGTAGCATTTATCATTCAATGCCATGGAAGGTGGCGGGGGAGGGGGTGGGAGTCCACTTAAATTTAGACAAATACCACATGCACACTTGAATCCTCATTTTGGTGTCTGGCACCTGTGGCCTGACAGAAGCCAGTCAGTGGTAGAGTAAACATGAATTTGAGTTTGTCCTCCTTTGCATCTCCTGTCTGAGGCTGCAGGTAGAAACTGAGTGGACTTCATGCACAGAGCAGAAGGGAGAGATGCAGAACTTCCAGGTTTCCTCTCTCAGGAGAGAGATTTCTCCTGTTATTTTGGGCTTCAGCCTCACCTACAAACAAGACCGCCCTGCTAAATGTCCGAGTCCATGATGCCTGGTTCAAATGGGCTCTTCACTTTGTACCTCCCTGCTTCGGGGGGCTCAGCTGTCCCTGACTTTGTTGCTGCATGGTGACTTCAGCTGGGCCTGCAGTCTGTTCCAGCAGAAGCTTTGCTCCCTGTGTCTAAATAAGGGCCCTTGGCAGAAGAGCAGGCAAGATCTGGGAAGCCAGCCCTGCTGCCTCTCACAGCCACTCCAAAGACTGCTTCCGGACAGCTTCCAGCCACAAGCCGCAAGGGAAGGCCCCAGTGGTTCCCAACTTGTGAGACACTGAGACTGCAGATGGGTTTAAATGCTCAGATGGAGCTGGCATTAGCCACGCCCCTCTCTCCACAGCCAAGGAGCCACATCATCTGGCCACCTGTATCTTCCAGTCACGAGGAAAGAAACCAAGGCCAGGGTAGGCCTGGGGTCAGGGAGGTCATACCTAGTGTGAGGCTGAAGTTAGAGTCTAAAGGGCTTCAAACCCAGACCTCCTGTGCCAAGTCTACTGCTCCCTCTACCTGGCCCTGCCTCCCTAACATCACACTTTTATGGAAACTATTCTGAGAACCCCAAACCACTCTTCTATCCAGGACTATAAATATCTAGAGACAGGGAGAGGAAATGAGGAAACACATCCTTACCCAGGGTTTGGAAGCAAAATTTTTGCAAAACTCCCAAAAGTATTTTTGAGTTCTGAAAGACAGAAACTTGAGAGACAGAGACAGAGCAACATGAACAGAGCAGAAGAGGGAACTTTGCATCACAGTCACCACAGCTGGTGAAGTCCCAGATTCTAGAGCTGGTATCTTCACTTGCTTAACTCCAGCAGGAGTCTCTTGGGGTTACAGTGTTTTGATGTTAATCCAATGTTACAGTTGGAGAAACTTGAGTGGTAAAGGGCTTGTCCCAGGCCACTGAGCCTGGAAGCTTCCACTCCCCAAAGCACAACCCCACATTCCAGGTTTTTGATGACTGCTCACTGCCTCTAGTGAACAGCTCAGTTGCCTCTCCACCCAGCTCCTGGGGAGTCAGGCATTTTCCTGGGAACTAACACTAGAAAGCCAGTGACAGTGTGGTAATCCATCCTACATCCACAGAAGGCTGTTGACAGAGCCCAGGAGTGTGGAACAGAGCTAACACCACCTGCACCACCTGCACACCTTTTCTTCCACGCCTCTTTTTCCTCCCCCCGGCCCTCTACATTCCCCAGGTCTTGCTCTGTGGCTGAAAGAGGCACTGTCTCAAATGCAAACCCAGAAGCTGGCCACTGCTACTCAGAGTGCTGCTATTGCCCCAAATTCAGAACTGACTAGGTGCTAATCAGGCTGTTCGAGTTTTTCTATGAAAACTCTGCTGACTCTGCCCACACAGCACTGATCTAGAATGAATTCAGCTGAATTTACTTCAGACTGCACTGCTTATAGGCTCTGGTCATGAGTGGCTACTAAATTAAATATGTTAATTGTAGTTTCATTAGCCACATTCCAAGGATTCATAACTGACATGCATCTACTGGGCACCACAGATGGGGACCTTCCCTTTTTCTGAAGAACCTTGACTTTTTTGGGCAGTTCTGATGTGGGCCATTAACATTGCATACTGCATGGGACAATGTGTTTCTTCAGAGAGAGAACCCTGATGCCCCAGCACACTAACTCTTCTAAGAAGTCAAGGTACTCTGATTTCACAGCCAGTCTGTACCAGAGATGACACTTCCTAACCATGAGACCACCAATGGGTGTTTACTTTCTTATCAGGAACAAGGATGTAATATTTTCCTCCCAGATCTCTATGATAAAGGGATTGTGTATCACATCAAGTACCCACTGTCATTTCTCTACAATCCTACCTGCCAGGCAATGGTGGCTGATACTGCCTACTCTAATCAGCCACTGGTGATGGCTGCTAGCCAGACTGGTGGAAGGCCCATCACAAAGGAGAAGAACAGAAGAAGAAATGCTGCTAGGTTGTGACCTCAGCTATCTGTCATCCTTTCCTCCTCCCTTTTCCCTTCTCCCTTGACTTTGGTCCATGAATTATACTACCACATGGTGAGGATAAGTGCCTCAAGAGCAGGCACTTGGGAGAGGAAAAGGCAAGAGGTAGAGTGGGCTGGACATCACACAGGGTAGACTTGAGGATAGAGGAGAAAGCCTTGAATTCAATTAACCTGAGTGCTTTGGGATCTTATGTTTAGTGTGGAGGAGACAGAGGAGTATGGTATGTCCTTCATTATCTACAAAGTTGTGGAGATATCAGAAGAAACAAAACCAATGTGCTAAGTGCTTGTTCCTTGGAAGGTCCAGATTGTCTCAAGAGCTTGGAAACTAGACAGCAGATAAAGGGTTTGGGGAAGGGAAGTGGAAAAGATCCACAATGATTCCCAGAAGTGGTGCTTGCCAGACAAGGCAGGGAGGAATTTGGGGAACAAGGAATGAAGACACATAAAACCAGAAGTTTTCTGGGAACTAATGTGAGATGTGGATGGAGCTGGAAGTCTTGAGAAAGGATGCCATGGAGACTGCTGTCATTGGTGTGTAAAGAACACTCATACAGTAAGGATACTTATGCAAAGTGAGAGTCTTGACTGGACCCGGGAGATTACATGTGGCTAACACACAAGTTAGCCATTTTTTCCTTGAAAGATCAAATAGTCAAATATTTTAACATTTGTGGCTCTCTCTCCCATAACTATTCTTATCTATAACTATATGGTCAAAAAAGCCATAGAAAAGACATAAGTGAATAAGCATGGCCTCATTTCAAAACTGTGTTCATAACCAGGAATGGAGGTGTACACCTTTAATCCCAGCACTTTTGAGAAAGAGGAAGGTGAACCATTCTGAGTTCAAAGTTAATCTCATCTATACAGGGGGTTCCAGGGCAGCCAGGACTATACAGCAAGATGTTGTCTTAAGGAAGCACTTTATTTGTGAGCATGTGTGTGAGCAAGATTTGAACAATGGATAAAGGGATGATTGTGGTTGTGTTCATGAGAAGAGAAACAGAGAAGCCCTGCTATGAAGAGCATCGCTGGAACCAGTGGGCAGAGAATGAGGACTACAGATGGTGGTCCTGTGTGATACTCATTTTCTGAGTGTGAGAATGTCTTCATCCATAGGTGCTATATTGTTTATAGCAGTGTCTATAATTCCTATATGGTTCCTGGAGATAATAAACATGCACACAGACAGACTGATAAGACAAATGTGGTAAAATGCTAACAACACAAGCAGGGTAGGGGCCATAAAGATGTGCCTGCATGGCTCCTGAAATTGCTACACAAGCTTGAAATCCTTCCAGAGAAAATTTAGGAGGAAGGCAAGAAACTTGAACAACTTCACCAAAGTGAGAGGCCCTCATGGGCAAACTTGTGCAGATTTGCTCCATCCTCCAGACCTCTCTCACCTATCTGGTGAAAGTTTATCTTTTGCAGAGTGGCCTTGAGACCCTTTTGATCTTGTCTCTTGCCTTTCTGCATTTCTTGTACAGTTCCAAAGGACACATGAATGCAAACATGTGTACACATTCCTAGCTCCCTTTTATTGAATTCCTATTCCCACCCAACAAGCTTTCTTTTAAAATATATGAAAGAACAAGAAGCCATCGGGGCCATTTAGCACTCCCCAGTGCAGAATGTCCCAAACATCTTTAGCAGCATTCTGTTCACAGGCCACCTGGAAGCTTGCAGGTGATTTGTGAGTGGCTTTCTGCTGAGCCAGGAGCCGCTGACACTGTTAAAAAGGTTGGCAACAGCATTTCTCCAAGTAACCCAGATCTGAATCTCCAGCGACACTGACTGCAGAGTGATTTCCTAATTCTTGATTTATTTGTAATCAATACCATGAAAAACACTAACACCTCCATTAAAGTAGACAGCCATTGATTTCCACTGAAAAGGTGGGACTGTTTGAAAACTCAGTATCTCTAAAGAGTTTCTGCTTTGATTCTGCATCTGTCAAAGCATGACTACAAATCACAAAAGTTGTAGTTCCTGGAAAGGGGGGTGGGAATGGTCACTCTGGTCTCTGGTCTTCCACCATCCCGTTTGCCAGCAAAGCATGCATTGAGCTCAGCATTGTATCATCTCTTTCCTTTCAAATTACATTATACCTCGATTGCTCCTCAAAGTTCCACCCCATATGCTAAAGGTTTGGCCCCCAGCCTGCATCGCTATGAGAAGGAATGTGAAATTAGTGGTGGCAGAAGGAAGGAGACATTGGGACCCTCACCCTTCTTTCTCTCTTTTTTGCTTCCTAGCTGCTGTAAGAATGGACCTCCTCTACATCAGGAACTTTTGCCATGACACAAAACAATGGGGCCAAGAGGCCATGCCCTGAATGCATATTCCAAACTAATTTCCTCTTTAGAGGTATCTTTATCTCAGATATGTGTTAAAGTAATAAAGCTGATCACTGCCTCCTGACTTATGAAGACCCACTCCAGTGTCAGGTTCTGCCATGTGACCCATTTTGGCTAAAAGAACACAGACAACATGGAAGTATACCTGGTCTGAACATTAGTTTTAGAAGTCACTATGCCACATGGCTCTTGATCTCTTGCTCTTCTCAGCATCTGCAGAATGAGCATGTCAGGAAACGAGGAAGTATATAGAAGAGAATCCCAGCCAACACTCAGCCTAAGACAGAATGAACCTTTGCTTCACAAGCCACTGAGACTTAGGGTCATTTGTTATGCAGCCAAATTTAGTAACAACAGATTAACCATCTTACAATCCAGGAGGACTGCAAGTAGTTATAGGGAAAGAGCTCTTTGCACATCTTGCCCATGGTTCCTAGCCACTGCTGCTCAAAGCCCTGGTCAAGCTCCATCCTTATCCTGACACGTTTTCTCATTTACCCACAAGGTTCCTTAAAGCATGAGGCTCCCCAGTAGTACCCTCAGCTCATGAATCATCCCTGCCAGTGAGTCTAGCTGGAATAGGAAAAGGTGGGCTTCATGCTTCACTGCCACCCTTTCCTTCTCTTGGATCAGTGATGTACTTAGGGATAATGAATACTCACTGTTTGTGACCGGAGAAGGATATGCTAAGGACTAGGGCCTTGGATTCTGACTCATACCGATTCAATAACAATGTGGCCCTCTTAGAGCAGGGACTCTAGGGCCTGGCGACCTTGACAAGGCAGCCCCTGTCTAAACTGGTTTGCAAGTACTCTTCATAGAAGTCTCACCAGAGAGGTGAGAAGAAGCCTGTGGTTGGGAGCCCTCACCCCGACCCTGCACCTTATCTTCAGCCAGATAAGTCTTAGTTGGTCTGTTGGACCCACCCTTCCAGGCTGGAAGATGCTTATTTATCAAACCACCAATCTGGGTGTTTATGGGAGGCTTTTCCAGAGGTGGTAACAGTGACTCACCCAGATGTCTGTCTTCTTGTGCATTAGCATCTGCCACCTCTTTTCCACTTCATCAGAGGTTCACTGACACCCATGGGACAGTGGCAGATGCCTGATAAGCCAGAAGGTTAACAGGGTAAGTCTCACAGTGACTCAGCCAAGAGTCTGAACTTCAGAGGACTGAAAGAGAACGAGGTAGACCAGCTCAGGGTTGGCTTCCCACTTGACTTCCTGTCTTTAAAGCCTCTGGGAAGACAATGCTAGCACACCCCAACATCCCAACATGGAAAAGGGTTCTTGGGGGTCAGCCAATTTTTTAGATCACATTATAAAGCCACTGTACCCTGGAAATTATCATAGCACAGAGCCTCACAGGCTATTGGTTGATTAAGTCCCTCGTCCACTCCCTCACCCCTCTTCTCTGTGAAATTACTTTAAAATACTTTGTTCTCGGGGAGCTTGCAAGCCGAAGCTACCTGCCTAAGGGGACTGAGAGCTTTGAGTTTCCCAGAGAGCCCTGTGGAGGTCCCATAGTCTACGCACGGGAGAATGGAAAAACTTTAACAACTCAGGCATGCACCAAGGTCTCCTTCCCATCTACCCAGACAGACTGTCCTTCCAAAAATGACTGAACAATGTCTGGCACAATAAAAACCTTTTCTGTCACCAACACTGACCACAGAACAAAGGGCAGAACCTGGGTGACCATGACCTACATTCCAGCTGCTGGTAAGAAGGGAAGCAGGGCAGAGGTGCAGAGTGGGGATCAGAAAACAGGACAAGAGGTGACTGCAGCTGCCAGAGAAGATTAATTGATTCATAGAGAAGCTGCTCCAGAGACAGGAAGAGTTCAGGAAAAGAAGACATGGTTTGGGGGTGGGAATCCAAGGAGGGACAGGAACAGAGTAGGCCACTCAGGAAGTGAAGGACTGCCTGATGGGAAATGTAGCTTGGACTTTTCCTGGCCAAGAAGATACAAGAGCAGGGCCTCGTTTCCTGTGGGAACAGACATGTGGGGGAGCTGGGCTTGGCTGGAAGTCATAGCAAGCAGAGTAGACAGACCCTTTCTGTGGATCATGCCTGTTTCAAAGAGCACAGCACTGGACAGGACCCAGGGCACATCATTCTGCACATACAACCATGCCTATTATGGACAACCCACAGCTTTCCAGTTCTTTTTCCATGCCATTTCATGCTCACACCCTTCTACCCATCCTACCACGGTGAAAACAACCTTTGAACCATGCTGTTCCCTATCCCATCCCTTATAGCTATCCTGGCTGACCCTGCACTGCCCACATCTACTTTACTCCATCACAACACCCTATAGCAGCCCTCACACACACTCATGAACACACGTGTTTGCACGCACACATGCACACACACTCCGCACATGCCGCACACACAGCCTCCTGTAGTCTGTGTCCCTCATTGTTTTGGTTTCTTGAGCACAACAAGCTTTTGCGTTCTCCTGAGGCTCCACCAAGAATCTTCCCCATGATCCATCTCATCATGTCCTCCTTCTTCTCCTCCTCAGCTGAAGCCCCAGAGCTTCCCTGACCACCAGGCTCAGGAAGGTGCCCCAACCCTGTACTAATAATGAACTAAGATGAAGTCAAGGCAGGAACTCAAGCAGGGCAGGAACCTGAAGGCAGGAGCTGATGCAGATACCCTAGAGGAAAGCAGTTCATTGGCTTGTTCCTTATGGCTTGCTTCAGCCTGCTTTCTTGTAGAACTTAGGACCACCAGCCCAGAGATGGCACCACCCACAATGGGCTGGGCCCTACCCTCATCAATCACTAAGAAAATTCCCTACAGGCTTGCCTACAGCTTGATCTTATGAAAGCATTTCCTCGACTGAGGCTCCATCCTCTCTGATGACTCCATGTTGTGTCAAGTTGACATAAAACTAACCAGTACAACTGACCCCTTGTCAATCTGACATAGCTATGGTCTTTCTTGTTTATCCCCAAGATCACACATCAGTATAAGCATCACGTTATAAAACATTTTATAAATTAAAAAGTCCCACAGTTTTCACAAATTCAATCACTTTTAAATTGTCTAAGAAATCCAACATCTCTTTTTAAACCTAAAATCTCTTTTAAAATCCAGTCTCCCAACTATGGGTTCTTGTAAAATCAAAAACAAATATTTTCTTACTTCAAGAGGAAAAGAACCATGGCATAGTCACAAGCAGATTAAAAGCAAAAAAGAACAATAACAAAAAGCCTGTATAAATAACCAGGATCCACTCACACTCTTCTGGGCTCCTCCAAAGGGCATGTGTGGCTTCTTGGTTCCAGCCCATGCATCACACACAGCTTGCCTTCTAGGCTCCAGCCGGATCAGCTCCACAACTACTGCTGTTCTTGGTGGTCATTCCAAAGTACTAGCATTTCCAAAGCACTGGGGTCTTCTGCTGCAACTGGGCTGCACTTTCGCCAATAGCTGTCTTCATGGTGCCAAACTTCAGCTTCTCTGTATGACCCCTTCAATCCTGGGCCTTCACATGCCACTAAGGCTGCACCCTAACCAGTGGCCTCTCCTGGCCTATCACAGTGCCAAGCCTCAGATGTTTTCCATGACCCCTTTATGCCTTCCAAACCAGTAACACCTGGGTAACGCTTACACTACCAAGTTCAGCTGCCAGCACAAGGTGCAACCTTGGCTACCTCTGGAACACAGCATCTTTTTGTTGATTCTCCGGAAACACCACGGTGATGCCAGGTTCTTCTTAATCACTGCTAATCTCTCAGCTCCAGATAACCAGCATCAATTGTCCCAGTAACTTGAAGATTTTGCTTCAGTGTTGCCTGCCTTCTTCATTGTGGCTGACTCTAACCCAAGCTGACCAGACACCTCAGGTTCTTCATACAAATAACTCAGTGGAGTCTTTGTTTCTCTTTGAAACGATCGCCTGCACTGCTCTCAACATTCCTGTCGTCCATACTCCTACAGAGCACCCCACTGAACTCTTAATTTATTCTCTATGACTTTTCTAGACCAAACTTCCAAAGTTCTTCCACAATCCTCCCAAAAATATGGTTAGGTCTATCACAGCAATGACCCACTATCCTGGTACTAGTTTCTATCTTATTTGGGTTACAGTTGCTGTGATGAAATACCATGACCAAAAGCAAATTGAGAAGGAGAGTGTTTATTTGGCTTACACTTCCACATCACTGCTCGTTATTAGAGGAAGTCAGGACAGGAACTCAAGCAGGGCAAGAACCTGGAGACAGGAGCTGATGCAGAGGCCATGGAGGAGTGCTGCTTTCTAGCGTGTTCCTCGTGGGTTGCTCAGCCTGCTTTCTTGTAGAACCTGGGACCACCAGATCAAAGGTGGCACCACCCACAGTGGGCTGGGCCCTCCCCCATCAATCATGAATTAAGGAAATAGCCTACAGACTTGCCTGCAGCTGGATCTTATGGGGGCAATTCCTCATTTAAGGTTCTCTCTTCTCTGATGACTACAGCTTGTGACAAGTTAATGTAAAACTAAACAGCACATATTCCTCCCAGTTCATCTCAGCAAACTCTATTTGTTATCTCAACTTTGCTTCCCATGGTGTTCCAGGATCTATTCAGAGCTTTGGTAAGTGTACTGGGGAAGATGACATTGGCTCTACACTGCCCCACACTGGCATGGGGACCAAGCATTTGGGCTCAGTAGCTTCTAAAGACTCACTTTCCAAACTGTCCCTGGGACCGCCCTCTTCCACCCACTGAAACCATAAAGTAACAGTCAACAGTCACTGAATACTTCCCTGGGGACTCAATTTATATGTCACATTTAATCCACACAGCAACCTACTGAGGTAACTATTTCCATTTTACAGATGGTAAAAATCAAGGCAGAGATACAATTTAGTAATTTTTGAACCCATGCTGACTGGCCCTTGGCCATCACCAACTTTCAGACAGGTCAGAGGGATAGGATAGTCTATAGAGAATGCACATGTGGCTGCAGTGAGAGGCCTCTGCACAGTGCAGGTGAAGCTATGTTGCTTAGTCTAATGCTTCGGCGTTAGTGCTGCCCCAGGTCAGTCGCCTGCATGTCTGGAAGACCCCCAAGGCTCTCATCTTCTAAGATATGAGGTCAGCTCCCATTAAAGGAGGGCTGCAAGGCCAGGGAGTTTTGTACTCCTTCTGCCTGAGCAGTGAGACACATGGCCCGGCAACAGTGTGCCCAAGCGCCCTTGGCAAGGGCCCCAGCTGGTTTTGGCAACCTATTGTCAGCCATGTCCAGCCTGAACATAATGTCTCAACAAAGAACACTTCAACCCTGTTTAAATAGACTTCCTCCACAGAGCCCATAATATGTAATGAGGTTATCTAATCCAGAAAGAGATCCAGTGACCTGGAAAAACACTGGTGTGTGGTGATGTGACCATTTTCTTTGCCTGCATTTTTACAAGCTTCTATTTAGCCTATGATGATGGTGTCTGTGTGGCATCAGGCTATGAAGGTGTTTATTCATCCTAGAGTCCTTGTCCTGCTCCCATGCTCTGGGGTGACATGGGAGCCATGTGCACACAGTACAAACCACCGACCCCAATACCACTTGGGCAGAGGCATTCCCAGGAAAGCACTTCACACTCCCAGATCCTGGGCTCTACCTGTACATTCGAAGTCAGCAGACCTGGGTGGCTTCTCCACTCTCTGCCTTGGATGCAGGCCTGGGGATCAGTATTTGGACACCTCCAGGCAGTAGCATAGACACGTGTCACATGGGGTCTGGCCAGAGTCTAAGACTAGTCACTCTTTCTTAAGATCAGGTAGCAGCTAGGCCTCAGTTCCAAACAAGGGACACAAGTTCATACCTTGCTTACCCCTTGAGTGACTTGTAGGGACACAGGAGGTGGCTAAGTGAAGTAATAATTTTAAAGTAACATAGGTTGATTGTTGGCCCTGGAGACAGATGAAACAGTTTGCCTGCATAGTTCAGTCTTCAAAAGGTACCATGAAAGGGAGTTATTGTGTTTTCTCTGTTTTAAAGATGGGGAAATTGAGGCACAGAGAGGTTCAATGGAATGTTCCCAATCACGAGCTCAGGATGTAGACTGGGCCTGGGTTCATGCTCCTCTCTTGAGCTACCTGGCCAGTGCTAGGAATGTGTGAGACACTGACCTGCCTTTCCTGCCCTGAGTCTCCTACCAGGAGGTTCATGGTAGGGCTCTGTATGTTACACTTGGCTGTCTTGTGCTCTCCTTTCTGACAGTTACCAGTAGTGTGGAAACACACACCTAACAGGAAAAAGAAGAGAACGCAATGGCACCAACAACTCTAACTTGGGCACAGCCAGTTTGAATTCTAAAGGCCAAGCAAGAGCTGAAAGTACTGAGGCATATTCCCAAGACAACAGCACTTACATGTAAACATCTGGCAAACAGACAAGTGTGCATCTGACAGACAGACAAGACGCTGCCATTTAGTAAGTCCCATGCTCAAGCTGCCCTTTCTCACAACAGTCAGTAGCCCACGGTAGGCCACTATCTTTGTCCATTTTTCTGAGTACTGAGAAGACAGAGACAGGAGACTCTCTGGTATTTGCTGGCTAGCTACCCTACATGAATTGGTGAGTTCCAGGATCAGTGAGGGTGCCTGCCTCAAAAACCAAGGTGATGAGTGATGGAGGAAGATAGCCAACAAACACTGGCCTCTGGCTTCCACACAAATATTCCCATGCATGCATATGCATCCATACATATATATGCACATGTGACCACCACACACACACACACACACACACACACACACACACACACACACACACACACACACACCAAGCATCATGAGAATCCTGTCGTGTATTGCAAGGGACTACCCATTAGTACCTAGCACATTCTAAGATGGCCAGAAGAAAACAAGGCACTTCAGGGTACAGGCAGATGCTGACATCAAAGGGAAATCCCTCCTGCAGGATGACCACAGAGCCATGTAAAACAGATGCAGACTGCTTTAACATCTCTCCTAGCAAAGGAATTATGCTAGGAGTGCGGGGGTGGAACAGAGCATTAATATAAATCACCCTGCATGCCCACAAAGGCTTGTGGCTCAATACTCTCAGGAGAATGAAGAATTGCTTGCTCCAGCCTGGCAGCCCTGATGCATGAAAACTAATATCTATGATTTATCATGAGGTATTCTTCACTGGTGTCTTGGTCCAAGTTCCTTTAAGTATTTGGGGTTCATGTAGCTACATTTGCCTGATGGGGTGACTGCCCCTACCCATGCAGAACACATCGTAAGTCCTAGTGTCTAGTCTCTAAACTCATGGCCACAAAAAAATAATTTTTGTCAAGTCTTAGACAATGAAAGACAGTCCATTGTATTGAAGAGTCACCTGTTGCAGAATACTTCTTTACACTGTGTGAAGATATGTCACTGAGACTGGTTTAATAAAGGGCTGAATGACCAATAGCTAGGCAGGAGAGATTAGGGTGAATGCCCAGGCAGCCAGCTGTTTTTATCATTTCTGTAGTTTTGGAAGTTGCTTGCTCTGCACTTCCTGTTTGCTCGGATAATATATTATATCCTTCTCAGGCCTCTGCTGGGGATTGAAGACTAGATAGCCTGTTTTCTTTGTTACCAGATTTAATAAAAAATATTTACAAAAGAGATACAAAAGTTATAAGGCTAAATAAACATAAAAGCTTAAGTTATCTAAAAAATGTTTTAAGGTCTAAAAAGTTATTTTAGGATGGTAATACAAGTTATGATAAACATGGTTTGGGTATAAAACTATAGATCAATTAAGATAAGATATATAACAGAGAAATTTCTCCAAATTTGCCAAATTCAAATAGACTGAATATAATTCTTACCCTGATAATTGTTCTTACTGTATATAGTTTTACTATGTTAGAGTTAAAACCTTTTCTTTTTATTCAGACAAAAGGGGGAAATGTGGGATATTTGTACACTGTGTAAAGATGTATTGCTGTAATTGGTGTATTAAAAAGCTAAACAGTCAATAGCTAGTCAGAAGAATATAGGCAGGACTTCTGGACAGATAAAGAACTCTGGGAAGGAAAAAGGAGATTCACCTGCCAGACGTGGAGGAAGCAGGATGGGCAGTACAAAGATGAGGTAATGGGCCTAGTGAAAGAATGTAGATTTTATGTCCCTCAACTGAAGAATGGATGGAGAAAATGTGGTACATTTATACAACGGAGTACTACTCAGCAGAAAAAAAACAATGGCAAATGGTTGGAACTAGAAAAACCATCCTGAGTGAGGTAACCAAGTCACAAAAAAGACAAACATGGTATGTACTCACTCATATATGGATTTTAGACATAGCGCAAAGTATCACCAGCCTATAATCCATACTGCCAGAAAAGCTAAAATACAAGGAAGACCCTAAGAGAGACATACATGGTCCCCTGGAGAAGAGGAAAGGGACAAGATCTCCTGAGCAAATTGAGAGCATGGAGGGAGGAGAGAGGGAGTTAGGGGAAAGAAAAGGAGAGAAGAGGAGGGGAGAGGAGGACATGAGGGAGCAGGAAAATTGAGTCAGGGAAAGAATAGAGGAGAGCAAGATAAGAGATACCATAATAGAGGGAGCCATTGTAGGCATAAAGAGTAATCTGGCACTAGGAAAATATCCAGAGATCTACAAGGATGACCCCAACTAACAATCTAAGCAATAGTGGAGAAGCTACCTTAAATGCCCTTCCCTGATAATGAGATTGATGACTACCTTATATGCTATCCTAGAGTCTTCATCCAATAGCTGATGGTAGAAGCTAAACACTGAGTTGAACCCCTGGAATCCAATTGCAGAGAGGGAGGAGTGATGAGCAAAGGAGTCAAGATCAGGCTGAAGAAACTCACAGAAACAGCTGACCTGAACAAGGGGGAGCTCATGGATCCCAGTCTGATAGCTGGGAAACCAGCATAGGACCAAACCAGACCTCCTGAATATGGGTGTTAATTAGGAGGACTGGGTAGTCTATGGGGCCTCTGGTAATGGATTAATATTTATCCTTAGAATACGAATGAATGGACTTTGGGAGACCATTCCATATAGAGGGTTATTCTCTCAGCCTAGACACATAGGGGAGGGCCTAGGCCCTGCTCCAAATGACAGGACAGACTTTGAAGATCCCCCATGGAAGGCCTCACCCTCTCTGGGGAGCAGAAAGTAGATAGGATGGGGGTTGGGAGGAGAACAGGGGAGGAGGGGAGGGTGAGGGAACTGGGATTGACATGTAAAAAATGCTTGTTACAAATTTAAATTTTAAAAAAAATTATCCAAAAAAAGTAGATTTTAAAATATGGGTTAATTTAAATTATAAGAAGTCATTAGGAGCAAGCCTAAACTAAGGCCAGGCTTTCATAATTAATACTAAGTCTCCATGCTGTTATGAGCTGGTAGTCACAAAAGAAAAATCCCACTCCAGTCACCATGGCCACAGTTTCTCTAAAGGCTGCAAGGCACCTTCCCTTTCCTGTAGAGCCAATTGCCATCCCTGGTTCTGTCTCTGCTTTTAGATGGACACACCTTTGCTCAAGTTCTTACCTGAATTAGGCATGTTCTTCCCATCCAACATGTTTGCCCTCTAAAATCTTTTTTCTTTTCCAACTGAGCCATTTAAGCAGCCCCCTGACTGATTTTGAGAGCAGTTTGCCCTTGGGGTTGCTTGGCATCTCCAGGAATATAGTGAAGTCTGTTCTCTTCCTTTTTTTAATTAGCATTTTTCATTTATTTTACATACGTATGCCTTCCCTCCCTCCCTTCTCTTCTCCCATTGTTCCTCCTTCCTACTCCCTCCCACCCCCTCTTCCTCCCTCCTCCATCTCTGTTCAGAAAGGGGTGGGTCTTCCATGGGCTTGAACAGTGCTTGGCACATCAAGTTGAGGCATAACCTAGCTCCTCCCCCTGAATCGAAGCTGGGGGAGGTAATCCAGCCTGGGGAACAGTTTCCCCAAAGATAGATAAGTTCCAGGGACAGGTCCTGTTCTCACTGCTAGGAGCCTTACAAACAGACCACAATACACAACTGTCACACACATGGACTGGGCCTAGGTCGGTCCCATGCAGGCTCCCTAGCTGTTGGTCCTCTTCCAAGGCTCAGCTCAAGACTCATTCTACTGGAGCTTTTCCTTATTGTCTGGGGTGAGATCCTCCCTCCCTCTTGATGTTCCAGGCTTGGAAGAGGCTGGTCATTAGCTAGTAGGCTTGAGACCCAGTCCTTTCTCCTTCTAAAGCCTGCTTCCTCACTTGGATATGATGACTTCAAAGTATCTTTTGTACAAGTGAATTTAGTTCTCGTGTCTTGGGATCCATGCTCTGTGTTTTCTTTTACACGAGACTCTGGAATTCACCCAATCTCACATTCTCATACCCTCCCCAGAACCTTGCACAGTATATATATATAGTAAATAGCAAATATTATGAAGAGGCAGAGAGAAGGTGGAAAGAAGAAGATAAAGGATGGAGAATGAGACACTTCATTAAGTGAGGGCATCATTTGTATGGCATGGAGTATTTTAGAAAAAAAATCCTAATATGGCCATTTTTTTGAAGAAACATTTTCAAATATTTCCATGGCACATATGGTCATATCTATCATGAATATTGACAATAATAACTGTATATGTAGTAAGAATATACATTGGTCCAATTGCAATACATATGGGGAAACCTTGTCCTCATTTCACTGAAGAGAAATCTGGTTCAGAGCATCAACTGAAGTGACTAGCCTGCTATGGTTTGAATGTTTTCTCCAAAGTTCACATACAATAAACTTAAGACTAAATCCCCAAGGTGAGGACTTGGGAGATAATTAGAATGAAAGAGGTCGTGAAGGTAGAGCTCCAATAGTGTGGCATTAGCGACTTTATAACAAGAGATATGAGACAGCACACTTGCTCTGTATGGCCCTGGTACTTTCTGCCATGCCATGATATAGAAGGAAGACTCTGACAAAATTGCAAACAAATGGGGCCCTGTATTCTCAGGTTCCAGATAAAATTTTATTCTTTGCCAATTAGCCAGCCTCAATTATTTTTGTGATGGGAACAGAAAACAGAGTAAGACAGCCCATGGTCACATGGAAAGACATAAAAAAATTTCAAGCCTGATTTCTATCTGTAGAAATTCTGGAAGGCAGAGGCAGCCTATCATATCTTAAAGTCCCAGGGTGAGTATACTGCCCTAGACAGCACAATATTCCCTGTACAACTATATCTAGCCATGTTCAAGGGCACAGACTCCAGGACAGAGTCTTGGGATAAGCCCCACTCCTGCTCATCAAAATGTGTTCCATGTAGAGCCTCATCCTGGCTCTAGTCTGGGGTCTGGATTAATTAAGAGGAAAAAATCTAGATTTCAGAACATCATATTCAGCTCATTTCCCAAAGAGATAAGTTCCAGAGACTGTTCGAACCAGATACAACTGGAAGAGAGGAGAATGGGTAGGAGTGGGAAACAGTGGGGTGAACATCTGTCAATGTTCAGGCACCTTCTTGTGTCACACCAGGCACTCTGCAAGTGTGACATTCTTCTGGGTTTCACAGTGATCATATGAAAGAGATTAGCATCCCTAACCACTAAGGAAAACCCTTGAACCTCCATTAGAAAGGTGACAGAATGTGTTTGCTCAGCTCTGGAAGTTGGATCAGCTTGACTGCAGACCCCACACCCACCATTCTCTCTTGTGATAGTAAATTATTTCTTTTAAAGATTTTTTTTATTTTGATCTCATGTGTTTGTCTGTGTGCCTGAGCATATGTATGTGCACCATGTGCATGGCACTGACCTCTGGAGGCCAGAAGGGGGT
Organism: Cricetiscus sungorus; assembly: GCA_030556225.1. Taxonomy (NCBI): domain Eukaryota; kingdom Metazoa; phylum Chordata; class Mammalia; order Rodentia; family Cricetidae; genus Cricetiscus; species Cricetiscus sungorus. Next base: position 72,164,532 of record JANBXA010000007.1, read on the forward strand.
ATAAGATATCCTCAAACTGGAGGTGTAGGCATCTGTAAGTTGTGCAACATGTATTCTGGGAACCGAATTTGAATCCACCAGAAGGGTAGCAAGTGCTCTTAACCACTGAGCTATTTCTACAGCCTGGCATTGACTTTTGGCCTCTATACACATATGCACACACATGCACATATTACATAAGTGTGGGGGGGTCAGAAAATGTAGCATGTCAAAGGCCAGAGATAACCTGACCTGGAAGAACCAACCAAGTATCAAGACCAGGCTGTGACCTTCCTCATGACCCTTCAAATTGTCCCTAAAGTGAGGACCTTTTGAATGGCTCCTAAGGTGGCTGGTACTGCCCCTGGGATAAAATCAGAGACTGCAAGTTTAAGGGTAGAGCCAGACAGATGCATTCTAGAATGTATCTAAACTCTGAGGGACAAGGAATAGGGCCAGCCAGAAAACCTCAGCAGCCACCACTGCACGGGGCTCCAGGGAAGATGTGTCTGCAAGTTACTGGCCAGGAGGATACAGGAAGGAAATTCAGACTCTATACACCAAAGGCTAACCAAGTCTGCTCTATGTCACTGCTCTCCCACAACACCCTTTTTGCGTGGGAGAACACTGACCCAGTGCTCAGCTTTCCTGTAGGAACTTTAATTAAAAAGCAAATTGCACATTGAGTGCACCTGGTAATGTGCGTGGTGGCCTTGAGCCAATTAAGAAGGGGGCTCCTTTCCATCTTTTCCTTTACCAGAATGGATTGATTGCTAAGCTCTTAATGAAAGAAGAAAGGAAAATGCCCAAAAGCAACAAGGTGGCTTGGTAACAGAGCCCTCCCCCTGGAGTGAGGCGATGAGGATGTGGAAGTTGCATGTTGCAAGCAGGTGTAGGCTTCCTATGTGCAAGAAGAAATGTGATATGGGGTCCTCACCTTCCTACAAGATCTTTGCTGCTCTCATAGCATAAAGGTGGGGGAAAGAAAGGAAAGTATGACCTCAGACAAGCTTCCCCGAGAAACTGTTCCCTAGTTCCCTACAAACTCTGTGATGTTTTGTACCTACTCAGAATATAGTAGGCCTGTATCAGTAGCAAAAAACCAGAGTCTCTTGAAGTGACCCACCCAAAGGGACAGGAACACTGTATGCCCTCCAACCTCAGGTAGGAAGGAAAAGGGAGTAGGATGAAGGGGCAAGGGGAGGAAGGGAGGAAACAGACAAGACTACTTCTAGAGCTGTGCTCAACCAGAATGGCAGCCTAGCATTCCTGGCCAGCAGCATCCCAGCAGACATGAGGAGCTGACTTGGAATTGGCTGTAGGCAGATACAAACCCATCAGGAAAAAAGATGGAGCCTGTACACATTGCTGGCCAAATGATGACAATGGCTGAGAAAGCATTCAGTCCTGCTAGGCGCCATGGTCTGCTGACTTCAGTGAATGCTGACATCATCTATCCGTATCAGTCCATTTTTATTGCTGTAACAGAATACTTGAGGTTGGGAGGCACTTAGAAAGACTACTGAGATCACAGTTTTGATGGCTGATTAGTCCACAGAGGATGGCACTACTGGTGAGGGCTCCTGAGCTGTATGTCCTCCTGGCACACTGCACTATGACAGCATATCTGCAAGTAGAAAAGATAAATGGCCAGACAGGAATCTAGAAGCACCCAGGGAGGCTCTTCTCTCAATAAGTGTCCCCTCTTAAAGGTCTCAGCACTACACAACCATCACCCTAACAACCTGGCCTCCAACACAGGAAACGTTTAGGGCACAATCCCAGCATAGCAATATCAGAGCACTTTTTTCCATCTGTGATCAGGTTTACAGATGACAAGCTAGCCAGCAGGCTTAGATGGCTCCCTCATCACAAAGAATGTTTCCTAAGGGCTGAGAAAATACATTGATCAGTCAATAAAGGGCTTGCTATGCCAAGCATGAGGTTCTAAGTTCTGATCCCCACCACATCCGTAAAAGACTGAACCTGTAATCACACTGTAGCTGGAACAACACATCCAGGTGGTTTACTAGAGTTCACTGGTCAGACAGCCTAACAAACTGGTGAGCTCCAGGTTCAGTGAGAGACCCTGACTCAAAACTAATGTGAAGAGCAAAAAAAGGAAAATTCCCATCGTCAAGCCTCTGCCCTCTACAAGCATCCACACATATTCACATGCCAACAGACACACACAGACACACACACACACACACACACACACACACACACACACACACACTTTAAAACTATAATAAAATCAATTTTTAAAGAATAATCTCCAAACTGGGTTGAGCCATGTGACTCTAAGTAAGTTAGCAGAGAAGAGTTTTGCCACATGAACCAAGTTGAGTGTGAGTCTATTTCCACCTCCCACCCATGAGGACCCCAACTTGGAAGACCGCCAGAGTACTCTGTGGACATAGGGCATAATAAAAAACCACACAGATAAGAAATTTGCAGCTGACATGCAGGACTCTACGGGAGGAAAGCCAGCAAGGAGGTACATCTGATTATGATCAATTGATGCAATGTCCTTTCTAAATAAGCTACCAAGCTCATTCCTACGTGCTTGGGGGCTGTGCCAATAAATGGTTGTATAAATCAATGAACTAATCCATGAGTACCAGAGCTAGTCCACATTTTAACCCAGGCTCAGTGAGGACAGAATACTGGGAACATGGAGGATGGGACCATATAGCATGTAACTTTAGCAACCTAGGTCTGAACCATGGTGAACTGGGTTGTGACTTGGGGTCTCAGCTATGACACGACCTCACAGGCTCTGATAGCCCACAGCCCAACAAAAGATACTCCCAGTCCTGTGCACAGAAGTTTTCTTATAGCCTTGAGTGCAAGGCCAGATAAAGGGTATGTGTATGACAGAAAGTTCTATATCTTGCAGTTTTTCACAAAAAGAAAAAAAAAGAAAAAAGAAAAAGCTAAAAATAGGACAGATAGACTGCTATCTCTGCACAACAGAGGCTTCTATGTAATAATCACAGTAGCCTTGACCTTGTCAGCCTCACCATGAGGCCCATGAATGCCACCAACTTTAAGGAACCAGATTTTCTAGACTGTGCTCAGATGCATGCCTTCTGTGCAAGCATCAGCAGATATGCACCTGTGTTTGGTCCCGAAGACAGAGGACAGTGCCATCCTGTTTTTTCCCCCCACAAGGTTTTCCTGACCAAAGGCTTTCACAGGACCATCCCCAAGATACAACATCAGATACCCCAGTCTTTCTCATGTCTCTACTCAGTTGTCCCCTCCTCTTGGAACCTCTCCCTTTATTGTTCTGCTACTGAACCCACTCACTTTCAAGTTCAAGTGTCCATAGTGCTATGATCAGGTTATTCAGCCACTGACCTAGAGATAACTGAGACTTCCCCCAAAGGAATAATAGTCAAGATACTTGACAGCTGGGATAGAAGGGTACCACCAAAGCAGAACATCTGGCCAACAGGAACAGATGCTGTTCCAGTTAGCCAATATGCCACACCAACCATTCCAGTGACCACTGGCTTGCCCCACTTGCTATCACCCCATAGCACAGCCTCCTTGACAGGATTTAGGGTGCAGACACACCACTGTCTCTGCTCATAAGCATTACCATGCCATGAGACCAGGACGTTGTTTCTACCCTGTCCTGGACAAGGCAACCAACTTATGAGTTCCATGTGACCTTTATCCTCCTCCAGCCCCAGGACATCCTAGTGAGATGACACCAATACATTATGCTCCCATTATCATTTGGAACCTGTTCTCTAGCTCCTTGTAGCCAGGAAAAGAAGGCAGTATATGTTGAGGACAGGTTATGTTCTGTGTATCTTTTGATTCTTGCTCGTGTCCCAAGAGAAGCAGGCTTGCTGTGTCCCAGCTGTGACAGCCAGAGGAGCCTCATCTGTCTGAATGGATCAAAGACACAGGACAGAAACACTCTAAGGCTGAGCAAGGATCAGGGCTGGAGAGCTGCCCAGGGGAAGTCCAGGTGAGAGACAGGACTCAGAAATACAAGACAACTCAGGTTCTAACTAAAGCCATGGCTTCATTTCCATCTGGCTTACAAATGGCCCTTAACCAGAGCCAAAAGGATGACTAAGAATAATCCCTGCCTTCTGGGAAAGTGGGATAGCCAGGGCTTTCTGCACTTCTCACCTGAACTAGCTGCTTATTGACCCACTATTTTGGAGTTGAACACTGATCTAAGGCAGGGAGATGGGAGGCAGGATGGTAAAAACCCAGCTGACTCTACACCCAAGCCACTGTCCCTCCCCAGTCCTACAGTCTACCCTTTGCCAGCCTCACTCACTGAAGTCACATTTGGTGGGACTTGAGGAAATATATGCTATGCTTTCCTTTGGGTTTTCAGTCCACCAAGTACTGTGACCCTCCTGGCTAGGCTTATAGATGCCAGTGGATACCAGAAATCACCATCTATGGGCTACACACATTTGATGTAAGAGAAGCATCCAGACAGGCTGTCATGGTGTCTGCTGGGAGCCTCTCCTATCTGGGATGGATTTTATTGTTGCAAAGACAAGCAGTCTCCACTCAACATGTATTTATTAAAGACTGTGTATGTCAGATGCAACACTGAGATGAACAAGGCCAAGTCCCTGCCCTCATGAAATTTATAGTCTCCTGGTGGAGAAAGATAACGAGGGAAGATGGATCAAGGAGTCTCAGGCAAGAGGTGCTGAGGAGGGGTGGAATGGAGTGCACTGGATGGTTGAAATGAAGGAAAGAAGCAGACACTGCAGGCAGAGGAAGCAGTGGGGTGAAGGTCCAGGGCAGAGCAAAGAGGGTGTGTTGGAGGGACAGCAGAAGCCCCATTGACCAAAGCAGAATGAGGGAATTGATAGCTGGAGGAGGGAGTCAGGGAAGCAGGCAGAACCCAGATGGCAGAGGGCACTGATGGGGTTAAGTGACTGCTCCTCATTAGCATTGCCCTTCCTGTGAAGGGGCCATGTGCCCATCTGTTGCCCTGAAGAGTCAATGCTATACAATGGGGGACCCACCCCCAAACTGCCATGGTAAGCTTGGGCCTGCGAACATAAATGGATCTACCCCACCCTAAGGGGATACTGAGAGCTACCATGACGCTCAGCTATTTTTTTCTTGTCTTTACCACATCACAGAATCAAGGCCCTTGGTTGTCTTATTACTTCAACCCCCACCACAGGAAAGATGTTCATGTGCTCTTTTGCAAAAATCTAGTACTTTCCAGATATTTTCTGAGAAGCTGCCCTCAGTTTGTCACCGTTTGGAGGATATTTTCTAGAGTAGTATGAATGCATCTCCACCCCCTACTCCTATGCCCTGGGGCCACCCCACACTCACACACCCTGGGGTTCCTGTCAGAACATAATGCTGGTCCAACCTTAGTCCCCCACATCTCTCAGGCCCATCCCCAAGATTCTGTCTCACTGTAACAAGCCCTCTAGATACAAATTCTGTCCCAATAAATGTCAATCTATGTGACGTCGTTCTGCCCTCTCAAGCACCTCACCTGATGCCTAACCAAAGTCATCGCACAGCCTGCATATTTTGAACACATGGAAAATGTATGCCACCAAAATCCACAAGTAAAGATACAATTTGGAGGGTAAAAAGTGCTCTAGTTCTGTTTCTGTCTGAAAAGCATGTAGAAGCTAGGTTTAATCAATAAATGAAAAAGGTTGTCACTACTAAATTCCTCTCCATCTAACACCAGCAAAGGACACATTTACATCTCATTCCCCACAGGCAGAACATCAAAAGACCAGAAGTCCAAGGAGCTGTCACACACACACACACACACACACACACACACACACACACACACACACACACTCACACACTCACACACATACATTTAAATGCAGACCTTCTAAAGAGCACACACCATCATGACACCTCCTGAAGTCCTGACCACAGATGTGACCAGGGGAATGCTCATTTAAAAAATCATGATGCAAACCAGAGCCATACAGACCCATTGTCAGTGGAAGCAGAGCGCACATGTGGTGTGCTAAGCATTCCCTGGGTTGGGAGAGAAAGGCAGAAATGCCCAAGGCATAGCCTTGTCTTTTAGAAGCAAGTGATTCTCATGGCTCCAGGTGACCCAAGCAAGGGAATCATGATTTGGGCAACTCTACTCAACCAGAGGAGGACAGCACAGATCACACCTGATGAAACAGGAGGAAATTCTTGGGAGAACATTAGGATTCAGAACAAAGGAGCATCAGGAGCTGAGCTGGCCAGACAGTGTTGAGCTTTGAAGAGTGTGTTCTGGCAGGAAAGACAAAGGAGAACACACAAGAGGGAGCAAAATGAGGAGGCTGAAGAAGTGTCCCGAGATTCCAGGGGACTTTGTTCCAAACGACAGATCATCCAGTGGGCCTGAGAAGATAAGATCAAAGCAAGCCATCTGCCAACAGTTGGGACAGGAAGTGCAAGGACAGACAGAATTGTGCCAAGAAAAGCCTGAGAGCTCTGTCCAGGAAGGGGAGGGAGGCACAGCACAAGGGGACAGCTGGTATGATGGAATCTGAGCTAAGGAAATCCATGGAAACAGGAATCAGGTCCCAGCAGCTGGGAAGACCCTCGGAGATGCCCCTAGGGGACACTGAGCTCTGCTCTCAGCAGTAAAGAAGTGGCCCAAGCTTTGGGGAGCATGTTTGAACATGTAGGTACAGTAGGTAAGCCTGCAGTTAAACCCCACAAAAAGCCATTTGCCCCTTGGCAGTGTGGACTATGAAGCCAAACCCACAAGCCACTATGTGAACTACTCCTGTTAGCTCTGCCAAGCAAGCATGCATGCAGACCCAAACTCATACAGCATCCTAGTGTATGCTTAAGTTGTCTCAAGGAAAAAAAAATACCCTGTCTCGCTATTTGAGTGTCAGCCTGAACCGGCTACTTTTTCATGGGACCCTGTTGCTACTTGAATGAACAACTAACAGCAAAAGCATTCAGAGTTGGGAATTTGCAGGCTTGTTTCAAAGCTTTGTCACTTCAAAGCAAATGACTGATAATATTGTTTCTCAAAGACAAGAATTCAAAGTCTTAAAGGAAAAAAAAATGGAAAATTTCAAAGCTTGTCCCCACTACCATGAGGACCAGAGGACACCACCAGTGCCCAGAAGTATAGGTAGGGAAGTGAGGGCAAGGGATTAGTGTAGTGTGTGGCTGGCTGAATATAGCCACACCCAGAAGGTCACTTGGGAACCTGACTTTTCCAACAGAACCATTCATAGTGTTCCAGAAACGTGTCTGGATGAAAGAGTCCGAGTACAAAATGGACCAGTAAACATCAGAGGTTTATTTTTATTACTTTTTATTTATGTGTATGTCTCTGTGCATATGTGTACACATGTGAAGGTGCCCTCAGACGCCAGAAGAGGGTACTGAATCTCCTGAGCTAGAGTGACAGGCAGCTGTGAGCTGCCCAGTATGAACACTGGGAACTAGGGGACTGAACTCAGGTCCTCTGCAAGAGCAGCAAGTGTTCTTAAACATTCAACCACCTCTTCAGCCCTAGAACTGGAGAACTTGGATGCAATAGAGTGCATATTATCCACTATATTAAATGGGTTCTATATCACAACCATCTCTAAAATATATGATTTGACTCCTTCAGCTGTCATATCAAATAAGAATATCTATAGTTATGTGAAGATGCTGTAAAATGCTTCACAACTCTGAGTTTCCATACTTTTGGGAAGAACGTGATCCATATACTTCAACCACAACAGGGCATCCTACATAGCTGCCAACTCAAGGGAGGGGCAGATATGACATTCCAGCATTTTTCTGTCAAACCATCAAGAGACTTATGAGAATACTACTTAATATTGTTCTCAATAAAATGGTTTCTTTTGGTTTTGAAAACTGCTATTGATTGAACATCTGTATCTCATTCCCCTCCCCTCTTTCAAGTTCAACCTGCAACTCCTGGTAAGATGGGAGGAGAGCAGAACCCTCATGAACAGGGTCAATGTCGCTGCTTAAGGATCCTAGAGAATTCCTCCACCATTGTCACTGGGTGAGGACACCCTAGGAAGATGTTTGATCATGAACCAAGATGTGGGTCATCCATAGATACTTTATCTGCTGGTGCCTTGAACCTCAGAACTGAGTAATAAGCTTGGTTGTTTATATGGCACCCTACCTATGGCATTTGGTCACAGCAGCTCAAATGGACAAGAATTCTGTGACCTCCTATGCATAAAACAGTCTTACTTGTGCCAACTTGTAATTGGCCCAATTATTGCCATTATTAAATAAAATAATGACTGTTTTTGAAACTATCTCATTTTAAATTTCTAGTCTGGTGAATATTTATAGGTGTAACCTACATTTTGTTTTTTGAGACAGGGTTTCTCTTAGGCGGCCCTGGCTGTCCTGGAACTCACTCTGTAGACCAGATTGGCCTCAGACTCCCAGAGATTCACCTACCTTTGCCTTCCGAGTGCTGGCTGGGATTAAACCCATCCATCACCACCCAGCTCGTAACCTACATTCAAAACAAAATGTATCCACTACTATTACAGTGTCTGTGTGTGTAGGGGGGAGGAACAGAAGCATGTTGTGGCACATGTATGGACATCAAAGGATAGCTCTGGGGAGTTGGCTCTCTCCTTCCACCTCCACATGGATCCTGAGGGATCAAATTTGGGTCTCTGAGCTTGTGCAGCAAGTGACTTTACCCTCTCAGCAGCTCGCTGGCCCATAAACTACATTAGAAAAAAAATCTTCCTTTAGGCTACTGCTAATTAAAATGATCCTGAAGCCAAACAGCTTGAGAACTGGCTTAAACTATGGTTGAATGATTAGAAAACCACTTGTTTAGGGCCCAGCATCTGTGAGACTCCAAGTCTCACAGATAAAATCTCCCCTGTTGACAAGCAGAAGCTACCAGAAAGATTTTTGATGGGCTCTAAATATCAGATCATGGCTCATAAATTTTCATCTGTTTGTGTCGAGGTTGTCATTCCTATGGTATGTGCTGCTCTGGTAATATCAGTTCTTAAAATAATTTCTTACACTGTTGTAAACCTCTATGCTTTCCAAAGTTACTTGAGAGATGCCCTCCTCCCCCTGCTATACTGCCTCCTCTTTCCACACTACCCCTATCACCTGAGAATCAGCATCTCATTGACTGCTGGCCCCACTGGCGCTGTGAGTCTCTGTGACTGGGTACTGCCAAATACAATAGCAGTTGGTCATATTTTTGGTTGACTTCTGTGGGCTCACTAAGCCAGGAAGAAGAAACTTAGAGAGAGCTAGTGACCTGAGCAGTCTTCCAGAGGGGAAAACTTAGCCCCCCTGCTGCTACTTTGGAAGTCACATCCTAGTGGGATAAGAGAAGCCACTAACCTCAAACTCACCTGTTGTCAGAACGATGAATGGGCTCTGTTTTCTTTCACCTTTCCTGTTATGCGTTCAAAGTGAAGGGTGGGGAAGGAACACAGTGGTGGGTAGAGTCTCGCTCCTTACCCATCATAAACACAATGTTTCACAGACCTCTTCCCCCAGCCCAGTGAGCAACAGAAACTCAGCACAAAAGCCTCTCAAAGCCAGGAGGGACGAAAGCCTCTCCATGCAGATGTAAACCTTCACTGCTTCCCACCTTCCATGCTGTATACACTCAGGTCTTTGTCTCTGTGGCTCCTGATCCCCTGCATAAGGTCTTGTAGTTGAGAGTCAAAACATCTTCTGGTACTCAGTTCAAATACTTCTTTCTGCTGGAACTGACACACATGGGTCTGCTCAGCCACAAGTGACTCCCCTTCCCACCTACCTGGCCACTCACCAGCATTCAACACATCCCACAACAGCAATGGATGACTGCCATCCACCCAAGCTTCACCCCCATACTGGACTTTGAGATTTTGAAAGACAAGAACTACACCTTCCCTTTGTGTCACTCTGCTCACATGGCATCAAATCTGACATGTACAGTACCTTCTAAATGTCTGCGAACTAAATCAACGATTTATTGTAGGAAGGAAAGGAAGAAGGGGAGAGAAGAAGAGAGGAAGGAAGGAAAGAGGGAGGGAAGGAGAAAGGGAGGAAGGAAGAGAGGGAAGGAGGGAGAGAGAAACAAAGAAAAAAAGAGAGGGGAGGGAGGGAGGAAAGAAAAAAGGAAGGGAGGGAGGGAGGGAGGGAGGGAGGGAGGGAGGGAGGGAGGGAGGGAGGGAGGAAGGAAGGAAGGAAGGAAGGAAGGAAGGAAGGAAGGAAGGAAGGAAGGAAGGAAATCATGCCTTGATTCCTACGAGTGAATTGATTTTTGCGATTTTCCTGGATTCAAGGCTGAGCAATGTCCCTCCTTCCTTAACAATCAGTATCCTGACCAATACTCTTCCCTAAGTCTAATAGATGAAGACTCGGAGATGTCATCAAGCAAAAAAGAGCCTTACTTAAACAGGAAGCAGGCTTCAGGAAACTCTTCACTGCTCTCTCTCTCTCTCTCTCTCTGTCCCTCTCTCTCTGTGTCCCTCTCTCTCTCTGTCTCTCTGTCTCTGTCTCTCTCTGTCTCTCTGTCTTAATCTCTCTCTGTCCCTCTCTCTCTGTCTCTCTCTGTCTCTCTATCTCTGTCTCTCTGTCTGTCTTAATCTCTCTGTCCCTCTCTCTCTCTGTCTCTCTGTCTTTCTCTCTCTCTGTCCCTCTCTCTCTCTGTCTCTCTCTGTCTCTCTGTCTTTCTCTCTCTCTGTTCCTCTCTCTCTGTCTCCCTCTGATTCTCTCTCTCTGTCCCCCTCTCTGTCTCTTTCTCTGTCTCTGTCTCTCTCTGTCTCTATCTCTCTGTCTTTCTCTCTCTGTCCCTCTCTCTGTCTCTCTCTCTGACTCTCTCTGTCTCTGTCTCTCTGTCTCTCTCTGTCTCTCTCTGTCTCTCTCTGTCTCTGTCTCTCTGTCTCTCTCTGTGTGTCGCTCTCTGTCTCTGTCTGTCTCTCTCTCTCTCTCTCTCTCTCTCTCTCTCTCTCTCTCTCTCTCTCTCTCTCTCTCTCTCTGGGAATATTGCAGATACTTTAGGCACATAGGGGAAGCTGTCTTCCCTCTAGGTCCCAAAAGCCAACTCCAGGTTTTACTGAAAGTCAAAGTCACCAGTGAGTTGTACTTTGTCACTCTACTTTTTGATGAGAACAGATGTTATTTGTTACTATCTATCAGACATGTGGGCCTGGGAAATATCTCCCAACCCACTTAATCACCATGAAACATGCTAGGGGAAATGGGGGTAGGTACTCCATCAATATTGCTAAGGGTCAATTAGGATCACTCAAAGTTCTGCCAGGAACTCCTTGCCCATGCTCTGTAAGTAAGCCCAAGAAAGTCATTGGTTCCCTAGGGTGAACTTAAGCAGAATGAAACTTCGGGTTGTCATTGAGACCTTCTTAGAAATGGGAGACACTGTCTGCAGCTCCCCAGAGAAGAGCTCTTACAACTGAACTCTATCTGCAAGGCTACTTTTTACCCACAGCAGAGAACCTGAGCTCAAGTGCAGAGCATGGCATAGCACACACAGAGCTGGCACAGCATACCAAGACCAGACACACAAAAACCCATGCTTGGAGCTACCCTCCCAGTCAGCAAGAAGAGATGGATGGACCCTGCATTCCTAAACAGAGGTATCATATGCTCAGAGCTCTCGTGTTTACATATCTAAGCTCTTCATGCAGAATGCTGCAGGAGAAAGGGAGGAAAAATTGGCAATTCTACTTCCCTAGGGTGGACCAGTAAGGAGGTGGGGGAAGAGGCAATGAAATCCAGCACTTTCAAGAAAAATGTATTCATCCTCCCTTGTAATAAATAAGGTCAGGAGAGAGAGAGAGAGAGAGAGAGAGAGAGAGAGAGAGAGAGAGAGAGAGAGAGAGAGAGAGAGAGAGAGAGTGTATACTGCCATTTAAGAAACATGGCAAACATGGACAGTCCACATTCATGTTATATTTAGCCACATCACTAACATTGCTAAAAACGGACTTCTGGACAAGCCCCACAAAGGAAAACACCATTCCAGCGTTCCCCTTTGCTGCTCAGCAAGCATGGGAAATTCTTAGCTCCATATTCACAGAAACTTCAACCAAGAGAGGTGTTCAGCAGTGTGTGTGTGTGTGTGTGTGTGTGTGTGTGTGTGTGTGTGTTGTTGTTGTTGTTGTTGTTGTTGTTGTTGATTTTTAAAGCCCTTAAATAGCAGATTTTTTTAACAGAGAACTTGCAGTCTCCTGAATGACAGTCCAGCCTGCTCAGGGAGAATGACGTCTATCAGTCACCTGTCCTTCCCAGCAGAGACCCTGACCACCACATCAGCCAGGAGTTTGACAGGCCTGACCCAGGGTCAGCCCCTCGCCAAAGTGCCCAAAGAACATTTCTCAGACCCAGAGCTTAAATACCCTTGTCAGGGGGTGGGGTGGGCAACCACATAAAGGACAACCTGAAGGATTGCTGTGACCAACATCTCCTTGTCACACAGAGCATCCAGTGTCCAGACACACAGAACTTGGGTAGGCCCTCAGAGGAGTGTGAAAGGCAATGCAGATAAGCCAAACTCAGAGTTACTGGGGGTCTACTCTTGACTTTGCAGTGGGAGCATTGTACCTTAGCATGACATTCAGATGCCTCATATATGGCTTAACAATAGAGAGACATTGTAATAAGTGCTTACTAAAGGTGTTGACATGGGGCTGGAGAGATGGTCCAGTGCTTGCTGAGCACAGGCTGCTCTTCCAGAGGATTCAAGTTCCATTCCCAGCACCCACAGGATGGCTAACAACCATCTTAAATTCCAGTTTGAAGAACCTGATGCCCTCTTCTGGTCTCTTACAGGCACTGCATGCCTAGATGCATAGACATATATGCAGACAAAATACTCATATGCATAAAATTAAAATGAATCTCTTTTTTAAAGAGTCATGGTCATGTTACTAGTATCATTGTGTGTGCTTGCATAAATGAAGACTGCTGTGATACTAAGTGACACAGTCTTTTGGGACCACTGTGATGTAGGCAGTTTATCACCAGGTACTATGCACTATCACATAGCAAGTGACCCAACATAACAACTACATAATGGCCCTGTGACAGAGATGGCCATGTTCTCACTGCAACACCTTTCCTTTTCTTCCAGATTGATGAGCCTGAATGCATTTCCCATCTCCCCTTGCAGTCAGGTGGTACCATGTAACAAAGTTACCACCAATTACATGTGGTAGAAATGGTATGTTCTACATCTAGGTCTGAACAATGGAAACCTCTTAAGATCTTCCATGTTCTCCTTTCATGCTGTTTCTAGGAGCAGGCTCAGACACTCAAAATTGTGTTCTTGGACATAACATATGTCTCTATCCAACTCACCAGAAAACCTCCCTGTGAGGAAGCATCTCCTAAAATCAGCAATCAGAAGTGTTCTACCCCACTTCTTGTCACCTCTGCTCCAGGTGTGATGGTCCAAGTCACAGGCTCTCCCTACTATACCACTCACCAGACTCACAGGTAAACTATATCTTCTTACACCTGAGTTAGAACAAACCCTCTCTCTCTTAAGCTGTTTTGCGAAGTATTTTCTCACAGCAACAAGAAAAGCAGCAAACACCATCTGTATCCTCGTTGGTAAAAGAGACTGCACCGAGGCTGTCAGGAGGACTTCCTGGGATCATGCATCTGACACACTTAGCAAAGTACTTGGCCCACTTTAGTTGACTAACTTGAAGAAATCTCATCTAGTTTCTCCTCATCCTTACTTCTCAGGTCCCTAATCTATGCAATGAAAATCACCCTAAAGGCTCCCTTCTGACTTTGTAGGCAAATAGGGAGGGAAATCATAACAGCCTGGAATTCCCTCCTGCCCTTCAACAGAGTCATTCTGCCTACCAGAACAGCAGTCCACCAGTGGATGCCACTGTCATCTCAAAACAACTTTATGCAAATGTTGTCTTCTGAGTGAATGTGGGTGGATGAAGAAAGGTGCCTCCTCTTCCTGCTGAGCAGAAATACAACAAACACAGACATACTGATGCTCTTGCATATTCTTGAAAGGGACCAAAATACTCATCACCAGAGTTGACACTCTAGGATTGTGCCTGTGCCCTGGGAGCCAACACCTAGGTTGTTAGGTGCTACAGGGAATTAAGGAGTTTGGGTTTCTGACCCTCAGATGGTCAGAAAAATGTGGCTTTAGTGTCTTTCTTACTATACGCTAAGTGACACTATTATTTAATGTTATGAGCCTAGGTTTTACATCAGAAAAGGGGATCATAATAGCCCCTCTCAACCTGATTGTAGGAAGACAGAGTGAGGTAACTTGTGGACAGCATTTATCATGGTATCCACATATAATAAACACACAGCAAACATTGACTGGTGATATCTATTTATAATGGACCAGAACAAACTTCTCATCAAGTCACAGAGACGACTACCTCTCTAAGCAGGTCCCTAGAAACACCACCAATCTGTCTCCAGCAGACGTTTTTTCCATTCAATGACTCTGAAGAGACAGAAAAGCTTTAATCAATGCCCAGAAGTGAAATACTAAGAAATTATATGCACAGTTACAAAAAAAAAAAAATCAAGGATGTTTCCCACACATTGTCAAGCAGACAAAAACATATTGACAGGCTGTTCCTGCAAGAAAATGGACTGGCTTTTCTAGATAATGCCTAAGCCATCTATCCTTCCTGAGGCAAGCATTGCTTCCCAGGGCCAAAAGACTCCTACAACCAAGCTAATAGAACATTGTCTCTAGTTCATCTGAGGGCCTAAACACCCTCACTTCACATTGACATAAGACACACCATATCTAGCACAAGCCCCAGAGCTACTCTAGTCAGAGTAGATGCTAAGACCAGTATTTCCTTCTTGAGAAATGGCCCAGAATGAGGCTGAAGAGATGGTGCAGTGGTTAAGAGCACTTGTTGTTCATGCAGAAGACCCAGGTTCAATTCCCAACACTCATATGGTGGCTCCCAACCATCCATAACTCTAGTTCTAGGAGATCCAACACCTTCTGGCCTCTGGGGCACTGTGTGCATGTGGTGCACAGCCATACAAACACACAAAACACCCCCAGACAAAATAACAAGCTTTTTATAAAAAAAAAAAAAAAAACCCAAATACCCAGAATATTATAGAAAAATCCAACCCCTCATCCAGGAGTGGTGCATGATCTCAGCACTCAGGAGGCAGAGGCAGGAGGAATGTGAGTATGAGGCCAGCCTGTGCTACATAGTGAGACCCTGTATCAAAAAAGCTCAGTGTTGAAAGCTTGTGTAGCATGCACAAGAGCCTGCTTTCTGTCCTTAACATCTCACAGATACACTCCTCATATCTGCAAATCACATACCCTTCCAATGCCAAAGACAACATAGGAGCTGGTTTGCTAGGGAGTCTAGGACTCATCCTAGAAACTTTTAACAGCTCCTGTGTATAAAGAGAATACATGGTATTCCATGAACTAAAGCAATATACTTCCTTCTAAAGGCTACTGGCTACCCTTCTTGGAGATAAAATGTAGAGGTTTCAACAAGAAGAGGGGACAAATGAGCTTCATTTTAAAGCTGTTCACTTCAGCTTGTTTGTCTGATTTGATGCACAGTCTTCAATTCTCTAAATAACCATTTCCTGTTAGGCTAGAGCATACCTGTACTGCCCAATGAAGTTTGGCCAGTGGAATAGAGGATGTCTAGAGAAATATGTGAGATACAATGGGCCCATACTAATTCCATCTCTCATTTTCCCAGGCTTCAGAAAGGTTCTGTGAAGCTTGGGTTTTCTTTCTTGATTTTTTTAGCTATGTACCTGGGTATGTGTGTGTGTGTATATATGTTGGGTTTTCTTTCTTGATTTTTTTAGCTATGTACCTGGGTATGTATGTATGTATGTATGTATGTATGTGTATGTGTATATATATATATATATACATGTCCACTCATATGCAGGTATCTTCTGAGGCCAAAATGTGGAGCCAGATCTCATGGAGTTGGAGTTACAGGTACTTGTGAGTCACCTGACCTGATATATATATATATATATATATATATATATATATATATATATATACACATGTCCACTCATATGCAGGTATCTTCTGAGGCCAAAATGTGGAGCCAGATCTCATGGAGTTGGAGTTACAGGTACTTGTGAGTCACCTGACCTGATGTGGGTGCTGAGAACTGAACCCCAGTAAGTGTTCTTGACCACAGAGCCTCTCTTCATCTTCCTCCTTCCCACAGTTTTCCTTCTCTGTAAATAGATGTGTCTTAACCAAAAAGTACAAGGTGTGCAAGAGATTTTGCTTCCATTTTATCCACAGACAACCCTCAAAATACTGATGGGATTCTTAAACGCATGCAGTGTTTCTCAGCAGCACTGCCGGGTTTCACAGGGTGGTGAGCCCACTCCCACTGGAACGCCTTTCCCCTGATCCAAAGAAGCAGTTGTGTTTACACTTTGAGGAGAGGTAGTTTTAAGCAAAGGATGATATGATGCCTGTGTCCTGCTTCTTCCCCTCTGCTTGGCTAGAAGACAAACATAGCAGAGTACACCGTCCTGCTGGGGACTGAAAGCAGTTTCTAGACCATTCCTTGACTACATGTGCATGCTTACATCTGCATATGAGATGAAGAGGGGGCATTGCTCTATGAGAATGTCAGGTTCAAAGAGCCCATAGTTAACTAATATCGGCTATTCTTCCCACACAGACCTCACTCTAGGTTGGGTCTAAAACTCAGAAAGGAGCTCCTGTATCCACCAGAATTGGAAAACCTCTAGCTGAAGTCAGTTCGTCAGTAACTTGACCATCTCCAATGCTTCCATGGATGCATAACTCAACAGTGACATAAGTGCCCATGCCAACAGTGTTCAGGGTCATTCGTATACTTCACCTACCTCCAGCACCAATCTAATTTAGAACAGTTTCATCCTCCTCCAAAGAAGCTCTTTATTAATAAGAAATCCCCCTCTAATCCCAAGCCTCTAGCCCAGTTCCAGTTTCTGCTATCTATTTTCTGTCTCTATAAATTTACTGAAACATGCAAACCCATGATTCAACATGTAGTCTTCTGTGCTGTTTCCTTTTCAGTTAGTAACATGATTTCAAGGTCCCTCCTGGAAATGCTAAGTACTCCCTCCCTTTTTACAGCATAAAAATATATTATTGATATATCATGTTCTGTTTTAGACATGTGTCCATTGATAGACATTTAGATTGTGTCCACTTGACTATCATGAATACACCACTGTAACTTGAGTCTGTGTACCATATATTATAAATGACATTCAGCATGCATCTAGAAAGAAAACTACTGTGTCACATGGTAACTCTGTGTTTAAAATTTTGTGCAACTCCTAAACTGTTTTCCAAAGCCATCTGCCCATTGTGCACTCAACTGTGGTCTGAATGTTTATTTTCCCCCAAAATTCATATGCTGAAGTCTCACTGCCAAAGTGAGGGTTCTAGGTCCAGCCATAGAATCATAGTGGCTCTTCCTTACAAGTGTGACTAGTCACCCTTTTAATGAAAGAGATTCCAGGGAACTAGTCAGCACCTTCTACCATGTGAGGACACAGAATTCACTTCTCTGCAATCCAGAATGCATTCTTCACCAGACCTCAACCAGGGTGCTCCCTAATATTGAAACTCTTTTGTAGAAGACCCTTTGCCACGTTACTATGGTTGAGTAACTTTTTTTGAGAGCTTTTTTCTTATTTCTTAAACTCCAATGTATGAGGTACAATATCATTTTCAAATGTCCCTGCTGCCTTCAAGTGCTACGCTGTTTTGTTGGTAGCTGTTCATTTCCCTGTAGCATCTACTTTGTCCGCTGCACGTACATATTGCCCCTCCATTTCTGTTCATCTTAAAATGTTTTGTAATTTCCCTTTTGATTTTTTATTTAATCCATTGGTTATTTAGAGGAAGGCTGATTTACATATATTTTTAATTTTCCAGATCTCCTTCTTTATTGATTCTAATTTCATTCTGTGTGGGAATATACTTTATGTGAGTTAAATCCTTTCAATTTTGTTGAGGCTTATTTTAGGGCCTAGCATAGGATCTATTCTGGGTAATGTTCCATGTATATTTGAGAAAAATATGCACTCTGCTACTACTAAATGAGGCTAAGTGGAACAGTTTATGCAAGTCTATTTGATCTAGTTGGAGTGTAGTCTTATTCAATTTTTTTTGTCTTTGTTATACATCTGCTTAGTTGTTCTACCCATTACTTAAAGAAGATATTGAAATTTGAAACTATTATTCTTAAACTGTTTGTCAATTCAATGTTTCAAACCTTTGTTTTGTGTATTTAGAGTCTCTGTTATTAAGTGTATATATATTTATATCTGTTACACATTCTCTGAATGCAATTTTTATAAAATGTCACTCTTTATCTCTAACAGTAGAGCTTCACTTTTGTTTAATTTGGCTGATATGAGTACAGCCACTCCATTTTTTTATGGCTTTAGTTTACATGGTATATTTTTCTTATTCTTTTCTCATTAAATTCTATTTTTTTTATTTTAATCAAATGTGTGACTCCTATAGTTGTGTATTGTGTTTTATTCCAGTTTCACAGTCTCTGTATTTGACTAGATAGCTTAACTCACTCATATTTGATGCTTTCATTGAAATAGATGGTTTCCTGGGCTGGAGAGATGGCTCGGCCATTAAAGGCTAGGCTCACAAACAAAAAATATAAGAAATAGATGGTTTCCATCTATAATTTTGCTTATTTTCTATGTCTTACTTATTTTTTGTTCTCTTAGTCCCTCTTCACTTCTTTCTTTAGTACCAGGTGAATATTTTTATACATTTTAATATCTTTAATAATTTCAACCATATTTCTTTTTTACATCATAATTGACAAGTTACAAAGCTCACTCACAAATAAAAACTGTATATATTTATGGTACACAATGTAATGTTTTGCTATATAGTATATTATAAAATTATTAAATTAGTTAAAATATGCTTTAATTTCCATTTTTGTGTGATGATAATAGGTAACATAAATATATGTTTTTTGAATTGTGTTTCTAGTAACTGGAGCATTTTAATGCATCCATATCCATTCACTTAATTTTAGTGAAATACAGAAAATTTATTTCTACATAGTCTTGTTCTCTTGTCCCCATTTCCCTGCTGTTATTACATATTACATTTTTATATACTTTATGCCTACAAACACAATTGTTTACATATTGTTTACTCTAAATCACTTAAGAGTAAAAGGAAGATACACAACCTCATTATCTCTTATGATTGCCTATACAATTACTTTAGTGATGCTCTGTCTGTGAATTCAAATGACTGTCCCTTGTCACTCACATTTAATTTGAATAACACTTCACTGTGTATATTTATTATAATATGTGTTTGAATGTGACACATTGTTTATCTGGTAATACTGTCATTTTTCTTTTACACACTCTGTATAAATGGTGGGTTAAATGTAGCATGTTCACTAACAATATCATGTACCTTGGCCACATTTGTTCATCATTATTCTCTCCTGTCTTCCTTACCCTCCCCACCAGGGCCCTCCTCTTCCTAATCTCCCTTTATCTTTCACATCATATGTACATATAAGCATCCATTTATCTAGGGTCCACATATGTGAGAGAGCACTCAGCATTTGCCTTTCTGAATTAAGCTTATGTCATTTAATTTTCCCTGAAATAAGTTCATTCTTCCCTGTTTTCCTCTAAGACTGAAGACTGAACAAGGGTCTTAAACCTGCTAGGCAAGCGCTCTGCCATTGAGTTGTATCCTTGGCCCAATTTAATTGTTCTTTGTGGCTATATAAAACCTGATAATGTATAAGTGGTCCGTTTTCTTATCCACTAAGATATGAAAGGCATCTGGGCTGACCCCACAACTCAGCTACTGTGAAGGACACTGCAATAAACACAGATTGTAGGTGTTTTTGTAGGCTCGCATAGATTCTTTGTGTGTATTCCCAGGGGTGGTTCAATTAGAACCTATGATGATTCTATTTACAGTTTGTGAGAAGCCTCAACATTGATGTCCATAGTGATTAGAGGTTATACTCCTGCCTGTGAAGCATATAAGAATTCCTTCTGTCCTACGTTCTCACTAGCATTTACTGTTTTCTTCACATTAGACAATCTAACTTGGGTAAGACAGAATCTCAACATTACCTTTCCCTGATGGCTCAAGATGTTAACATTGGCCATCACCACCTCTTAAGCTCTGTCTGTTCACTGTGCATTTATTAATGAGACTTTCTTTTGTGTAGGGCTTAATTTTTGCACACCCTTCATATATTTTAGGCATTAACTCCCTATCAAATATATAGCTAGTATTTTCTCCAATTCTATAGCCTGTTTTTGCTGTTAATGGTTTTGTTTTCTGTGCCTAATCTTGTTTACTTCATGCAATACCAATTGTCAATTCGAATAACTATTTCCTGAATCATTGAAATCCTTTCCAGAAAGTTCTTGCCTATGCCTTTATCTTGAGGTGTTTTCCTTGTGTATTTTCCTCTAAAAGTTTCAGGTCTCACTTTAAAGTCCATTTGAAGTGATTTCATGTAGGGTCTTAGATAAGGATTTGTTGACTTTCTTCCAGGCTTCCTGGCAACATTTGTTAAAGATGCTGCCTTTACTCCAACATATGTTCTTGGCATCTTTGCCAAGTATTGGGTAGCTGTAGCTGTGTGGACTTCTATCTGGCTGACTGGAAGATTTTGGTTATTGTTTTTGTTTGCTTTTCTTTTGTTTCCCTTCCCCTTCAAGGTGAGCTCCCCATGCCTCTGGCTGCCATAGATTCAAAGAAGAAGTCTTATGGCAACCATATTTCTATTCACTTGTGATGTGTGTCTTTACATAACCACTTTCAAGGTGTTCTCTCTGTTTTAGCTTTAGTATTTTGACCACAGTATGTTTGGATGTTTGGTCTTTGTGTTTATCTTATACAGTTTATTTGGGGAGGAATAAACTTTGTAATTAAAATTTTATTTCATTTATTATAGCATTCAGATGGTGTGTGTGTGTGTGTGTGTGTGTGTGTGTGTGTGTGTGTGTGTGTGTGTGTGCCCATGCATGCCACAGCACATACATGGAAATCAGAGGACAACTTTTGGGAGTAGGCTCTCATCTACCACCATGACTCCAGGAATCAAGCTGGGGTTGTCAGGCTTGAGTAGCAAGAAATTTTACCCTCTTACATGAGAGATTAACACATTTCATTGAATCCAGGTAGTTATTATTTTTTCAAACACCTTTTCCTGTATTTTCTCTTCTCATTCTGCTATCCCCATTAAGTGTAACATTGGTGTTTAATGATGTCTCCCATTTCTCCAAAGCTCTGCTCATTTTCCTTTATTTTCTCCCTTCAGATTTTGAATCTCTATTGATCTATCATCAAGTTTGCTGATACTGCCTCCTGCCAAGTTAAATATACTTTTAAGTGCCTCCAGTGAAGCATTCATTTCTCTTCTCATTTGTTTTGTGCCTTTCAAGCCCAGAATTTTCACCTCTTTTTTTTTTTTTTTATGATATCACTTGTAATAAGACATTGTTAGGATACTTCCTTTTTCACCTTTTTCCTTTTTAGTTCTTTGCAAATTGATAGCAACAACTTCAGCATCATTTACTGGTAAGTCTTGTATCGGGTTTCTTCTAAAGCCATTTCTATCTGCTTTGGTCCTATATGTCACAAGTTCCTGCATCTTTGTTGATTCAGGTTGCTGTTGTAACTCAGGTATTCTAGATGATATACCTTAGTCACCCTGGGCATTAATAACTCGGGTTCCTCCTTTCCCATCCAATACTAGTTTGTTTACTCACTAGCTTAGTATTCTGGATGGACCACTTCAGGGAAGTTCTTTCTCTACAGTGTGAAGTCTGTGACACCATTCTTTAGTCTCATCCTTGGCCACACGGCCCTGTAGAATCTTCTGAAATAAATCCCCTTTGCTCATTTTCCTGTCACATCTCAGGTCTACCTGATCTGGTACCACACTTGCGGCACTCACTGTTTACCTCCACTAACTGCTGCTGCATCGTTTTCTAGACTGCTGTTATCCACAAAGTGCTCCACAGTGTGGTCCAAACACATCATGTCTTTTTTTTTTTTTTTTTTTTTTTTTTTTGCATCTAATATGCTAAGTGCCCTGTTTTCCCTGCTGTTACAGCTGCTTGAACTGCTCTGCACTCCATTTCAAATAAGGCCTTACAACCGCCATTGCTGGAAAGGCAGTGACAGGAGCATTGATTGGGTGGTTGGTCATATGGTATCTACAGTGAGAAAGTAGAGAGAGATCTGAGCTCTGTGGTCATACAGCCTGCCTCTAGTGCAAGAAAGATTCTGTGTTGGCTGCCCTGGAGTTGAAGCTAAGAATATCAGATAACTTTGTCCTCTAGAGTTCTCCCTTGCTTGTGAGTAGAGTGCTGGATAGTGATAGTGACACTGGTCTAGCAGGGTTCTAGGTAGGGATGGCAGCCACTAGTCTTCTTGGACTCTCTCTATCACAGAATGTTCATCCTATCATTGAGCTGGTAAGGCAGCAACCGAAGCCAAGTATTCCCAGCTTGGGGTAGAGCCTCCATCACACAGGTGGCAGAAGGCAGCTTAGGTCTCTCAACCACACATCAGAATTGGAGTCTTCAAGAAATACCAGAGGCCTTCCTCACCTGGGGAGAAAATTTAGCCCTGAGGCAGAAGTTGGGTTGAAAGGCAGCCTCTTATCTTATCTACACCTGCCCAGAACAGTAGAGCACACCGCACCTGAGCCATGAAAGAGGTGAACAGCATAGCTCAAAAACCACAGCTTTCTGGTGTTCTCACTAAAACTGAGATTTTCTTGAGTACAGAATCCTATATGCATGCCCTTAGGACAGCCTCCAGAGAGTTCCAGTAGTAAGCTTGTTTTAACAAGCCAGACTGTGGTGATATTTTGTTTATGATCTAACAAATAAAGCTTGCCTGAAGATCAGAGTGCAAAGCTAGCCACACTAGTTAGCTGTAGGGGCCAGGCAGTGGTGGCACACACCTCTAATCTCAGCACTCACACTAGTTAGTGATAGAGGTCAGGCAGTGTTAGCACACACCTTCAATCTCAGCATTCTGGAGACAGAGGCAGATGGATATCTTGTTAGTTAAAGGCCACCCTGCGCTAGGTTATCCAACTTAGAGAATTCACTGAAACTGCTAAATATGCCTCCCCTGAGAAGTCACAGGGGTTCTGGCCAATACAGAGTATCCTTTGGAAGTCACATGGGTCTCAAATATGGAGTCTCTTTCTGAAGTCACAGGGGTCCTGAACCATGTGGGGTCTTCTTTGAAAGTCACAGGGGTCCTGGCTCATACGGGGTCTCCTTTGAAAGGAAACAGTTCTTGGCCACATCTTCCCATTGATGTCTCAATTGGTATTTAGTGATTCTCCAAGAGCAATTAATCCATACTCAAGAGAATTCAAATGGTGAGATATGAACTCCAAACCAATAGTACCCCACAGCCAAGACTGAGACTTGCCATGTCTGCAAGTCACATCTACTACCTTCCAAGGCTGAAAAGAGAGGTTTTTCACTTCAAGGCTGAGCCAGTCTCCCCCTCCATAACCAAAACCTAGTGTGCTCTCTCTCTCTCTCTACAAATACCAGGATTTTCTCAGGTAAAACATTAGTGTGTGGAGTTGGGGACACAGCTCAGGTTGTCATTCAAACATAAAAACCAGAGTTTGAGCCCCAGAAACCACTAAACAAAAGTCAAATGTGGTGGTGAGTACTTCTGATCCCAGTACTGGGGCAGCAGAGACAGGCAGATACCTGGAACTTGCTGTCCAGACAGACTTATTAGTAGGACACTGTCTAAATAGCACACTGCATGGTGCCTCATGAATGAACCTGAGTTAACATATGGCCTCCACAACATGTGCAGGACTATGCACATACCTATACATATATACAGAGGGGGGAGGGAACTAGCTTTGGTATATGGCTGTAGAAAAAGCAGTATGATACAACGAAGTTCAGAGAAACAAACAGGACTCTCAGACTTCATCATTCCCACATTTTCCTAAAATCACACAGAGGTCCCCAGGGGAATCTGGTTTCAAAATGATACACAGCCCCATCCCCTCAGCCAGCGGGTGACACCCCCTATCTCAAAACACACATCTGCCTAAGTGCTTGAGCTTGTGTGTAAGCTGAATATTCATGACTTTCCTGCTGTCACAAAGGCTGTATTTCTCAATACTTCCACCAGTATTTAAAATCTTTGCTCGGTTCTTTAAAAGACCATGGATTTCATTGAATTGTCTGATACATGAACAGGGACAGCATGGGCCCTGGGCTATAGATCCACAGACGGGGAGAGACAGGGAGCTCTGTAGTCAGTTCTTACAGAGCACTGCAAGTTTGTCATCTGTAGACTGAACTGTCTTACTCATCTGTATGGGAGCCACTTGCTGTAGTCCGACAGTGTCAGAAGGTAGGGCCTTTGGGTGGTGACTAGGTCACTAGGGAAGGAAGCACTCTTATGAGTAGGACAAGTACTATCATGAAGGGAACCAGAGACAGCAGGTAAGCCATTTACTGTGCAGGATGAGAAGATACCCTCTGTGAGCAAGGACTTGGGCCTTGGCAGGCACACAGTCTCCTAGTGCTTTGATTTTTAACTTCCCATCTCCAGAACCTGGAGAGGTAAATTTAAGTCATTTATAAACTAATCAGTTTAAGATATTTTACTAGAGTAGCCTAAATGAACCAAGGCACTCTTTTTGTATTAACTTAAGCTATAAACCCATTTAAGATTTATTTTTATTTTCAATTATGTGTATATATGTGTATGGGGGAAAGGTATGTATATGTGAGTGTAGATATCCTCCAATGACAATAGTGGGCATCAGATCCCCTGGATCTGGAATTAATGGCATTTTTGAGGTGGGTGTGGGAACCAAACACTAGTCCTCTAGAAAAATAGCAAGTGAGTGCTTTTAGCCATTGAGTCATCTCTCCAGCCTTGAAAGTCCATTTTAAGCACATCTTATATCTAGTTAGAGCTAGATATAAGTTTGTGTGGGTCCCAAGCTCTGCTGGCATCTGCAGTACCAGGCTGGAGCAGGAGAGGCTGGCTCTTAAACATGGGATGGCCTTACTGACCACTAGCACCTAAGGCACCATTTTAGAGCTAAGAGGAAGTTCCTGGATTTTTCACAATATTTTTCCCTGACTGGAAAAGCCCCAAAAGGTCTCAATACCCAAGGAAGGCAAAGAAGGAAAGAGAAAGAATTTGGGCAGCGTTTCTGCCCTAGGGAAGGCTCAGCCTGGTGACAGCTCTGTATTAACCACCTCAGCCATGTAGGAAGTCATAATTAGTGCCCCAACCCCTAGTTTTGTTCCACCACCCTCACCCTGGGGCCTACACAATCTGTTTGAAATGAAAAGGAAAATAAAATCATTGCTTTCCTCAGCTGACCCACCGGCAGCAGCTCCTGGCCGCAGGCAAAGGTGAGAGACGGCCATCTGTCTGCTGAGGTGACGAAGAATGGAATGGGTATTTTAAATGACATTTTCAATTTCTCCCCACGTCTACTGTGCCCTCTTCCACCCTGCTGCTTAAATGACTTTTTTCAAATTGAAAATATCAGGGAATAATAGGAAAAGAAAAGAAAAGAAAAAGCAGTGTCTGTGGCTAACAGGCTGGTTTGTTCAGGAGGGCAGGGTGAAGAAAAACTAGGAGTCATCTGCTGTGTCCCTCTGGCTGTGTCCAGGAATGTGCCTGTCACTGGGAAGTGCCTGCAGCCACCAATCACACCTACTCCCATGAGTGGGTCACTTTCCCTACAGCCAATGGCAGGCAGTAAGGCGAGGTGAACTCAAGAATGAGCATCCTGTGCCAGGTCAGCCCACAAAGTCCAGCCCAGGAGTCACCCCACAATGACTCTGGGGTTACCCCCAATCCTTATCTCTCCTGAGTGCACAAGATCGAGGCCTAGGTTGGGCTGGGCGTGGTAGCATTTTGGGACTTGAAGGCAGGAGATCAGGAATTCAAGGTCATTCTTGGCTACATGGAGATTTAAGGCCAGCAAGGATTACATAAGACCCTGTGCATTTGTTACTTTTCTCTTGTTATGACAAAACGCCATGACTAAAGTTAGGGGAGAAGGAGTTCCTTTGGGTTCACATCCCAAACAAGTGAATCATCATGACAGGGAAGGCACAACTTGGTAGCAGGGGCAAGAAGCTGAGAGATCACATCTCAGCTGCACACAGGAAGCAAAGCTGTAAACCCTCAAAGCCTACTCCCAACAAGGCTCCTAAAGGTCCCACAACCCCCCTCAAACAGCTAGAGACCAAGTGTTCAAACACATGGGTCTATGGGGCATGTTTCTCATTCAAACCACCACACTGTGTCTCAGAAAACAGAATCGGCAAGGCCTAACTCAGCACCACCACCACACTGTGGGTGCTTCCAGGTGTGTAAATCTAAGACCCTGTCAAGCCTCACTGTATAGCAGCCACTGTGCACCCACCTCAGAGGAAAGCCAGACCTGGTGTGGTGGTATACACCTGTGATCTCAGCACTTAGGGGGTAGAGTAGGAGGATCAGGAGTTCAAGTTCAACTTCAGTCATACAGTGAGTCAAGGCCAGTCTGGGGTACATGAGTGGAGAGAGAGAGAGAGATAAAGAGACAGAGAGACAGAGACAGACAGAGAGAGAAAGAAAGGGAGGAAGGGAGGGAGGGAGGGAGAGAGGGAGAGAGGGAGGGAGGGAGCGAGAAAGGAAGAAAGAAAAGAAAGAAAGAAAGAAAGAAAGGAAGGAAGGAAGGAAGGAAGGAAGGAAGGAAGAAAGGTGGGGGAGGGGAAGGAGGCAAGCAGGGAAAAGGAAAGGAAAAGAAAAGGAGAGAAAGAAAACAAAGTCTCTGCACAGGAAAGCCCAAGGCCCCCTCCCCATGCTCCTGAAACAGTGGTTCCTTCCTAGGTCCTAGGAAGGAGAGCTGTTGTTCCTCTGTCCTGTTGGGTCTTCAGGTCTCTGTGACAATCCACCTGAGCTTCCATGGAAGCCTACGCCTTGCTCAGCAGCATCTGACTGCTGGGATCCAGCTCTGTCCTCCCCTTCTGTACCACTAGATTGCTTTGATTTGAAGGTGACCACAAGTGACAAGCTTATTAAAATGAAGACACTGAGGGTCCCCTGCAGGCTTCTCACCAGCTGACTTCTGGAGGGGCTCAGCGTGGGGGTGGGGGGTCAGTGCAGAGAAGCAGGGAAGCCAGTTCACATGCAGAATGCCAGCTTCCCTTTAATTAAGCCAGGGGAACAGCAGGGTAAGTTGGAGATGCTCTGAGAAAGACCCAGGGGCATGTGCTTCCAGTCCCTGACCATCTGGTGGACACAGACTGAGACACAGCGTCACCTCAGGGAGGCAACCTGCTGCCTAGCCAGGTGAGAACCAGTCTTCAATCTCCCTACTGGGCAGCTCTGGAGGCAGAGATCTGGATGGAAATCCTGATACCACCTCCCCACCCCACCCCCCCATAGCTTAAGTAGGCCTGTTTATTTATTCATGTATTCACTCAACAAACACCACCTCAGATCCTATTGAGTAACTGGCACTATGTGAAACCTTACAAAATGGAAAATCAACAGGTCCCTATCATCTCCATCTTAAAGAAATCTTCAAGAAACCCACAGTCTTCTGAGGAAAGGGAGCATTTCATAGCTCTCTTCAGCACACTAATCCCACCTGTCAAATGGGGCTGATGCCCCCAGGCTTCCTTTAAGGATTAAGTGTGGTGGATGGAATTAAGCAGTTTCAAGCATCCTTTGAGCCTGCTTGCTAAAGTTAGGATCCGTGTCCTGGAGAAGCCTGTGTGGCATTAGGAGGTGTTGAAACTTCTAGGAGATATAGCCTGCCTAAGAGAAGTTGAGTTGTGAGAGTGTGTGACCCCTCCTTTCCCTCTTCCTGGCTACATAGAAGAGAAAGAAGGCTTAGCTCTATCATATGCTCGAGCCAAGGCAAACAGAGACAGCCGTCCAAGCTCTTAAATGGACAGAACGATGAACTAAACTTAACCTTTCTTCTTTAGACGTTGACTGTCTTAAATATTTTGTCGTAGTGACAGGATGCTGACTGGCATGTTGACACATGTAAACTTCCTTTTTCTTCTCTTGGGTGTAAACTGTCTGCATCCTGCTCCATCATCATCACAGTGCACCAGGCTCTACCACACATCGTGAGGGTTAAAGTCAGGTTCCTGTCAACAGTGCAACATCTTCAAGTCTGATGGCAATTCTGGGAGGACAGAGTCTAAGTTCAAAGGATCCAGACCAACCAGGGAGGAAAGGACTCCATCAACTGAAAACTGAAAATTCTGCCTACCTTTTTCCTTAAGGATATGTGGCTTCATCTGAGAATTTCCAGAAAGAACTGACCTTCCATGGCAGTTCCTGATGTAAACAGAAGTACCTGGATGTACAGAAAACCATCTAGACCTGAACTTAAGACTGCTAGTCTCATCCCAAGCCTCCAAGGTCAAAAGCAAGTCTCAAAACAATTGCCAAATGGCGTTGGGCTTCAGAGCTCCCTGACAATGTTCCAAGCCTGTGGATCCCAGTGTTTCTTCAAGTGTTAACATGTTCTGGATCTCACTAAAGATCCTTTAGGCCAGAACTTTCTTGACTGGAAGAGGAGAAAGGAGGCAGCTCCTTCCTTGCTAATGTGCAAGCAAGGGGTGAAGAGCTGGAGGACGGCTCAGCCACCATAGCTCCACACCAGGGCCCCACAGTCCAATGGTGCATAAGGTGCCTTGGCGTGGATCTTCAACACAGATAGATTTCCAGAGGAACTCAAAAAGACTGGGGCCTACGTTTCTAGATTCAACTGAATCCAGAATTCACAAGTAACTAGTTTTAGGTAAATAGAGTTATTTTTAATCAGTCTTCTGTCTTCTTTATTTAACAAAGAACCTGTCAACAAATAACTAAGTTAATCAATGAAGAAACAGTTTATATCTAGGCAGTTTCATGATTTGCCACAATTCTCTCTGGTAAGAAGACAAGCCAGTCCCCTATATAATGTCTCTAGGACTTTAAAAAGATAAGTACTTTTAGGAAAAATGCAGAATGCTCCTTCCCAGTGTGAAGACTACATGAAGCTCTAGATTGTAAAAGATGTATATTAAAATTATATTCTACAACAAAATGCACATTTTGTAGAGGGAGAGAAAAAAAAAAGATTAAATCGAATCTTCTTGACAATTGCCTTAAATCACACCTTCCTGGCTGCTGTTGAAATCATCACTTTGAGTTAAATCAAACCCACCCTGGCAGGAAGATGGGCTGATGTCACTAGGAGTCAGTTTGGAGGTTGAGGTAAAAAGAAGACATGCAGCTCCTATGTGCCCACCTCCAGGGAAGTGGGAAAGGAGGCTCAGCAGACAGGTAGCCTGACACTCTGCATAACTCCCCCACCAGCCAAGGTCTCAGCCACCCAGAGCATCGCCAGCATCGATCACACCTGCTATAATGCCAAGCAGCTTTTACCGGACAAAGACATGTGCACACATAATGGCAACTTGCTGGCTGGCAGCGGTGGTTTGTACCCAAATGCCCCTGAGCTGATCCTCTACCCATCTTCCCCAGTGCAATGTCACTGGTGTTATTTGGTCTCCCTTGAATGGTAACATGACCATCTCAGGCTTGACAGACCTAAGATAATCCTAATGAGTTGCACCAACATGGAATTGAAATCCCATGTTCTGGGTGTTGAAGCCAGAAAGCACATTCACTCTTGCCTGGTTTTTTCTGTGCAAAACTCCAGGGAAGAAAGCATGCAAATGAAGGGAAGAGATGCTGGGAAGATGACCATAAAAACATGAGGCCCTGAGTTCAGCTCCTCAGCACCTAGGTACAAAGCTAGGCATGGCAGCATACAACAGTGAATCCTTTGAGATCACTGGCCAGCCAACCTAACAAGATCTGTGAGCTCCATGTTTAGTGAGAACCCATCTCAGAAACAAAAATGTGGAGCATAATTGAGAAAGACACTAGACATCAGCCTCTAGCCTCCACAGACACACATGACACATACAGACACACACAGTATGTACACACACACATAACACACACACACACACACACACACACACACACACACACACACACACACTGTGAAGTGTTCACATACTCCTTTCACCCCCTCCAGGCACACAAAGGGAGGAGGGAGGAAAAGAAGGTAGGGAGATGGAATACAGAGCACACTTTGCCCATGCTTGTCCCTAGTGGACAGGGCAGGTGCTTTCCAGCACCTTGATCAATATAGCAGCTCTGCAATGGAGAAGGAACAATCACCTTTATTCATACAGTTGGAAAAGCCAAGGCACAGGCAGTGAAGAGACTTGCCGAGGTCATCCAAACCACCAGAGGCATGATGAATTTTTCAGGCCCGCTTGTGCTGTTCTCCTCCATCATGCTGAGGGACTGGGTTAACTTCTTCAAAGTAAGTGTTAGTTTGAGTTACTGAGCTGCCCTCTCCATGCCTTGCCTACTCCACTCCTCTAAATACCCTTGTTCTTCACTCCCAATTCTTCTGTGAAACCTAGGCAGATGACTCGTTCTTCTAGAATATTCCACTCTAAATACTCCTTACGGGAGTTAACTGCAAAGGATGCTGTTTTATTTTCCCGACTTAATAATGTGCTTTTCAAAGAAAAAGACTGTGTTGGACAGATTCTGCCATCGCCCACCACAATTGGCATAGTGCCACGCCAGCAGAAGCAGACTCATGTTCGTTAGGAAATAGCCAGGGAAGATCCCAGATCGATGCCTTCACAAATGTGCTTTCCCTGTGGTCTTTGAGGTTGAACAGCTAGCTCCCCACATGAGGACAGCCAATCTGTCCTCATGCCCTATCCCTTCTCTTATCATCACCCTACTGTAGCATTCTGGCCACACCATCGCTGTGTAAACATACCAATCATATCCCTGCCACAGGGCCTTTGCACTGCTTTCTGTTTCCACTGGACCTATTCTTCCCTTGGACATGCACATGGCTCTCATCTCACCTTCTTCAGGAGCATGCTTAGAGGAGAACCATTGACCACCACATTTGATGGCAACAGCATCACACTCGGGCCTCTGCTCCACTGACACATCCTCACTGTTTACTGGATACTTGATAAATGCTATTGAACAAGAAAGACAGGAATCTGAGCGTGTCACCTAAAGAAGGCTGGGGTACATGCCAGGACATTATTGCACTTACAGCCAGATACGGAATAGCAGGAACTTGGGTGTGTACCTGTAATTTCTCCCACGTAGTTATGGTTGTTTGTCTGTTTCCATTCCCAAATTTCAGTAAAGATGGTGACGTTGAGGCCAGTCTCCCATGCTGAACATTCTAGTCCTTCCATTAATGGAAACTCTGTAGTAGGTCCAGCCACCAATGCCCTCTAATGGTTTTCTATCTGACCCCAAGCCCTAAACCGAAAAGAACCCCAAATGAAGCCATGGTTTGAATGAGTGCAGGACACTGTCTAGACTAAGTACTCTCTCAAGAAAGAGAAACAAGCACCCCAAGTACCTCCCTTGCCCCCTGACTAGTCCACCCTCACATGCCCAGGGAAGGAGGCTGCCATTGGGTCACTAGGTAGCCTCAGCAGTCACAAGGACTCCCAGTCTCCTTCTGCCAAGTCATGTGAAGCCCTTTAGTCCAGAGAAAGCCATAATCCTCTTATCTCTTAATTAGCATCCTTGGAGCAGAGAGCAAGAGAGGCCCTGGGCCCCTTGCTGCAAGGCTTAATGGAGTCAGCGATTCTCCTCTTTATGGTTGACCCCCACAGACTTCCTTAGAGGTTCAAATGAGGTGGCAGTCAATAAACATTTGATTCATAACAGGTGTTCAAAGACCCTCCTGTCTCTTTTCTCCCACGATTCTCCAGGAGTCCCCACCTGTTTTTATTGCCCTTCTCCACTGGTTCCATTCCAAGTTTTGAGTCACTGCCCTAAGTCTTTCCTACTTACTTTCCATTGTGTTTCTCTTCTAATCTGAACCCCTGGGTTCTACTGAGATAAAGGTCTGGCCCAGATGTACAGTTGGAAGTTCTGATTCCTGTAAATTCTCCTCCACATCTCTGTGTGCACATGCATGCATGCAGGCATGTGTGTGTGTGTGTGTGTGTGTGTGTGTGTGTGTGTGTGTGTGTGTGTGTGTGTACATGTATGTAGAACAGAGATCAACCTTGAATTTCACTCCTCAGGTGCTGTCCACCTTTCCTTTTCTTTGTCAGACAGGGTTCTCTCACTGGCCTGGAACTCACCAAACAGGCTACACTGTCTCCAGGACCCACCTGTCTCCAACCAGCACTAGGATTACAAGCATACACCACAGCAGCTGGCTTTCACATGGGCTCTAGTAATCAAACTCATGTCTTCATGCTTACAAGTCACTTTACTGACCGAGCCTTCTCCTGGACTCCCCACACCCTCTCTTAGAAACTAAAGTAAGTCAGATTGGAGGACCAGTTTATCATTAAAATGAAACATAGACACTGGAATGTTGAAAGACACTCCTCCAAGCCCAAGGACAGGCAAGCAAGTCTGAAGCAGCCTCCCGCCCCTCCTCCCCTTCCTGGCTCCCTCTTCCCCATCAGAGAAAGGCGGTGGTTAGTTAGACAAAGCCTGACTGGCAGCCAAAATCCTTTGAGGTGGGAACCACATAATAATCGAGCTGCAATAAAGAGACACGAGACAACTCTACCTTGGAACACCGACCACAGGCCAGCTGAATGAATCTGTAACAGAAGATCAAAAAGGATCTTCCATGTGGATAACAGAAAATGTCACCAAGCAAAAAGGAGAGATCAATTCAATAAAGAAATAGACTCACACCTGCAGGTCTACAGTGAGATTTTTGTTTATGCTTACGTTAACTTCCCAGCACATAACTCACAAGGTTATTAATACAGACTCCTACTGTTTGGGGCAAATAAACAGCTGTTGGTGTTTTGTGCCCAAACCACTTTATTAGGGTTTTCCTTTACTGCAATTGTCTCTTCCTTTCCAAATCCTGAGAGACGCAGACAGCTAAAAACAGAGTGCCAAGGCAAAAAGAAAAACAAGGAGGGAGAAAGAGGCGGCCTATGTGGGCAGAGAGATAGGGATGAGGCTTCTGGGACCTTCAACATCTTCTGATAAACCTCAGACAAAGTCAGCATTTGAGAGCAAGGATATAGGGATATCGGAAAGGCTGGTTTTGCCCTGGTGTTAGAAACATGTCACTGAGGCCATCCACCCACATTCAGCCAGGGCTAGGGGTTTGCTTGGACTCAGAAAGTCACCCTAGAAAACAGGATTGTGTCAACACAGGAAAGCACTGAGCAGGCCATGCCTGGTGCACCATAGGTGGCAGAAACCCATGGGTGAATCTAGCTGCAGATGGAACATTGCTTTTCCTACAACGACAAGTTTCCTGGGGGCCCCATAGATAAGGGACTCTTCATTCACACTTGTAAGGCCTCCCCCTTTCCTCTACCCCACTCACTTCTGGATTTGACACAAGGACAAACCAAGCCACCTGTCTGCAAACTCTTGTCATTCTCTTACTTGACTCAGGCCTCTGAGTTTACCCTCATAGAGTCTACTAAGATGATTTCATCTTTCTCTGTCTTGGAAATGTCCTTCTTATTCTGTAAAGACCATCAATCTTGGGGACAGCCACCCTTCTTGGCTCTACCACCCATAAGCTCTGTGGCCTTGGACAAATTATTTCCATTGGACCATTTTCAATTGCTATCACAGACTACCTGTACCCGGGTGACACATATGAAAAAAAAAATTGGTTCTGAAAGTCCAAAGTTAGGTCTCATAGGTTTAGTCTCTGGGGGGCTTTTAGCTACCATACAAAATAGCCAAAACCATCATGGTAAGAGCTGTTGAAGGGTGAGAGCAGTCTTACAGTGATGCAGAGAACAAGAGGGGCTTGCTCATATTTGTAAGTATGTATTTCTTGGGAACTAACTGGGTTCTAAAAGAACTACATGACTCTCTTCCAAAGGTGATGCTCTCAATGAGCTAGGTGCCTCCCACTAGGCTCTGCCTCCATAGTAGCTTCCAACCCACCACACTGGGGACCAAGATTCCAATGCACAAATAACTGGGAGAAACTCAAGTCCTTCCCAAGCCAGGGACGTTCTAGGGCTTAGGGTTATCACCTCTGAAATCACATCTCTCTTGGATATTGAGACCAAAGGAACCAGAAACCCCTCTCCCAGAATCGCTTTCCATTTAAATAAGGACAGTAATAGTGATCCCACATGGACAGTGCCTGCCCAGGCTCTGACCAGTATTTTCTTCCTAGTTAGTCTTCAATTCCATGGAAGCTGCTGCCATTAAAATAAACCAGTTTCTCATCTGTCACTTCAAATCTCTTTTTAGGGCTGGAGAGACAGCTCAGTTAGCTTTGAAACCACAGGGCCTCAGTTCAGTCCCTAGAACTTGTGTAAAAGTGACAGGCGTGTATGGAGGCAAATATTTGTAATCTCAGTGCTGGGGAGGCAGAGAATGGCTCCCTTGGGGCTCACTACTCAGACAACTGACTTGTTGAGTTCCAGGCTGGTGGGAAATTTGGTCTCAAAATAGAAGATATGCAACACCTGAACAATGACATCTAAGGCTGTCCTCTGGCCTCCAAATGTGTGCACACATCCATGCACTCAAGTGTGTGTGTGCACACATCTATGCACTCAAGTGTGCGTGTGCACTTGACTACACATGCACAATTGAGTGCACACACACATACACACACATAGAGACAGGCACATGTATCTGTGAACACACATGCACAAAATTCTCTCTTTAGCTTTCTCACTCTCTTATTCATTGGTCTGAACAGTTTTTGTCCTGTTCTCCTAAACTCCCAGATGCCATCAGCATGGTATATATTAATCTTCAAACCTTGTTTTGGCCAAGGTCTCTGAAATACCTTCCCATGCCTCTGGAATCTCAATGGCTATTAACTCCAAGTCTCCTAAGGACAGCGATGTTTGAAAAAGTCAGGCGTGGAAACCCAACTAAGCATCCAAGAATCTTGAGGCACAGTCCTCCACATGCCTTCTCAGTGTGAACCACTTTGAGACTTGACCTTGGGACACTGGTAGAATGAGAGCATTCATGAGAGAGAGAGAGAGAGAGAGAGAGAGAGAGAGAGAGAGAGAGAGAGAGAGAGAGAGAGAGAGAGAGCGCTGGTATCAGCCTTTCTAAGCACTGTTTTCCATTGTCTTTATCTATCCTGGGGTCATTTCTGGACCTTCCCAACACCAACCTTCTGTGAGCTTTTGAAAGACAGTGACAATAAAACGTGGCCCAGCTAACTGTGCCTGCTGGCCTCTGTATCACTTCAGCTATGTCCCCTTCAGGACAAAGCCCTCAATACCTCACTGGAATTAGATACTTAGTTGCTTCAACTTGTACCATCCTCCAAAAGCAAACTCACCAAGCTGAAGCTGAGCAATGAAGGATAACCCCATCTTGAAGCTGCACATACACACTGCAGTGATCCAGCTACCGCCAAATCTTCAGTCACAACTGTAGAGGCAGAAAAGCCACTAAGACACTAACATTCACATAGCCAGGATTTCTTCCTCTGAAAGTTCTGGTTGGCTGCACTCAGCAGAGTCCATAGAGTGCACAGACCCACAGAGAAGGTTCCAGAATAGCTGTTGCTCACAGTCACTGCCACAACATACCTGACTTGGGAACAGTTGTGGGGTAATTTGCTATTAACAATAACTTAAGTAGCAAAGCTTAGGAATGATTAACTTTAACTCCACAAATTAAAGAGATTTCAAGGTTAACATACTCCCCAGCATACTAATGTGCTTCACTGAGTGGGAAGGAAAAGGGTGGGTTGACCACAAAGGTACTGCCGGGACGTGCCTAATCCTGGCACTGCCCTGGGGTGAGTGTCCTGCAAGTGAAGGCATGTGTGCAAGGAAATGGGAATGTGAGAAATCCTTATGTGCAGCCTTGCATTGCACAATGAAGCTGCATGGGACTCAAAGGCAAAATGGAGGTTTGAGAAGACAACATGTATATACTTTGGAATAATCAAATTCCTGCCAAATTGGCCTGTAGGCATAAAAGATGGCCTGCCGTCATGGGATATGACAGCCACCTGAAGCCCCAGTCCTCTGCTTCTGGTCCTATGTATCAGCATCTCTGATATTTATAGACATGCAGGGCAACTGGGATAGTTCACTAGATAAAGGCGCCTCCTGAAAAATCAGATGAGGTGAGTTCAATCTCCAAGATCCACATAGTGGAAGGAGAGAACCAATTCCTATAAATTGTTCTATTACCTCCATGTGCTCGGGACAGCATGTGCATGCCCATAGCCCCATCTCTCCCAAAGCCCACGTGGCTACTCCATAGGTTAATGTGTCCCCCATATTCAGTGGGGTATCTCCTCAGAGCCTTCAAATGTGCTTGTCCAGAGGAAAGCAGGCCTCTCCACACCCTTTAATAAAGCAAGGAAATGGGCACAGCCACACAAGAGCACCTGCAGCTTCTCAAATAAGTGAGGTCGGAGTCCTACAGAACAGCAACAGAGGTGTTCCTAGAGCTGTGTTTGTGGCTTCAAATCTCTCAAACATATCTGGAAAATCTAAGCTAACTTCGGTGGCTGGTGCTGACCTTTACGGCCCTCACAAGCTTGATTGTGACTTGCTTCTGATTCTCAATTCTCCTTGAGATTTGCCACCAAACTGCTTATCAAGGGCAAACAGCGATTTATGTGAAGTGAGCAGGAAAGAATGTGGAATTCATTTATTTTGCAGTCTGTACACTTCTGGCTAAAGAGGGAAAGTCCTTGGCCATAGGGAGAAGCTGTATTCTTTGGCAAGGTCCTTCTGCTCCATAAAGATGTGGTCCTGGGCTGTTAACAAAAGCAATTAGGCTCAACCCTGGGTCCTGCTGTTGACACTCTCAAGGCTTCAGTGTCTGTTATGGACAGAAATTTCAAACTGAAGCTTATTCCAAAAATTAGAGAGCTTTGTTGCTTTGATGACAACTTTCCCTCCAACAAGCTCCCAGCAGATGTTGCACTCTCCTGGTAACAAACCTTTCCAGTTAAGGGAGCAAAGAGGGACACCTGAAAGCTACAGGGAGAAGATGAACATCCCCGTCCAGGATATTTCCTGGTTCTCTGGTCCCCTGTCATCAACCCGATGACACACTAATATACACAGGGTTTGCTTGATAAGCTTGAGGAAACAAAACACAGTCAATGACCTGATCTTCCATACTTGGGATGAGGCTGACTCTGAGGACAGATATAGTGGATTTAGAAATGAGTCACACAGGGAAACTTGTCTCACCGTGTTCAGATGGACAGTGTGAGACACTCTGATATCACCCTGGAGTTGCTTATTCTTTCAGGCTACCATCATCCCTCGCAGAAATGCAGCTGTCAGGCTTTTCTTCCATCCCACAAGGCTTTCAGGTTTCTCTTTAAGAAGTGGAACCTTAGCCTGGTGGTGGCGCACACCTTTAATCCCAGCACTTGGAAGGCAGAGGCAGGTGGATCTCTGTGAGTTCGAGGCCAGCG
Organism: Cricetiscus sungorus; assembly: GCA_030556225.1. Lineage (NCBI taxonomy): Eukaryota > Metazoa > Chordata > Mammalia > Rodentia > Cricetidae > Cricetiscus > Cricetiscus sungorus. The sequence continues at coordinate 72,202,055 of JANBXA010000007.1, forward strand.
TAGTCTACAGAGTGAGTTCCAGGACAACAAAAGCTCCACAGAGAAACCCCGTCTTGAAATAAGAAGAGGAGAAGGAGGAGCAGCAGGAGGAGGTGGAACCTTTAAGAATTGAAGAAATTTACCAAACACTACATACAAACCATAAGGAAAAAGTGTTGTGGGGGACACTAGGGGTAATTGGGGGTTGGTGATGACATACGACCCTGTTACTATTAATAGGGTCCCAAATTAAACCTTCTGGAAATTTTCAACTCCTGGAGATACCCTTGGAAACCCTCTGACCTAGGGTATCTACTTAAAACAAAAATTAGGGGCTGAATAAAATGAGGACCTGAGTTCATATTGCAGTATCCACGTAAAAGCTGGGTATAGTGGTGCACATATATAACCCCAGTACTGGGGGTTCACTGGACAGCCAATCTGTCTTAAAATATGTGCTGAACAATTAAGGCAGATTCTTGGTGTCAACCTCCAGCTAGCTTCTCCTCACATGCACAGATGACCACCCCTGCACATCTGCGTGCAGAGCAATACACCAAACACAAAGTAAATTAAAAAATAAAACATACATATGTATATATAATGTATAATACAGTCATCATGTATATCTTATTAATTCACTAAGAAATCTATGAAAATATGTAAAATACACAAATCACCAACACTGAGCATCCAAGAGAAAAATTATTCCCACAAGACAAAAACACACAGAGGGCTTCAGGGAGAGTATTAAGTTCTACCATAACCAAAGAAGTACAAATAAAAAGACTCAACTGTCTTGACAGTAATTCCACTTGCCCAGAAAATACTGAATGATAACACCAAATGCCAGCCCTCCGTGACCCTGGCACAATACTGCATTGTCAGTGACTGAGTGGAAAGACTTTCATTTTGAAAAATAATATTTCATAAAAAATGTTCATACTCTGTCACTGGTAATCTTCTGAAAATACATCTTTGAGAATAATTCAAAGGGGGAAATAGATAAGGCAAAGACACTCATTTTTTTTAGCTATGGGTATCCATTTCCTAACAAATATCCAACATCAGAGAAAGTCAAACAAAAAAAAAAAAATGGCCCATTGGTGTTGGAATACTATGCAGTCATTTAAAGTTTGGGGGACATTTTCTTAAGCAGTCCTCCACTCCACTCTGCAAATTTGCATGCTTCCTATTTCCCTTGTGAAACATTCCCATGATTCTCTTGTCCCTGTGTGGGCTTCCCTCTAGCAGACTGCACCTCCCCCTAACTGTGGAGTTGTTCCCAAGCACAGGAATACTATTGGGACTTGTTGCTGCAACTGCTTAATTTAATTACATGCTGTGAAAAGCCATGAGACTGCTAAAAGAAGAGAGTGATAATCTATAGAAAAAATAATGCCAGTAGTTTGGGAAGAATGGAGACAAGACAGTCAAATAGTCAAATTATAGGTCAGCAAAATCACTCCAAAAGATCAGGCAAAAAACAACAACAACAATAACAACAAAACAACAACATAAAAATACCAGTCAAAAGCTCCTACAGTACAATCTAAGTAAGGGAGGAGCAATAATATGAACAAAGGAGTCAAGACCATGATTGGGACACCCACAGAATCAGCTGACCCGAGCTAGTGAGAGATTACTGACTCTGGTCTGACAAATGGGGAACCCGCATAAGCCCAAACTAGACTCCCTTTATATGGGTGATAATGGTGCAGCTGGGACAATGTATGAGGCCCCTGGAGTGAGTGCAGATCTAACTATAATGCACAAACTGACTTAGTGGAGCCCATTCTACATGGAGAAATACTTTTCTCAGCCTAGACACAATGGTATGGGGTGGGGGGGTGGAGATGTGCCTTGGTCCTGCCTCAGCGAGATGATGGGACAGACTTAGTAGACTTCCTAGGGGAGGCCTCACCCTCTCAGAGGAGCAGATGGGAAGTGGGGTGGGGGGAGAAGTAGGGGGAGTGGGAGGAGAGGAGGGATGAGGAACTGGGATTGGAATGTAAAAAATAAATTAATGAAAAAAAGAAGGAAAAATAATACCAAGCAACAATATTGAGATTGCTTCCAAGTACCTTTCAGTCCCTAGTGGATTTTCAAGAAAATGGGAGAAATCTGACTTTGTCAACAGGATGTTGACAATGCTGGGATGAGAGTGGTCTATGCACAGGGGACAGTAGAGCATCTAACAGCAGACCCATCCCAAGGACAGCATTTTTACTGACAGCATCAAAGGCTACTAATGTCTGAACATTTTGAGCAACAGTCAAAATATTTACTGTTTGTGTGATATTCTTCCCTCTTCCTGTGATGTTTGAGTTCATTGACTCACTTGAAGTTCCATCCATGCTAACAACAGGAATTCTATTGTCCTTAGAAAATAACTGTGGACCAGGAGTGTCCCAGTTCCCTATGGTCCCAAGTAACTCCACCTAGTCGTTGACAGAGCAGCTTGAGGAACCTCTGGTTGCCAAGAGGTAAAGGTTGAAAGAATAAACTATGTAGCAAACAGAGAGAAAAATGCTTCTAAAAAAAATAAAAAGGCCAAGGAAAGAAGGGAGAAACACACACACACACAGTATTGTCTCTGTATATGTGTAGTCAATTAGAAGAAGCCAGAAGAAGGGCCTATGATTACAAAATAGGTCCTGGAGTAGAATAGATCCTGGGAAGTTCCCTAATTCTTAAATTGTTCCTTAAACATTGGCACATTCCTAACAGATTCAAACTGATACTAACCAAAAAGAAAAAAAAGAAAGCCATGTTTTTTTGTGCTTGACATACAAACTCAAACAGGAACCAGGACTGGGATGGCTCAGTAGGTAGGGTGCTTGCCTAGAAGGGACAGACCCTAAGCATGATGTTCAGCACCACATAAATTAGGTGTGGTGGCACATACCTGTAACCCCGGCACTGGGGAGGTGGAGTCAAGGGATTCAAGGTCCTTTTTGCTACTTAGCAAGTTTCAGGCCAGCTACACAGTGCATTTGGGGCTAGCCTGAACTATATGAGATACTGTTTCAAAAAGAAACAGAGAAAGGGGACAAGGAAGAAGAAGAGCAATTTCTCTTTACAAGTTCTCTCACACTTGGGCTTCCTCTAACATTTGTCCATCTGACCATCTCAAACAAGGTGTAAGGTCCTGAGTTGGAGCCTGTACTAGGAACTACTTAGTGTTTTCACCCCAACAGGATACTTATTTTAAACTCTGAAGTTAACTACCCTGTTGTTTAACATCTAGTTGGTTTTTAAAAAAGTAATGTTCAAGAATACAATTTATATTCCCAAGAGATAAACACATGCTATCTAATTAAATCATTCAATCAGAAAACAAATTAAAATGAAATATCACTGTGGTCCCCAAGAGGAAAATCAACTTTTCAGTCATGACTAGAACAGACCTCTAGGGTGCCGCTCCAAAGCCTCTTCTAATTGCAAGTCCTCAGAACATCCTGCCGAACACTCGGTGACATTTGCAACTTCCTGGACAGCTTCCCTTTCAAAGAGAAAAGGCGCCTGGGCGACATTCCGAAGCAAAACTTGTCCTTTGGAAACTGGCAGTGCCCACACTCATGACTAACTAGGATGTTGGGCATCATTGCTGGGCAGTCACTCAACTATCCAAACTGTCTCTCTTCCACCTGCTAGAACTGCCCAGAGAGTCATCAAACATTTGTTAAGGGAATCTGACCTCTGCCTTCATCAAGAAATCAACTAAAACCCAGATCTGTCCTAGTATATCAATGGAAAGAAGTTCCATGTGGGAACACTACTGACCCCACCACACCTCCAAGATACTCAGATGGCCTTTCGTACCATACATCCATTCTCACTACTGCCAGCCAATACCAGGACAGCACTCTCCTACTGTGAGCCTCTGGCCCTCTTAGCAAACAGTATATTATACAGTTAAGAACACAGACTGACACCTTCCTAGACTATAGAACCAACAGCCGAAATAAACACTAAAAATAACCTGGATGTGGTAGTGCCCATCTGTGATGCTTGCTGAGATGGAAGGGTCTTAAGTTCAAAACCAACCTTATACTACTATGTTAAGACCTCTTCTCACAGCAAAGCAAAACAGAGACCCTGAAACCACTATCTGAGTTCAAATGTCTGAGCTATTATGTAACCAAGTGTGACTCTGGACCAGTAGGTCAAACAACCTCTCCAGACCTCAGTTTCCACATCTGTAATATGGAGCTAATACCACTGACCCCACAAGGCTCTAAGGGTAAGTCAACTTACACAAAGCTCGGAGAACAGGGCATAGCACATAACAGGTACCGCAGAGTTCCAGGCTATTCTTAATTATCAGCACCCGACCCCCATCCTCAGCTCTGTTATGTACTAAGGATTATTTAAAAGGCTCTCTTGACACAAAACTTAGATGGTGGATCCATGGAAACAGCCCATATTCTTAAGGACAGGAATGATATCACACACTTTACAGATCTTTGAACCCCAAATCCAAGCACAGAGACTGCTGTGGAACCCTGGAAGGAGTTGTCATCATCACCACACTGCTACAGCACAAACAACCAGCTAGCCTCTGCCTTCTGTCTGCTTCATGTCTAGCCTTTCACAAGTCACTCCCTCACTCTCTGTGGGTGGTGGCTTTGGCCTTGTTTGTCATTTTCTATTGCCCAAAAGACACCTGGACTAAATACAGTCTAAGGAGGCTTCTCTTTTATTAACCCATCTCCTCCCAATTTATCAGCTAAACATCGAGAAGTTCTAAGATTTCCTGATTTAAAAAAAAAAAAAAAAAAAAAAGTTGATTTTTTTTTTCCCTCCTCCACAATGGTTTTCATGTGGAGCCTTGTGAATCATGTGACATGGTCCACATTCAACATGATAAGGGCTGCTCAGTGCTGAGCTCAGGGTTCGTGAAATCCTTGAAATTATCCCTGAAGCAGCCCCTTGCTGGCTTCTTCCCTAATTACATAGAAAAGAACAGGAGAATCATTCTGAACACACACACACACACACACACACACACACACACACACACACACACACACACACACAAAAAAGAATATGTGAATGAAAATTTCTCAGAATATGTGTACAAACTGAAAATGTCAGAGCAAGGAACAGCCTTGCGTCCATCTCCCGGAACATATCAAGGCAAATGGCAGCAACAGGCACTATAGGCACAGACAGTTTGGTCTGTGGAGTTCAATGTTTGGTGAGGCTGAGACGGGTTTGAAGTAAGAGCTGTCAAAGGTCTCTCTTCTAGGGGGGCTCATAGTCAAATGCTTGCTTTTGTCAGTTAGGAAACACAACCAAGAGGGTGGACTTTCTGGCCTCACCTGAACCTGGGGAAGCCTTCCCAGGGAAGGAGCCAATCTGGCTACACAGGAGGTTCACCAGACCAGAAAGAAGCCCTTGGTAAACAGAGCTCAGAGCAGGCAGCCTGCAGCTCAGGTACTGCCAGGGGCTACCCATATCCAGCACCCTGTCAGGGTTACAGGTAAACTAGCTGGGGCCTGCAGTTAAGAAGTCCTCTTATCTAAGAAAGCAGGGAACATCTGAAGAGGACAGGGGAAATCCAGATAGCTAGCCTGAGTGAGTATGCCTTGCTCCAGGCGCCCTGAGCTCCATCACTTGCCTGTGGCACTCATACTGCCTGGGTCACATCAGGAGAGTCCTTTATATCCCACTCTCCCTTTGAACGTAGTTTAGAGACATCCACCCACTGCAGCCTTGGATTTCATTGCCACCTTCTGTGGGTTTGTCTACTCTACCATGGCTGATTCTTGGGTCACCCAGTGTAGCTAGCTGCCTTACAAATTGGCCCTCAGTGAGACCAGAAGGCTTTGAAGGAAAACAGCAGCCTCAGTGGGTTTTCTCTGTCCTGAACAGAAGTGCCTCCACAGTGGACATAGCTTCTTCCTGGGTGTGACACCTGATCATGGGGAAGGGTCCTGGATCTGCAGGTGTGCTACAACTGAGGTGGCTTTCCACTTAAGATGACCACTGCAGTCCCAGCACTAACTGGGCTGAAGCTGAGGTTGGGGCCAATACTGGGGCAATGTTATCTTTCTAGTCTGGGTTTGTCCTGGAGCTTGCTGCTTCTTAAACCGCACAGTTAGGATCACACAGGGTATGTCTCCTGTCCCTTACTACAGCCAAATAAGCTCTCTTGCCCTTGTACTCTCTCTTAAATACATGAACATCCACAGTCAGACACATTCCTGGACTAATGTGTGATTCTGCGATCCCGGGAGAAGCAGTCTGGAGTCATGCACATTTGGACACGTGCATAGCTCGTCCCCATACCGACAACAAGCTGACACACACACACACACACACACACACACACACACACACACACACACACACACACACACGTGCATATGCGTACACATGTGTGCCCAAAGGAAACTAGCAGGGTGTCAGGCACAGAAGATCCAGGACACCAGTCCTTGTAGTCCCTCCGACCACGCAGCTGCCACCCCAAAGCCCTCCCTGCAGTAACTGGCCCCATTCGCATTGGCCTCAATGCATCCCATCCCACAAGCAGAGCACTGTGGGCACTCCTTGGCTGTGCGTGTGGCTCAAGTTTCCCAGGGCGCCGGTAGGTACCTTGGATGTGCTGTTTGATGACATTCTCCAAGTGGTCCAGCCGCTCGATAATTTTCAGGGTGTCCCCTTTATCTTCCTCAAGCTTCTTGTCGGGCGCTGGTTCCTGCCCCCGCACATACACGCTGGCGATATAGTTGGTAACCCAGCCCACGTACAGCAGGCAGATGATGTTGGTCATACCACTCAGGATCACGCAAGTGGACACCAAAGTTTTGGTCTTCCTGGTACACACCATTCTGGGGTCCCTCCTCCATATAGAGCTCCTGGGGCCCCTCCTTACTGCACACCCCAAACTCCCCCGCGCTCACACCCCTTGGTACGCCTGGGGTCTCTGGTACGCCAGTACCTAAGTATTGAGGCTCTCCAAAGGCGAATCCCTGGCCGTTCGAGCCGCGGTGCCCAAGTTTGCAGCTCCCGCCGCTGGCCACCCTGAGAAAGAGCTTCACAAAGGAAACGAGGTGGGTTTGTTTGTTGTTGTTGCCCCCCCCCCAACTAAAAATCTCCGAGCCTTTCCCTAGGTGGTCACGGGTGGCCAGCAGTGTTGCGATGCGACCTGCAGTTCTGGGAAACTTTGTCACTGCCAGGGCCCGTTGCCGCGCTGCTTCCCATCTCCAGCTCCCGCTGCCTGGGAGATGCCACCAGCCCGCGTCGCTCGCTGCTCAGGAGAACCGAGGCTGTGGCAGCGACCCAAAGAGCGAAGCAGCACGGCCCGGCCCCCTCCGAGCGACAAGCGGCGCCACCAATAGCGCTCCGGCTCTGGAGAGAGGCCGGGGCTGGGCGGCTGCGGACCAACGAGTAGGGGCCAGGGGGCGGAGCCCCGCCCCGCGCCCCACCTGCTGGCCACAAGCTCTCCTCCCGGACCGCCCGAGCTTTCCCAGCTCTCAGACCACCTGGACCTGGCTCCAGCCGGCCAAGAACCACCAGACCCGCAGACTCCGCCCCTAGGGCAATTCTGGCTATCTGGCACCGGAAGGATCCCAAGCTTCAGGGATCACCATGCTCGTGTCCCCTCGCCTTCCTCAACTGACGGGATTCTTCTGCTTTTCCCACCTGAAAACTGACTTTTCACTCCCCACCCCCCTTTTTGGCTGAAATGCAGACCATAGAAGGGCCAGGCCCTTATAATGTCCACTCCTCCTTCTGACTCACTTGCGCCTCCACCCTGGCCCCTGCCCTCTGCTGGTCTCCAGGGAGTCACCAAAGGCCTCCTGCAATCTCTAGGAGAGCCAATAGTGAACTGTGAAATTTTCTGTAAGCCATCGTGTCTCCCAAGATTGTTCAAGTCCGTGCAGTTCCCAGACGCGGTCACGTCCTGCAAACCTTTACTATTTATGGAGCCTACTGTACCCCAGGCACAGGGAAACCTTCTGTGCAGTGATGGGGCAGGACCATGTAATTCTCCAAGACCTGTATAGTTCCCACACATGCAGTCCTCATAGTCTTCAATACTATAGACAAAAGGTCCCCAAAGATGCTGAGAATGTGGAAAACCTCCAAGGATCTGAGAGGAGCTCTCTCCTTCCCCAGCTGGAAAATGAACTAGGGCTAGAATAGGGAAAGGAGACCAAGACCAGTGTGTGTGTGTGTGTGTGTGTGTGTGTGTGTGTGTGTGTGTGTGTCTGTGTCTGTGTGTGTCTGTGTGTGTGTGTGTGTGTGTGTGTATGGGGCACAGCCGGTTTCTAAAAATCACCGTCTGTTTACTACACAGACAAGAGAGAAAACCCATCTCTCATTCTTCATTCATAGAAGAGGAGTCTAGGCTGCCTGGACTTCCAAACCATGGCCTTGAGCACAGCTGGTGGCCAAAATGTAATCCTGGGTCCAATAGAAGGAGTCCTGGAAGTTCAGCTCTCACAAGATCTTCCTAAGTGGTCACCTGATTACACCTGGAGGAGAAGAGACCAGTTTTGCGTGTTCTTCTTGGTAAAGCTCCAGGACAAAGAGGTAGAGGGGTGGGCATCTCAGGAAAGAAACAATGTAGGATATATGGCCTAAGATTTTGTAGAAGGTGATCCTCTAGGATAGTGTGACTATAAAGAGTGTGAAAACCAAAAATAATCAAACCAACAATAGCAAAAACAGGGATAGAGTGCAGAATGGTCTCTGATCTCTAAAAAGCCTCCAGTTGTCAGTAGCCACTGAGTTCCTGGTTTTAATCCTTGCTCCACTATGTATTAGCTACACGAGCTTGATTGAGCAAGGTCAAAACACCAACAGGGCTGATTTCCTCATGTACCAAATGTAATAATACCTTCTTGCTTATGAGTTTTAAATGAGAAACCACACCACAAGGCTTAGAACAGGACACACAGTGGGTGCTGAGGCTCATAAGGACATCCTTCCAGGATGTGCTTCCTCTTTTTCCAGGTCCAAGAATACTACCTTGCTGTTAAGCAAACTTTTTATTTTTCTACTGATCACTATAAGTTCTTCTCCCCTAATCGAAGTTATAGGATCTAAGGCTGTGAGCAGCAAGGAAGGAGTCTGTCCCTTAGCTAGCTAAGTCCCACCCTGTAATGTCTGTCTTCACCATCAGCAGCAGCTCAGCGATCATCATGGGTTGATAAGATTTTCCAGAAAGAGGGCTTATTTCCTGCAAGCCTGGTTATTCCAAGGACTCTCAGGCTCCAACTCAAGATCCCAAAGCCTTGGTTAGAAATGAGGGAAATGGGAGAGGTGTTATGTAGTCTATACTCACCACTCTCTGCAGAAACCACAAGGTTAGAGGGCCTAGCCTTTGCAAGCTCCCTTTATAATTGGTTCAATTGTATTCAACCCAACAGGAACTCACCAAGTTCCTGACATTCTGTGGAATTACCAGTTGCCTGGGATACTTGCCCAGTTTGCCCCAGACCTGTGGCTTCAATGCATGTTTCATAGTTTCAATGGAGGCCTCATTTGTGAGCATGGAGAGTAGCTCAATTGAAGAGGTTTGTGACTCTCCATTTATGTCTCTCATCTAACCCTAAGTGTCTCCTCACTTGGCCTAGGCATTTATTACCAGGGCCCTTGGTGCTTATCAGAACCAAATAATTCCTCAGATAGAGTGTCTGAGCAGAGACTGAGGCAAAGTGACGCTTTAAACTTACTCTGAAGCAGACACCCACAGCTAAACACTGAGCTGAGCTCCTGGAATCCAGTTGCAGAGAGGGTGAGTGATAAGAAAAAGGGTCAAGACCAGGCTAGAGAAACCCACAGAGACAACTGACCTGAACAAGGGGGAGCTCATGAACCCCTAGACTGATAGCTAGCTGGGAAACCAAACATTGAGCCTACTCAGACCCCTGAACATGGGTGTCAGTTAGAAGGCCTTGACAGTCTAAGGGACCTCTGACACTGGAACCAGGATGTATCCATGGTGTACAAAAGGACTTTGGGAGCACATTCCCCATGGAGGGATACTCCCTTAGCCTGGAGGCAGGGGGAGGGCCTAGACCCTACTCCAAATGACTTGACAGATTTTAATGATCCCTGTGGAGTGGGGAGAAGATGGGATGGGATGGGATGGGGGTTGGGAGACATGGGAGGGAGAGGGAATTGGGATCAATATGTAAAATAAGAAAAAATAATAAATATATATATATTTTTAAAAAAACTTACTCTTAGAATCTGAACCTAGCGTCTCCTTCCACTATAGACACCAGAGGCAATAAAACACACAAGAGTTGGAGATCCTTGTGACTCTACCCTTTATAGACTGGGGAAGCCCTAATGCGACTTGACAGCAGCCTGGGGAGGGGGTCATGTACTTTGTTTTTCTGAGACAGTGTTTCACTACATAGCTAACCAAAAACTCTCCATGTAGACAAGGCTAGCTGTTGCTAGAGTTTCCTTTCCAGCCTGGTCTCACTGCCCTTGAGCCCCAAATAAACACACAGGCACTATATTAATTATGAAACCGTTGGCCAATGGCTGGAGCTTCTTATTGGCTAATTATTAACACATAACTACTAATCTATGTATTTCTACATGGTCTTATCTTACCAGAGAACACCTGGAGTGTCCTATCCTCCCAGTCTCTACATGGTGTCTCTCGTGGTCCCTCTCTGCCTACCTTTCCCAGAATTCTCCTCGTCTCCTAGTCCCACCTATCTTCCTGCCTCTATTGGTCAAACAGTGTTTTATTTGTCAACCAATAAGAGAAACATATATAGAGAAAGACATCCCCATCAGCTAGCCTTGAACCCATAAAGATTCACCTGCCTCTGTCTCCCAAGTACTGGGATTAAAGACTTGTACCACTATGACTGGCCTTTCATAGAAATTCTTATCCACATTTCCAGACACACTGCAATACCACCAATGCTAAGCCTTTTTCAAAATGTCTTTGATATCACAATTAGGAAAAGTGAGTCTTGGAGTTCAGTCACCAATCCCTTACATTCAGGAATCCGCTTCTCAGAGAGGACTGACAGTGGCCACCTGTCCCCACCAGATGGCAGCACTGTGTAAAACCATGGGGCCTGAGGTGCCAAGAGAATTTGGGGGCTAAAAGGGAAAAATGGGCCCTGGAAGTAGAAGGCCTCAGCCTTGGGCTGGCTTTATGGGAAGCAGGGTGACAGGTGATTAAGGGAATGGAGACTGCTAGGTTGCAAGCAAAAACAGATAACTCAATTCAGAAACAAAAGCTACAGGGGCCCTGGAATGAACACTATGAAGCCATCCATAGTCCTAAAATGTGATTGACAGAAAAAAACATTTTGCTGAGAGTTGTAAAAGAAAATAGGAAGGTTTGTTTGGTGCCTCCCCATGCCAGACCTAAGATTTCTGTACTGATCTTGGGCATGGACCAGAGAGCCAGACCCAATTCTACCCTTTACTAGCTGTGAGGCCTCAGGCAAAGTAACTAACTGCCTTGTGCCTCAAGTTCCTTTGTCTGCAAAAACTTGACATTACCTACAACATGGGGCTATTGTGAGAATTTAACTTATATGAAGAATACTGAAGACATTATCTAAGTATTGGTTACCACTTACTCTTTCTGAGTGTTCAAATGTCACCCAGAACAGTTTTCCTCTGAGAGCAAGGGTTGAGAAATTATGAGCAAAGGAGTGTCACAATCACCATCACCTTCCCAAAACATTTGGAGCAACTCCTAGCTGCACTCCAGTGCACATTCTGCAGAAACCTGGTGACTAGACCCATCTGCCCCACCTCTGTCCCCTTAGGTCATGTGAAACATCAATGTTGGGTATCCACTAAGACTTATAGACTACCTTCCCTTAATGGAGGAGGCTGTCCAGGAAGCAGCTGAAGTACAGTAGAGTAAGCTCTTAAGTGATGTTTAAATATGAAAGAGAGAGGTAAAATAAACAGTCGATGGTGACATCAACTTCATTTCCCTCCCACCCCTAACAAGTCATCTGGCAGATTCTGCCATTCAACTACTACATAGCTCTTCTGGACAGGCCCTTCCTCCCTGAAGGAAAATGTTTATATGCTCCTATAACAAAGAAGCACTATCCAGAATATATAAAGAATGCATATAAACCAATCCAACAGAGGGTAAAATTATCCAAATGGGGGAAATGGACAAAGAACACAAGCAAACAATGAAAGAAAAAATGCTAACAGCCATAAAATGTATGAAAGGATGATTAAGCTTGCCAAGAATTAGAAACATCTTACTAGCCACAAGTGCCATAGTTCCCCTATCAGATTGATTTTTTAAATGTAATATGGTAATATTATATGGTAATGTAATATTCAAAGTTTTAACAAGAGCATGTGGGAAATAAGTACTCCCAAATATTCCAGTGAGATTGTAATCAGAATGGCTACTTGGGACATAATGTTGATGTTGCACATGACCTTTTGACCTTGCACTCAGAGAGTGGTCCATGAACCAGTCACATCAGTGACAACAAATGTAGAATGCCAGCCTCATCACACATCTACTCAGTCAGAATCTGCATGTCATTAATGTCCCCAAATGCTTCAGATACATCTTCTGAGAAGCACAACATGAGATAAAGAACCATGGTTATCTTCAAGCAGAGTCTCTGGGCCTGTTGATGCAGGGCTGCAATCCCAGCTCCTTTAAAAGCTAAAGCAGGAGGACCCAACAATTGCCTGGACTATAGAATAAGTTCATGGCCAGCCTGAAACTAATGGGAAGTGGGGTTAGGGCTAGAGATGTAGCTCAGCAGTGGAGATGTCTACCAAGATCTGCAGTTGTGGCCAAATACTGAATTTATCAGGTTCATCTGTTTATTCATTTACTCTGTGGCGTGTGTGTGTGTGTGTGTGTGTGTGTGTGTGTGTGCGAGTGCGCGCGTGCGTGCCTGTCTGTCTGTCTGTCTGTCTGTCTGTCTGTCTGTCTGTCTTCAGGGACCAGAAGAAGAGGAGCTGGAAATTGTCTGCCTTTGAGGACCAGAAGAAAAAGGCATAAGATCCCCTAGAGCAAGAAATACAAGGGTTATGAGCTGCCTGGCATCTGTGCTGGAAAATTGAATTTGGGTCCTCTGCAAGTACAGCTAGTGCTCTTAATCACTGAATCTCCCCAGCCCACACTCTGAGAACAGTTATATGGTAATGTTTATCAATGTGGTATTTTCTCAGTGTTCATGCACATGAAAGCCACAGACATGGCTTTGAATTCTGCTCCTGCCATGTAGTAGTTCTGGGAATGTGTATGGGTAATTTATGACTCATATCCCAACTTTCTCACCTGGAAGATGGCATATCCACCTCACAGGATTATCTTGAAGATGACATAAATGAATATGTGTTAGGCTTGGCACTCAGTTTTATTAAGTATTCAACCCATGTTAGTTCAGATTGTGCTCAAAGTTTTTACTTAATAATAAATGATGAAAATTCACTCCCAGTCCGTAATTATACATATTATACAATGTATGCATGCAACCCAGAAACTAAATGTATACTTCTAAATGTTTTATTATGTGAAAGGATGCATAGAAATTTTTCTATGCTGTTGCTATAAGTAAAAATGAGTCAAGTTGATCTACAAGGTCTGGCTGTGCCTTATTAGGCTACCAAGATCAGCAGTCAGGGAAACTGGTGATGCCCTGTCCACATGGGTTTTCTTCTAACCTTCATAGCAACCCCATAAAGTAAATTATTTCTATCTTTATGGATGAGAGAACTGTATCAAATGTCAAGCATTCAAGAGTAAACATGGTAGAGGGCTCTGACTCTGAGTCTAGAGCTCATGTCCATGGACAACTGTCTCCCATAAAGGATCAATGATTAGGCTTAAAAGTGGCAGGCCTCAGCAAAGAAGACTGGAAATGAGAAAGTGCCCAAGCCCTACTTGGTTATTGCCTCCTGAACAAGGAAGAGAGATGTGACCACACACCCTTTCAAAAGTTAGTCTGGTCGGGCATGACATTTCTAGAGTCCCTATATACAGACAGTACCAAAGACCTCAGAGCAAGCAAAAGCGCCTTTGGAACACCCTAGTATGAATCCCAGGAAGACAAGAAGAGTCTGAACTAAGACATGGAATTCTCTGTTTTAGAAAACACCTGATGGTTACCTAGATGAGCCAAAGGTCAGGAGGCCCCTTCAGCTTTGTTCCCCCCCAGATCCCTCATTCTCAGCCTCAGAGAAATAGCTGGAGTCCCCCAAGAGGGATTACAGGTGTCTTCCAGACACGAGGAGCAGTGACCTTTTCCATACTGGTACACAGCAGCCTGGGACATCATCAGCCCATAGGCATGCTCTGAGCTGTATTGTCAGCCAGATGGTGAATAAAATATTCAACAGTCCTACCAACTTACTCAACAGCTAGATGACTGGCTTGCTCAGAACAGAGTGATTTTCATGGAAAGCCCAAATTGCAAGTGGCAAGCAGCAGCTGGGAGGTAAGTCTGCAATCTGCTTCTCCAAACAGAGCAGAGCCCAGAACTCGGGGTAGCCTGGTTTTACAGCATGCATGCTGAGATCCCCTCCTTGAGAGATATGAAATATGTCATCAAAGGATTTCTATAATTCTGGTTCCAAGACAAATGACAAATGCACAAAAGTACAAAGTGCTCCGAAGAATGAGTCCAGGTGAAATCACCTCACCAGGTACCTATGAATGCTCAGATGAGGCAGGACAGATTGGCAGACAGCGCCACAATTACTTTCCTGGCAGAACCCAAACCCAGAGTGGCCAAGTACACACTCACCCAATGTCCTCAGTCTTCTCTGTAAATATCATGAAGGGTCTGACAGGCTCCAGAATACAGTCAGGACCCTGTGCTCTCAAGTGGTTGGACAGGCAGGGTGAAGTCCTAGCAATCCCACCTCAGACATCTTGTAAGGTCTCCACCAGATAGTGAAGAGAGAGGTCCACCATGTTAAGCATGTGTTCATTAGAAAAGTGAACTCCTGTTTCACTAACATTCCTACTTTACCAGGTTGTACTCTAAAACCAAAACACAATGGAGGTTTATTTTATTTTTCAATAAATTATCAAAAATATTTTACTTCCTACTCGCTCTGCAGCATTGCAATCATCTCCGGACTATTTCTAAACAATGTTGCCAATTGTCACAATGTAGTTAAGTCTAATGGTATTCCTCAGGTATCATCTTCATCTTTCCATCTATCTTGAACCTTGCGATCCTCCCCTTCTGTGTTCTACCATCCCATTTTCACTGCTAAGACATGGTTCATCCCCAGTGACCTCTTGCATCTCTCCTACTATCCTCTTCTATGGTCATTAATCATCTGGTTAATTCTGGGAATCCCTTCTAAGCCTCTCTTCTCTTCCTCAATTCTCTCCAGTCCTAGTCCATTCTATTCATAAACCTTCAACTACTTTTAATCATATGCACATGAGCTCTCCCAGTTTTCTCCTCCAAGCTACAAGCTATACACCCAGAAGCCTGCTGACATCCTCTTTACACAAAAGCATCTAGAATCTAAATGGAAAAACAACGTCATGAGTTCCCCTTTTCCTCCTGTCCCAAAATCTGGTCCTTTGCAGTGTTCTCTAACTCAAAAAATGACCAACATTTATGCAAAAATCCTTGACAGCTCTCTGTCCTTTGTCTTATGCTATTATGAGCAAGTCATGTTGGCTCTAACTATCAATTATGTATGTCACAAAACCATCCACAAGTCACCATGTCTGCTACCCTCAACTCTCTCTTCATCTCTCACCTAGACCATGAGTTAGAAACAACTTTGCCTATTGGCTCCTGGGAAACAGTGATAAATCTGAGTTTTGTTCAAAACAATAGCATCAGCTGAGTAAATATCTAATAAGTTAATGAATAATGTTTCACCTTATGTGTTGTCTGTTAGTGTGACACCCTGCATATCAGAAAAATCATATGATAATTGAAGTTAATTCTTTTGTTTCATTTTTCCCAATTAATTTGGATAAAAATCTTCCCCCAAATACTTAAAATATATAAAATCAAACTATTGCTAGTCTCAGGTTATATGATTATATATGTAGAAAACAAAATGTCAATTATAATTAATAAGGCAGACAAATTTTTGAATGTACTGTTAATAAGTAAAAAATTACACTATAAAAATAATTTGAACACAATGAAAAAATTTAGATTTATCCTAGCAAAATATACTTGATACTCAAGCTCTCTGAAGTTAAGCAGGAGAGGTAATAACTTTGTCTCTATTCCAATGATATCCTAAGTCTCCAGAGAACACAGCACTCACTTCCTTCCAAACAGTATTTTCCAAACTGGCCCTTTACACAGAGTCCAAGGGTGTTGGTAAGTCAGTGGAGGAGGATAATATGAGAAGGTCTGAGGAGTTGTAAGTGAATTTAACCCTTCACAGGGTCAAGGCCCATGGTACGGTTCCAACTTTGAGATAGTACTTTTTCCTGCTTCTCAACTATTTATTATACTAGCAATAACTATAATTAAAAAAACATATAGGGCCTGAAATAGAAGTTTCTTGGCTATCTTATGCCTTGACCCGGTTCTCTGGTGTACTTTTAACCACTGTCATGGTTAGAAATAACTGAGGTAAACAGATGTGGCATAGGGCTGGCATGCAAACCCATTGGACATGAAAGGTCAGGAATCATTAGTTCAAGAATGTTGTGTGGTACATGGTACATACATATCTAAAAACGTAAGTGCTGAGGTTATTAGTCCAAGATATGAGTCACTAACCCTGCTCCTGACAGGACAGGAAGCCTTCCATGTCAGACTGCAGCCACAGGAAGAATGAGGAGTTCAGGTAATGTGCCTGGAACACATTCAAGCTTATTAACCCTGTGAATTCAGGCAATAGCCATTTTTTTTTCATCCCTGCTTCTGGGAGGAAACTCTCAAGCATCTAGTATTTTTCTAAACTCCTAAAGACTGCAGTAGACCAGGAAACATTCTTGTTTTCAGAGTTTTCTTCCAGGTTGGGAAGACGGTATGACTAAGTAGTGTCTACCCTTCCACATAGTTCAATTCTATCACTGTCCATCTTGGGGAGCCAGAGTTTATTAATGCTTACATAGCATGGGTAAGGGGCCATGGGCAAGAATATGGGTGGCCTTAAAGCAGCTGTTATAGTCCAGTCAAGAGAGTTACAAACCATCATGCACATAAGGCCAAGTAAGAGTTCTTTATCAAAGCCAGCAACTGATAGAAAGCTCTTGCCACAAAGCCACAAAGGACTCTGCACAATGAAGCTCAGGGGTATAGCTTTTATTAAGGCAAATGCCCCCTATCCACAATGACATTATTGTCAGGTATAAGTCAGAGGAACCTTGTAATATTTGTTTTGGGTATACTAGGTATAGCTGGTATTTTGATTATACATTGGGGCCATGGTCAGGTTCATGGAAAGTCTTGAATGTGTTTCCTAGGCAGACATGACTACTGTTCAGCGTGGTGGGTGCTGAAAAGCTCCTGAATAGACACAAAATGCAGCTAGAGTATTATCGGGACAAGATGGTGTTAGTCAAGTAACAGCCATATAGGAAAGTCTGCTTTCCCACAGCTGCATACCTGGAGTCCTTTCTCTTAGTCCTCCCCAGCATATACTCTACCAGGTCATGTATTATTAGTGCAAAATCAAATACATATGTCTGGAAAAAATGGTTGGATACTCAGGTGAGGTTCCAAAGGCTCTCCCACCCCCTCTGACTATGAGGGAGTGCCAACACCAACAAACCAGCTATGAAGATCTTTTGCAAGCAGGCAGAGCTGGCCTTATGATGGTGGAGATTGTTTTGTTTAGAGGACAGAGCTGTATAATCCCTACCCAGCTTCTCATATTTTTTGCACTTTTTTCCCCCTATGGACATTTCCTTACAATCAAGAAGTGACAACTCCTTGCAGCAGCTTCTTTTCTCCCCCTCAATACCTTATTTACTTTTAGATTTGTTGCTAAATCGCTATTCTTAATTTGCTATATGTTGGGCAAACAAACAACTGAATTATTAGAGCTGGTTGTAAATGTGAGTGAATAAGAAGAAAACGCTGAACAAGAGGCAGAGAGGCTCTCTTTTGGATAAAGTATCTGAAGGTTTGACACATTTATTGGTTCACTTGTTTCCTGCCTTTCACATCCTCTCTGTCCCAGAGGCTTGCCCTTCCATCACTCCGCAGAGCAGCAATGCTGATCTTTTTAAAATGCAGAACTGACTCACATATCCTCCACTCTAGCCCCAGTACCCTCCAGCAGCTTCCTAACACCCCCCCTCAAGGTGAAGCCCAGCCCCCAAAGCCCTGCCTGACCAGGCCCCTCAATCTCCTCAAAGTTTCCAGGCTCTTATTTATCCCCCCTCCCCTACTCCACTGTATCTGTCAGTCCATCTCACTGGGCCACTTTGGTTCCTCTAAATAGCCTCTACAGGGGATCAGAGAGATGGCTCAGTGAGTGGCTAAGACCAAGAAATCTGAAACCCTCTTCAGGTCTCCACCTGCACACATGTGTAAATACACTCACACCTACACACATACACTCATAAATAAAATCAAATTTGAAAACCTCCAGGCCCCTGAACACAGGATTGCACCCTCACTGGCCCATGGCTTGCTTTCCCATACCCACACCCAAATTTTAACAGCAAGGGAACAGGACAGAACAGTAGCTGCAATAACTACAGACTGGGCTTCCTTGAACAAATGACTTAGTCTCTATAGCCTTGATGACTTTATCTATAAAATGGAGGTGATAGCTGGAGCTTTTCTGTACCACGTGCCAGTTCCACAACTGCTTATAAAATAATCACCCAGAGACTTAACATTAATTATAATTGTTTGGCCAATGGCTCAGGGTTATTACTATCTAGCTCTTACATTTAAATTAATCCATTTCTATTAATTTATGACATTACCTCATCTACATGTCTTGCTTCCTTGGCAGCTGCTAGCATCTTCCTGACTCTGTCCACCATCTTTCTCCCTGCCTCTCTGCTTGGATTTTCCATCAAGCTATAGTCTGCCCTGCCATAGGCCAAACCAGCTTTATTCATCAATCAAAGAAAGCAACACATATTAATAGCATAAGAAGGATATTCTATATCATTGGTGTTCATTTCGCCTACTTTAACAATGTGACAAAGACTAAGAGATGTATAGAGCACCTAGTATGTCACATGTGATTGATATGGTTTGATACCTAAGGCCTGTATGGCCAAGGCTCATACTTTGTTCATTTAAACATCTAGATCACAGCTGTTCAGGTTCATGTACAATAATTCAGGATGAGTCAGTGCATGCCTATCAAGATTCAATCAGAGAATCTATGTGGGCTGCCATGCTCCACCTCAGCAGACTGTCATGCCTCTATATGGCACCCTTCATTCTTCAGACACACAGGCCTCCTCTCCTGCTCCACCTTAACAGTTTATCTGGTAGGATTCCCTTCACTTGGACTATCTTAAATCAAATCCTCCATCCGGACTGAATGGACCTCATCTTCTCTCCTCCTACAAGCTTTCCTGGACCTACTGGTTCAACAGCTTCTTCCTGATCCTTCTCTAGCTCAGATGCGACTTTTGTCCAGGTCTCCTCTTGTGCCTATGCCCTCTCTACCCCTAGTCAGATCCAGCCTAGCCTCAGCCAGCTTTGTGCCTCCCTCTCCTCCCAAAGAGTAATTCTTTCTGATAATGATCTCTCAAAATTACATCTTCACAGTGTTTACCTCCAACTTCTCAAGTTTCGCCACGCCTCACTTAAGGTATTGACTTTCCAATTCAGGCTAAATTATTCAGTAGCTCATTTTCAGCCCAACTCCTCTTTTCTTCAGGGCCAGTTCTCTAGTCACCAGTCTCCAAACAGCCTTCAAGTCTAAGGACATGTTACAATTCATGCTCTGCCAGACATTAAAGAGGTAATGGGGTGCATTCAGGGCTGTCAGCAGAACAGGCTTACAATTCTCAGCAGAGGGGTGGACCCACAGGAGTTTCTCATAGAGGAGAAAGACCTATGCCTCCATTGCAGATGACACAGATATAGGTGGTAGTAGAGGATTCTGGTTTAAATACAGGACTTTTGCTAGAATGAATTTGCTCAATGAACACTTTTCAAGGACCCCTGAAGGGCTGCCCAACAGCTGATGGGCACAGCGGACTGAGTCCTGTCAGTCTTTCACAGGATGAAGATTGTGTGGATTCTTCATGATATTCAGTTAACTGTTGAAAGGAAAGAAAAGAAGCCTGAGGACTTTGGGCAGAGCTCATTTGGTAAAGTGCTTACATGGCGTGAAGATACAAGTTCAAGTCCCAGTACCCACATAAAAAGCCAAGGATAATGGCTGATACTTTTGGCTTCAGTGTTGGGAAAGTAGAGACAGGTTACTGTCTGGGGCTTCCTGGCCAACTGGCTCAACATAGTCAGTGAGCCCCAGGCCCCAGTAGGAGATCTGTCTCAAAACACGAAATGGATAGTGTCTGAAACACAACACTTGAGGCATGCTTCTGGCCTACACACACACACACACACACACACACACACACACACACACACACACACAAGGACCCACAATCTGCATACATGTGAAAAGAAGCCAGAAACCATCCCTGATGAGAAGTCTAAAGGAACACACAAGCAAGAAGTCGCAGTGCTCTGGCACTGGTTTGCAGAGTGGCGTCTTCCCTTCTGCTGGACACTTCTCCTCCAGCTGCTTCCCAGCTCCTCACACTCCACCACTGCACACGCTACTAATAGTCTTGCAACCCTTCCTTCCTGATGCTTCTCCCAAGACGTGGGTTCTTCCTCCCCCCACCCATATTGGCCCTGGGCTCCCAATGGAGACTCAAGCTGCTTAGGTTAGAACACACAGGCTCTGAACTCCATTGGACTCAGGACCATTTGACATATAAGGATAGATGATATGGTTATCATGGGGAATGGGGAACTCCCCACTGAAAGAATGAAGGAAATCCCACTCACTACCTTAGGTACGGCTCACATCTATAATCCCATTTTCTTCCAGCACTAGCTTTAAGGCTTATTCTAATGACTAGCTCAAAAGATTGGCTCAGATAAGGGCAGACTTGAGTGGGTACAGAACAGGGCCAGTGCAGGGCTTCTTTACACCCCACCAAAACTGAGACAGTATTACTAGTGGTCACACAAAGAAGCAAACAAAATGGTTTGCCATAGAAGGTAACATGTATGACAGCCAAAGAAAAAGATGGTTAGTCAAGATCACAGATACCACACTGCCCTATCTTTCTTTTCATCTGTGTATGTGTATGAGATGTGTATGTGTGAGAGTGTCTCCTGGTTGTATGTGAGTACACATGAGTGTACATGTGTGTGCACACGTATATGGAGGCCCTAAGTTCACACTGGGAATCTTCCTCAATCACAGTCTGTTGAGGTAGTCCTGCTACTGATCCCAGAGTTCACAAATTCCATCCAGCTCAACCACTTGAACCTGAGAATCTCTTGCCTCTGCCTCCCAAGTGCTGGGATCACAGGGGGCCCATGCCCACCAAGATTTTACCTAGTTTTCAGTGGACTCTGGCCCTCATGATTGCATAGCAAGCACCTTACCCACTGATCCATATCTCACTCCAAATACAACCGTTTTCTTCTTGTTCCTTTCTCTTCTCACCAGATGCTGAAAGTGTACACATCTGAGGGGACAGGACATCAAACTCCAGACACCTGCCATTACTTTCCACATTCCTGTCTTGAGAACCCTCAGCTCCAGCAGAACCACCCTGGAAATACACCACTTTTTATCCCCAACACTGGACCCTGCTACCAACAAACCGATAAAACAGAAGTGGGGCACCCCTATGCCAGAAGCTAGCTTAGTCCCTGTCACCCAGAGATTTGTTTTTTAGGCACAGATTATTTAATGTTAGCCATTTGGGTTAAAGGAAGAAGCTGAAGAGGGGAATCTGCCATCTGAGGACAATTGTGATAGGCTGTGTAGGTCATAGACAGGCAAACACAGAAGCCAGTTGGTGCAGAGCACGGGGTGGGGGGAGGGGGGATGAAGCAGGAAACGATGGCAAGGCAAGTTGGTGATGCAGAACTGTTAACTCCAGCACTCTGTAAGCAAAGACAGAGAATCACGAGTTCAAGGCCCACTTGAGCTATACAGTAAGACTCCATCTCAAAAATAAATAAATAAGCAAACATATGAAAGAGAGGGAAGTGGAGGTAGGGAGAGAGATGAGGATATACTGTAATTTTAATCTTAAGTGTCACCCAAAGTATGCCTGTTAAGACTGTTCCCTACCAAATGGCACAACTGGGAGGCAGTGGAACTTTAAAGAGGAAGCCTAATAGGAACAATCTGGGTCTTTGGTGGCATGACTTTGAAAGAGTGTTCCATCCCCTTCCTCTCTCTTTCGCTTTCTGTACACCATACATTGATAGCTTTACTCTGCCATGTTTTCCTTGCTGCTTCCCCACAAGCCTGAAAGCAATGGGAAAACAAACATGAACCAAGTCCACTGAAACATTGACCCAAACAATCTTTCTTCTTAAGTTGATTGTCTTTGGTATATTATTACCATAGTAGGAAGCTGATTAAGATAGAGGGAGGAAGATAGGAAGAAGGAGGGGAGAGAGGGAAGAAGGGGGAGGGAGAAAGGAAGAAGAGAAGGATAAGGGAGAAAGAAAGGGGAGATGGGATTAGAATGAAGTGGGAAATAGAGAAGACATCTACAACTGTATTTTCAGTAGATCAATTCCTCTGACCCTAGTGGACCTTCAGCAAACAGGTGCTTTTACCACCCACAATCCCTGACTCATGAACATCTCAATCCCCACCCTCAAATTTCTTTATGAGCATCCTGAAGAAATCATTCACCTGTGAGTACAAGGCAAAATAGCTAACAGTGAGGACATGCAAAGCTCTGGAAGCCCTGGATGGGAGCACACCCCATTACCACAGAGTAGTTCAGCAAGGCTGAGAGGTATGCAAACACCCCTGCTTGGGTACCACCATAGTACCTGCACATAGAAAGGTGCAGAGCCTCCAGAAGGAATCAGTGGGACTGAGGCTGCAGAGATGGCTCAGTGGTTAAGAACCCTCCAGATTCAGAGGGTCCAACATTCTTTTCTTCTTCTAGCTCCACAAATACCCACAGACACAGATAAATAAAAATAATTTTAAAACTCAGTAGGGCTGACTCTCTCTCTCTCTCTCTCTCTCTCTCTCTCTCTCTCTCTCTCTCTCTCTCTCTCTGTGTGTGTGTGTGTGTGTGTGTGTGTGTGTGTGTGTGTGTGTGTGTGTTTTAAAAGATGTGTGGCCACCCACTCAAGAACCAAAAAGAAAGACTGGCAGGTTCATATCCACAGTCGTTCCAAACCAATGGAGTATATGGGGTTGCAGTTTTCCAACCTTGCTGGTTAGAAACCCTAAAACACAACTTGACATTTTCTTGCTTTTTCTAGCTGATCTGTCACTGAACACAATTTTGCATTCCCCAATCACTTCATTCATTCCAAAGAACCCTCCTGTTGGCCTGTCGTTTCAATAAGCACTTAAGATGAAATGTTTTCCCAAACCAAACCCCTACAGTCATTCACACACTACACCTATCCTCATGGTAGCTAAACCTGGAATAAGTTAGAACTGTATGTCTTAATCTTCAGAATAACTCTGAAGATTTATTACCAAGCTCACTTCACACAAAGCAGAAATGCAAAGAGTCAAAGCAAGTTGAAACTACTAAGTACTGAAGCAGGTCAGATGCAACCAAAATCTATCTAGAAGACATGCTGTGGGCACCTGTGCTATGTGGTTCCCCCCAAGGAATGCAAGTCATAGGATCAGGAAAACTAGATCCTAGGAATGGAAGGACCAGTTAGATGAGTACAGTCTAGGCCACCAAAAATGCACAGGACATGGCGCACGGCTCTAAATGTTCAATACAAGAAATTGCCTTGGGCATTCAGAGTCCTGCACTGTGCTTTGTGTACATGGAGTGTGAATATGTGTCTGTTGGGATAAGTGAGAGCAAGAGGAAAAGTAGGTAAATGGCAGAGATACAGGAAAGGCTCAGCTTTTGTGGGCCTCCTGTCAAACCTCACTTTCCCAGAGAAAACTTGGCAGGCGATGAAGGAGTCAAGGTGTAGGGAGAATTGGAAACCATTTAAGTTTTTAAGAAATATAAAGATAATTTAGGCTAGGCATAGTAACATGTGCTTATAATCTTAGCACTTGGGAGGTGAAGGTGAGAGACAGCCTGGGCTACACAGACAGCTCAAGACTGGCAGGACAGGACAATATATAAG
Organism: Cricetiscus sungorus; assembly: GCA_030556225.1. NCBI lineage: Eukaryota > Metazoa > Chordata > Mammalia > Rodentia > Cricetidae > Cricetiscus > Cricetiscus sungorus. The sequence goes on from JANBXA010000007.1 coordinate 72,226,279, forward strand.
ACCCTGTTGCATAAGAAACAAACACTATCCTGCAGTGTGGAGGGAGTGCAGGGAAACTCAGAGTTCCTTACAGAGAGCAGTACATATGAGGACACATAGAGGTGGAGTTTGTGATCTTTGGAAGACAGGTAGTCCCATTAACAACGTGACTGAAAATGGATCACACAGGTGCATTTTACATAGCTAGCTATGTGTGGGCTTGTGCAGCTCAATGAACTGGCTTGCCCAGGTGCATACTGGGAAACTCTAGAAGGGAAACTTAGGAACAGGACTTATCACCATCCCAGAGACAAACCTGCAAAGGCTAAGTTTGGTTGTCAACTTTGTTGGATTGGGAAACTCCTGGGGCACTGAGACACACCTCTGTGCATGTCTGTGATGGTCTTTCTAGAGAGAATTAACCCAGGAGGAAATGCCTGCCCTAAAAGGCAGAAGGCAAAACTTTATGATTTTCCTCTCTCTGCTTCCCAACCCACTCATATGTAAACATCAGCTCCCACTCCCACCATGGTGTCTTCACCCACATGATAGACAGCTGCTAGCCAGGGTAAATCTTAACCTCCTTTAGGATGTTTTCTGTCAGAATTTTGTCTGGGCAACAAGAAAAATAACTATCATCTGTTGATAGTCTTCAACCTCTGTGGCTTTGTCTCCAGTCCTAAGTTCTAGTCTCACTTGCTATTTGTGCTGGATTCTTGACACCTTACAATGCTAGTGGAATGTAGCGGGTGACTGTTAATGTTTGCTGGACTGCTCCATCCCAAGGGATAAATGTTCCCTGTGTGTTGCACTTGACTGAGTAAAATCGATCAATGTCCTTCTCACTTGTGACCCCGATGTCTTTCTCTAAGGATACAGCAAAGCTGGCCGTTTCCGCATGACTTCCTGGCCATACTAGGAGCATCATGTCTCACTACCAGTGACAGTTCTCTACAGTCACTCTTTTTATTGCCAGTGTCCCCTGGGTAATCAGAGCAAATATGTCTTTACTGCATCTATTCGTCACTTGGAACGAATAGCGAGGCGCCATGGAAAATTTCCTTAAGTCCACATGGCTTTTCAGAATGAGTCTGAGTCACCACTTTCTCTACCCACCCACCCCCTCTCTCACACACTGCGGACTAAAACGAGAAAACCCTTGAATTAAGAACCAAGATATCTTCATCCTAAGTTTTGATATGACTTCACTTTCAGTAAGCAACTTGATCTCCATCTCCTCGTTTGCAAAGTGGGGGAAGAGATTCTGTGCTTTTCCAGTCTCCATTCCAGGGGCATCAGAGTGGGGCTGACTGAGAGCCCACATATACCCAGTGGCCTCCATATTTTCATTAGGAAATACCTTCTGGACATATGAAAGGGTTCTATCTCTTGGTCCCTTTGTAGTTGGGTGGACCACATGACAGATTTTGACCAGTACACTCTGGTGGGAAGCACTGTGTGTCATTTTAAATTAGAACATCTAATTGCTGATATGATACTCTTCAGAGTTGTTTTTGTCATCTGCTATGGTAACTAGCAGTGTTTAAGATGGTGGCTTCTCCTTCAGCTTGGGTCCTAGAGCTTAGCCCAAGCCCATCCATGGTAGCCATTTCACACAAGAAAAGTCTGATTATATCTCTAGATCATTATTGTTGTACATGACCTAGCAAGTCCTTTCCCTCACCCTCCACTTACAAATTTGTACACATTACTGTACAGCACACATCTGTTTTACACATTACACTTCTATGGAGGATTCTGTTTAACTAAAGTGTCTGAGAGCTTATTTGAAAGCGGCTGCAGTGTCTGCATTTTCATTCTTCTAGTCACAAATGCACACACTTGTATACTAGAGCTCTAGCTGTCTTCTCTAGTGTCTTTCCACACTGTGACTTCAGTTCCTGACCAAGAGTGCCTCCTATAGAGTTTACTATCGCATACAGTTTTATGTTCACTTTTGGATATCAGGATGGTGACCTACTTTGCCTTTACCACACTCCCACTTCTCACAGTGATCAGAACAGACTTCCTGCCAGTGTTGACAGGTTCACTCAGACAAGGTCAGGCCTGTTGCAAGCTGTCCCCATATCATCTTCAGTTCCTGAGACAAGAATAAGATATGTGTTCCCACATCCAAGTTATGTTCTGGATGTTTTAGTCAGCCACGTTCCCTTACTCATCTGAGTTCTATGTAAGGAAGTCTTCCACAGAAAACTCACTGGTGTCTTATAGTTGACACATGTAAAGGCAACGCTACTTTGCTAGACTGGTGACTTCTAGAATCTCTAGGGTCATTTAGACTAGAGGGGTCCTCTAGTTGCTACAGATGGTTTAAATGTAAGAACCAAATGAAAGCCAGGAGGTGGGGTAACTCAGAAGTTATCTGTATTTGTTTCATCTAAAAAATCTAATAATGTCTCTCGAAGATCCTGAGTCAGCTGATCTGAGGGGCTGGCCTGGGGACAGTGTTTTTAATAAAGTGACTCTGATGAGATAGTCACAGATCCACAAATGGAAAAGTGTTAGGGCTGTCTTCTAAGCTGTGTTTAACCCCTGTAGTCTACAGTTAATTCCAAATTCTAGAGTGTGCAAGAGATTCAAAACACTCAGTTAACAGTGCTATGGAAGAAAGCACTAGCCATTTCTAAACGGCTTCCTGTTGGGGCAGTAAAGGCTCTAGGAAAGCATCTGGACCATAAGGGCTCAGGATGGTTCCAGGAGGGTCTCCTGGCACCTGGATGTCCACTGAGGCACAGAGTGGGTGAGATGTTATGGTGAGTCAAGCTGAGGTCCTCAGCCAAGGCAGATGCTGAAAGTGGAGCTCAGGGCGGGAGTGAGGAGGTGATGGATGCAGCAGCAGCTGGACCAGCAGAGCTCACAGTGAGTCCTAGACAGACTCACTTAGAAGTCAGGAGCCAGGGCAAGCCAAAGGATTGGAGTTCCTAGGTGCTGGAGCCTACGAATACTGGGCAGGGCTTTAATGTCAATTAACAAAGTAAGCAAAATGGAAGGAGCCAGCAGGGAACTCTGTCACATCCAGAGACCCAAGTATTGAACCTGGTCAATGTGGCTGATAAAGGATCAACTCCATGAGGCAGAAGGCAGAGACTAAACTAAAAACAGGGAGCTTACAGAAGCCTGAAGGGAGTGGAGGGTAAAAAACATGTGCTGGTGTGGCAGGGGTCACAGGCAATTGCCTGTCTGCAGCTGTGGCAATGGTCTGTGTCTGTGATTCCTTGGGGTGTGGTACAGGTTGGTCTGGTTTGAAGATAAGTAAGGAGGAGGTAGTGACCTCTCCCACTGGACCAAAGCCTCCTTTCACAGCCAGAGATCAGCTGAGGCCTGTTCAAATCCCTTAGCAACAAAATGGTGGAGCTGGCGGCTACAAAGCATGGTTCTGAGGAGTTGGGGTAGGTGGCTGGTATCACCTGGGCTGCTCCTGTTGTTGTTTGGTAACAAATGCCAGCTAAGTGGAGGATGCTTTCCTTCCTTGTCTCCATTTTCCTCTCATTACCCAATGTCTTTGCTGAAACAATGGCTATGGCCAGGCAAGTCCTGTGTTAATTGTTTCTCATCACAAATTTGGACACATCCTTTTCCAATTAAAAATTCTTTGTGCTCAAGGAGAAAATAATTTAGGGCTCATTACCAGTTTTCTGTTTGAATCGGCTAACAGGATATTGTAGTTAATGGAAGACTAAGGCAGAACTGGGCCGGAAGTTTGAAAGATGGATTCAAATCCCAGTTCTGAGGTCTTCTATTCAGCCACATGATCTCTTCATCTCTTCAGGCTTTTATTTGCCTCTTAATAAGAGAAGGTTATTGAACTAAACACCCTTCCAATTCAGGTATTGTCAGGACATTAGAATTCAACACGTCCTTCCCATCTAACACAGATATCAGGCATATGGGAGTTGCTCCAACTTTGCACAAATGGGCATGGACTTGTTGGTTGACTGGAGGGAAAATAGAACAATGCCCCATGGCACATATTTTAGGGCATTGCCCATGAAATAGTTTCCAGCCCAATGTGAGGAACAGACCTACAACAGGAGATTCCAGGAGACTGATGCTGAGGCTTGCACTGTAGGTATAAGTCCTCAGCATCCACCGGCCCTTAAGGACCACTGCCACATCACACCAGCCCATGTGACAGGTCAGGAAACTAAGAGTGGTGAGGGTGACTTGCCCAAGGTCTCAGATATAGCTAGCAAGACAGAGATGGAAGCCATCCCTCCTGTTTCTCCCCCATGTGTGTCTTCTGTCTCACATCTCTGCAAAGAACAGCAAAAGAAAGAAAGCTGCTGCTTTAGATAAGAGTACAGAGTTGGTAAGCAACATGAGTTGGTGGCAAACAAATACTGCAGCAACACACTCACCAAAGGTTCTGGAAGACCTTCAATCCCTGCTCTGAGTCTGTGCTCCCCTGCCAGTAGCTGAACTGCATAGCTGTAGGCTCCACACACATACCCTAAGAGAAGATCAGAGGCCAATTGGCAGCATTTTCTGGGAGTCATTTCAAAGGGATGTTAGTTTATCAAAATCTCACTAGCACAGGCAACTTTTATGGCCCCCTTCTCACCCCCTAATCATGGAAATTCCCCTCTCCATCTGGTCAGTGGCTCCATACGTGGCATTCTGATAAGCAACAAACTTCCTGGACATCAGGGTTCCTTCCTCTGACACAGAAACATAAAGCCAGGGTCAGCAAAGAAAGCTCCTGAATTACAACATACCAGATTCAGCTACACAAAATCCTGTCTTCACTGGATTACCTGTCTGAAGTCTCTTGTGGCTTTATAGCTTCTCCAGTTACTGGGTTTCCTTACCTAACATAAAGGGGGGTTCCTTGCCTAACTAAGACGAAGAGTTCCTCCTCTGATTTCCACTCTTGGAACTCATATGCAATAGTACTGGTTACTCTAACTGCTTTGTTAAACACCTCACAAGAAACACCTGAATGGATGGCATGTGTATTCTGTTAGCGTTCTATTAGTCTCTTACTCTGAGTCCAAGGTGCAGAAGACATGGTGGTAGGAGTGTGAGGCCAGACTATGACACCTGAAGGCCTGCTCTAGTGACCCTCTTCCTCCAGTGAGGTCTACAATCTTCCGAAACACCATCACCTGGGAACCAAGTGTTCAAACACATCAGCCAGCCTGAGGTGACATTTCACATTCAAACCACATGCCTTAAGCTTGTGATGCCTGGAATTGCAATGCTATTGTCAATCACAGCTTAGTTTCTATTATCTGTGCTAGACAGAGTAATGCCCCCCAGCTGTTTCCACTACTTTTCTCAAGGCTGATATAAAATTCCTGAAAGAAACAGTTTACAGGAGGAAAGGTTTGTTTGGTTTAGTTTAAAGCACAGCGTCCATCGTAGCAGGGAAAGCATGGCAGCTGGAATGGCTTATTCGATACAAATGGGAGCTTGAAGATGGCCATACAGTGGCAGCAGACAGGGAACTCAGAGTTCAGGACTGGAAACAGAGATCAAGCTCTGGCCTTCAAGACCCACCACTAGTGGCCTGTGTCCACTACCTTGGTCCTATAGCCCAAAGGTTCCACAACTTCCCAAAACAGGGCCACCACCTGGGCACCAAGTATTCAAACACAAGCCTGTAGGGAGTTTTACATCAATCTGTACTAGATGTCTCCATTCTAACTTCCAGAAGCTGTAAAAACATTACATACGTGGCCAGGAGAGATGACAGCACAGATGCTCTTAAACTTGATAATCATCTGACCTTAAGTTAGAGTGCTTACCAAGTTAGCCAATGGAGTACAGTGTGATCAGGAAGATCCCTGCAATTGTGATGGAGGAGGCAGAAGACCCAGAACTATAGTGATGGTACCAGACAGTCCATCATCCTCTCCTCCAGTGCTAGGTTTCAAGATGGAAAGAGACAGCAAGGCTAAGAGAAGAGAATGCCTCGTGCTAGGAAAAGAAGTATACAGAGTCTTCCTCAGGTCCTCCCAAAGAAACACAACTCTGGTGACATCTTGATTTGAGCCCACTGAAATCCATTTCACATTTCTGACCTCCAATGCTAGTAATCAAAGATAGCAATCACAGACACTTAAAGTCATCCACTTGTGTCACAGTAGCAAAAACTAAGACAGGAAAGAAAAATTCTCACATTACCTATTACATGCCCAAAAGAATAGAGGACTTGGGTTAATACTTTTCTTTTAGCTACACAATAGTAGCTAAAAGATGTAAACAGGGGACAGGATGTAAACAGGCAAATGCTTAAAAAAAAAACCCATTTATTTTATTTATGTGGATGGGTGTTTTGCTGTGTGTCTATCTGTGTAACACTTGCATGTCTGATTCCTGCAGAAGTCTGATGGGAGATATCATTCTGTAAATATGTTTCTCTTATTGGTTAATGCATAAAGCACTATTGGCCAATAGGAAAGCAAGATAGGTGGGACTAGGAGACTAGGAGGAGAGAGGAAGAAGGAGGAAGGAAATTCAACATGGAGAGAATAGAATGCTGGGCCTCCTCTCTGGTAAGATAAGACCACGTGGAAATATTTAGATTAATAGAAATAGGTTAATATTTAAGACAGAGCTAGCCAATAAGAAATACTAATAACAGGCTAACAGCTTTATATCTAATACAGCGTCTCTGTGTGTTATTTGAGGCTGGCACAGCTCTGGGACCAGGCCTGCTGAAAAAAACTACTCATAACAAAATGGCACCCAATGTGGCTAATAAGAACTTCTACTTAAAGCTTGACAAAAGCTTAAAAAGTGATTTTAGAAACAACAACAACAACAAAAAAAAAAGAGACAAGCAAGGCTTCTTGATAGCAACATTTTCTCGGTTGGGCTCTGTTTTGCTAGAGACAAGTAGAGACTTGCGCGGCTCCTTTAAGGGAGGTTTCCTGACTCAACATAGCGGCAAAAAACCAGAAGGTTTTTAAAAGAGCTCTGCTAACAACTTAGTGGTGTGTATGAGAGCTGGCAATGGCAGTGACCACATCTCCAAGCTGGCAGCTCGATGGAAGTGTAGACCAAGGCAGTGAGCACAGCTCTCTGTTCTGGCCATAAAGATACCCACTACCATTTTTGATAGACTGCAGCTAACACAGCTATGGCTTTCATTTTAGCAATGTTGTTTAGCAGATAAAAGACTCATGGCCAGAAAAAGATAAAGATTTACAGTAAAGACAGATTCAGATTAAGAAAAACCTCCAAAAAAAATAACATTTATTTTATTTATGTGGATGGGTGTTTTGATGTGTGTCTATCTGTGTAACACATGCATGTCTGATTCCTGCAGAAGTCAGAAGATGATATCAGATCCCTTGGGACTAGAGCTACAGATGTCTGGGCACCAGGTCCTCTGGAAGAATAGCCAGTGGTCTTAACCACTGAGCCATTAAGTCAGCACCCCAAACGATTTTTTCAAAATTAATAAATGACTAATGTTAAAACAATTTGAAAATTAATCAATTAAACAAATTATAATGACTTCTAAATGGTGAAAAAACAAACACTGACAACACATTTTGTGTCTGCTGGTCTCAGATCATTAATTCTATTAGAATGAAATTCTATGGGACCTTAAGATAGCTCAGCTAGTAAAGCACTTGTAGCCAAACCTGAGCTTGATCTCTGGGACAATGATGGTAGAAGGAGAGAACAAGTTGTTCACTAATCTCCATCTACACATTGTGGCATGCATGAATATACACAGACAAATACATACAAATTATTATATATGACACACATACATATAAATATATTTTTATATGTGGTAATATTGGTTATATATTAATAATATATTGATGTATTATATGTAACATATTAATATATAATTATAACATAATGTAATAATATGTGTTTTATTATTTTATATTTTAATAATATATATTAATATGCATTTTGTGTGGTATATATGAATACATATAATATGTACATTATATATAATAAAAACTTTTAAATAAAATACCATAAGCTGGATTTTTGTAAAGCTCCATCTCTTTTCATAGCCTGTGTCTGGAAAGTCACAGAAAACAGTGTATATGGATATATGTAATATGTATATAATATGTATAATAAAGGCTTTAAATGAAATACCATAGATGGGTTTTTAGTAAAACTCCACCTCTTGTCACAGTCCTGTACCTGGGAAGTCAGAGAACTTCCCAGCAGCACTCTCAGCAACTCCTCACTGTTGGGAGCTGCTCTCTTCATTTGCTGGGTCACCACAGAGTCTAGGGTTGGGGTGTGGGAGGAGCAGAGGCCTCAGATACACTGAGACTCCAGGTGACACTTCCTGGATGATTCTGGCCCTCAGGGTGAATGCCTTGGGCATCTCAGTGAAGATTCCATTTCTCTGGGGAGTGAAGTCTTAAGGCTGCTAAAAAAAAAAAGGCTGCCTCGGGCACAGAACAGAGATTGTGGCAATGATTCTTTACCTCCTTACTGTTCAGTGATGTGTATTAGATCCCCACAGCCCCTTACTCAGGGTGCAGAACATGATCAGTGCTGTCACTCAACAGATACTCATTCTAAAAAGACAAGAACATAACACAGAGTACTCCATCTCCCTCCCACTAGCCTCACATTCTCTCTACAGCTCTTCTTGTATCTTGTACTAAGAAGTAAGGAATATGGTCTCCTTCTAATTAAATCTTATTTTCACTTATGCATTTTCTCCTTCACTGATCCACAAATGCAAAAGGGATGGGGGAAAGCTACAGGCACCAAAATGTGGTCATTATAGTACTGTCAACAAAAACGGCATGCTATGTGCCAAACAGGATATAGGACATAGGTTCATATTCTTCAATTTGGCTAGTGAACAAGTGCATAAAATATATTTGATAGTGAAAGTGTAAAATAGAGATACAAGTTAAAAGTAAAAGAAGACACACTAATCTAGGACAAGAAATATTAAAAGAGAAAAAGGTATGTTTTCATAATAAAATAATCAATTAATTGAGGATGTATAGGCCTAAATGTACACAATTAATAACAAAGCCTCAAGAAATCAAACAAAAATGTGTAGAAATTTAAAAAAATCCCACAAATGTAGAAACCACTTCGACGTTTTGTCCTCTCAATAACTGATTGAACAACTGGAGGAAGACAGTGATTTAAACAAGCTGAGTTGGACACACAGAGGACAGCCTTCAACTGCAGACAGCACATTCTCTTCAAAGACACCTGTGATGTTTAGCCAAGACTGACTGCATTCTTGAACACAGCAAGTCTCCTAAGAGCTGGAGAGGTGTCTCAGAGGTTAACATTTGCTGCTCTTGAAGAGGACCTGGATTCTTTTCCTAACACTCAACTCAAGTGGCTCCCAAGCCCTTCTAACTCCAGTCCCAGGGGCTCCAATGCCCTCTTCTGACCTCTTCTGAACTTAAATGCACACCAGAGACCAAATAAAAATCATCAGCACAAACGTATCAGGACAGCTCCCCCAGTGTTAGAAAAATGACAATATGCTTACAAATATCCCATGTGAGAAAGAAGAAATCAAAAAGTAAATTGGAGGTACCAGCCCAGTCTTTGTCCACATACCAGGCCTTGGCTACTGAAGGAAAAAAAATGCTGCTGGATTAATTCAATATATATATACATGTATATATATATATTGAATTATGTAATATTGAATTAAATATATATATATATATATATTTAAAATGCTTTGACTTCAAAATTTAAGCCTAAGGACAAGTTACTGGGGAAAAGGATTTCTAATTTTGTTTCCACAGAAAATGAAAAGCTGTGATTTCCTTCCAGACTAATGTGGTTTGATCAAGCAAGACCCCCTGAAGCAACATCAATGGGAAAATGCAGCCTTGCAGACCACTACAGCCAGGATTTCTGCGTCTTCTTAGGATTCCCCCATGACAGTGCCCCCTACCAGCAGGGAGCAATTTGGAAAGAACGATGCCCAAATTCCAAAATATTGTTTATAAATGTTTGTTTTCATTTTTTAAAGGCATGTATAATTATGTCCAGCATAAAATAAATAAATGTTTAAACAAAAGTAAATTGGAGAATACACTAAAGTGAAAACAATACAAATATTAAAATCTCTAGGTTATATATAAAGTAGTTATTGGGGGCATTTTTAGCATTAAAATTATGTTAGAAAAGAAGGGTTCATATCAAGTATATAAACCTCCAAATTAGAAGCTAGAAGAAAAGCAGACTAAAGCCAGAGGGAATTAAAGGAAGGAAATAAAAGATGCCAGAATCTGTAAAACACAAGACAAAGAAAACCAATTAAATTGAAATTTGTATTATTTTGTTGTTGCAAAGTCCATCCCTGTCTCTGAGAGCTCCCCTTCACACTCTGGCTTTGCCCAGGCCTCACAACTGTGGGAACCAAGTCTTTAAAACTCTTCCCAGATATGTTCAGATGCTGCTGGCATTGTTCCCTGGAGAATCCTAATACACACTTCTAATTATTGGACAATAAAAGCAAAATTATATGTCCAAACAAAAATATGTAGTCAAATGCAAATATTTTATTAAGCTCTGGGGAGGGGAGACAACCCTTATTCATTAACTATGATTTAAAAGTTTGGGAAGATGGCTTAGTTAGTAAAGTGCTTGTATTGGTTGTTGCTTTGTTATGTTTTTCTTTGTCATCTTGACACAAACTAGAGTCATCTGGGAAGAGACCCTCAACTGAGAAAATGCCTCTATAGATTGGCCTTTAGACATTTGGTTAATGTGAGAGGCCTTCACTTACTGTGGGTGGTGCCACCCCTGAGCAAGTGGTCCTGGGTGTCTAAAAAAATAAGCTGATCAAGCCAGGGGGAGCAAGCCAGTAAGCAATGTTCCTCCGTGGTTCCTGCTTTAGTTCCTACCTCTAGGTTTCTTCCCAGACTTCCCTCAATGACCCTCTCCTCTCCAGGTTGCTTTTGGTCATGGTGTTTATCACAGCAACAAAAAGCAAATCAGAACAGTGCTTAATTTGAGAGCATGACAAGTGTAGCAGGCTTTCTTTTGAGCCACTAACCAGCTTTCAAATCATGACATGGGGACTTATTATTTAAATGCTTTACCTTATCTTATGCTTGTCCCACTAAGTCTTATAACTCAAATTAACCGGTTTATCTTCATCTACTTTTTTTTTGCCTAGAGGCTTTTTATCTTTCTTTCATTCTGTATGTCCTACTCCATATCTGTCTGACTGGTCCCAGGTGTTCCCCTCTCTGTCTCCCTTGTTCTCTCCCCTCAAGCCTAGATTTTTTCATCCTACTTTTTCTCTCTGCCCACCAGCTCTACCTGTCTCTCTACTGCCTAGCTATTGGCCATTCAGCTTTTTATCAGACCCATCAGGTGCCTTAGGCAGGCAAAGTAAAACAGTAACACATCTTTATATAATTAAAATGCAATACCTCTTTACATAGCTAAAGTAATATTCCACAACAGGAGAGCAATTGAGGAAGACATGAGACATGACCTCTGGACTTCACATACATGTGTGAACACATGTGCACTTACAGACAGATATACAAACACTGTGATGTAACTATGCCATGACTCTACTTGCAAGAATGAATGTTAAAATCATGCTGAGTAAAGGAAGATACACCCTCTATGCTCTATAAGGTGCATGTTACATGATCCCATTTACAGGAAATTCTAGATTAAAAGCCAGCTCATAGTGACGGAAAGCATTGCAGCAGCTGTCGGGGGTAATTTATGGAATTGTACACCTAAAATTGAGTGATTACATTGTATATAAATTACACCGAACAAAGCTGATTTCTAAAATAACAATTTAAGAAATATTCCACTCCCACGGCATCAGCTAGAAAATACAGCCCTATTACTTTAAATGTGCTTTTATTATGCAAATGAACCTGCTTTTGACATCATATTCCAATCATCTCAGGAAGCCTGATTTTATCTGGAGATTCTCCCTCAAGTCTGAGGCACTCAAGATAATTCCACAAATTCTGCGCTGTTTAGAAGCTGCCCCTGGCCAGAGGGTGACCAAAACAAGACTTGAAAATGGCTCACATGGCTAAGGCCATTTCTTCCAGACACATCACCATCCCTACTTCTGCCTAGCACCATAAGAATGAGAGCAGCCTGACAGCCCACAGCCTGAAAGAAGGGTCTCCATCCATGTACCCTGCCTATGGTGGTGCAACAGTCTCCCAGGAGATCCAGGGGAAAGAATCTCCATACCTAGCACTGCCATTCCAGATACATCATCCACAGAGGATAGACCAAGATACACTCCCCACTGAACTTCTGATGTTTCAACATCTATGTGCTAGATTTGAAATGGGGATGTAACTTCAGCTTTTACACACAGTCCTGTTGGCTGTGCAGGGCCTCTGGTGTCAAGGAGGTAGGATCCAGAGGAACTCTGCCACCTAGGCAACACTCCCCATGTCAGCTCTCCACTCCCATTTGGGAGCACGCAAGACCAGAAGAACCTCCACACCCCACCCCTGATCTCAAACAGTTCCAGTTCCCACCTTGGAATTAATCATTTCCCAAAATGAATGCCCTTGCCTTCTAGTTAAAGCTCACCTTGTTACTGTGGGAAAGATGGGGATGGTGGGTTTGATTTTACCATGTTTTCTTAACACCACAGAGGACATTCATATCATTGTGATAAAGTTTGCAGAACTTCTGTACCAACATGGCAAATGACCACATGTTGTGGGCAAGTTTGGCAGCCATGATCTTATATATTTAAAACATGTATATAGGGAAAAAAAACTAGTAGGAAATACACCAGCTGATAACTGTGGCATTAGGATGGTGGTTTTGTTTTCTGCATTTTAATCTTCTCACAAGACTCTTTATAATTTAGATACACAATAAATGCCCTTTTGATTAGCCTGGCCTCCTTGGTTGCTTTTCTCAAACAACTATTGCTACATGGTTGAGACAGCCAATCCTGTGTACATACAGGTTCACTCTCCCAGGGCCTTTGTGTTAGCTGTTATTCTCCTGCTGGCCTCATTTTTTTGTTTTTGTTGTTTGTTTTTTTGCCAAACAGATTTTAAAAAGATAAAACCCTACATCTAAGAGAGGACATTAGACATCTGGGGCTTTGTGAACCCATAAGTGCTTATGATCACTTTAGCAAAAGCTGAAAATCATAGGCTATTCTGAATAATTTAAATTCAGTTTAACATTTCAATCAATTGTTAAATAAAATTTAAACTTCTAAGAAACATTTTCCAACTCTAAAGATCAATGAATCAGTTACAATGATTTAAATGGGATAAGAAAAAATACACAATCTCACTTCAAATCATTCAAAATATAATTAGTAGCCATCACATATCAGTAGTAAGCAGACAGAGGCAAAGGAAGATACTTGTTCTTTGTAACTTAAAAGGTATGTTATTAAAAATAAAATGTGCTTCATAACTACAGAAACTATTTCTTCAATAACTAACCCAAATGTTCTTGTAGTCAGCTATCTATTTAAACTCTGCAACAGGCTCTTTCTTCTCTTTAATAATGGTTTTGCCAAACTAAACTTTTTGTGAAGCAAAATCAGGAAAAGAACTTGCAATAGAATACAGCTTCCAGGCCTACCAGCTGCCTCTTTGACTTTTGCAAACAAGGTCCCTTGAGACTGGAGAAGTGCCAACCCATGCAAAGCAGGCAATCCTTCACATGCTAGTGATGCTAGTGCTTCCAAGAGCATTTACAGAGTGAAGACAGTAGAGTGGGATGACAGGCAGGGGTAGCCTACTAGACTAACATCCACGATCCAGGGGTGCTTTACAAAGTTTCCATGAAAGATAAAGAGATCATTTAAAAGAAATGAATTCTAGTGAAGACAGTCAGTTATGAGTTCCAAAGCACTGGTCCAGTGTAAAAGGGTGGGCATAATGACTTAAAATCACTCTACAGAAAAAAGCAATAGGAAAGCTTAAGCGAGAGAGAGAGAGAGAGAGAGAGAGAGAGAGAGAGAGAGAGAGAGAGAGAGAGAGAGACTTAAAACAGACTGAAGGCTCTGAAGGCTCGCTAAAAAAGCAGTCTCCTCATTTTCTTGCAGCATTTATATATATATATTCTGAAAAATGATACATACTTAACAATAACTACCAGATTGTCACAGCTCAAAGACACCTGAACAGTAGTGAACACAAGATGGATGCTTCATGCCAGTACTTTTCTTCATGTCTCCCAAAAGCCATTTAGAAAAATACAAGCATCCTTACTGCCATATACCCTCTGCTCTAGTTAAGGCTTATATTACGGGCTCATTTTTTTTTTTAAAAGATTAAAAGGGGGCAGGGATAACAGAGGAAAGTTAATAATTAATTAGAAGGAAAATTACAATAATAAGAAAACTAAGGATAGAAAGTCTAATTTTGAATCCTGGAAAGATTAGTTAACTCTTTAAAATAACGAATTCACACACACACACATTGTTAATAAGCAGTCCTTAATATACTTTAGATTATATTTTAGTGTACTTCAAATTATTTTAAGTACTAATAGATTAAAGCAAATTATGAAACTGTTTAGATGTTCAGAAAAAATCAATTCTAACATAAGCACAGGTTTAATTTGTCTCTGACTTTGAAAGTAACATTATGAATTGGACATGCTGGCAAATACCTGTTCTCTTAGTACTGGGAAGACTGTGGCAGGCGAATCACTGTTAGTTTGCGGCCATCTGGGTAACAGAGAAAGTTCTTACAGAAATGAAGAGACTTTCCTCTGGGGACAGAGGGCATGACACCAGAGACACCTTGTTTATTCTGTTACTATATTTACTTGATAGAATATTACTCAGCCATAAAGAAGAATGAAATCCAGTACTTTGTAATCATATGAATGACACCAGAGAACATCATTATGGTGGTTTGAGTGAGTGACCCCCATGGTCTCATACATGTGAGTGTTAGATCCCTAGTTGGTGGAAGAATTTCAGGAAGGATTAGGAGGTATGGCCTTGATGGAGAAAGTGTGTCACTGAAGGGTGGACTTGGTGGTTTCAAACGCCATGTCAAGCCCAGAGTCTCTCACAGCTACTGCCCTAGTGCTTGCCTTATTGCTTCCATTCTCTCCACCATGATGATCATAGGCTCATCCTCTGAAACTGTAAGCAAGCCCTCAATTTAATGCTTTCTTTAATATGTTACCTTGGCTATAATGTCTCTCCCCAAAGTAGCCAACCTGTATACTGTTTAGAAATCTGATTTTGTGGAGCTGGGAAGATGAGTAAAGTGCTTGTTCTATAAACATGGGGACCTAAATTTGATTCCTAACAATCAGATAAAGAACATAATATGGTAGTTTAGGCTGGGGCTCATGGACCAGTCCACCCTATCCTAGCATGCCCTAGGCCCCAGTGAAAGACCCTGTCTCAAAGACCAAAGTGAATTTTGCCTGAGGAATAAACACTCACAGTTGACTGTTGTATTCTATACATAAGTACATATGCACACACACACACACACACACACACACACACACACACACACACACACACAAAGAGATGAAAAGGAAAGAAGCCTAATCTTGCACCAAAAGATGAACAGATTCTGTCTTGGGACATGAGACTGCCAAAGGCTGGTGGTGAAAAGGTCCTGTATATTGAAAGTATAGGCAATAATTTACAAGTTCATGCGCAGAGGACGCTATTGTGGAGAAATGGGCCACAATGAGCAAAAGAGGAGAACCTATGCCCAGGAGACAGAGAGGGAGGGTGGAGCCAGCTGTTGGGTCCTTCTCCCCTGGTGCTCAGCCACATAGACTCCATGGCCTCTGATTTGGGAAAGCACAGAATTTTTGCAATCAATATGCATCTTCTGAGAAACTTGAATGAGTATTGTTTCCTTGCAGCCAAAGGGGCCATAATTTGAACAATCACACATCTTTTAAAATCATCTCCCAATGTTACACAGTAGCTTGTCTAAAGGCAAACTGCAAGTTTTAGGCATGATTCAAATAAGAGCAGGATGGAACAGTATGAAAGTTGGTTGCTTAGTGGAAGGAAAGAAGGAGAGAGGAGGAAAGGAGGGAGGAAGAGAGAAAGGGAGGAAGAGAGTGAGGGAGGGAGAGAAGGAGGGGAAGGAAAAAAAATCAGAGGAGATAAGAGATTACTTGTAGAACAGTGAATAGCTTCTTTGTTTTATTTAAATTAGAAACAATCTTGTTTTACATGTCAATCCCAGTTTCCTCTCCCTCCACTCCTCCCCTGTCCCCTACCAATCCCCTATCTCATCTCCTTTCTACTCTCCAGGGAGGGTGAGGCCTTCCATAGGAAGTCAAAGTCTGTCAGCCTAGGCCCTCCCCCATGTGTCTAGGCTGAGAGAGTATCCCTCTATGTGGACTGGGCTCCCAAAGTTCATTTGTACACTAGGAATAAATACTGATCCACTACCAGAGGACTCACAGACTGCCCAGTCCTCTTAACTGACACCCACATTCAGGGGGTCTGGGTCGGTCCTATGCTGGTTTCACGGCTATCGGTCTGGGGTCCATGAGTTCCCTCTTGTTCAGGTAAGCTGTTTCTGTGGGTTTCTCCAGCCTGATCTTGACCCCTTTGCTCATCATTCCTCCCTCTCTGCAACTGAATTCCAGGAGTTCAGCTCAGTGTTTAGCTGTAGGCAACTGAAGGAAGGCTCTAGGATGGCATATAAAGTAGTCACCAATCTTATTATAGGGCATTTAAGGTAGCCTCTCCACGATTGCTTAGATTCTTAGTTGGGGTCATCCTTATAGATCTCTGGACATTTCCCTAGTGCCAAATTTCTCTTTAGACCTATAATAGCTCACTCTATTATGGTACCTCTTTTCTTGCTCTACTCTATTCTTCTGCCTACTCAATCTTCCTGCCCCCTCATGTCCTCCTCCTCTCCTCCTCTTCTCCCCTTCTTTCTCTTAATTCCCTCTCCCCCCATGCTCCCAATTTTCTCAGGAGATCTTGTCCCTTTCCCCTTCTCCAGGGGACCACGTATGTCTCTCTTAGGGTCCTCCTTGCTTCCTAGCTTCTCTGGTGGTGTGGATTGTAGGCTGATAATCCTATGTTCTATGTCTAATATCCATATATGAATGAGTATATACCATATTTGTCTTTTTGTAACTGGGTTACCTTACTCAGGATGGTTTCTTCTAGTTCCATCCATTTGCCTACAAATTTCAAGATTCCATTGGTTTTTTTTTTTTTTTTTTTTTTGTTTGTTTCCACTGAGTTGTACTCCATTGTGTAAATGTACCACATTTTCTTTATCCATTCTTCAGTTGAGCGACAGCTAGGTTGCTTACAGGCTCTGGATATTACAAATAATGCTGCTATGGATAGCTGAACAGATGTCCTTGTGGTATGAATGTGCATCTTTGGGTATATGCCTAAGAGTGGAATTGCTGTGTCTTGAGGTAGACTGATTCCCATTTTCCTGAGGAACTGCCATATTGATTTTCAAAGTGACTGCATGAGTTTGCATTCCCACTAGCAGTGGAGGAGTACAATCCTTTCTCCACAACCTTTCCAGCATAAACTGTCATTGGTGCTTTTACTTTTAGTCGTTCTGATAGGAGCAAGATGGTACTCAGTGTTGTTTTGATTTGCATTTTCCTGATGACTAAGGATATAAAGCATCTTTAAGTGTCTTTCATCCATTTTAGATTCCTCTATTGATAATTCTCTAATTAGTTCTGTATTCTACTTTTTAATTGGATTATTTGGTGTTTTGGTGACTAGTTTCTTGAGTTCTTTGTATATTTTGGAAATCAGCCCTCTGCCAGATGTGGTGTTGGTGAATATCTTTTCCCACTCTGTAGGCTGATGGTTTTTGTTGTTGACTGTGTCCTTTGCCTTACAGACACATCTCCGTTTCAGGAGGTCCCATTTATTAATTGTCGATCTCAGTGTCTATGCTACTGGTGTTATGTTCAGGAAGCTGTCTCCTGTACCAATTCTTTCAAGGATACCTCTCTTCTAAGAGGTTCAGTGTGGCTGGATTTATGTTGAGGTCTTTGACCCATTTGGATGTAATTTTTGTGCATGGTGATAGATATGGATCTATCTGTAGTCCTCTACACGCCAGCATCCAGTTATGCCATTCTGTAGAAGATGCTTTATTTTTTCCATTGCATTTTAGCTTCTTTGTCAAAAATCTGGTGTTCATGGGTATGTGGGTTAATATCAGGGTTTTCAATTCGATTCCATCAGTCTACCTGTCTATTTTTTGTGCCAATACTTAGCTGTTTTCAGCTCTATAATAGAGCTTGAATTCAGGGATGGTGAAGCCTCTGGAAGTTCCTTTATTGTACAGAGTTATTTTGGCTATCCTGGGTCTTTTGTTTTTCAAATAAAGTTGAGTATTATTCTTTCAATATCTGGGATTTTGATGGGGATTGCGTTGAATCTATACATTGTTTTTTGGCAAGGCTGCCAATTTTACTAAGTTGATCCTACCTAATCAAAAGCATGAAAGATCTTTCCATTTTCTGGTATCTTCTTTAAAGACTTAAAGTCCTTGCTACACAGGTCTTCAACTTGTTTGGTTAGCATTACTCCAAGATATTCTATATTGTTTGTGGCTATTTAAAGGGTGATGTTTCTCTGATTTCTTTCTCAGGCCATTTATCATCTGTATATTGAAGGGCTACTGATATTTTAGAGTTTTGTATGTTGAACCATCCTTGCATCACTGAGATGAAGCCTACTTGATGATGGTGGATGATTTCTCTGATGTGTACTTGGATTCAATTTGCCAGTATTTTATTGAGCATTTTTGCATCAATATTCTGTAGCTCTTTTTCTTAGTTGTATCTTTGTGTGGCTTGGGCACCAAGGTAATTATAGCCTCATAAAAAGAGTTTGGCTTCTTTTGTGATCCTTCTGCTTCTATTGTGTGTAATGGTATTAGCTGTTCTTTGAATTTTTGGTAGAATTCTACACTGAAACTACTTGGCCCTGGGATTTTTTTTTAGTTTGGAGACTTTTGATGACTGCTTCGATTTCATTAGGGGTTACAGATCTGTTTAAATTGCTTATCTGTTCTTGATTTAATTTTGGTAAGTGATATCTCTCCAGAAAATGGTTCATTTCCTATAAATTTTCCAATTTTGTGGAGCATAGGTTTTCAAAGTATGACCTGAATATACTCTGGATATTCTCAGTGTCTGTTGTTATGTTCCCCTTTTCATTTGTGATTTTGGTTAATTTACATGTTCTTTCTCTGCCTTTTCATTAGTCTGGATAAAGATTTGTCTATCTTGTTGATTTTCTAGAAGAACCAACTCGTTGCTACATTGATCTTTGTATTGTTTTCTTTACTTCTATTTTATTGATTTCAGCCCTCAACTTGATTATTTCCTGGCATCTACTCCTCCTAGGTGAGTTTGCTTCTTTTTGTTCTAAAGCTTTCAGTTGTGCTGTTAATTCTCTAGTGTGACTATTCTCCAGTTTCTTCACGTGAGCACATAGTGCTATGAACTTTCCTCTTAGAACTGCTTTCAAACAGTCCCATAAATTTGGGTATGTTGTGTTTTCATTCTCATTAAATTCTAGGAAGTCTTTCATTTCTTTCTTTATTTCTTCCTTGACCCAGGAATGGTGCAAGTGCACATTGTTCAGTTTCCATGAATTTGTAGGGTTTCTGCAATTTGTGTTGTTGTTGAATTCTAACATTAAAGCATGGTGGTCTGATAAGAATCAGGGGGTTATTCCATTTTTTGGGGGGGTATCTGTTGAGGTTTTCTATGTTGCCAAGTATGTGGTCGATTTTAGAGATGGTTCCATGTGGAGCTGAGAAGAAGGTGTATTCTTTTGTGTTTAGATGGAATGTTCTATAGATGTCTGTTAAACCCTTGGGTCATAACTTGTTAGTTTTGTTTCTTTGTTAAGTTTCTGTCTGGTGGTTCTGCCTAGTGGTGAGAGTGGAGTGTTGAAGTCTCCCACTATAAGAGTGTGAGGTTTTATGTGTGATTTGAGTTTTAGTAATGTTTCTTTTACAAATGTGGGTGCCTTTGTATTTGCATCATAGATGTTCAGAATTGAGACTTTATTTTAATGGATTTTTCCTGTGATGAATATGAAATTACCTTCTTCATTTCTTTTGACTGATTTTAATTAGAAATCTAATTTATTAGATATTAGGATAGATACACCAGCTTGTTTCTTGGGTCAATTTGATTGGAAAATCTTTTCCCAACCCTTTATTCTGAGGTAATGTCTGTCTTTGAAGTTTAGGTATGTTTCTTGTATGCAGCAGAAAGATGGATTCAGTGTTTGTATCCACTCTGTTTGCCTGTGTCTTTTTATAGGTGAGCTAAGACCTTTAATATTGAGGAAAATT
Organism: Cricetiscus sungorus; assembly: GCA_030556225.1. Classification (NCBI taxonomy): domain Eukaryota; kingdom Metazoa; phylum Chordata; class Mammalia; order Rodentia; family Cricetidae; genus Cricetiscus; species Cricetiscus sungorus. Next base: position 72,246,540 of record JANBXA010000007.1, read on the forward strand.
GAGGACTATTGATTGTCAATTCTTCTTTGTTTTGGATTTGATAGTGGTGGTGGTATTGTGTGTGGATTTGCCCAACTTTTTCTTTTGGCTTTTGGTAAAGTGGGATTATCTATTGTCTATGTTCTTGTGAATGTAGTTAACTTCCTTAGGTTGGAGTTTTCCTTTCTGTAGGGCTGGATTAGTATTTATGTATTACTTAAATCTGGTTTTGTTATGGAATATCTTGTTTTCTATATCTATAGTGATTGAAAGCTTTGCTTAGTACAGTAGTCTGGGCTGGCATCCATGTTTGCAGAACATCTATCCAGGACCTTTTGGCTTTCAGAGTTTCCATGGAGAGGTCAGGTGTGATTTTGATAGGTTTGCCTTTATATGTTACTTGGCCTTTTTCCTTTGCTGCTGTTAATATTCTTTCTTCATTCCATATGTTTAGTGTTTTGATTCTTAAGTGGTGAGGGTGTTCTGTAAACTTCTTGTACTTTTATTGGCATATATTTCTTAGATTGGGAAAGTTTTCTTCTATTATTTTATTGAATATGTCTTCTGCAACTTTGAGTTAGATTTCTTCACCTTCTTCTATACCTATTATTCTTAGGTTTGGCCTTTTCACGCTACCCCATGTTTTCTGGATATTTTATGTTAGGGGTTTGTTGGACTTAATATTTTATTTGGTCAATAAATTTATTTCTTCAATGCCTGAGATTCTCTCTTTCATCTCTTGTCCATCTCTTGTATTCTGTTAGATATTCTTGTATCTGTAGTTCCTGATCTTTTACTCAGATTTTTTTTTAATTGTCTCTATTTCAGCTTTCAAACCTTGTACTGTTTGCATTGTTTCTTGCAATTTTTGGTTTGTCTTTTCCTCTATTTCTTGAATTTTTTGTTTTTTCTTCCATTTCTTTAAAGGATTTTCTCATTTCCTCTTTTAGGGTCTCTATCATCTTCATGAAGTTGTTTTTAAGGTCATTCTCTTCTGCTTCATCTATGTTGGCATGCTTAGGTCTTGCTGGTGTAAACTCCCTGGACTCTGGTGGCATCATATTGTTTTTTCTGTTATTGAATGTGTTCCTATATTGTTGTCTTCCCATCCCTTCTTCCAGTGGGTGCAGGTAGGGTCTCTTCCTCTCCTGGTGGGTATCAGTTCAGATTCTCTTCTGGTGGGTGCAAACAGGTCCTAGTCTGATGGGTCTCACAATGGGTGCAGGCAGGTCTGAGACACTCCCTCTCCCAGTGGGTGTAGGCAGGACTAGCACAGTGATGTCAGCAGACTCTGGTTGGCTTGATCCGCCTGGGGTAAGAGGACCTGCCTGCAGTCCCCAGGCTGGGAGATCCCAAAGAAGACAACAATAAGTTGTGAAATAGCTTTTCTTACTCCCTCTAAAACTCAGATAAGACTAAAAGGCCCATTCTCCCACCCAAAACCCAATGAAGCAGAAATATGAGACACAGTAGCTCAAATAGGTTCACCCCATTAGAAATGTCACTTGGTTGGTTAGTTGGTTGTTTGATTGATTTTCTGAGGCAGGGTCTCATTATCTATCCCAGGCTAGCCTCAAACTCACCATGTCACCCAGGTTTGCCTCAAACTCACTGCAAGAGTATAGATGTGAGCCACCATGCCGGCAGCCATTGGAATGTAGAAAGGTTGATAAATTTCAACACGTGATAGCTCTTCTAGGGTCTGATTTTCAGTTCTTTGTCAACTCTAAGACTATTAACTGTCCAACAAACTTTTCTTTTCTGTTCTGATAGGCAGAGAAAATTTCTAGAATTCCCCATGTAAGAATCCTCTCTGAAAGAGGATAGCTGGTTCCCCCTTCATGCATTTAGAATGTCTGGAGTAACTCATTCTTGGTGGGCACAGAAGGAAACCAATAGAGTGTGTCTGTAATATGTCTGCACCTCCCCCAGGGTGGCCTCTCTCTGCCTTGCAGGTAAGATGTACCCTCAGTACTACCTTATTTTGGTCCTCCCCTCCCCCTCCCCTTCTGAGGCACTATCTAGGAGAAGCCATGACCATGAATCTTTGAAGGACTTCTATGTGCTTGGAAACCCAGACAACTGATGCTAACTGCTTATTGAAGGAACACTCCCACAGCAGTGTGAAGAGACTGCCTTGCTTAGGCATGAAGAGTCTGTTTTCAGTCTAAGAAGACAGTTCCCAGCTTGGGTCTGGTGTCTGAGTTCCAATGGCAGTCCCATTCTGTCCCTTTGGATCAGCTTTCTTCCTCATAGGAAAGCAGTGTTTAAGGAACTGGCCCTGATTTTCTGGGGACTTTTGGTTCCAAGACTGTTGGGGGACTTTTGGTTCCAAGACTGTTGTCTCTTCTCAGAGTACTGGCTCATTATTCTATTTTGCTGAAGTACTTGGAATGAGAGCTTTGGGGAGGGATCTGTATAATTATATGAATGAATAGGCACATTCATCTGCAATGCTTTCAGATTCCCTAGAATCTGTGTTCCTGCCTTGGCAAAATGCTCTAGAAGAAGAAAACAGTGTGGTGGAATGTCCTTCCTAATCCAGGAGTATTTTATTGGGGGGAGGGACCTATTTTTCCAGAGTAGGTTCTCTCCTTCCACCATATGGTTCCAGGAATCGAACTCTGGTCATCAGGTGTGGCAGCAAGCATCTCTACCTGTTGAGCCATCTCACCAGCCCCACTTCTGTTAATTTAAGGCACCCAGTTTGTGATACTTTTGTTAAGAAAGTCCCAGAACCCTGATTCAAAAATATTGCCACCACGTTGGCCCTTTATGATGCCTGCTTTTCTGTTAGACTGATTCCCTCCCTCCCTACAGGAGCTGAACCCACTTCTTGAGTCCTTGCCTACTTTCTGATAGGTGGCCTTTCTTCCTTCTCCCAAGTCTCCCATGTCCCTTGTGCTGAGCCAAGCAGCCACACACAGAGACTTCAGTTTATAGTCAGCTTGGCAAATGTCTGCTCCAGGGACTGTTTGACATGGTGACCATGGCAACTCCCCAGCCAAATAAACACTGAGAATTCTACCTTCTTCCTTCACAGAAGTGCAGGAAAGATTTCTGGGAGGGACCATACCAGACCTGTACAGCAATCCAGAAATCCCATAACCCAGTGTTCTGTGTGTGAGAGTATTACTGAGCTAATGATGCTCACAGAAAGATGAGTCCCAGAAACAGCATAGGGTACTAGACAGGGTATAGGTGGAGAGAGTTCAGTAAGGCCCTAAGTATTTATGGTACTTAAACATGGTCCACACCAACACAAAACAAAAGAGGACGAGTAGAAGCCCAACTCCTCTACTGTGGACAGAGCTGAAGCATCCTGATAGGCAGGGAGTTTGACTCTGTGGTGCTACATTACAGCACCAGGATCTGTCTGCCCAGTCCAAACAATGTTAGCAGAATGTGATTCAGGAGCTGGGCTTTGAGGAAGAGGACTACAAGGGCCATGCATGGGTCAATGATCTAGACAAGGTGACCAGGATTTGGGTAAGGATTCTACTCTGAAAAAGTATATGGACAGACAGATGCAGAAGGGTGAGCCTGCAGAAACAGAGAGGAGAAAGTGCTTCAGATTCTGTCTGAGCTCAGCAAATTTAACAAATACTCTTGAACCTGTGCTGATTGAGCTGGATTCCTGCTAGGAATACAAGGGCACAGTGATTCAGGCTTTTCCCCAGAGGTTCTGGTCCAGCACGGAAGATGGATCCACAGGCAAATAAGCACAATATAGTACCTTAACATGGAAATTGAGCTGTGAAGAAAGAGCTGTGAGATCATGGAGGACAGAGCTATAGCTCATCTAGGAACTCAGCCTGGGTTTGTACTTCCTTTTATTGTTACTATTTCTTGGTCCCCTTTTGACTCACTATACTGGAACCAGGCATTGTTAGAACATTAATCCTTCATCAAAGTTCAAGGGATGTCCATATTGCAGCCAGCAGCATACTTAGAGAACTTTGCTGGTCTTTGTCACATGAGAGAAGATGACAGGTCTGTGACTAGTGACTTCATGCTCTAAGAAGTTGTGTCAAGTGGCCATCCCTCAGGCTCACTTGGTGAACATCTGTACCTTTCACTAATACACTGGGAAAAACACAAACTATGGAAACTGCTGAGATATTTTAGCATTTTCCCAATTTACTGTCTTCTCTCTTCACAATCCCCTGCTGTGACCTCTACTAATTGGGCAGTGTCTTGTGGTTCCCAACCCCTCCCCAGAGTTGACTGGCTACCCCACATACACCTGATCCAAATAAACCAATATAGTCCTCTCTTCCCAGGCTTTGAAATAATGTATTCTGTTGGTAGAAATGTAAATTGATACAGACACTGTAGAGAACAGTAGGGTGTCCTCAAAACCTGAAACAAAGCTGCTATATAGCCCATCTGTCACATTTCTGGGTACATCTTGAAAGGAAATGAACTCAGTTTATTTAAGAAATATCTAAGCTGGTAAGATGGCTCAGTGGATAAAGCACTTGCCAGTCAATATGAGGCCCAGAGTGTGGATCCTTACAGTCCATAAAGTCCAGGGAGGTATGGTGGCTACTGAATCCCAGAGTACAAGCAGTAGACATAGGAGATCCCAGGGGCCAGCTGGCTGTTCAGAAGCTGAATTGGCAAGCTCTGTGTTCAGGAAAAGACCCTATCTCATGAATAAGAATAATAGTCAAGCAGGAAAGCTAACTTCAACCTTGGACTTCCACATGCATGTACACATGTATATGTGCACGCACACACACACACACACACACACACACACACACACACACACACACACACACTTGCCAATACATATGCAATACTGCACACAGAGATAAACATGCAAAACAAAACACATAGTTGCCCTCCCATGCTTATTGTACTATTCCTAATATCCAAGATGTGGAATAAAACCAAGGTGTCCATCATGGATGAATAGATGATGAAAATATTACCAATAAAATATTATTCAACCATATTTAATAGTAAAATCTATTCTTTTCAGCAAAATGAACTGAACTAGAAGCTCCAGTGTTGAGTAAAGTAGGGCAGAAATAGAAAGATGAATGCCAAGCACTTCACTTGTGTGTAGAAACTAAAAATGTTGATTTCAGAGAAGAGAGGTTAGTGAGTGATCATCAAGGAACAAAAGTAGAGAAAGGTCAGATAATGGCTCCCAAAATATAGTTAGGTAGAAACAATAAGTTCTAGAGTCCTTCAGTGGTGACTATAGTTTACAATAACTTGCTGAATATATTTTTTATTTAAAAATTTATTTTCATTTTACATACCAACCCCAGTTCCCCTCCCTCCCCTTCTCCTGCCCCCCATATCCCCACTTTCCACCTCCCATCCACTACTCAGAGGGCATAAGGCTTTCCTTGGGGAGTCAACAAAGTCTGGCATACCAAGTTGAGGCAGGACGCTGCCACCTCCCCTTGTATCATGGCTGAACAAGGTATCTTGCCATAGGGAATGGGCTCTAAAAAGCCAGTTCATACACCTGAGATAGGACCTGGTGTCACTGTCAGCCCCCTCCCCAAAAGATCAAGTCACATAACTGTCACCCACATTCAGAGGGCCTAGGTCGGTCCCGTGTAGGTTTCCATGCTGTCAGTCCACAGTCCACTTCTTGACCTCCCTTGTTCATATAATCCCTCCCCCTCTCTTCAACTGAACTTCAGGAGCTCAGCCCAGTGCTTGGCTGTGGGTCACTGCATCTGCTTCCACTATTGGATATAGTAGTTTCTATTTCCTGAATATTTTATGAAGGACTAGAAGACAGGAGAGCAAATGGTCTGAACACTAAGGAATCAGAAATGTATCAGAAGACATTTAATAACCACATACTGTGTGCCTGAACTGAGTTACCATAATGTATTCATAAATATATACAAGCACTATGTACCACTTACAAATTTAAAGGTCATTCCTTCCCCTCCCCCCGCCAGGATACTCTAATAAGAGTGGACTGTTAAAGTCACCCACTATTATTGTGTTGAGTCAGTCTGTGACTTTACAACCATTAGTGTCTGTTTTATGAAACTGGATGTGCCAATATTCAGTGCACATACATTTAAAATGTTATGTCATTTTGATGGACTGTTCCCTTAATCAAAAATAAATGACCTTCTTTGCCTCTTCTAGGTAGCTCTGCTCTGAAGTCTACTTCGTCCAACATTGGTATTACCCTATCTGCTTGCTTTCTAGTTCTGTTTGCTTGGCATGTTTTTCCAACCTTTTCCCTAAGGCTGTGTTTGCCTTTGCCAGTGAGATGCATTTCTACCATACAACAAATAGTTGGGTTCTTTCTTTTTTTTTAATAAAATCTGTTAATCAGTTTCTTTTCATAGGGGAATTAAGACCATAAATGTTCAGAGTTCTTTGTTCTGGAAACTTCTTACCTGCTGGCTAGTTGTTATAGAAACAGACAAAATATGCTGTGTAGACTACTGGGGGAAAAAAACAAAACAAAAAAATTAGTGGTTTTATCCAGAGCTGGACCCTGAATGCTATAATACCAACCTGTTGTGTAAAATGTAACCACTAATACAATTGGGGTATGAAGGTTATGGGGGGAATTAATCACTTTCTGATCAGATCTGAGACCTGCTCCATAGAGGTGAATTTATTCCTGATACTGTAAACTTGGTCACAAGCCCATTGCTTGAGAGGTCACAGAGCCTAGCAGGTAAGCTACTACTGATGTTTTTTAATTGGACATGTTGTCAAACAGTTTTCTAAATACTTATATGTTTATGTCCATAGATCAGTGTTGCTCTCAAGCTTGTCCAGAGAAGGTTCTTCCTGTAGTGTGCATTAATGCAGAGATTCACAGCTGGTCAGGGTGCTGAGAATAAGAATCTGCTGATTGCTCAGTTCTGAGTGGAAATTTATATCAACTCCCAACCTAAAGCTCCAGGAACATCTCTGACAAAGGAGTAGAAGGAATGCAAGTGCAGAGGATGAAGAGGAGTGCTGTAAAATCCTACCTTCTGGACATGACATGGCCACTGTACTCATTAACTCACTGTGACTGTGGTCACTTGCACAAGGTCAAGTCAACAAGCTCAGTCAACAGCTCAGCAAGCTGTTAGACTCAATGGGTTACAACAAAAGGATACGATGGTGGAAAGAAGATGTGTTGGGGAGTATTGGGAGGAGTAGGGGGAAACTGGGGGTGTATGACCTAGATACATCACATGAATATATGGAAGCATGAAAGAATAAAAAGAAGATATCCTTTAAAAGTACTCAGAATTATTACTGAAATGCATATTAATTTCTGTCATGTGTTTCTCGATGGCTTGTAACTTCCCAGTCTTTCTTTGTTTTTCTGCTACTCTAGGGCATTTTTTTCTTTCCTGTGTCTTTAGGGGTATACTTCTTTAAATATTTTATGTAGTGCTAGATTAGTGATCATGAAATCCATTAGTTTCTCTTCATCATGGACAGTTTTACTCCTTCAGCTACAACAGACAGAAAGCTTTGCTGGATATAGTAATCTAGATCACTATGGACTAGTCAGTCAGCTCAACTCATTAGTGTAGAGTGCTAAACAGATATTAGTCTGGGTCACTATTCACAAAAGCCAAGTGATGGAATCAGAGTAGGTCTCCACCAACACACAAAAAGATTATTAAACTATAGGTGTGTGTGTGTGTGTGTGTGTGTGTGTGTGTGTGTGTGGGTAGGCCTGTCTGGGGGACTGAAGAAAACTAAAGGGGGAAAAAGACAGTATGGGAAGGACTATGATCATGATCAAAAGCTCAAAACACGATGAACTTGCACATGCTCACTAACACCCTGACTATGGACAATGAGTAAACAGCAATGAAAGACATAAACCATTCCTCAGACTTCAACATGGAACATAAGAATGCAGGCTTTGCTGAGTGCTTGAATTGGGAAGCTGTGGCCTGACATCCACGTCAGTGTTGAGCTTAAGTGAACTAAAGAAAGCCAGTCACAAAAGTGAGAACATGAAACAGAGTGAGTGAAGCAGAGGGGAGATAACAGGACAAAGTAGGGAAAAGGACAAAGGGAAGGGGATATTACTGACACTGTTGATTTCTGACTTCTTGATCAAGTCATAGTACAGTGTTTATCTGAATGCATCAATCTTTTGTTGTTGTTGGTTTTTCAAGACAGGGTTCCTCTGTGTAGCTTTGGAGTCTTGGCACTTGCTCTGTAGACCAGGCTGGCCTGGAACTCCCAGAGATCTGCCTGCCTCTGCCTCCATAGTGTGGGGATTAAAGTAATATGCCACCATGGCCTAGCTCTTTTTTGCAGGGAAGAAAGCAGAGTGGCTCTTCAGCCAGTGTGATCCCAGAGCCTTTCCCTTCACAAGCAGGAAGTCCCTGTAAAGCGCAGACTCGGTGGAGCCCTTGTGCTTTTTTAAGTGATACGGAACGCTAGTGAGAATGCAGGGAACTGCACAGTAGACCTTGAGTCCTCTGACAAGGAACAACCTGTCTGTGGGGTAGACTGGGATATTTCTGATCATATGACAGGGGAATTTTAGGATGTCCCTGAGATGCCTTGAAGAAAGGGAACAGAGACTTAAAAAGTCTTAACAAAGCCAGTCCCAAATCCATGGCATGAGGCCTCTTCTGAGTCCATCATCTGTCCTGCAGAAAGAGTGGATACTGCTAATAATGGGTCAAAACATGGATCTCACCCCACTAACCATCTTGAAGAAGCACAGCATTTACAGAGGGCTCCTCAGGACTCACAGAAGAGCAGCAGAGAAAGGTAGAGTTGAAAGATCATGTGACACAGTCAGAAAGCAGGACAAGTCTGAACCTGCAAGATGGGACATTGGAATTGTGCTGGTTGCTAGCCAGGTGAACCCTACAGACACTATATACACAGGGCCAATTTACTGGGTAGCCTTTCTCTGGGCAGTCGGTTCATTGCTTCTCCAATTGTGCTATCAGGACAGGACAGAGCCCCAGCACCAGCTGGAATAGGTGTCCTTGCCACAGCCACCAGGCTGCAGACATGACCAATGGAGCTCAGCTTCAACTTAGCAGCCAGCACACTTCCATCAGCTTGCACTACAGGACACAACACACTGTATGAAGGAGGAATGTACCAAGGTTGTGGGTGGACCGCTGTGGGTATGGGGCATGGCTGTATTACTCTCACTTACCCAATACCTGGTAGTCACATACCACAGTGGAAATTAGCACATTCATCCTGTTTTCCCAGACCTAAGGGAACCACACACAGCTGAGTTTCCCTGGTCTACCCGCTATTTCCATATTCCTATCCTTCTCAGTAATTCTGTTGCCTTTCCCTCCAAACAGCTTGTGGGAGTTACTTGGAACTAGATAATCTGAAGCTAAGATTAAAAGAAAGCAATCAAGGTAGAAACTTCATCTATATACAAAGCTAATTCAAGATGTCATCACTTAGTAACTTTCTGTTCAGATTGGATACTCTGTCCCTTTGATCCCAGCATAGAGGTCTAGGCTTGATAGAGAGGGGCCAGTGAAGGAATTTGTATTTCTCCCATCTTCTTCTGGTTTGAACATAAGAGCTAAAATCAAGTGTTTGTCCTTAATGAGCAATGCTTACCTTCTGAGACAACTAAATTCACAATTACTGATTTTCTCTCTTCCCTTCTCAGTTCTATGTTCTAAAAGCACCCAGAATCTAAAGCCCTATGAAGTCGATGATGTGGGGAGTGGTAGAACTGCATCCTGGGAAAGCCTAAGAATTGGTGGGGCAGGAGCAGCTAGCCCCCTAGAAGCTCAGCTTGCCTGACTAGAGGACAACATATAGACAAAAGAGAAAAATGAAACCATACAGGACTGGGGCTTGTGCCCAGAACATGAACAGGAGCTTCATAAACAAGCTCACCTTTGGCCAAAAATCTAGAGACTTGATCCTGGAGCTGAGGTCAGGCCACATAGCAGATCAAGGTGTGTACACACATGAAGAACAGGGACCCTGAAGGAACTACAGGGACCCCAGATAAACCAGATAATCTGCTGACAGCATGAGGCGAAGTTTAACTTCCTCTCAAAAATACCGAAATATGCCAAGTGATGGTGGTACAAGCCTTTAATCCCAGCAATCAGGAGGCAGAGGCAGATATTTTCTGAGTACAAGGCCATTCTGCCTACAGACTGAGTTCTAGGACAGCCAAGACTACACAGAGAAATCCTGTTTTGAAAAATCAACACACACACACACACACACACACACACACACACACACACACATATATATATATGTTATATATATATATATATATACATATGTATATATATATTCCAATTGGATGTACAATAAAGTGGAAAAACAAAACTCTGTCTTTGAAAACTTATTTACCTCAAGAAGTAGAATATAATTTAGAAACCTGAATATCATGAAAGATCATGGTTGTTGCAAACTGGGCTAAAAGAATTGTAAATAGAGACCCAGCTAAATTAAAATATGGAATACAAAAGAAACAGGATGAAATTTTAAAAAGCTGCAATGAAATAAAAAACAAAGCAGCGACATGTACTTAGTCTGCCCTACAGGGCAGTGGCTAACAGAACTGGCTGCCCCCAAAATACAATCTGTATATAGATGGCAAATTTGGGGAAATCTCCAAGATTAGAAATGGAAGAAAAAAAAAGCAGATGAGACTGGTGAGAGTGAAGGGGGTAACCATAGAAACAGAATAACCATCATCAAAAATGGATGGAGACCCATGTGAGAAGGTATCCCAAACACACCTGTAGTACTAGTCTAATGTCCATGCACATCTTAGGCAAGAGGTTTCTCACATTTTAAAGACCCTCTGCCCCTTCTGAGTTATCATCCCTTTCCCCATGCGGCCGAATAGTCCTTGGGGTCAAAGGTAGAGCTGATCCTGAAATCCAGCCCCCCACACACACACATGCTGTACCCAACTGAACTCTAGATGTCCTGAATTGATCTTCTCCAAAAGCCTGAGGCTGCCTTCCAGACTTTGTATGACCTCTACCCTGAACCCATTATCCAAAAGTAGGGCCACTCTAGTACCATGCACACCATGGGCTAGAGGTGGACATGAGAAAGCTATTTGCAGAGTTCAGACACAGTGATGAACAAGATGGCCTGCCTATTTGTGTGCATGGCACTGTGATTTAGAGCCAGGAACAGAAAAGAAAGAGAGACAGGCTGGGGGCTTGGGAACAGACATGGGCTCTGCTGGCAGTGCTGCATTCTCAGAGCTTAGGAAGAAGATGAGGGCTCTGAAACCAAACCTGATGAAGAGTCATTTGTCCAAATAAGACAGAACGTATTTCATCTAACTATATGCCAGTGTGAGTAATTGCATTTAAATATTTAAGCATAGAGTGTGTGTGATGGTCTGAATGAGAATGGCCCTAATAGACTCATGTGTTTGAATACTTGATCCCCAGCTGGTAGACCCCTTTGGGAAGGATTAGGAGGTGTGACCTTGTTGGGGAAAGACTTTGAGGTTTCAAAAGATTCTTGCCATTCCAGGTGTGCTCTCAGCAGCTTCTCTGGCTCCTGCCTGCCTGCTTGCCTCCATGCTCCCTACCATGAAGGTCACAGATTCACCCTTTGCAACTGTAAGCCCTGAGTAAACCCTTCCTGCTATAAGTTGCCTCCATGGTGTTTTATCACAGCAACAGAAAAGTAACATACAGAATACAGTCCTCTTTCTCTGGGCCCTGCAATTGTAGAATCTGGTTCTCAGGTCTATTACTGTTCTTTCAGGTCACTATATTAAGGAATACTATTTTTTTAGCATTGTTTGAGCAGAGACTATCAGATAGTTTCTGTACTGATTAATTTTCTTGTCATGAAATCAAGTATCTGACAAGAAACAGAGAAAGGGTTTGACCCATCATGGTGGAAAAGGCATGGTTGGAGCAATCTGTGGCAGATAAGAGGTAAACTGTTCACACAAGACTAGATCAGAAAACAAAGATCAGGGACTGCAGGCATAAACTGGTTTTCTCCTTTCCCCCTTTTTAGTCAGTATAGGACCCCAGGCTATGGGGCGGTACTGCCCACATTCTGGGTGACTCCGTTAATTTTCTCTGGAAGCACCCTCACTGATAAACCCAAAGACATGTCCCACAGTACTCTATGTACTTCTTAATCTAATCAAATTGACAGGAAGATTAGCTATTGCTAATAGAAAAAAAAATCTGATAAGACAATGTGTTACTTGAGAGTTGAGAAGCTGTGTATTGAAATCTCCCTGACCTTCAGTTTAAGTTCATAAAAGCAGAGCCCATACCGGAGCACCAACTGCTAACCCCATGATAACCAGAGAAGAGGCCCCACCTCTACCTCTGTGTCCTAGGCATTACCTTCAGGGTAGTAGACTTACTTGCTGCTTGCAAGAACCACATTCCAGAATGTCAAATCACCTGGACATCAAGGGGAACTTTGTTTCTAGCTACATTTCTGAGTCCCCGCCCTCATGCCTGGACCTTTAGCAGCTCCAACCCAAAGAGCACAGATCAGTTTGACTAGGGACCCTCCCCTGAGCATAACACTAGAGACAGCCACTACTACTGCTACTGGAGTTGACACTGTGTGACTTCTCTGAAAGCTTCTGTGCCAGGTCACCCTGGTGCATCACAAGGGGCTATGCAGGGATAGGTCTGACTTCTGGTTCTGCCTTTGGGAGTCACAGATGATTAGTATTGGGGCAGCTAATTCTACGTGTCCTTGGTGATGAGGCCCGGCTGTTTGGTTAAACACAGTCTGGATTTCAGACTCTAGATAAAGCTGGGAGGGTTTTTCTTCAGATGTGATTCACATTTCATCAGTAGCTTTGGAGTAAAGCAGATTATGACTTATAATCTGCTTGGTTTCAACTAATCAGTAGGAAGTCCTTAAGATAAAAGCTCGATATTTCTCAAAGACTCAAGCTTTCAAACAGAAGCTCCCATCTGAATTTCTGGCCTTCCTTATGCCCTATAGAAATGGGGTGACTACTGGTCTGCTCTACAGGTCCCATCCAGACTTGACAGTCTCAAGTCACATGCACCAAGTCCCTCAAATACTACCATACACACACACAATAGAATCCTAATACAGTTCTCAAATGCTGCACTTAAACATTGCATTCTGAGACTGTAATGCGGATGCCGTTTAGATCCCAACATGTATAGATGCCCACTTCGCTTAACACAGATGCAGAGATATCCAGTCAAGGGCCCAGATCAAAGGCTGTGCATTAGAACCAGTCTCTAGGCCACTAAGCCCCAGCAATGAGAACATAGGCTGCAAATAGGTACCCTGGCCTAAGGTCAGAGGCAGAATGGGGCTGGGATAGGTGATGGGTGATGTTATTCTGTAAATATGTTTCTCATACTGGTTAATGAATAAAGCACTGTGGCCAATAGGAAAGCAAGATAGGCCGGGCTAGGACACTAGGAGGAGGAAAGAGGAAGTAGTCAGGAGGAGTCAGCATGTAGAGCCTAGAGGAAACAAGATGCCGGCCCGCTGCGCTTGGATAAGATGACCACGTGGAAATACTTAGATAAGTAGAAATGGGTTAATCATTAAGACAGAGATAACCCATAAACAATAATAGTAACTGGCCAACAGGATTGTATCAAATACAGACTCTCTGAGTGTTATTGGGGCTCGCGTGGCAGCGGGACCGGGCTGCCGGTGGGGAGGAACAAAGAGTGGGACCCAATCGGCGGCAGGGGGTGGGGGGACCTGCCCGTAACAGATAGGGGTTGTGATCCTTGTTCCTGCAATCACTTCCTGCTCCCTTGCTCGTCACAGTCAATCCTTTCATTGGATAAGGGGGCAGCAGACCAATCCCAGAAGTCACTCTCTGTTGGAGACATTTCCAGTGTGCCCTTGGCTACAGGCCAAGGCTGAGCCCAACAGTGGCTGGCTCTGGGAGGTGGCATTTGGAAACAGGAAGCCAGGAAAGCTGGACATCTGATGACATTCACACACGTTGGGCTTTGTGAGGAACAACAGGAGGAGAATGATAGCAAAAACAGTGGCAGGATTAGCAGAAAGTTGGCTTTTCCCCATTTGTTAATGTATCAGAGCAATGAGTTAGATTTTTGTAAAGCTCTATGTGGAAACACAGGTCCCATGGCTGATGCGCAGTGTCAGTTTGCTTTCCATCCTCCCCAGAAGGAGTCAGACACCATGTCATGAAGGGTGATACGCACAAGCTCTGGAGTACTTTGTTCACTGTGATCTCAAGCCAACCACTTGTCTCTTCTTGCCTGCATCTTCCTGTGTACAAAGAGTGTTCATTCCACAGGACTACTGAGAAGGCTTGAGACTGTTCAGGAAGGGACAGGACTTAGTGGAAGAATTCCTGGGGAAAAGATGTAAAAAGGCATGTACCTGGTGATGGTTCAGGCAGTACAGTGTTGGCCCTGCAGTCATGAGGACCAGAGCTCCACGCTCAAAACCCATGTCAAGAGATCAGGTGGTGGGGAATGCCAGTTCTCAGGAGGATCCAGCCAGCCAGCCTATCTTACTTGGCAAGTTCCAACCCAGTGAGAGACTGTGTTCCAAAAACTAAGGAATGACATCTGAGGTTTACTGTGGCCTCCATATGCTCATGTGTATTTGAATGTGTACACATACCCATACTCATCAGAAGTCAGGTGGAAGTATGGACTGGGTTTGACTTATACTGGGCTACTGCAGGCAAGAGGAACAGCAAGTGGCTATTGAAAAACCTTCAAGGTGACACCAGCTTTGTCCAGGGCTAGTCAGCTTGAGTGTTGGCTGTAGGCTAGTGTCCTCAGCCTGTTATTGCACTTGCCACCTGTCGTATGGGCTTGTAAGTCAAAGGCAGCAAGTGGGATTGCCTAATGACCAACATGGCAGGCACTGTGTGCAGATTGTGAGGGCCTGAGGCAGCTTCCAAAAACACTGTTCTCTTAGAGGATGGAGCCAGCCAAGCCCAGTCATTCTCCAGGATGGAAAGGGAGGCCAGAGGCTCTGAACAGATGGCTCTAACCTTTGCAGTCTGACACAGTATGGAGCACAGCTTCTTACCCTTCAACAAACAGGTCAAGAAGCCCTCCTAGTTTTTAATATGTGTGGCTCATGCATGTGTGAGGTTGGGAGTCATATTTATAAGCACAGCTGTTACAGAGGGCGTTTGCTCAAGGACAATTGCATATAGTTATATAGAGCTGACTGTAGAGGAGAGAGTAGTTCTACCAGAAGGCAGAAAGAGCAGAAGGTAACAGTTCACACGGGGAGAAAGTGTGGGGCAACTAGTCAGACATTGGCAGGCATTGAGGACCAACCCTTCCTTTATGATCAGCAGCTTATGAACCCAGGAACCTAGACTGTAAAACTACAGAACCAGTCAGAACTAGACCTAAGGGTGTCTATGGCATGGCATTCTGAACTTCCTCACAGGACATTCACAGATGACTGCCTAAACCTTATGGAATTACTTTCTATCCAGAGGCTATTCAGTAAAGAACAAGGGCATACCATTGTCTCCTCCTATAAAAGGCAATCTAAATGGGCCTGTCAATCACCTAGAGGAAAACAGTGTTCAGGAACACTGTCTGCTCTAGAGACTTCCCAACAGTACACAGCCTGCCTCAAGCACAGAGTCAGCAGAGTGGTCTCTTTAGCCATTGTCCTCTCTCACCCTTTCTATTCACCCTTTCACGCCTTGTTCTACTCTGCGACAAACTCTGCCATCTCCTACACCTATGTGTGTGTCTTCCCTAAAATCCTTTGAAAGAAATCATGAGAGTGGAGAACCATGGAAAGTAACAAGATTTTGATGGCATAAGGAACAGTCTGGAATCAGGCATGTAACCTTTCATTTATCCAAATCTTCAATTATCATCTCCTGTATACACAAACCATCTTTGTGTCCACCTATGTGTGCACTTAGGAAACATGTGGTCCTCACCTGAGGCTATGGGGATTCCAGAAGCAGTAAAGAACTAGAATATATGTAGTCAAAGAGTTTCCTTTCTTTCTCTTTCCTTTGCTGACAGGAGGGAGCATCTCACTATGCAGCTCTGGCTGGTCTAGAACTCACAGTGGAGATCAAACTAAATCCACTTGCCTCCAACTCTCAAGCATTGAAGATACAGGTGTGAGCTAACCACACTGCCCAAATCCATTTTACAGATAGCTTTACTCAACCATGCCCAGGCATCATGTTCCTGCAGCTGTAGACAGAAAGGAAGCCTTTGTCAAGTCCACCCCACTGGACACTCTGTATTTGGAGGTAGAAATCTTCCCAGGATTCCAACAATATGTCAGTGCAGAGCTTGTAGCATCTTCCTTACAATACAGTATCCTTTGGTTTTCATCCCTATGCCTATGGCCTTACAATAGCTAGCTGCTCACCAGTTCTGTTACATTATCTCTGCCCCTCTTCTGGCTTTCCAATCCACTCTCCTCGTCCCATCCCCAGCATGTTTGCCTGCTGTGGTGTGGAAATCTGAGTCTTCAGAACACAGAGGAACTTTGGAGGAGTGATTTCTCATTTCCGGCTTTCAAATTAACCCACAGATTAAAAGTCACGTCACCTTCTGAGCTGATAACAGCAACAATGGACAAGCCACTGAATACCAACATAAGATAGGCAGTGCTCTGTTGGTCTTTTTGCACAGATTGTCATATGTCATCCCAAGTACACCAAGACATTATAGGGACTGGCATGTCTAACCTTTTGACATTACAACCCAACATTGTCATCAACAAAATTCAAAGTTCATGCTCAAGGACTTCACAATGGAATTGCAAACAAATAATAAAAAGGCAAAATATCACATAATGTTTCAAGTAAGTTCACATTTTATATCGAGTTGTATTCATTAATTCCTTGGCCACATTCCACCCACAGGCTTCAGGTAGGACACACCTATAGACGCTGTTATCAGTATTCTCATTTTCCAAATGATAACACTGGTGAAAGGCAAATTCCAGAGTACGTGACATATGTAATCATGTTCTTGGCATTAGCTACTTGATTTCACTTTAGTAATTCTTTCTCCTCTTTATTTTTCCCCAAACTCATTTCCTGAATATCCACTATGTGCCAATAAGGTAAATACCCAAATTCCTTTGATACCAGCTAGTAGGTAGGAATCTTTTTCTGTGTCAGAGAATTCAAAGACAGGAAGATATCTCAGCACCAGGTGAAAGTGTATTAGTGAGTGTTACAGACATCTCTGGTAGAGAAGGGACTCCCACACAGAAAGCAAGGAACTCTGGGGGCCTGGGTTTAGATTCCTGTTCAAGCATCCCTCTTCTGGGGATCCCCCCATTCTATTGGACTTAAGTTGCTCATGTTCACCTTTTTGGTATAGTGATTGTATTCCCACTTCTGTCCATGAGCAGAAATATCTTCTGTTTGGTTGACACCTGTCACCAAACAGGATGGACTCCCAATCCCCCTTTTGGTGCTGATATAACCTGAGAAAGAGAAATTAAATGGAAAAAGAGACAATTGAGGCAGAAAGGGGGACATGGAGATGCATCTCTCTTCCCTTTTTCTTTTCCTCTACCCTGGGGGACCATGACATTACCTTGGTGTCTGGGGGACCTTGGTTCCAGAACCATCTCTTGATCCCAAAATCCACACAGCTGCTCAGTACACACATGCAATGTTGCAGCATCCGTACATCCTCCCACCTGCTTCAAATCAGGTTCTAGTACTTGGTGCAATGCAAAAGCAATGTAGATTCTCACTGTGTTGTTAGTGAATGCAGACAAGGAAAGAGAATGCCCATGTTCAGAGAAGACATACTTTTTATATGTCTTATTAGAATATATGTATATTCTAATACACAATAATTTGAAATCATAAATGTGAACCTGAAGAGAGAGAGTCATCTGTGTTATTATTTCTAAGATGATGGAGCTGGATGGTAAATTGAGTTCACTGGAGACTACTCAGGCAGTTCATGGTGCAGCCTCACCATAGTGCCTAAGTATCAGTCCTATGAGGACTTAGGGTGACAAGCCAGGCAGCAGTGCATTTTCAATAGATTACAACCCTAGAAAGGCTTTCTGGGATGTGATGCAAGCACATTGGCAGGAAAAGAGGGGTAGAAATAGATGGAGTAGCAACAGTGCCAGGGGCTTCCCAAGTCTAGTACATTCTGTTCCAGGGAATAAAGGAATCATTCAATTTCAAGGTATAATTAAGTTCCTTATTTTAGAGGGTCATTACCACACACGAAACTCTGAGCCAGATTTCACTCTTCAGATCACATATCACCCTGCAGGCCTGCTCATTAATAGCTGCAAACAGACTCCCATGTTCCATCTTTCCTCCAGGATAGACTAGCAAGGGCCCAGTGAAGCTGAGCAATGCTTTGATAGCCAACCTGATCCATGTGGGAGGGGAGCAAGCAGTGACCCACCAGATAGAACTAAGGATGTCACTGTCCCTGAGTGGGGGCTGGTCAAAGAAGAGCAAGATGAGCTGGAAGCATTTATAGAAGAGTGCAGCTCCGTGTAGTTCCACGGTGCCTTCCAGATGCAAGGAACAGTCATTTCTGGGGCAACATGAAGCCATCAGTATGGCCCATCTTGAGTTATGATGGGGAGTTATAACAGTATCAGCTGCCTATCTCCATTACAGATGAAGTGGGGCATGCAGCCTTTCAATCTGCTGTTATGTTTCAAGGCCACTCCAAAATGCTAGTGGACTTGGGGCATTGTAAAGCCTGATGCTATGGAGCCAATGCAGTCTCTACTGTGTGCTCAAAGACATTTGAGCTTAAAAGTCCACTACCAGCAGCAGAGACTGCATTTTCATCCACAGTCCACCAAATCTCTCACCATGGCCCAAAGAGGCTAGTTAGGTAGCTATTTAGATATCAGCAGACTGAAGGACATTAGGGCTGCTGTGTGAATATTTCTGAGGATACATGAACAAATATCTACTACCCTAAGATAAGGCACCAATGACAGTTCAAAGTAATGATTCCAACAAAATCCAACTTATTGAACCAATGAGTTTGCTGGACTGACTTACTGAGCATAGGTAGGGGTTATGTACAGGAATGTGAATAACTCACACACAGCTCCATCATTTAAAGCACATTCTATCATGAGTATAAGTCATGAAAGCTGTGTCCTGGAGTTCTCTGAAAGCAGCTGGGTCAGCTGGAGAGTAGCTGGAATGTCTCCTCTCTCATCAATTGTCACTGCTAATGTAATCTTGGGAGGGTCACCCTGTGAATCTCGTAAGGACCTTCCTGAGACTTTGAAGCTTTGTTTACTTCCCAAGTCTTAACTGACCTCTGTCTTCCCTCCAAGACAGAGTGTTTCCATTAGAAAGAAATAGTTTCATGAAGAGATAACTCCTTCTCTTATAACAGCATGTAAAACAAAAATAGGATTTTGATTACTGGTCAGAGAAATAAGACCTGAGTCATATCTGTGACATCCTGAACTTCCCAAAGGGCCACCATTAACTGATAACTATCTAACCTGGCTCCAGGAGCCCTATATATCCTAGAATCACAGTACAGCAAGAGGGTTTATATACCATCGCTCCTTCTGCAGTCAATCCAAACAGACCTGTCAAACATCTGCAAAGAAAAATACATTTCTGGAAAACTGTCTGTCCAGAGTCTTTAAAAACTGTATAAAATGTATCCAGACATGCTGATGTGACTGTAATCCCAGACAGAGGCAGGAGGATCACCACATGCTCAAAGTCAGCCTGGCCTATATAATGAGCACTAGGCAAGCTAGGGATAGATGGTGATGTCCTGACTCAGAAAAATCAGAAGTATAAAACCTGCCTGAAATCAGTAACAGTGGTGTCTCGAGCCATGGACCACTCTCATCCCCTGAAGGTGCCTACTTTACCCTGAAATAAACTGCCTGTCATCTACACGTACTTCGCGTGTCTCATCTGAATTCTCTCCATCCATCCTTGGCTCCACTGGGGATGTCCAATGAGAATCCAGTGACAGTCACTGGCCCACAGCATAGATGAGAGCATGGGAGTCCAGAGCTTTGTGTTCAAGGTCATTCAGGAGCAGCAGAGACTGGAAGCAAGGGCCAGTATCTGCCAACTAATTCTTGGCTATAAGCACTTCAGTTTTTTCAAGTCTTCATTTCTACCCAGTTACTTTTCAGATCTCTCAAGACACATTCTCTCCCTTCACTTCTTCAATGAAGATGCTGGAGATCCCTTCCCTTGCATTTTTGAGCTGATGTCTTCTGGTTCCATTGTACCACACTCAGAGCTCAGCTCCACTCCTCCACACCTCCACCCCCATCCTTCCCCCCATGTTCACACCAGTAAAAACACAGTTTGCTCAACTCCTTGCCCAAGACTGGGTATTCTCCACCCCTAATCAACCATGTCTAATTTCCAGTTATACATGAAAATTCTGCTGTTCTCTCATAGGTGGAGGGAGAGGGAAACAAGATGGTCTCTCCCCACCACCACCACCACCCCTTCTCTGCATACAGAATCTGCTGCCATATCCTTGTTCTGCAGAACTGCTGACCCTAAATTCTGGAAAAACAGAATTGGAAGACCAGCCTCTCACCCTGACTGTGGGTAGCGTGCCCCAGACAAACTCCTGGAAGGAGAGTTGTACCAAAGTTGGGGGAGCTTCCTAGTTGAGTAAAAGAAAAAGAAGGTTTGGAGAAGGTTTCTTAGGTTCAAAGTGTATCCCCAACCAAAATGGCAGTGCTTCTGACAATGTCATAAATGACAGTCTAGACTAAGTTCAGGCTGGACTCTGACCAGGTAAACAGGAATGCATTCCTCAGAAATCTTGTGGCACAGGTTTCTGCCTGTCAAGAAAAATCATTACTTTTTTTTAAAATCTGCCCCAAACAGTCAACCATCCACAGCAATGTGGCATCTAGTTCCCTATGAACTCCAACAAACATGTAACAGATAAAAGTCCCCATGCTAGTTCCCAGGCTGTTCCAGTCCACACCCCATCTCCCATTACTCTAGTTTCCAGGCTGTTCTGGCTTACAAGCCTCTACATACCCACTGAAAACTGGAAAGGTTCTTCC